>CM040126.1:31081382-32281382 GCA_022559845.1 Amorphophallus konjac | reverse complement strand
AGCTGTTATACTGTTGTTTGGGATGTATGGTTTGACGGGAAACATGTTTTACGTCGTTACCCGATGATTTCCATCGTCCGGGAGGGAACCAGTTTTCAAACCAAACCCGCCCGCGTCCCAGGTGGTGTGACGGTCCTTCCAGGAACCGTCACACTCTTGACGGTCCTTTGAGGGCGCGTTATTTTTATATAACGGCCCGTTGAAGGGGCATTATTTTCAGAGTAACGGTGGGGCTCCCATCCGTTACTCGCCCGTTGAACCGCGTTGACCGGGTGAGGCGGTGAGCCTGACGGCCAGTCGGCCGATCGTCAGGTCAACCCGACGCGCCTGGGCGAGCGCGTTATATCGCCTGTTAATGGTTTTTAGAACGCTATGCGTGGGTTTTGGCCTCGGGTGGATGTAACGGCGAGGGTCCAACGCGTTACAGTTGATGTAACGCGCTGTGCCCCTACCATTACATTTTGTTTCGTTCGTTTTGGCTGGAACTTCGGTGGATGTAACGGATAGGGGCGGACGCATCATTCTTGATATAACGCGCCAGTCCCCGACCGTTACTCACCTGTAGCGCATGGGCAGCAGACCGCCACATGCCTGTTGGTTTAAAATGAGTACCGGCCTATTCGTTAAGCGTTCCATTACGTATATATGCCATGTTTAGGTTATTATATCATACAATGGCATGTTTTTAATCCCTATAGAGTAGCTTTTCTTTCCTTGCAATGGAGCCACTGTTGTTGCCCTAGGTCTGTTGAGTACCGACCCGCTTGGGGATAGCGGAGGGGTGTTTCTCGCACACGGTTTGTAAGCTAGTTCCGTGGGCTCCCGGCCAACGGTAGCGTCCTACCGAGGGAGAAAACTAGCTAGAGGGCCTGGCTCAGGCGAGAGTCAGTGTGTGCACACGTGGTCAGAGGCTGTGGACTGACACTGACGAGTGTCACTCTGACTGGTCACTTGGTTTGGTACTGTTTACGCGCTCAGCTTGTCGTTTTACCGACTGCGAGTGCTTGAGACGCAGTGTAAGTCGTCAGCGGACGCATCTGGTTTCTGCTCCAGTGGTTGTCCTACTCCCTACTGCTTGGATTGGTTAAGGCTTATCCTGTTTGGTAGATTTAGTTTCAGTCGCTTGCAATTAATTATTATTGGCATGTGTTAGCTGTTATACATGCTTAGATAGAGTTTACAGCTTTCTTGTGATTAGTTATTCATGCCAATGCCTGTTATTTTATTTAAATGCATGCCCTATTGCCTTTATCTTTGCATGCATGTTTGGTTAGTGCGAGGTAGGGATCCGCGTGACCCCTACTGAGTCTGGCTGTGACTCACCCTTCTCCTTTCAGGTGAGCCGCGCCCGCCGTCTCCCGGTGTTTTGTGAGGTTGCTCGGAGACCGTGCTTAGTTGCCAGGAGTTGACGGGTCACCTTTGTGAGGCTCTGTTGTACTTTTGCCGGGGTATGTCCCGCGTAGTTGTACTTTTTGGACTAGTACTCTTGTGCTTCTAGATAGTTTTATATATATCACTCTGGTTATTTTTGAATTGCTTCTGCACTTGTCTTAATTTTATTGCTTAATTGTAATATGCGCGTTCCAAATTGCAATTCGTTATGTATCCCCTCGAAAAACTTCACTAACCCTTCAGGGGCCTCATCAGCCTCTTGGGTGGCTTCCCCAGTTCTTGGTATCGGTGCATCGATGTTATCGGTATATCGGTATCCTGAACTCTGGGTCGTCACACTTTCAGCTTCAGGGCATCTCAGGGCAACTCCTCGTGTTGTAGTTGCTCTGATCTTCCGGCGTCTGTCATCTCAGCTTCTTATAGAAAAGGGGTGGAGGAGATTCAAAGCATGTGCAATGGCATTAAGGCCTTATTTTTATTTCAAAACGAGGACTACACTTGGGGTTTAGGCACTTTGGGCCTTAAATTCCCCAATTGGGTTACATAAGCTTTCCACAGTTCCATGTCCTCATTTACAGACACCATTGCCTTTAGTGGAACACTTGCTTTCCACGATGCTTTGATTGCCTTCACGTCGTTTGCATCTCCCTCCGTACCCAGCTCCCTCTTCCTCAGAGGAGGAATTTCAGATAACATTGGGAATGAATGACGAGGGAGGCCTATCTGCGTATAACACCGATGTGCATTGTATAGAACAAACTCAGTCGCGCCAACAAGCTGCAGCTCTGTATCTGGGGAAGACCGCGTGAGGAGTTCACATGAGAGCAGACATGTTGGCGCATAAGTGAACATGTTCTGCATCATCGTGCTGTAGTGATTCCTCTAGTCTTCACGTTTCTTCAACCAGGGAGCGCGATTTACCACATTACCATCAAAGCCTAACACATCGGCTATGTGGTAAAGTGGGCTTTGTTGGAAGATTTTTGAGGTAGTCGCCATCCCCTCGTGGTGGTCAAATTTGAAATGCAAGTTAATCCAGCAATTCAGAAGGAGTATGCAACCGAAAGGAGGCTTACCCATGCTGGAAGCCGTGAGACCGCTGTAGAGATAAGCCAGGACGGCGGGCCCCATTCTCTTCCCATCCCAAATCCCACAAATGCCGCTCAATTGGTCCTCCTCCATTATGTTGTCGGTATAAGGAATTGAAACAGGAGAGCTCCCGCCATGCAGATTGTGAACCCCTTCATCAGTTTCTCCAGCTGATCATCACTTTTCGATTCTTCCAAGGCACTCATAGTCCATTCTGCAAGTTTTTGTAAGTTCATCCCCTGTTGAGTTTGGACCGCCTTGATCGCTTTCGATGGCATGAAACTTCTAAGAACCTCCTCAGAAGTCACCTTTTTCAGCATGCGCGAGATCTTTATCTTGCCATCTTTCTTAAATCTCTTCAAACCAAGCAGCAGCTCCACCTCCTCAAGAAGAACTGTTGCTTTGAAAGTTGGGAAAATGAAGGTGTGAGTTTGAGGGTGCCAAACCTCTACTAGTGCACCCATGGCCGCCCAGTCCATGTAAATCTTATCATAATGCTTGGCGTGAATCACCAGCCCTTGGAGATGCCACTTTGAAATCACAGCTCTCATGCCGATGGTTATGTTGGAAGTGAGCTTTGATAACCAGGGCAGCTTTGAGAATTTCCTTGGGCCCAAGAAGAGAGGATATGGCTGAAAAGGAAAAGAAATTCCGCGAAAGTGAAGGAGAAGTCATCCAAAAATTAGAAAATGAGTTAACTTACCAGCCGTGAGTGAATTCTTTCACTCAGATGCCCTTCAAGGTCCCTAAGCTGTTAGATCTCATTGCTAGCCCTGCTTCTCTTCATGGGACGCGAGGATTCGCCTTCCATCTCAAATCAAATGGCTACGATCACTCTTTCTCTCTTGCTTCCCTTTAGGGAATTCGTGCTTGTGCTTCTTCCTAGCTCGAATGTGAGCTACTTATAGAATAGAAAGGAATCAAAGTCGTCATCAACAGTTTGTCGTGTTATGATTATTACTCTTGTATGATTGGTCATGTTATGATTATGTCTTTTGATGATTATGTTAATAATCTTGTCTCGTCATGATTCTGTTTTATCTTGTCATGATTGCTTTAATAACTCTGTCCTGTTATGATTATGTTGATGATTGTATTTCATCACGGTTGTGTAATTGCTACATGTAAATTTTAAAAAGAAAAGCAAAAAAAAAGATGAAAGAAAAGAAAAAAGAAAAAATGGATCATCTCCCTCCTACATGTATCATCTCCGCATTGTGTCCTGTATTGTATCTATACTATTAGAGCTTGTCAAGGGCCATATGTCTTGAATGAATTTAGAGTTTGAGTTCAAACTCTGATAACTCCAAGAGAGTTCGAAGCATACGGACAGGCCGTTAAGTTGTGCTAGAACGGGGACGACGGTTCTGTTCGGTGTGTCGATAAACGGGCTCCGGCTCATTATCGGCTCATCGAATCGGTGTCCTGACCCACTCTCCATAGCTTAACAATATTATCCTTGGCCAGTTGATCTCATTGTGAAGATCATTCATTTAAGTCGATTGTGCAAGCCACTGTGTTTAAACACTCTGAAATATGAGATATTCCATTCCTCGTCGAGTACTCAGTTTTCCCGAGGTTGCCTTGGGCTATTTCTATGAAAGAGACCATTGTTTGGATTTATCTCCAAATCATCATCTTTTATTCCCCCGGACCCACCTTGGCTGTAGCACGTCCACAATGGCTGGTAACCGCTCTCCAATGGTGAAACGTGCAGGTCTACGACCCAGGTACTTCCGCGCCGTGAAGTTGGTCCTCTTTTTAGTTGTTTGTGCCCCAGAGCACATTTTGTCCTTCCTTGTTTGTTTATCATCCAAACAATGGCTGATTTCGGAGAGCCTCCTTCAAGGTTACTTCGGTAAAACTCAAGAAAGATTGCCATCAGGAAAATGATAAAGGCGTGTCTCATCACACCTTGGCATCCGCTTTTCACTCCACTCCATTCTATTCCATGCATTACATTCCATTACATGTCCTGCCTCTACAAAGCAGATGCCAAGGCGGGGCAGCTGTAGACACGCTATTTTCATATTTTTCCCGGGTAAATCTCATATTACACCAAGATGTCCCAAAGTGGTTTGCGCATTTGATTCATATGGGTGACTAGTCATTTTTCAGGCTTTTACATACAAAATAATAATAATAATAATAATAATAATAATGAAAAACTCAAAAAAAGGTTATAAGAAAATACAAAAAGGTTATAACAAAATAAAAAAATAAAAAAAAGTTACAAGAAAATACAGAAAAATCAAAAAAGTAGTTATAAGAAAATACAAAAACGTTATAAGAAGATACAAAAAAAAATCAAAAAGGTTATAAAAAAAATCCAAAAAATCAAGAAAAGGTTAAAAATAATAAGGAGAAAATATTTTAAAAGATAAATCCTAATAAATAACTTTATACAATACACAAATGATAAAAGCGTAAATATATATGTATATATAAAAAGAGAAATCAATATATATATATATTATTAATACTTATCCTTAATTTAATCTTTCTTTATTATCACTAAACTATGCTTGTTAATCTTAATCTATGTCGTTGTCTTATCTCTTATCTTCATTGTTTTCTTTTCACAGCCGCCCGGCAGAGAGCATCTCCCTCTCTCACGTCTTTTTCTTTCTTTTTCTTCCTGTCTCCTTATCACTTCTCTCCCTCATCTCATCTCCACACACGCACTCTCACTAACCCATCTCTCCTCTTCCTTTTCTACAGAAGAAGGGCCCCCCACCGTGGAGCACCCTGCGAACCACGCCAGCGCCCCCATCTCCTCCATCAACTCTCCCTCTCTCCCTTCTACACCCCCAGCCACTCCCGCCAGCCATCCACTCCCACGGCAGCAAGCCGCCGTCTGCTCCACCTCCCCTTCTTCGTGCATGCAAGCCGCCGCTCACGCCTGGACACCCGCTATGCCGTCGTGAGCCCTGCCGGAGCACCCCGTCATCCTCACTGTCGCCACCCTTGTCCACCACCGGACGTCTCAACGTTGTCGTCCTCTCCACCAACACCCTCTGCCTCGCCATACGCGACCACCTCCGCGAGATCCACCCCGTCCTCATCACCGCGAGCCCACGCCACCGCTGCCACCGGAGCACCATCTACAACTCATCCACGGCCGTCATGCCGCCGCCGTGAAGTCACCATCGTGACGCCACCAGCAGCCCCTCGTCGACACCCTGACGGCACCTCCCGCCTCCACCTCCACACACGTAGCCATCGAGCTCGTCTGCACCAACCCCCGGCACCACATCCATCACCGCCGTCGCACGCTAATCCGCCTGCACCGCGAGTCCCAGACGCGAACACGACCTCCTCGGCATGCGCCCGTGAGCCGCCCGATAGCCACCGCCATCGGTGCACCTCCGCCGTCCTTCACCTCGTCTGCCCATCATCGCCGACCACCTCGCCGCGAGTTTGCCCGCCGCGCTCCACCTGCACCACGCCTCGCACGTCACCGCCCACACCGCCACCACAGTCGCCGGCCACCACCGCTGCTACTTCCACCTCCCATATCGGTGCACCCACACCCTCATCGCCACCGTCGTCGTCATCTCCTCCACCGGCCACCTGCATCGCCTTCGCCGTGAGAGCCCACAACCCTCTCCCTTGCCAACCCCGGTTGCCATCGCGAGCCACCTCCCCGTCGCCGATCTCTTCTCCCGTCTCATCCCTCACTCTCTCTGCGTCACTCTCTCCCCCTCACTCTCTCCGTGTCTCTTTCTCTCCCTCTCTCTCTCTCCTCCCGATCGCGTCTTTCTCCTCTCGCGACCATCACGGTCACGTTCTTTCCTCTCCCTCACGTCTCTATTTCCCTCTCTTTTCCCTCAATCTTTCTCCCCCTCTCTCTCCTTCCCTCTCTACCCACCGCGATCTCCCTCTCCCTTCCCTTCTCTCCATCTCGATCTCCCTCTCCCTCTCACTTTTTTTTATTTTTATTATTAATCCCCTCCCTTCCCTGTCTTGATCTCTCTCTTTCCCTCTCTCGATTTCTTTCCTCTCTCTCCTTCCCCCTCTCTCTCACTTTTCTTCTCCCTGCTCCCTCTCTCTCTCTCTCTTATTTCCTTTTTTATTTTTTACTCTCTTTCTCACCCTCTCTCTCCAACTCCCTCTCTCTCTCTCTCTCTCTCTCTCTCTCTCTCTCTCTCTCTCTCTCTCTCTCTCTCTCTCTCTCGATCCCCCTCTCTCTCACTTCTTTTTTTTATTTTTTAATCCCCTCTCCCTCTTTCTCTTTCTCTCCCTCTCTTTGCTTCTCACTCTCCCCCCCTCCCACCGTCTCTCTCTCTCTCTCTCTCTCTCTCTCTCTCTCTCTCTCTCTCTTACCCTCTCTCCCTCTCTCCCCTTCACCTATCTCGATCTCTCTCTCGAACTCTCACTTTCTCTCTCTCTTTATCCCCCCACGTTCACACTTTCACGTTCACATAGTTTCATTCACACAGTTTCACATGCACATAGTTTCACATTCACTCAGGTACTCATGCACATAGAGCTCCTTATCTTTTGTTGTTATTAGAATATTAACCCTCTTATCTCTTTATATATTTACGTATGTATATATATTCATGTATCTGTATATTAAGAAGGGTGTGTATATATAAATATTATATATGATATATACTATATACTCACTCATATTATATATATTCTCTTTATATATATATATGTGTGTGTGTGTGTGTGTGTGTGTGTGTGTGTGTGTGTGTGTATGTTTCTATATATGTTTACATATCTATATATGTTTATATGAGATGTGAGTATAATATATTTATACAATATATCTAATACATTTATCTAGCATATTTATAGAAATATATTTATTCATATATGTATATATTTTGTACGCTTCTATTTGTATATTCATATAATTGAACATATGTGCGAGTAGACATATTAGTTTGTCATCCCTTTTGAATTTGTGCAGGAATAAAAGCGCGGCCTTCGACCCAACCAGCTCTCCCACGTGGAAGCCGTTTCGTCCCACCGTTTGCTCGCACAAGTGCTTGCATCGCCATCAGCTGCTTCTTTTCTCGTTCTTATTATTTTGTTGTGTTTTTAGTTTGTTATCCATGTTACTAGTGTTTTATCCCATGAATTACTATTATATCCGTTTTCTGACTTAATTTTATTTTGTGTTTGTTCATTTTGCAAGGTAACCACTCAAAAGCCCTCTTCTTCGGCCAGTCGAACGAAGAGGAAGAAGGCACCCACGCCATCCCGCGTCAAAGACAAAAGCGATCAATCAATTCGGGGCCCCCCCGTCCCTGGTGATCACACCACCAAATGCGTGCTTGTAGTAATTTTTACTTTATGTCTATAATACCCGCGGATAGCTAAATCCTGAACAGGTCTGTTTGTACTATAATTGGACGCGGTGAGTCATTTTACCGTGATCATTTACTTTCAGCACTTTTCTTTTACGCTTTGTTATTTTACTGTTAAAACTCCTCAGGATCAATGTCCTGCAGTGGTCTATTTACTCTCTGTTATATTCCTGTTATTACAACTGTGTGAAGAGTGATATGCCGTTCCAAATTCCGAGTCTATGTATGTCTTTGTGTCCGCCAATTTTTACTACGTAGAGTCCCAGGATACGAACTCGGTATATGAAAAACTACTCACGGAACGGTAGGCCACGCCTATCGGGAAAGGAGTTTAGTTTGTGTGAGAGGATCTTCGGATCCCCATCTCTGCCCTGTACCAGAGTCCGATAAGTCTTTTCAGGTCGTACTCTCCATCTTTTCCCATATCATCCCTTTTTTATGCACGCGTTTTCATTTCATCATTTTTATTTTTCCTTTCACTCAGAGAGGGAGAAACCCCATCTCTCTCTCAGTCCACCACGTGACACGTTTACAGCGGTGTTTACCGTTCCTGCTATTGTTGCTGCTTTCCGTTACCGTCGTTGTTTACGGTTGGGGTTCCACTGGACCCCTAATAAGCCAGCGAGACGAGGCTCACCCCCTACTTTTCAGGTGTGGCGGTCCCTCCTCGAGGTTCGGAGGTGCAGCGTGGAGGTTCGTAGTTGCCAACTCACTGGGCCGAGTGTTCACTCAGCATTGGGTACATTTTATTTTTGTAGACTGTACTTTTTGGACTGGACTCTGTAGTTAGTTATTTAATTGTTTTATTATCATTGTTCCTACTTTATTTCTTATTTTTGTGTACTCCACTCACACACATCCTTTAACCCTTCCGAGCCCTCTAGCTCATGGGCGGCGGACCAGGATTCCAATGGTATCGGGTCCTTCCCGGTATCCGGATCTTGGGTTGTTACAGATGGTATTAGAGCAAGTGTGTTTGTGGAGTGTACATAGAAATTCGAGATAATTGCAGTGATCAGAGTCCATAAGGTCTAGTACAGTCGGCAGCTGGCATAGGGTTTTGTGTTTATTTTCCACTTTGTTTCTCGCTTGAGAGCTTGAGTGTGCTGCGTTGACGCTATGAAGGCGGTTGTTGTTTTCATTTGAGTGCCGACGTAGGGCCTGAGGAATGAGGTAAAGAGATTTCTTCCTGATGGGTGGTAGCCTCAGTTGTGCTGCGTTCGGCAGAGGTTGTTGGTAGGTGCATTGCTGTGGTGCTACGTTCGAGGAATTGGCAGCCAAGTTAGGTGGCTGGCGAGGATTGTTCGTGGTTAAGTTGCCATCAGTGTGCTCCTGAGGTGTTTTTGTCATTTTGGCCACCCCAATTTGAGGTTTATCTAGCCCCCGAGGTGCCAAGATCATTGTTTGAGGTAGCAGAGCGGGTGCTTTGGTCGAGAGATGTGCTCGGACGAGCAGAAGGTCTTCCAGATGAGCTGCTGATTGTCGAGTCCGATGTTCTTTTTATGCTATGTGGCGTCAGAAATGATGTGCTAGTCCCGAATATTTTTGGACTTCAAGGCAGGATTGGGTAGAGATTTTCTAGGAAGCTCTAAGTCCTACATTTCTGCACGTGAATGGACTATCTTAGTCCTGGATTTGATCCGAGATTGTGTGGCGGTGGCTTGGTTTTGGACCAGATTGTGGAATTTGGGGCCATTATGCACTCCCTTGGGCGCGCTGTGCGAGATTATAGGCAAGATGTGAAAGTTCTGCGGCATATTTGGGACAGAGGATGAGCGTTGGCTGGTGCCGATCGTGGTTCATGTCGTGGCTCATGTTATGGTGGTCCACGCGGTGACAGCTCAGAAGATGGATATTTTGAGGATCCGAGTATCGAGGATGGATCGATGTTAGCATGGACAGATTTGAGGGAATAATCTCTGGTGGCTAGAGATGTAGCATCCTTCGAGCCTGGCATCGTTCGTGGTTTCTTTGCTCCTCGTTAAGTGTTTTGGCATGCTAATGGTTCGAGATCCGAGGCCGATGTAGGTGAGTAGCGTGTGGCAGCAACTAGCTCAATTGCTATGGCAGTGTATGGCTGGCGATCAGCAGAGTCAGTGCTCGAGGTGTGGCGAGTTCCAGTTCACAAAATTATAGCGGTGGTGTATCGAGAGATGTTGTGATTGTGGCCCGATGGAACACTTGGCAAGCGTTGTCGGAGGAGTTGACCTGATGAGTGGCAATGGTATTCTTCGGGTGCTGGAAGGTGTTGTTCCCGGCGTGTGCAAGGTTTGAGGTCAGGTCGAGTGTGGAGATCTCCCGATTTTTAGGAAGTATGTTGGTTTCTCCTTGGTTGGAGAGATCACATTTTACCAAGTTCGTCGTCTTGCATTATGTGTTCAGATTGGTTGGCCTCTCTTGTGTGCCATGAAGTCCGCGCGAGATGTGTTCTGCATTTTTGGCAATGAGGTTGCCTGTGAAAAGCGTTGCCCTTTTCCCCTTCATGCGTAAGGGCGTTGGCATTATTCCGAAAGGATGTGTGCCAGTTGGGCGGTGATTGCGACGACTCGTAGCTGGTGTTGTGGTTCCCGATGTGTTGGATCGGAGCCTGTGGAGTTGTAGAGGATTGCCAGATTAGGAGAGAGAATATGTGCTTGGGTTCGAGGTAATTGGGTCTTTCCTCACCCTATTCTCCAGAGTTAGCCAGTCGAGTTAAGGATTGTTGGATGGCGGATCACGAGTCGTTGCTATGGTTTTGCACACATAGATCAGAGTGCGTAGCGGAAGTCAAATGGGCTCATAACCTCGTAGGCCCAGGATGGTAGCGTTGGTTGCTACGGGCGGATTCTCAAGGATTTGTGTGAAGCATCGGAGGATTGCTTCCTCGGTGTGAGATTATCTCTGACTATGTGAGCCATGTTGGTTGTCATGCCATTATTGGAGGCATTGTGGTTTGTGGCACTGACAGGATGGAGAATCGGGGAAGTATGTCGGCAAGGTTGCTGCATGAGTACCCTATTCCTTTATTGGAAGTCATGTCAGGCGCCTGGTTCTGAACTCGGAAGGGGTTGCTGAGGAATCACCGGACGGAGGACAAGGATGTGATGGTGATGTGACACACCCTTAGACCAAATTAAACAAGCACAATTTGTAATCAAACGGACCGATATTGGCGGCTACTCACCCGTCGCTCACCCGAACCCGGGGTAACTCGGCGATATCGAGTGGAGGTTGTGTGGGCTGGGCCCTTGCTGGTAGAAGGCCAGCAAAGCCAAGGTTGGTTCCCCAAGGATATGGCTGGGCCAACTCAATGAGGCCGACGATGTGCCAAGGGCACGGGTTGCACTCTTCACCCCCACGGTGATCTCTTGAAGCAATGGAGCTTAAGGATCGAGCTCTCACTCTCACAGCCAGCGGAGTTTATGAACTAATATTGGGAAAAATGAGCACTAAATAGAGCTAAGGTTGGAGCACTTACTCCACCGGTTTGAAGAAATCGGTCCCGCTCGGAGAGGTGGGCGAGCGGGGAAGCGTGGGTTCCCCACACGCCACGCCGGAGAAGCTTGATCTGCTTAAGTCATTATAACACTACACCCCATGCAAGGGGGGGACCTTGGGGAAGGGAAGTCAATGAATATAACCAAACACTACCTCCCACAGGGAGGGGCTGTAAGCTGGCTAGGCGGGGAGGGGACAAAACGCAAAGGGAGGCCGAATGGTGGATGATGCCAATTCTATCTGGTCTCTGTGAGTACAGAAGACTGTCGAAGTTGTGGACGCTGTGACCACTCTCGAATTTTGTTGGGGACAAGACCAGATGAAAAATCTTCGTAGGAGACCCGGGAAGTCGTCCAAATTTTTTCAATTTATCAGGTTGCCAGTGCTGGTCGGAGCAGAGGCACGAATAGGGAAGCAGAGTTCTGGCTCTATCTACATTTGGACTACAACAGCAGAAAGATGAAGTCACCCCGGGCGCTCCCGAGCTCTGAATTGGGCTTGGCCAAAGTCAAAGTCTTCGTTGTCAAGTCCTCTTCGAGCAGAGAGCCACGGGGATGCCAGGCAATGTCAAGGTAGACCTGATCTGCCCAAATAGTACTCAGATGTCGGGCTAGTCCAGTAGGGGACAGACCAGCACACCTGAGGGAGAAAAATGAGAAAATGCCGCTCCGGAGGCCGAACGAAGTGCTGCTTCTTGGAGATGGAAGGAGACTCATAGCAGAAGCTCTCAGCCAAGCGGCACCTCTATAAGCAGAGGGATGTGGCTGTGGGAGCTTATGGAAGTGTCCTCTGGCTGCTATTTGGAGCTATCTTGCACAGTCGGAGAAGAATGGCTCCCCTGGGTGATCACGAACTCAGAACGGGACGGGACCACCGCCGTTGCAAAGAGTACGGAGAGGCGCTTTCAACGGTAGCTTTTGGGCCTCCAGGGACGTTTGGACAAAGTCGGGATCACCTCTGCAAGCTGCCATTCCTCTGCTGACTCTGAGCTACGAACTGGTCTGCTGGGATCTGCTACAAGGCCGGGGTGGAGATGGTGCCAATGGGTGGAGGGGTTGAGGGAAGGGTAACAGAGGGTGTACGGAGTCAAGGGGAGGGCTAGGGCTGTGTTGGAGGAGGAGGAAGAGGGGAGGGACGCATGGGGGCAAGGTGATGGTTCTGCCAAGGTGGAGGGAGAGTGAAGGGTGGTGGAGGCTCTTGGTAGAATGGATTGGAGGGAAGGAGAGGGGCGGCCTATTTTAATGGAGAGGGCTGGGGGCGACCTAAGGCTGGGAGATGGAGGGAATTTCAAATTCAAATGGGTCTTTGGGGTTGGGAGATTGTGTGGGGAAGAGAGGAGATTGTGTTGGAATGGCCAAGGATCTTCTAGGGAGAAGCTAGATTTGGTGGGGATTTGGTGGAGGGGGTTTCCAATACACCTAGGGAAGGGAATGGGGGGTGAGGTGGTAGGTGAGGTGGAGGAGAGAGAGGGTAGGTCGCAGCCCCCCCTTGTAGAGAGAGAGGGAGAGAGAAAGAGAGTGGGGATTCTCTCCCCTAGGGCTTCTCACCCCTATTGGATTCACTCCAATATAACTATATAATTTGAACTCTCAAATGGAAATTTGGCATTCATTCATTAATTTGAAATGGGGGGAATGGGGTCCTATATATAGGCAACCCATATTTTACAAAAAGTCCCTGACTCATGCAACAATGACAAATAAGTAAGGGGGTAGGGGCGCCCTTGGGCCAAGCCCACAGAATTTGGCTCAATAGCTAACCTAATGACACTTAAACTTAGGGAAATAAACTAAGACCTGGGGACATGACTCAAATAAAGTGGAAAATACATCAAATGACTCAAGTAAAAAGCACAAAATGGATAAATGGGCCTACATAGTGTGAAGCCCGAGCTCAAATGACACCGGGGTGTGAAGATGACCCGAGCCAGAGGGAGTCGTGGGTGATGCCTCCATCAAATCCCCTGGGCTGCAAAGAGCTCGACTCCGTAGAGTAGAGGTCCATCCTGCTGTGATACCGCTCGAGAAGGTCAGGATCCAGCTGCTGGAGGTCTTCCCGACTCACGCATGAATCTTCCGAAGGAGGCCGATCCTTCCACCTGACGAGATAGCGCTCGTATACCTTACTCCTGGTGGTAGTGACCTGTTCATCCAATATTCGTTCAATGCACTCACGCTGGCCTCTCTTGGCTGGTGGTCTCTCCTCATGGGTGGGTCCTCTCTCAATGGGAGGAATATGCTCAATATCCTCACTGGATACCACCGTGGGTCCCTTATATGGCACTAAGTCGGCTACATTAAATGTTGGACTCACTCCATACTCCTCAGGGAGATCTAACTCATAGGCATTAGCGCCAATGCGCCTCAGAACCTAGAAGGGACCAGCCCCGCGTGGCCTCAATTTGGAGATGATTCCTAGGGAGAGCCTCTTTGTCCTCACCATCACGAAGTCACCCACATGGAATTCTTGGTGACGCCGATGAGAGTCGGCTAGCCTTTTATAAGTCTCATTCTTTTTGCTGATGTGCTTGCGGATTTCTTCATGCAATTCTCTAATATGTTGGGCAAATGATTCAGCTGAGATAGACACTCTAGCAAGCTAGGGAAGGAGAATGAGATCTGAAGGTTTCCTTGGCTTGTACCCATGCACAGCCTCAAATGGACTCATTCCTATGGACTTATTGACAGAGTTATTATATGCAAACTCAGCCTGATGTAGAATGTGGTCCCAATTCCCTAGACGATCCTCAACAAGACATCTAAGGAGGTTCCCTAGACTCCTATTGATAACTTTGGTTTGGCCATCAGTTTGAGGGTGGTAGGCTGTGGAGAATTTGAGGAGGGTACCCATCAAGTGCCAAATAGTCTTCCAGAAATAGCTGGTGAACTTGACATCCCTATTAGAGATTATGGTCTTGGGTAGGCCATGGAGACGAACAACCTCGTCAAAGAACAATCGAGCCACATGGGAGGCATCGGAAGCTTTGGAGCATGGGATGAAGTGGGCCATCTTTGAAAATCTGTCAACGACTACATAGATTGAGTCATGCTTTCTTTGAGTCTTGGGTAGGCCTAGCACAAAATCCATGCTTAAGTCTTGCCATGGATGGTCGGGGATGGGGAGAGGGGTATAAAGGCCGGTGTTTTACTTCACCTGTTTCGTCGAAGCACATGTGCGGCATTGACCCACTATCTTGCCTACGTCTCTGTTGAGACTTGGCCAATAAAACTGACCCTCTATTAGAGCAATAGTTTTTTGAACCCCAAAATGGCCAGCTAGTCCCAAACCAAGAAATCACGGAGTGAGGTCTGTGGAATGCAAAGCTTTGGCCCCTTGAAGAGGAACCCATCCTCTAAGACAAATCCCTCATGTTCCTTGCTAGAATGGGTGGTCAAGGTGGTATAGATGTGTCTAAAGTCGGGGCAGCCAGGGTACTCATCCTTGAGCCTATCAAATCTGTTGGGTTCGGTGCTATGGATTCAGAGGGGGGGGGGTGAATGAATCTCCACTTTAAAAACTTCGCTCAAATTAAATCTAATGCAATCAGAGATGCGGAATTAAAAACTATTGTAGATATGTAGAGCGATCCTAAGCAAACATCTAATGTGCACAGTAATGAGATGAATACAATCCTCGTGCCTATGCATGCATCTAGCGCCAGTCAGATAGAAGAAATCAAATCACAGTGCACAAGGGGTTTTTAGGTGGTTTGGTCCTCTAGACCTACGTCCACCCCACACTCAACCCGAGTGTGGATTACTGCTGACTCACAGCTTGAACCGTTGGGCATCACAACTTCCCTACAAACCGCTGAGCCTCACAGCTTGCTGTCCAAGGTATCCACCTCACCCCGCTGAGCAACACAGCTTGCTGTCCGAGGAATCCACCTCGCCTGCTGAGCAACATAGCTTGCTGTCCAGAGGAATCCTCCTCTGCAAAATCGATGACTAACAGCTTGATAAAATGTTTGAAAAGAAAAAACAAAAGCAAGTAACAACAGCGACTAAAAGCTGTAAAAGATGAAGCACAATGTGGCTCTCAAGGAGCTGGCTGGCCTGGATTTGATCCACGGTCCAGCAGGAACAGATCTTCAAGCAGCTTCTCTTCTTCTCCTCTAACTCTCTATCTCTCCCTCTATCTCTCTTCTTCTCTGCTGCACTTCTCTTCTTCTCTCGATCACTCTCTCTCTTTCTTTCTCTTTCTTTTCTTCACTCTATTTCTTTCTCTTCTGGATCGAATGGGCTCTCTGCTCTTCTACTTTTCCTTCAAGTCTTCCATCTGTTCGATCAGCCTTCTTCTCAGGAACAAGGCTTCCTTTTATAGCAGCAGTAGAGGATAGGGTGTGTGTCTTCCACATCTCCCGCCCAAAGGCCTTGACCACGTGGTAGCATCTCAGCCTGTTGTTGTACATGTGTCACGATCCTGGGCACCTCATTCATCCTTGGATCACGTGCCTTCTTAATCTCCTCGAGACAGTACCTGTCAGTCAATCGAAGAGAATCATCAGCTTAAGACAACAAACCTTGTATAGACTCTGTAGGGAGTAATGCAGTGTGTAGACTTTGCAATGCAACAGCAATGTATGGACTTTGCAATGCGACAGCAATATAAAGACTTTGCATGAGATGCTGAATAGTCATGAAGCACACGATGTAATGGCTAAGGTTATGAGTGTATAGACTCTGCATGCATGCTACATCAGTGTGCAGACTTGCTGACAATGAGTGTGCATACTCTGCTTTGAGCGATGCATAATGTATAGACTTACTAATCCACTGTGTGCAGACTCTGCATGGGATGTATAAGCAATGTGCAGACTTAGAATGCAGCAATGTGCAGACTTGTTTTGAACCATGCACAATGTATAGACTTTATGTCGAAAGGATGCACAGGCTGTACAGACATTCTATGCTTAACACTTAAGCCTGAATGCATGATGTGTAGACTTGAGTGCATGTGTGCAAAACAGATTGTGTGTGCACTGTGTAGACTTGCTATGTGTCATTTATGCAGTATGCAAACGATGCACAGCCATAGCAGCATTGTACAGACTTGGACATTTATGTGCATGACAAAACCAATGTACAGACTTGAATGCTCGAGGCACACGATGTATAGACTTGAAAGACAATGCATGAGACGATGCATGCACAGACTTGGTCTTACAATGTATAGACTTGAAGGTATGCACAGAGACGCTAAGTAAGACGGTGGTGAACATACTTAGTCTCAAGATGATGCAATGTATAGACTTTAATGTATGTGCAATGCAAAGGCTGCAATGTATAGACTTGAGTGAGACGGTGGATGTATAGACTTGGCCACTGTACAGACTTACCACCAAGACGATGCATGAGCAGGCTGACGATGTGTAGACTTGGCAATGCATGGACTATGCATATAGACGCTAAGAAAGACGATCCAATGTATAGACTTCAAGTCCACTTGAGACGCAGAGTGAGACGGACCTCACAGGATGTACAGACTTGAATGCGTGCTTGCAACACGATATATAGACTTAGCTAATGCATGAAGCACATGATGCAACAATGTATAGACTTGTGCACAAACAATGTATGGACTTGATGCAATGCATGAACAAGAAGACGATGTACAGACTTTGCCTGCATGCTGTGCAAGACAAAGTATCGACTTGATGTTCGTGCAGTAGTGTATAGACTTGCTCAGCCTGAAGCAGGGCAATGTACAGACTTCTTAACAGACGCATGCAGCAACTGTTATTGCACTGATGTAGTGTATGTTAAACACAAAGACTATAGCAATGAATGCACGATGTATAGACTTACGAGTGCAGCACAAATATATGCAATGTATAAACTTATGCATTCTCCACAGAACAGATCAGACATAGCACACTCATGCATTCTCCACAGAACAGATCAGTCATATGCAATCATGTGAGCAAAACAATATGGTGACTCATTCATGTTGCTATCATTAAAACACCACATTATCATCAAAGCACAAGGGGCACAACAATCTCCCCCTTTTTGATGATGGCAACATGATGAGTCACACTGACTCGACAAACTATTCTCCCCCTTTGACATAAGCAAAAAGGAGATGGTTTGAGAGACAAAATTCAGCACACAAATACACAGAAGGAAGCAAAGTTCACTGAAATAGAGTTCCCCCTTATGACACTAAAACAGCTCTCCCCCTATCAACATGCATAATTGACTACTCTCCCCTTAAAAGCAGATGACCCATAACTCCCCTTGAAGCGCAGGAATGAACTCTGGTTATCCAATAAATCACTCTGAAATCTGTCATTACAAACAATCTGAACTCTAGTTGCGGCACTTTACATATGCATGAACAGAATGAAACAGGTGGAAAGTCCACAGAACCAGAACTGGTTGCAAAACAAGATGGAAGATTCCAACAGTGTGGAGAGGAGTGCATCTCAGGAATCAATCTGAAATCCACCACCATAAGGATTCTGAAGTTCAGAAGGCTACAAGTGAACAAGGTAATAATGGGAGTGGCACCTCACATTTGTATGGTCAGAAAAATACAGATGGAATCAGTCAACTGATAAGAGAGGAGTTGACAATACAGTTTCTGTTGATCATGAATGAATCTGATCATGTGGGATTTTAATGCTTGCACCACTACAATAAGTCTTAAGAAGAATAGACTCTTCTATCATAAAGGGTTATGAAGTGGCAACTTAACCAATCTGATTTAATTATGATGTATACCAAATTTGTCAAATTAAACTCAATACTCATATCTGAATCCAAGTTTTAATAAAGGTGAACCAAATAGTCAGAAAACACTCAAAATCAATCAACTTTATCTTACACACATGATCTCAATAGCTCCTTTGAAAAATACACAGATTAGTGCTGAGGTTAAACACTTTTCTAAGAACATGAGTTGACAGAATTTTCAAAATATTTTCATTTGAAGCACATTATATTTTTTCCTGAGCAATTTAGGTTGATCAACACCTTTTTACATGAGGCACAACACGTCTCAGGTGAAGTGACCCAGTTACTCAGTGTGATAACTGTCATTGCCTCTCAACTTCGAGAACAGAGTTAGCAATATAAGTGTCTTTTTACATGAGAAGACACCTTGATCAGAGGCCAGACTCCCAAGTTACTCAACACAGAAATGCCATTGCTCTGTTAGGTTCTCAATGAATTTTCATTTTAAGTGACTATGACACTTCCTGACTTGGGTTCACTCCATTTCTTTGATGGAAAATACGGTTTCTCAGTGAACAAAGTCATTTCATTACTCACTGATTTTATTTCCTGTCAAATTTTTCAAAGTTAATGTTTAACAATAATACTCACTCTATGCATTTTAACCAAAGTAGCCCTGATTTCAAATTTTCAGATATCTGATGAGTGAGTCTAAGGTTTTTATGACACAGATGGTTAAGATTTATTAAAGCTTATCATTCAGATATTTTCAATTCATTTAATTACAAATCTGAGAATACATTAATCTTATATCAGTCTGATTCAGTGGTAATTCTTAAACCTATATGATAGGAATTTCTACAAGGTTCTCAGACTGAATTGCATGACATGTAGCTTAAGTTTCTCAGATCAAAAAAAATAAATTTAGCTGACCAACTAATCAACAGTAGAACTAAATCAGTCACACCAGCTAAGAGATATGTGAAGGATGAGTATAAGCTGGTGGAAGAGTCAATCATCAATAGAAAAGAGCATTAGAAGAGAGTTTATCAACAGACAGTAGCTGAGTTTGGAATTCAGACTGATCAGCTGTTTTGGTGAAGACAACAGAGCATTCAATTAAACCAAGCTGAGAGCATTAGAAGATCCAATAAACAAGACAGGAGGATTTCAGGTGAAAGTGAATGAGGTGATCAGAAAACTTCCTCTGTCTAGATTCATCATGACAATAGCAAGGCATGAGCAGCAGAATGGTTAATTAAGACAAGTTGAGCCCCCCCTGACTAAGTGCATGATGTGAAGGATAAAACATAAGCATCAATATGATTGACCAAAAATAGTTGGACTCCCCCTGACTATATGCATGAAATGTATTGAAAGCACATCACATGATATCAAATTTTACATTCAGATATAATCCATGGACTTCAGACATAAGTAAGTTAGAACATGATTAGGCAGTTCCATTTCAGAAATTTTCAATTTAACAAATCAACATGATATGCAATCATTTCAAGTTCACAATTTCATATGATAGAATTTAAGATGAGTATTCAGAACAAACCTGAAAAGTAGAATCTTGGGATCTTCCTGTTGAGTGCCTTGATTTATTTACCCCTCTTTTTCATTCCAAGGCACACCTGTAGCATGTTAATCAACTTGATCCTGCAGGGACCCAAACAGCCTTGGGTCCCGAGTTAGTTCTGACAGGTGTTCTGAACAGTCTCTTAGCAACATTATCATCATGGTCCATCAGATGACAATTAGTCATGGAGTGACCAAATTTACCACAATATCTACATGAAACAGCAGATTTTCTGGTCCTATGGTGCATATCAACAGCAGCATGAGACCTATGAAACTGAGCATTAAATGTTCTGTTGTTTACATGAATATTTTATTTCTTATTACCAGATGACCAACATTTAGCATACTTGTGACCTGACTTGCCACAGTTATAACATGAAAAATTCACAGGTCTTTTGGCACAGAATTTAAAAAATTTGTCATTAACATGGCTTCCTTGGGTATGCCAATAGTCCTTGACTATATGGCCATACTTCCCATACTCATAGCACCTTAGGTGGTTACCTCTTGAGTCATTGTTTCCCCAATGATTTCCTGACCAGCACTCATTTGCCTTATGCCCAGACTTGTTGTAAGTGAAACAAATAATATGCTGGTCTGAAGTAGATCTATATCTATGTGGGTCATAAGCATGTGTGAAAAATCTAGAATTCACATTGTTATTTTCTTTCATTGTAAAACATGCATTCATTAGATGACCACGCCTACCACAGTAATAACATGATGCATCAGATTTCTTAGTGGTGTGATTTCTATCAGATGAATTCCTAGAATGCAGTGTTTTATTTGCATGCTCATCTTCTTTTAATAGTCTGCAATCATCCATGATATGCCCTGATTTGCCACAGTAATAACATGAGAATTCCTTCTCAGATACATGCGAGTGAGTAGATGATTTGTGAGTGGCATGCGTTAATCTATCAGACTCCACACAGCTAGCAGAGTTCACAGTACATGCAGGGACAATTTTGACTTTATTCATCTGACCATTCTTTTTCAATTTTTCCCCCTTTCACAATTTTCGTTTGCTTTTCATTTTTCTGGGCTTTGAACTGAAATATAGATGATGAAGGTGATTTCTGAATTTTATTTTATTTAGGGGATTGATTTGAGGTACCAGCTGCATCAGAGCTTTGCACAAAAGTGGTGTATAGCTGGTTTTTAGTGATTTCCTTAACATCAGAACTGCAACTTATCCCCTCTCTTGAATTGTCATTTTTATCTTTCATGACAGCTTTCATTTTCCTTCATTTTTAGCAGACTTGGATGTTAATTTTTCTAGATCCTGAATCTTATTCTCTAAATGTGCTATATGAAACTCGTAACTGGCTATCTCCTGTTCACTGCAATTGACACATTCACTTAGAACTTTGTTTGCAGTTTTATACTTCTCAATTTCTTGTTCCAAGTTGCTCAACTTTTCTGATTCTTTATCACAGACAGCTTTTCCTTTTTCTGTGGTGAGAAGTCTTTCAGACAAGCCAGTGTTTAACCGCTTTAGTTTTTCAACTTCAGCCTTCAGTTCAGTGTTTTCCTCCTCAAGATTTTTAGCCTGAATTTCATTACCAGCACATCTTTCTCTTCCAGACATCAGCTCCAGTTTTTCAATTAATTCCTCTTCCCTTTCTTCCACTTTAATTTTCTCAGCAAGCAGATTTCTGTGATCCTCTTTAAACACAGTAATTTGTTTCTTCATCCATTCATTTTCATTATAGAGATCTTCATTGCGTTCTCTTAGAGCTGAGCACATATTGCAGTTAGTTTTTAGAGAAGAAACATGCACTCCTTCCTTATTGACTTTCTCTATTTCAGATTCAAGACTTTTATTCTTCCTCTGAATTTCTACATTCTCAGCTTTCGATTTCTTCAGCTCAACCTTAATCCTTTCCAACTCTTCCAAATTCATCATATGTTCGCCAGTTTTCAGCTCTAACTGAGTCTCTAATTCCAAAATTCTAGTGAAGCATTCTTGATTTTCATTCTTCAGCAAGCACATTTGCTTCAAATTCATGTGAGTCTCAGAAAGACATTTATCATATAATTTATTTATTTTCAAGCACTCTTCACATGATGAATTAGAATCGTTTTTATCAATTTTCCTTTTTATTTTCTTATGCTGTTTTCTTAAATGATCATAAGACTCCAGCAGTTCATTATATGCAGCAATCCAATCATCTAGGGTGTAATTTTCGAAGATGTTTACCTGATCATCATCATGTTCTTCATCTTGATTACTACTTGGTTCACTCCCTTCAGCCATCATGCATCGATCATTATCTCTATCGCAAGTAGTCTTTAATTTATCCAGAATTTCTTTGGCAGACCTGCAGGATGAGACCCATGAGATTAGTGCTCTGTCAATTGATGCTTTTACCATATTCAATGCTCTAGAGTTGATGAAGTCTTTCATTTTATCCTTCTCGGTCCATTTAGATTTATCCTTTGACAGTTTGTATGGACCATGAGTTATTACCTTCCAGAGACTAGGATCAGTTGATTTTACATACCGATGAAACTTTTCTAACCACAAATCAAAATCATTACCTCTGAATATCGGAGGATTAGCCATCGAGATATGATGAATGCACCGAAATCAGATGAGCAAATCAAGACACTAAACCGGTGAAGCAAAACACAGAACACAAGAAACCCACTCTGAAATGCACCAAAAACTAGCAAGATCCTCTGCAGATTGTTAGATCTGTTAGGTTAGAGACCCGCTCTGATACCAAGTGTTGTGTTCGGTGCTATGGATTCAGAGGGGGGGTGAATGAATCTCCCCTTTAAAAACATCGCTCAAATTAAATCTAATGCAATCAGAGATGCGGAATTAAAAACTATTGCAGATATGTAGAGCGATCCTAAGCAAACATCTAATGTGCACAGCAATGAGATGAGTACAATCCTTGTGCCTATGCATGCATCTAGCGCCATTCAGATAGAAGAAATCAAACCACAGTGCACAAGGGGTTTTTAGGTGGTTCGGTCCTCCAGACCTACGTCCACCCCACACTCAACCCGAGTGTGGATTACTGCTGACTCACAGCTTGAACCGCTGGGCATCACAGCTTGCCTACAAACCGCTGAGCCTCACAGCTTACTTTTTGAGGTATCCACCTTGCCCCGCTGAGCAACACAGCGTGCTGTCCAAGGAATCCACCTCGCCTGCTGAGCACCACAGCTTGCTGTCCAGAGGAATCCTCCTCTACAAAACCGCTGACTAACAGCTTGGTAAAAGGTTTGAAAAGAAAAAACAAAAGTAAGTAACAACAACGACTGAAAGCTGTAAAAGATGAAGCATAATGTGGCTCTCAAGGAGCTGGCTGGCCTGGATTTGATCCACGGTCCAGCAGGAATAGATCTTCAAGCAGCTTCCCTTCTTCTCCTCTAACTCTCTATCTCTCTCTCTATCTCTCTTCTTCTCTGCTGCACTTCTCTTCTTCTCTCGATCACTCTGTCTCTCTTTCTTTCTCTTTCTTTTCTTCACTCTATTTCTTTCTCTTCTGGATCGAACGGGCTCTCTGCTCTTCTACTTTTCCTTCAAGTCTTCTATCTGTTCGATCAGCCTTCTTCTCAGGAACAAGGCTTCCTTTTATAGCAGCAGCAGAGGATAGGGCGTGTGTCTTCCACATCTCCCGCCCAAAGGCCTTGACCACGTGGCAGCATCTCAGTCTGTTGCTATACACGTGTCATGATCCTGGGCACCTCATCCATCCTTGGATCACGTGCCTTCTTAATCTCCTCGAGACAGTACCTGTCAGTCAGTCAAAGAGAATCATCAGCTTAAGACAACAAACCTTGTATAGACTCTGTAGGGAGTAATGCAATGTGTAGACTTTGCAATGTAGCAACAATGTATGGACTTTGCAATGCGACAGCAATATAAAGACTTTGCATGAGACACTGCATGAGACGCTGAATAGTCATGAAGCACATGATGTAATGGCTAAGGTTATGAGTGTATAGACTCTGCATGCATGCTACATCAGTGTGCAGACTTGCTGACAATGAGTGTGCATACTCTGCTTTGAGCGATGCATAATGTATAGACTTACTAATCCACTGTGTGCAGACTCTGCATGGGATGTATAAGCAATGTTCAGACTTAGAATGCAGCAATGTGCAGACTTGTTTTGAACCATGCACAATGTATAGACTTTATGTCGAAAGGATGCACAGGCTGTACAGACATTCTATGCTTAACACTTAAGCCTGAATGCATGATGTTTAGACTTGAGTGCATGTGTGCAAAACAGATTGTGTGTGCACTGTGTAGACTTGCTATGTGTCATTTATGCAGTATGCAAACGATGCACAGCCATAGCAGCATTGTACAGACTTGGACATTTATGTGCATGACAAAACCAATGTACAGACTTGAATGCTCGAGGCACACGATGTATAGACTTGAAAGACAATGCATGAGACGATGCATGCACAGACTTGGTCTTACAATGTATAGACTTGAAGGTATGCACAGAGACGCTAAGTAAGACGGTGGTGAACATACTTAGTCTCAAGATGATGCAATGTATAGACTTTAATGTATGTGCAATGCAAAGGCTGCAATGTATAGACTTGAGTGAGACGGTGGATGTATAGACTTGGCCACTGTACAGACTTACCACCAAGACGATGCATGAGCAGGCTGACGATGTGTAGACTTGGCAATGCATGGACTATGCACATAGACGCTAAGAAAGACGATCCAATGTATAGACTTCAAGTCCACTTGAGACGCAGAGTGAGACGGACCTCACAGGATGTACAGACTTGAATGCGTGCTTGCAACACGATATATAGACTTAGCTAATGCATGAAGCACATGATGCAACAATGTATAGACTTGTGCACAAACAATGTATGGACTTGATGCAATGCATGAACAAGAAGACGATGTACAGACTTTGCCTGCATGCTGTGCAAGACAAAGTATAGACTTGATGTTCGTGCAATAGTGTATAGACTTGCTCAGCCTGAAGCTGGGCAATGTACAGACTTCTTAATGTTGAATACGTGTGCATCATGATTACTATTATGGTTTTGATGATAGCAACTACTATAAGTCACATTGTGGTGCATCTGTTTAAACAATCTGTCATTTCATCGAACATGTTGTGTGCACGAGCAGTGCATGGTTTTGATAGAAAATACTAAGTCACACTGTGTTTGCATATGACGTCATTGTACATCTGTTTAAACAGTTAGTCATTTCATCGAACATGTTGTGTGCATGAGTAATGCATTAAACAGTTAGTCATTTCATCGAATAGGTTGTGTGCATGAGCAATGCATCAGTGCATACCACTATTCCTATCTTGCATTGGTTCATTCATATAGTCGGTGCATCTCTTATGCTGCTACACATAAAGTTTATACATTTCATTGTTTGCATCGGTGTATTGTTTGTCATTCGCATATCAAAGTCTATACATCCATTAACAAGTATATACATTGGTTGCATAGCTTGCCATGCAAAGCCTATACATTCTCCATGCATCTTCATTAACAAGTCTATACATTGGATTGCATAGCTTGCCATGCAAAGTCTATACATTCTCCATGCATCTTCATTACTAAGTCTATACATCCTGCAACTCAAAGTCTATACATCATCCTGTTGCAGGCACATCGAGTCTATACATCCTTCAGCAGCAAGTCTACACATCAGCAAGTCTATACAACAGTAAGTCTATACATTCTTCAGCAGCAAGTCTATACAGCCAACAAGTCTATACATCAGCAAGTCTATACATCCTGCAACACAAAGTCTGTACGATGGCTGCTAGCACAAACTCAAGTCTGTACATTGGACGAAGTCTGTATGTTGGACGAAGTCTGTACGTTGACTGCTAGCACAAACTCAAGTCTGTACATTGGACGAAGTCTGTACGTTGGACAAAGTCTGTACGTTGGCTGCACAATGTCAAATGCAAAGTCTATACATTGCTTTCTGTTGTGTTCAAGCATCAAGCTACCAAGTCTATACATTCATGAAGCAAGTCTGTACAGGCTCATGCATGCTCAAGGTGTCAAGTTTGTACAGAGTTCATACATGCACACAAAGTCTACACATTCATTCAAATAGCCAAGGTCACTGCACAAGATGAGAGTCCAAAGACAAAGATTCAGTTGGTACTTTCTAGACCAACAAGGATGAAGTCACAGACATGAACGGGCTGCTAAAGAAGTCAAGCGACGGAGCTGAAGCGGCTAACGGACCGACCCGGGATGGACCGGGGACCGCCAGCACAGGGGCGGTCGACCACCCCAGCCAGGGAATGCCCGTCTACAGTTCTTTCAGCTGCAGGTCGATCGCCAGCACGTAGAGGTCGACCGAAAATCCCAGGGCTCACCAATCTACAGTATTTCTCAGTAGAGGTCGACCGCCACCTACCACAGGTCGACCGCCAGCCCCGAGCCATCAATTATTGACTTTTGTTTCCACTTCGAAAAGGGCCATTCAACATGGATTTATTTAATCCAAAAGTCACCTAATCACCCATGATTTGTGGATCTGGTCTGGGGCTTGTCTATAGACCATTCAAAGTCTATAAAACCAATACAAGAGGGTTAGAAACCCTAGTTGATGTAGTTGATGAAGTGAATCAAAGAGAGCTCAAGAGAGGCCATTTCGAGGGTACTGTAGCACCTGCGTGAACAGTACTTCGGGCTGGAGTTCTTCATCCTTCCAAGGTGATTCAAGCTCAGATCTGAAGCCAAGCAACCTCCAAGTAAGCAAGAAGCATTCAAGGCTCTCAAAGGTGATCAAAGCTACATCCATACACCTCTTCATCAACTCAAGGAGATTCAAGAAAAGATCAAAGCTACATCTAATATTCTTCTTCATCAACTCAAGGAGATTCAAAGGAAAGATCAAGCTACATCCTATATCTGCTCCATCAACTCAAAAGGATCAAAGGAAGATCAAATCCTCAACAGATTCAAGATACAACAATCTCAGACAAGATCTAATTCATTCTAGCATATCTTCATATCTTGTTTGAGCATTTTCATCTTGTTTCTTTCTTCATTTCATTCAATCTATTGAAACTGAAGATCGTCCCTACCGGTGGTTAGTAGGAAGGCAATCGGGAGTTCTCTGATCTGCGGTGTAGCCGTCCCTGCCGACTTTGTGTGTAGGAAGACAGAAAGATGGTTTTCTCTGTTCTGTGGTTTGGGGCGTGTCCCCGGTCAAGCTGTGAGTCAGCAAGGAAGCCTCACCGGGTTTTGGTGAGGGGTGGAGGTAGGTTGCGGGGTTGCAACCGAACCACCTTTAAAATCCCTGTGTTGTGGGTTGTTTATCGTGTGTGATTGATCTATATCTTCTAACCCCATTCACAGGTTCGTGTGCTTCCATACTTGGTTAGATTGTTCACACACATATGCACTTTAAGTGATCAATATAGCACACAGACACACGCACGGTTGTTGCAAGCTATTGCATGCTCTAGTGTTATGCTTTATGATCCCTGCACTACAAGGCTTATTTCTTTCAAGATCACAAATGTGCTTAAAGAAGTGTGGATGTTTCATAGCTTGTAATCCAAGTCTTTTCATTTGAGCCACTCTACTTAATTCCACTGTGCATTGTGCTTAAGTGATTCATTCACTTTATAAGAGTGGTTTAAGTTTCTGTTAGCTAAGAGTTTTAAATAGGCCAAAACTTGTGAAAGGATCTATTCAACCCCCCTTTCTAGATCCGTTTGCACCTCGCGGGACCCAGCAAGTGGTATCAGAGCGAGGCTCTGTCATTCCCAGATCCAACGATCTGCAGGGAAAGATCCCGGTGTTTGTTATTTAGATGGATTCGCATGCTACACTTGCTTCGATGGCTTCTCCACCCATTTATGATGGTTCAAATTTTTCTACATGGGTTGGAAGAATGTTCATTTATGTTAGCTCCATAGATCCACAATTGTGGACTCTTATATACAATGGTCCTCATGAGCTGCCATCAAATTCAATTGATTGGTTAGCCGAACATGAGACCAAACACAATGATAATCGTCTTGCATATAACTTAATTGCAGCTGCAGTTGATCTAAGAATAATTCATCTTGTGTCCTCTTGCAGCACATCCAAGCAAGTATTGGACAAGTTGGTGAAAATCCATGAAGGGAAGGAACAAGAACAAGAATGCTTCATGGCTGACCGTGCAGAACAGTCCAACAATGCATCCTCATCACAAGTAAACTTTGACCTCGAGGAATTCACTTTTGAAGAGCTTATGGAAGCCTATGATGAATTGATCACACAATACAAAAAGGTAAAAATAGAAAACAAAAATTTGAAAAAAGATCTCAAGAAAATTAACCCAAATGAATGCTCGATTTGTAAAAAGTGTTCTATTTTTAAAGAGCTTAACAACACTCTCTCAGTTGATCTAGATACGCATAAACAAAGCATTGCATGTCTAAGGGAAGAAAATGAAAATCTTCATGATAAAATCACTAGGTTGGAAGAAATTGTAATAAAACTTTAAAACCAACTTAAGTCAATCTCTAATGATCAAACTATGGCCGATGGGCTAATCCATGATGAGAGGTTGATTGAAGAAAATAAAAATTCTGTTTCATGCTCTACTAACTTTGTATGTGAAAAATGTTCATTCGTGAGAAACATAAATGGTGATCTTCATGATGATCTTGAATGGCAACAAAAACTGATTGATTCTCTGAAAGAAGAGAATAGAGAGTTGTTGGAAAAGAAAATTAAACTTGAACAAGTTGAAGAAGAATTGCATGAAAAATTGGCTGCACATGAAAAAGGTAAATCTGTCATTGAAGATCACTCTGAAACTTTGCATGCTTTAGAACAACAAAATCAAAATCTTAAAGCAGTAAACGCCATGCTCATTGAGCAATTGGCAGCATGCGAAGAGGGCCTTGTTGAATCTAAACAGCACATTTCCTCACTTGAAAATGAAATTCAAGGTTTGACTGATTTCCTGTCAATGTTTGCCCAAATCCAAGATTATGGTTCACCGGAAGCCACCACTTCCAGTGGTCACCAAAAAGGGCATACTGCTCGAAAGAAAAGTAAAACTCAGCATGTTTGTCAAAACATGCACCACAACATATCCAATGCTAAATATCATGCTTTCCACAAAATGAATGTCCATTGTTATTATTGTGGTAAACATGGTCACACTGTGCATGATTGTTTTATCTTGAGAAATGATGAGCTTAGAGCAGGACAACAAGTGAAAGGGCAAGGAAAGAAACAGGTAAACACTGGTAGAGGGCTTGCTCAAAAGAATCACATGGAGAATCAGAAGTGTCGACATTCCTATCCAGACAGGTCGACACTCCCCATGGCCTTTAATAGAAATGCCTCTCTTTGTTACTTTCATTGTGGTAAGACTGGTCACTGACCAGGAATGCTGGTATTTGAAAGAAAGACATCACCCTCATACCATGAAAGGTAAAAATTATGCTCGCCCACAAAAGCATAGTCCACATGCACACGCACATGAACATAAAAAGAAAAATCAATCTTTTGTGTGTTGTTTCTATTGTGGGAAAAATGGACATGAGATATATGATTGCCTCACAATGAGGGAGGATGATGTAATTTCCCTGAAACAGATGAGCTACATTAGTGAATATGATAAAGCTGCTAACCTACAAGGACCCAAGCTGTAGCAACCCTGGTAAATTTAAGGACTAAAAAAAAACTAAATAAATTTAAAACCAATAGATAATCAGGGCCAGACCTTGTATATACAACCCCGAGATTTCCAAATGGGCCTTACAAAAAGATCTTATAGACCCTACCCTTAAATTTTAAGGGATTATGAATAAAGAGTCATTTTAAGTAGGCTTTTAAAGTCATATCATATTTTATTCAATTAATAATGAATAAATTTTGGAGAACATGTTAATTTAGATTTTATTAATAATTTAGAAAATTCATTATTTCAAATTTATTACATTATATTTTTAGTTGAAGGAATAAGGTGTATTAACAAGATTTAATCCATTAAAGATGAGTAAATGGTAAAGGAATGAGTATAGAAGCAATTTAGGTCTTTTGTAGGTGGTACTAAAAGGTGAAAAAATGGAATTAACGCCTCGTGCATGGGCGCTTCTTTGAAAACCAACGACTTAACACAAGTCGTTACTTTATTAAATGAATAGTAATAGTGAATAGTGCCACTTTTTATATTAAAATAATTTGATAAAACTAATTATACAAAAAAATAGAGAAAAATGGAAAATATATACCCATAAAATTTCATGTCGATATCCCATCAAACAAAAAAGATAAAAATCCCTAAAGATTGTTACTCTTTAAATTAACGTTAAAAACGTAATCGGTTAAAACAAACGACTTTGTTTAAGTCGTCAAATATTAATAGAAGTATAAACACGCCCCAGACAAAGGTGCGTTTTATGAAATTAACGGCATAATAGGAGGCATTAATTTAAGAAGTAACGCCCCCCTCTCCGGGCGTCAAATCTCAAACGGCCGAAACTAATAAAAAGGGAAAGGGAAAGTAACGCCCTGAGGGCAGGCGTTGTTTAATCAATTAAAGACTTTTGGTCTAGTCGTCAATTTATAAAAGGACGACTCAACCTGAGTCGTCTTATTCATTTCATCCCAATTAGGAAGCGTTCTGTTTCGGAAAGAATTACAAGGGGAAACTGTAATGCAAATCGGATTAACATTAGGAATGCTTTTCCCCAATCGAACTCTAACCTTTTTTGATGGGAATCGACTCCGAGCATGTACTTTTTCTTTTGCATATATGTCCTTTTAGTTTGTGTTTATATCCTTGGGAAAGTATGTACGTAAATGTAAGGCTTTATAAGCCAATGAGTCATTCCCATGGATTGTGTGGGTTTTTGTGCAAATGTGTAGTAGGTCCAGCTAGGGGGCCCCCTCCCCTTCCCCATTGGTCCACCTCATCCATGTGGGGCTGGTCAACCATCCTAGGTGGCCATCTAGAAGGTTTGAATGCTAATTGACCACATGGGAGACAAAGGGGTTAAAATTTCAAAGGTTGGCCACCTACCTTACCTACCTAGTCAAAGTAGTGCCCCCTCCATATGTAATTTATTTATTTTGAGTTTTGACCACATGGGGGAAGAAAATGGCCTATTTCCCACGAAATTATCAGCCCCCCACCCCTTGCCATTTTCTATATAAGCCTATGTATAGTGTCATTAGAAATTAATGAAGAAATGAAGAGAAAATTGTTGGAAAATCAAGAGTGTTCTTGAGCCCCTCCTCTCTCCCTCTGGTTTCTCTCCTCCAACCTCTAGTTCTAGAGTGATTTCTATCTTCTATCCCCTCCCCTCTATCTCCGGTGATCATCTGTGCCGCCGCCGCTGCCGTTTGTGCCGCCTTCGAGCCGCCGCGAAACCGTTCTTGGTGTTCTGTCCTGCTGGACAGAGGTCTCTTCCCGAAATTCCTGCTATCAGCCATGGTCTCTTCGTGATCTGCAATTTTTATGGTGTGTTCTTCCCTTGTATCCCAAGCTCCACCTAAATTTTCACGCCCAAATTCTATCTTTTAGTATTTTCCCATTTTCGTGCATCTTTCATTCCTAGTTCTATTTTGTCTCTGTCTACAGTGACAGCAGCCCTGTGTTTCCCACCTCCGGCCATCTTTTTGATTTGTCCAAACCCTTCTAAGTTTACTGGGAGTTTTGTCCATCACCCCCTATATCCAAAAATTTTCTTAATCTTTTATCAGCCTTCTATCTATTTTTAGAAATTCGTTTTCTTCCTCAGCTACAGTGTTGTCAGCCAGATTCCAGATCCGACCCAGTGCTAGTGCAAAAATCATAGAAATTAGTAACCTTCCCCAAATCCAGATCCCAAAATAGTCCTGATTTCATAGCTTGATTTCCCACAACTTTTATGAAGAACACAACCCCAGATTCGGACACCAACCTCGCGGTCAAAGGCAATCCACAAGAAAGTTCTCTACTGACCTGAGATTTCAGGAACTGTACAACAGGAACTTGGAAATTCCATAAGTCTAGATCTGTGCAGATCCAGGCCAGATATCTATGACCTAGATTGAAGGATTTGAAGTTAGCTTTCCAACGGCGCCAATCTCGTGTCGATCCGACATTGGGGCTGATCGCAGTGCCCGTTCTCGTCGGGACATGCTCTGAAAACCAGAAGCTGCAGATCCGTGGCCGGTTATTCCGACCAGTACCGAACGGAGCCTCCCGGCCTCCGGCCGGCGAACCAGCGTGCCGCCAGCCCGGGGAACGCTTCCCTAAGTGTCCCCACTACAGCGGTGTCACCGGGTCCCACTCGACCCCTCCGGACATCACGTGGGCCCCACCGTCACTAGTTCGGGTGCTGCCGAAGAGACGCGAGAAGCCGCCCGTCAACCCGAATTCGATCCTCCCGGGCCCGTTTGTGTAGCCCTTTACCTCCCTGCGTGGAGTGGGCAGTAATTCATTTGCTGTAATATGGTGTAATATTTATATCGGGAGTACGAGTTTCGACCGGGTCCATCTTCCCCACGCCGAGCGCGTGGAGTTATCACATTCGCTCCCTTCTCGGCATTTTGCTTACTTCATATATATTTGTTTATGCCGCTGCTAGAGAGCATGTGTAGGGATATCTAGCTCACTTTATATGTTCATTACCGCTGCTACGAGAGAGTACGTGACCGTCCCGTGACCCGATCCGGGCACAAAAGAGAGCCGATCACCCTAGCTCATTGCCGGTTTCTCAACCGCGCACATTCGACGCTTCCCTCGTTAAGGGGCAATCACGAGCTTGTCGTGTCCGTGGTCCTGTCCCGCATCAATTTGGTATCAGAGCGAGTTGAGTCTAGGGTGACAAAAAAAAAGAGAGTGTCATTTACGTCTAGTCATTAGTCATTGTCTACGTCGTGTTTAGGGTCATCATTGTTTTAAAACAAAAAAAGTACCTTTTGGGTCGCATTTGCATACCATTAGTCGGTATATAAAAAGGTGTTGTTCGAACGTTAGGCTACGCCTATCGGGAAGGTCGCACATTTGCGTGAGTGATCTTCGGATCGATTAACTCCGCCCCTTACCGAGTCTTGGTGTCTTGTCCTTAGTATGCATGCATCCCAACCTTTGCATTAGTCGGTCTAGTGTCTTGTCTCCGTGTGTATGCATGTCCATGTCCGCTATCCATGGCCGTTCCCCAAGGCCATGCGTTCAAGTGGTCATCTCTGGTGGCCCAAGCCAAGGCCTTCCTAGCCCGACCCTATATCGTTTCTAAAGCCACTCTGCCTAATGGGTCCACAACGGAACTCCATTTCACCGATAGGGAGTCGGATAATTGGGTTACTTTTGATATCGTGGAGTCTCTCTCCAATACAGGCGAGATTATCCGTGATGGTGATTTTGCTTGTGTTGAGTTCTATAGGAAGGTCGGCTCCGTTCTTTACACCGATGGTGCATGGTGCAGGATCGGCACACTTGCTGGTCCATGCATCATTTTAGGGCAAACGTGGTTAGGAGAAAGAAAGTGTTAGCGCAGCAAGAGTGATATAGAAGGGGGGGATGAATAGATCACTCCCAATTTGTAAAAACTTAGGCAGAAAATTAATTCTACTGCTTACGCTCCTCCTGAACCCGCACATAGAGAAATGCAAATGCAGTCACCAAACAAGACAGTATAAGTAAATGAGAATGAAGAACTGATCACATGGAAGCAAAGAGACAAGCAGATGGAGAGGGCAGATAATAACAGCAAACCACAGAAGAGGCACTCAGTTTTTAGGTGGTTCGATTGCAGTCTGCGATCTACATCCACCCCTCACTCCAACTAGAATGAGGATTCCACTAGACAATGCTAGAACACTGCAGACTCAGTCTGCGAACAACATGCTGCCACACAGCTTGAACAACCAAGGGAAACAAATCCCTCAACCAAGATCTGCTACCCACAGAACTTGAAACATGTTCTAGCTACCAGCTAGAACAGAACCGGAGACACCTCTCCCTTCCTCCACACACCGGAGGGAACCTGCTAACGATAACCTATCACTAGCAACACCAGAGATCACCGATCTCTCTTCCTCTGCAACCCAGAGGGAAATCGGAGTAATACTCCCTTCCTCCACACACCGGAGGGGAACCAATTCGAATCAGAAGAATGAACAAAATAAAAGGAAACGAAATAGAAACAAAGACCAACGAAGAAGCAGTTGGTTCTGAAACCAATACAAATGTAGCTTCAAAGGAAGCAATTCATCAAACCACAGACACTGCTCTCTCTCTCTCTCGAACATACTCCTCTCGGATCTGAACACTATGGAACTCTTTGCTCTTTTTCCTTTCTGGATCGTGCAGCCTCACACATATGCCTTCTGCTTTTTCTTTTCACGATCGAGCTTCTATTGAAGGACGAAGCTCCATATTTATAGCAGATATTGGGCGTGTGGCTGCCAGGTTCCCGCCCATGAACTTTTTGCCAGATCATTTGAATTTCGACCACATGGCAGCATCCTGACTGGGTTGTCATCCACGTGTCATGTTCCTGGTTTCTTGGATCACGTGTCAAGTGCCAACCTCGGATCACGTGCCCAATCATCAGCCTGAATCGCCTGCAGACAGAGACAGAAGGAATGTATATACTTAGTTAGTTCAGGCTATTAACACAAGTGTATATACTTCAGAAACAACACCTGAGTAAGTGTGTACAATGTGAGAGAGTGTATAGACTTGAAACAATAGTTAACCAAGTGTGTATCATGTGAGAATGTATACACTTGGAGGTCTTCAGCGTCCTCAGTGTATAGACTTAGTTAGTTCAGGGCTATCCATAGCAATGTATAGACTTAGGCGTTCTGTTCAAGACAAAACCAATGTACAGACTTCATGCTGTACAGACTTGATCTTGATCAACAGACCTTTGGACATCAGCCCAAGGCGTCAACGCTTCCATCGTGCAGCGTCACCTCTGCTCCTCAAGTGAGATGCTCACGCCCTTGGCAACTAGCCAATGCGTCAACGTATCCAGTGTCAGCGTCGACGCAGTGAACAAGACAGATGATGAACAATGCATGAACTAGCCTTACCAGTGTGTAGACTTTACATTGCTCAGCCACTGTATAGACTTCACGAAGCCTAACCAGTGTACAGACTTGGAACGAGTGTGCTGTGAGCACTGTATAGACTTAAGATATAACAACCGAATGTATAGAGTTGTGGTCGGACAACTCAATGTATAGACTCGAAGCAAGAGGCCAGTGTTCAGACTTTGAAGAAGAAATGCACTGTTCGTAATGTACAGACTTGAAAGTGTAAGACTCTTAATAAGACGGTGAACAGTGTATTGACTTGATGCCCAACGGTGATGTATAGACTTCGACAAGCTTGAGCCAGTGTATAGACTTTGCCAGAGTGAGACGATGCATGAGACGCTCGGCTGTACAGACTTGCAAAGTTCTAAATGAGACGATCGGCTGTAGGACCGATGTACAGACTCTGAATGTAAAGGCAGGTTGTATAGACTTGAATCGTTTGAAGCGATGTACAGACTTGGTGAGGCTTAAGCAGTGTACAGACTTGTGAAGGCTTCAGCGTTGTACAGACAAGGAAGTACCACTATGGATGTATGGACTTGAGTGAATGAAGCCGATGTACAGACTTGCCTAAGACGCAGCATGAGACGCTGGCTGAGACGGACGTTGTACAGACTTTGAATGCACTAAGACGCTGAACAAGACGGACCGATGTACAGACTTCTAAATGCTGATGGACTATGTATGGACTTGGCTTGAGATACTGTTCAGACTTTGAAGTCCGACCTAGCAGGATGTGTAGACTTAGACTACAACCAGGAAAGCATAGGAAAAGGTATGAGTGGATGGACTTGGTTCCTGTAGCAGTGTATAGAGTTGAAGGTATGAAGGCGATGTATAGACTTGGTGAACACTGCAATAGTAATCAGATGTATAGAGTTGAAGTTTAGACAAACCAGTGTATAGACATGAAGCTTGACAATCCAGTGTATAGAGTTGAAGCTTGGAAGGATGTATAGAGTTGAGCTGTACTGACTTTGGCAATGTGCAGACTTAACTGGTCGGGCAGTGTACAGACTTAGAATATTAAGACCAGTGTATAGACTTCAGTTAGAAGGTGCCCGATGTACAGACTTGAAGATGATATGCCAATGTACAGACTTAATCGATCAAGCTGGTGTATAGACTTTGGTACCCAGACACTTAATGTTCTGATGCGTCGACCCACCCTTGCTGATGCGTCGACCCACTACTTGTTCATTCTAACTGAGCAGAGTGTATATAGATGAACTTATGAAACATCATATGAACTGTACACACTTACACGATGAACCAGCATAAATCTAGAGATCGTAGATTGATTTATAGTGTGAGACATCATCAAAACCATAGGGATGCAACAATCTCCCCCTTTTTGATGATGGCAACACTATGAATCAAGCAATATCAAAGTTCAACAAGAAATTAATATCAGCTGCAACAAACAGAGTAAATTCAAGGCATGCTCATGCAGGTGAATTAATCATTCCCTACCACACACTCTCATCTCCCCCACAACTCATAAACATATCTTCCCCGAAGCAACATGACTCCCCCAAAGCTCAAGACAAATCCAAGACTCACTGATATTACAGAACTTCTCTCCCCCTTTAACATCAACAAAAAGAAATACCGGATGTATGACAGTGCTGGAAACATGAAGAATAAGGGCAGTAACTTCTTAGTGCAGACAGTCACTAGTAGGTCTTAAGAGAATAAGTGAGTTTCTAATCTCAAGAGAAGATTCTTTAAACTCCAGTACACAATAGAGAAGTAGAATGATAGACAAGTTTATCAGTATACATAGTGGATGATTTAGAGCAGGAGTTAACAAGTATGGCCAGATATAGCTGATCATTCAACTATCCCACAAGACCGCAAGAGACGAAATCAGAGAGGTGTTCTCAAGGTATTGAAGACAAGCAATCGATTAGTTGCATAACAACAAGGAATTTTTTCTTTTTGAGATGATTTTCAAGAAGATCAATGAGTAAGTTGGTAGTTCAAACCTTTGACATTAGGGAGACACCTTGATTAGAGGTCTGAATCCCTAGTTACTCAGAGTGAGTACCTTATTACTTCCTCCTTTTTTTTTATTAAGGAACAGAGTTAGTAACTGTGGTTTTTGACATGAGGAAACACCTTGATTAGAGGCCAGAGTCCCCAGTTACTCACCAGCAAGCCACCATTGCTCTATCATCTCTTTTCATTCATTTTAAGCATTTGACACCTCATGACATGGGAGAAATATTCATTTCATTGATGAAGCTCCCAGTTTCTCAGTGATCAAAACAGAACATGTTTGTTCAGTTAAGCCCTTGAGTTAAAGAGATAGAATGATTGAAAACAATATCAAAAGGACTATTTCTTGAATTGAGTCTTAAAGTCTAGATTTCAAGTTGATTGGGTAAGATATCAAGACATACAGGTTTTGGCCTGAACCAGAATCAATGACAATGTAGGAAGATATACTTTATGCAATTAGTCCAGATCTCTGAAGGAGTACCAAAGGAAAGATTCTAACTGGAGATTAGAGTCACTGACTTATAGACTTAAGAGATAAGTGACACTCTACTGTCTGAGAGAACCACACTAGATCAGTCATGCAAGACCAGCAAAGTTACACATCTGGACAGCCCTTTTGAATCTGTCAAAGAACTTCTCTTCTCACATTACAACTCAGCTCCCCCTAAGATATAGCATTCCTCAATAAAACAATCCAGCATAATCTCAAAGCTTCCCCTTACTCAAAGCATTCCTGAAAGCTAACCAGTAAACATTCTGAACTCCCCCTTTAAACCAGTATGAAAGAAGGCTAAACATCAGACAAACACAACTCCCCCTCACAACAAGAACATGCTTCATAATTAAGACAATTTGTATAAGACTAATTCTCTTCTCAATGTGGTGAATTTTTCATTATCCAGAGGTTTTGTGAATATGTCAGCAATCTGATTATCTGTGCCTACATGAATCAGTTCAAAATTATTCTTAGACACCTCATCTCTTATAAAATGATGTCTTATCTCTATGTGTTCGGTTCGTGAATGCAAAACATGATTTTTAGCAATATTGATGGCACTAGTATTATCAAAGTAAATTGGTGTGCACCCCAGGTCTACTTGGTAGTCCTGAAGCTGGTGTTTAATTCATATTACTTGTGTTCCACAACTCCCTGCAGCCACATATTCAGCTTCTGCAGTGGAGAGGGCCACGGAATGTTGTTTCTTGGAGCCCCAAGACACTAAACACCCACCCAAAAATTCATAATGGCCACCAGTGCTTTTCCTGTCTAGTTTACAGCCTGCATAATCAGCATCTGTGTATGCTACTAAGTTAAGTGTGTGAGATGCAGGAAACCATAAACCAAGAGAATGAGTAGCTGACAAATATCTGAAGATTCTTTTAACTGCAGCTAAGTGTAATTCAGTAGGTCTAGACTGATACCTTGCACACATTCCTACACTGAATTGTATATCTGGTCTAGAGGCTGTCAAGTAAAGAAGTGATCCAATCATACCTCGATAAAGTTTGGCATTTACTTCTTTACTTGTCTCATCTGCATCCAATGAGGTATTGGTGCCCATGGGTGTTGTAATGTGCTTTAAGTTTTCCATACCAAACCTCTTGAACAGTTCCATTGTGTATTTGGTTTGGTTGATGAAGCACCCATCCTCTAGCTGCTGTACCTGCAATCCAAGAAGGTATTTTAGTTCACCAACCAAGCTCATTTCGAATTCAGCAGACATCATGGTAGAAAATTCATCACATAGTTCATGCTTAGTTGATCCAAATACAATGTCATCTACATATACCTGAACTATGATGAGATCTCTGTTTATGCCCTTGGTGAATAAAGTTTGATCAACTTTACCTCTTTTGTAGCCCTTGCTGATCAGAAATTCAGACAATCTTTCATACCATGCTCTTGGAGCCTGCTTTAGACCATACAAGGCTTTGTTTAACCTGAAAACTTGGTTAGGTTGAGGAGAGTATTGAAATCCAGGAGGTTGTTCAACAAAAACTTCTTCTTTAATGACTCCATTTAAAAAGGCACTTTTAACATCCATTTGTTGGAGTTTTATATTCTTTGAGCAAGCAAAGGCAAGCAACAATCTTATAGCTTCCATCCTAGCAACGGGTGCATAGGATTCATCAAAGTCTACACCGAATTCCTGACAGTAGCCTTTGGCTACTAATCTGGCCTTATTCCTCGAGATGATTCCATCTTCATTCATCTTATTTTTGAACACCCACTTGGTTCCTATGATATTAATACCATCTGGTCTTGGGACAAGCTCCCAGATATTATTCCTTTCAAACTGACCTAATTCCTCACACATAGCATTGACCCAAACTTGATCAGCTAAGGCCTCTTCTACTGTTTTGGGTTCAATTTGTGAGACTAAAGCAATTAAGTCATCATTATTCACATTTCTAAAATGAGACCTAGTCCGAAGAGGATCTTCAGATTGCCTATGACTTTATCTAATGGATGGTCTTTAAGAAATCTAACGTTTGTTGAAGACTCACCTATTACTCTTGGCCCTTCCTGATTGGGGGAATTTGTTTATCCACTCGGCTGAGTCTTCTCTTCTTCTTGTTGGTCTTCTAGAAAATCCCCCTCATGATTGGAATCCCTGTCAAGATTTTCAACATTAGAAACATCTTTCTTTTCACTAAAAAGGATGTGTGGAGACTCTTCCACTTTCTGATCTGATATGTTAAATACCCTATATGCCCTTGACACTTCAGAGTAACCCAAGAATATTCCTGGGGAGCTTTTAGCTTCAAACTTGTCTAAATCTTTCTTATCATTATTATGAATAAAACATTTTGCTCCAAAAATTCTGAAATGAAGCAAGTTTGGTTTCTTACCTTTTAGAAGCTCATAGGGTATTTTCTTGTGTATGGGTCTTACCATGGCCCTATTGATTATGTAAGTTGCTGTATTGGCCGCTTCTGCCCAAAACCTTCTAGGTAATTTACTTTCAATCAACATGGTTCGGGCCATCTCCACCACAGTTCTATTTCTTCTCTCCACAATCCCATTCTGTTCAGGTGTCCTGGGAGAAGAAAACCTGTGAGTTAGTCCCTCTTTTTCACAGAGATCAGTAAACATGGAGTTTTCAAACTCACCTCCATGGTCAGATTGAATAGAACAGACCTTGTATTTCCCTTCTTGTTTGACCTTATTGAAAAACAGATTAAACTTTTGAAATGCATCACTCTTATTTGCTAAGAAAAATATCCATGAATATCTAGAGAAGTCATCTATGATGACATAGCCAAACCTGTTTCCATTAAGACTCTGAGTTCTAGTGGGACCGAAAAGGTCCATATGAAGAAGTTCCATTGGTCTAGAAGACCATGGCTCAGATCTTAATTTAAAGGAATTTCTGGTCTGTTTGCCTAGAGCACAGGCATCACATGTTTTTGATATCGAGTTGAATTTAATTCTAGGCATGCCTCTAACTAAATCATGCTTGACCAATTTATTTAAAGTTTAAAGCTAACATGACCTAGACGTCTATGCCATTCAAAAGCATCATTTTCAGAGTTGGCAGATAACCAAATAGTAGATTCAGATTCCTCATCTAAGTCTACAATGTAGACATTATTAATCCTGTTGGCTACAAATTTAACCACATCAGAATTTGTTTCAAGGATTTTGCATGAACTATCATCAAATACAACCCTGTGACCCCTGTCACATAACTGACTAATGCTAATCAGGTTGTGTTGAAGCCCTTCCACAAGTAAGACTTTTTCAATGGAGTTTGTGGAAGACTTACCTACTGTACCAACTCCAATTATTTTACCTTTGTTCTTTCCTCCAAACTTGACCAGACCCCCTGGCTTCATCTCTATCTTGCTAAACTTGGATCGGTCTCCTGTCATATGCCTGGAGCAGCCACTGTCGAGGTACCACTTGTTGTCTTCAGCTGCCAGGCCGACCTACACAAATACATCAAATAGAGTGATTTGGAACCCAAGATGAGTTGGGTCCAAGGACATTGTTCAAATCTCTGATCAAGTGTTTAGGTATCCAGATTTGCTTCAGCATGGTTTTCTCTGGCACCTTCCTTTCTGGTTTATTAAAGTTGAATCCAGCTGGACTGGAGAAGTGAGTTCTATTCCATTCATTAGTCTTCCTATTCTTAGGAAATTTCCTGTAAGCTTGTTGATTAACATATTTTTGACCATGAAAGTTATTTCTCCAGTAGGTCCTGTTTGGACCCATCTGATTGTTGTAATTCCAGCTCTTACTCTGATTCACTTTCTTGGTCCATCTACCATTTATGTTCTGGTGAGTGGGCTTAGTGTTATTCTTCATAAAATTCATTCCCATCTTAAATGGTTGTCCAGTACTGGTTTTTGTGTTTTCTTTAGGACTTTGAATTCCCTTAGAGCTGTTTGAGCTGGATGGTGTGTCCAGCTTCTCTTTTCCCTTCTCTGGGCAGAAGGTGATGGTCTTGAATTGCAAGGGTCTCTTGTTGGTTGGGTCATAGCCTAGACCCTCCTTATTGAAATTGACCCTAGTCCCTAGTATAGCATCTAAACTAGTCTTTCCTTGGACAAACTTTTCTAAGACTTTCTGTTTATCTTCCAGCTCCTTTTGAAGGGACTCAGAATTTTTTAGGAGTTCAGCATTTACTTTCTTCACAGCTTCATATTTCTCTGAGTTCACTCTAATTTCATTCATGCTTTCTTCAATTTTAGTTTTGAATTCATTAAGCTGTTTTTGACTTTCTTGAATATCTCCCTTGAGCTTATCATTTTCTTTCCTTAGTGAGGTCATTTCTTCTAGTTGTTCTTTTAGCTTCTCATTTTCCTCACAGACCAGAGTTTGTTCTTCAACATTTGTGTTAAATTTTCTTTTCAGAACTCTGTGCTCTTTACTAAGAGAATTAAATTTATCTAACAATTCACCATAAGCATCCTCCCAGTCATCAATTGAGAAATTTTCAAAAATATTTATTACCTCCTCTTCACTGTTTGCCATATGGTAAATTCCATCTTCATATTCTTCTGAGGAAGCGTCTTCGGGGTCTTCTTCTTCCTCGCTCCATGTGCAGACCATCGCCTGTGGCTTCTTCTTCTTATGCACCTTTATGTTTTTCTTCTGAAGATAGGGACCCTTCTTCTGGAGGTCTGGGCATTCGCCTTTCATATGTCCCTGTTTGTTACAATTAAAACAAGTCAGTCTCTTAGGATCTCTATCCCTATAACTAGTAAATTCAGCACTCTTGTTGAAAGAGTGTGGCTTCTTCTTCCTAAAGGTCTTTCCCTTTTTCTTCAAAAATTTTCTGAACTGTCTAGTGAGCATTGCCTGCTCCTCCTGGTCGAGATTTGAAAAACCTTCAAGCTCGGACTCGGACTCGGGGCTACTGCTGCTGCTCCCACTGTTGCTACCCTTGTTGTGGGATGCCCTTAGACCCACATTCTTACCCTTCCTCTCACTTCCTTCTCCACCTCTTTGGAAATTCATCTCATAGGTCATAAGGGATCCTATGAGTTCATTCACAGTCAAGATAGTCAGATCTTTTGACTCCTCAATCACAATGGCCTTAGTGTGCCATGCCGGGGATAAAGATCTAAGGATTTTCCTGACTATATCTGCCTCAGCAAGATCCTTCCCTAGCCCTTTAAGTGTGTTTGTGATCAAAGACAACCTGGCATACATTTCAGTTATATTCCCATCTGCATTCATCTTAAACATTTCATACTTAGAAGTGTAGAGGTTTACCTTCGAGGCTTTCACTTGAGCTGTACCTTCATAGATCAATTGCAGCTCATCCCACATTCGCTTGGCAGTCTTGTAGGCAGATATACGGGCATACTCCTCTGGATGAACAGCACACTGGGTGATGTTCAGCGCCGTCCAGTTGAGTGAAGAGAGCTTGACATGGTCATCTGTCCAAGCGTCCTAGTTTGGTGGCAGATCATATGGCCCCACCGTAATTACTCTCCACAGTTTATGGCTCTGAGCCCTGATAAACACTTCCATCCTGTTCTTCCAAAACAGATAGTTACTACCATCAAAATACGGAGGGCGACTAATGGATTGACCTTCCGCCATGAAGGTTCTAGGACCACTAGCATTTCCTTGACCGTTCGTCCACATGGCGTAAACTCGCTCTGATACCAAATGTTAGCGCATCAAGAGTGATATAGAAGGGGGGGGATGAATAGATCACTCCCAATTTGTAAAAACTTAGGCGGAAAATTAATTCTACTGCTTACGCCCCTCTTGAACCCGCACACTGAGAAATGCAAATGCAGTCACCAAACAAGACAATATAAGTAAATGAGAATGAAGAACTGATCACATGGAAGCAAAGAGACAAGCAGATGGAGAGCACAGATAATAACAGCAAACCACAGAAGAGGCACTCAGTTTTTAGGTGGTTCGATTGCAGTCCGCAATCTACATCCACCCCTCACTCCAACTAGAATGAGGATTCCACTAGACAATGCTAGAACACTGCAGACTCAGTCTGCGAACAACATGCTGCCACACAGCTTGAACAACCAATGGAAACAAATCCCTCAACCAAGCTCTGCTACCCACAGAACTTGAAACCTGTTCTAGCTACCAGCTAGAACAGAATCGGAGACACCTCTCCCTTCCTCCACACACCGGAGGGAACCTGCTAATGACAACCTGTCACTAGCAACACCAGAGATCACCGATCTCTCTTCCTCTGCAACCCAGAGGGAAACCAGAGTAATACTCCCTTCCTCCACACACCGGAGGGGAACCAATTCGAATCAGAAGAATGAACAAAATAAAAGGAAATGAAATAGAAACAAAGACCAACGAAGAAGCAGTTGGTTCTGAAATCAATACAAATGTAGCTTCAAAGGAAGCAATTCATCAAACCACAGACACTACTCTCTCTCTCTCGAACATACTCCTCTAGGATCTGGACACTATGGAACTCTTTGCTCTTTTTCCTTTCTGGATCGTGCAGCCTCACACATATGCCTTCTGCGTTTTCTTTTCACGATCGAGCTTCTATTGAAGGACGAAGCTCCATATTTATAGCAGATATTGGGCGTGTGGCTGCCAGGTTCCCGCCCATGAACTTTTTGCCAGATCATTTGAATTTCGACCACATGGCAGCATCCTGACTGGGTTGCCATTCACGGGTCATGTTCCTAGTTTCTTGGATCACGTGCCAGGTGCCAACCTCGGATCACATGCCCAATCATCAGCCTGAATCGCCTGCAGACAGAGACAGAAGGAATGTATATACTTAGTTAGTTTAGGCTATTAACACAAGTGTATATACTTCAGAAACAGCACCTGAGTAAGTGTGTACAACGTGAGAGAGTGTATAGACTTGAAACAATAGTTAACCAAGTGTGTATCATGTGAGAATGTATACACTTGGAGGTCTTTAGCGTCCTCAGTGTATAGACTTAGTTAGTTCAGGGCTATCCATAGCAATGTATAGACTTAGGCGTTCTGTTCAAGACAAAACCAATGAACAGACTTCATGCTGTACAGACTTGATCTTGATCAACAGACCTTTGGACATCAGCCCAAGGCGTCAACGCTTCCATCGTGCAGCGTCGCCTCTGCTCCTCAAGCGAGATGCTCACGCCCTTAGCAACTGGCCAATGCGTCAACGTATCCAGTTTCAGCGTCGACGCAGTGAACAAGACAGATGATGAACAATGCATGAACTAGCCTTACCAGTGTGTAGACTTTACATTGCTCAGCCACTGTATAGACTTCACGAAGCCTAACCAGTGTACAGACTTGGAACGAGTGTGCTGTGAGCACTGTATAGACTCAAGATATAACAACCGAATGTATAGAGTTGTGGTCGGACAACTCAATGTATAGACTCGAAGCAAGAGGCCAGTGTTCAGACTTTGAAGAAGAAATGCACTGTTCGCAATGTACAGACTTAAAAGTGTAAGACTCTTAATAAGATGGTGAACAGTGTATTGACTTGATGCCTAACGGTGATGTATAGACTTCAACAAGCTTGAGCCAGTGTATAGACTTTGCCAGAGTGAGACGATGCATGAGACGCTCGGCTGTACAGACTTGTAAAGTTCTGAATGAGACGATCGGCTGTAGGACCGATGTACAGACTCTGAATGTAAAGGTAGGCTGTATAGACTTGAATCGCTTGAAGCGATGTACAGACTTGGTGAGGCTCAAGCAGTGTACAGACTTGTGAAGGCTTCAGCGTTGTACAGATAAGGAAGTACCACTGTGGATGTATGGACTTGAGTGAATGAAGCCGATGTACAGACTTTCCTAAGACGCAGCATGAGACGCTGGCTGAGACGGACGCTGTACAGACTTTGAATGCACTAAGACGCTGAACAAGACGGACCGATGTACAGACTTCTAAATGCTGATGGACTATGTATGGACTTGGCTTGAGATACTGTACAGACTTTGAAGTCCGACCTAGCAGGATGTGTAGACTTAGACTACAACCAGGAAAGCTGTAATACCCCGAGTATTTATTAAGTTTTATTGAGCTTTTATTAATAAAAAATTGAATTAAAATGAATTAATGTTTGAATTTCGAAATATTAATATTTAATTCATTAGAAAATAGAACCTATAAATTCGACTACTTTAGAAAAATCTGTAAAAATAGTAATTGGGTCAAAGATCATTTTTATAGCAATTTTATCTTCTGGACTTGACCCAAATTAATTACGTAACCTTGTCTAATTAGAGGATTAATCCCGTATTTGACTTTTACCTAACCTTTACCTAATCGTAACTTAAAACGTGAAATTCGACCTTATTACTCAACCAAATGATCTGAGATCAAGGCAAATGGAAGGCCACGAGGTAAGGAACATTTACCCACAATCAATTTGAGGTAAACCTAGCCCTAAAATGTGCTGCTGACATAGCTTTGGTCGAGTCAAGGATTCCGGCGCCGTTTCTAACATGTAACTTGCAGCGCCAAATACTCCCAACTCCGAAGGCTCCAAAAGTCCCATGACCTATAGAAATGTAGCTCTTCGACTCTAGTTTCATTTGGTAGCTGGGTCAGCCGATGAGGAGTCCAGATCTGGGAGTATTCGTCGTTTTGGTGGAGGGTGTTGGTAGTTCATCGTTCTTCATCTCCAGCCCTTTAATCCGTCGATTAAGGTAGGTACCCTTAACCAAATGAGACTTGTAAATATAGTATTTTGATCAGCTCGACGAGATCTATCCAATGGGACTGAAAGCCCCAGATTTCATTAGGTATCCGTGGAGATATCAAGCTTTTTGTGAGCTGCTGTCAAGCTTGTTCTTCATTCTAGGGTTTCGAAGTCTTTCTCCGATTTGAGGTAGGTTATAACAGCCCAACTTCTAATTAATATACATGAATGTAATCAGTAGCTTGTTAGCTTTCTTTTGACACCAAAATCCCCAAATTCTGTTGTGTATGTTGGGAGAATTTTTAGATTTAGTGGAAGTATGTCAAGAATTAGGTCTTCTTGTGTTCTTCATAGAATCGGTTGTGATTAAGTGGGTTTCGGATGAAATTCGTGCTTTAAAACTCATGTATTATGACCCTCATATGTCTAGTAAGATTCCTATAGCATGTGGTTATGTTTCCAACTCAATTGGACCACAATTGGGTGAGTTTTTGTGCTTTCTGAAAGTTCTGCCGTTGCTGTTCTTGCAGGGGTCGACCCCTGGGGTCGACCCATTTTCTGGGCAGCCCTGCAGGGACAGGATGGGTCGACCCCAGGGGTCGACCCATCCTGTCCCAGCAAGGGGTCGACCCCTGGGGTCGACCCATCTGCAGAAAGTGTGGGAGTCGACCCCTGGGGTCGACCCATCTTCAGAAATTGTGGGGGGTCGACCCTTGGGGTTGACCCATCCAGCAAGCAGACCCCATTTTTACAGGGGTCGACCCCAGGGGTCGACCCATGTACCAGAAGCCCGGTTTTCATCATTTTACGACCCGTGGATCGATCCGGATCATTAGGGGATCGACCCATTGAACTTAGACCAATTGAATACTTTTGAAGAACCAGTGACCTGTTCTGGAAACCTTATGATTTCAATTTACATTGGTTCCTACTTACAAATATAGTGTAAAAACATGTCGTTTACCATCTTCATTTAGACTCATACATTGGTTAAATAGAAACCCACATAATTAGTGGTTAATGGTGTAATTAAATCTCTATTAATGCATTCTTTTTCCTTCCTGTACAAGCTTGTTCCTTTACTTTATCATCTTGAATCAGCTTTTGGCAATTGTCTTAATGCAAATGATAATGGATAATCTTTGACATATTAACTTGATAATTAGGATTAATATGTTGATTAGCTTGTTGGATAGATGCTGTACTACAGGAGCGCAACATGATTAACTCTTATTGTGACTTGGTTTTCAATCTTCTTGATGATTGTGCTTACCTTGAAATTCTGAAATGAATCTCCTTCCTACTTGAAATTGTTATTGCTACATGGTTCAAACCTTGGAATTCTGGCCATAAAATTGTGGAAGTCTAGATTCGTGGGATCTTTGATCCAAAGAAATCAATGCCTGGCAAACAATTAAGGGCTCGGTCTAGTCCTGGGAGGAGCGCCCGAACACTACGTGTACCCCCGGGGAGGTGATTGACTAGGTGTGGCATTTGGCACCAGTACTATGACATGAGTTAAATCTAGGACTGGCCACTGCTCTCTACTACTCTCTACTACTCTCTACTACTCTCCACTACTCTCTCCTACTTTTCACTTTCCACTCTTCACTGTTCTATACTCTACTGTTTGTTACTTACTTGCTGTTACTTGGACGTGGAAACGAAACTACATACGTGCTTGACATGACTTGAATTATCTTGATATGGCCAACTCTTTATCGTTATCTCCTGTAGTAAATTCTTGTCTTTATTATTCCTCTTAAGTATTACCATTCTGTTCCTTTATATTTCGTGACCTTGCCAGATCTTTAAATTTTGTTTCATTATATCATCATTACTCTTTTATTGCATTACCCTTTGTAGCATGATATTTTAAAAATGTAATTAAACTGCTAATCACTTATACCTATCTGTTATTTCCTACTGAGCGTCAGCTCATAGTTGTTGTTTCCCCCCTTTCCAGGCTTTTCAGGTGACGCGCTTACCGATGGGGAAGGGCAGGAGTAATGTTTTGAGTGTATCAGTTAGTTGTGTTTAGAGTGTGTTGTGCTTCAGTTATGTATTTGTGGTTTAGAGTTGTTATCCCAGTTGTATTGAGTTGATTTGAGGATTATGTACCAGTTATGTTTTATTTAATGGTCAATAAGTTATTTCCATTTCTTAGCATTTGTATATATTTAGATTAGTTCTCTCTCTTTCCAGCTCATTTCTAACTGTACGTCCCGATATTCTGCGTCGGGACGTGACAGTTTAGTTGGTATCAGAGCCCTAGGTTTCATATTCCTAGGTTCCCTAAGTTTAGGTTTTATTGCATTGCATCCCAATAATCGGTATATCAAAAGGTGTTGTCCGAACGTTAGGCTACGCCTATCGAGAAGGTCGCATACTTGCGCGAGTGGTCTTCGGACCGATTAGCTCCGCCAGGTACCGAGTTTTTGGTCGTGTTTAGGTGCATTGGACCTCTAACCTTGTTAAAGTCTAGAACCTGACCTGGTGAGATTGGGTAGAAACTTGGGTTAAGTTCATTCCTTAATCGTGTTATTATCTATTTTATTGGACCTAAGTAATCTATTTCTCATGTAGATGGCAGCTGAACGTGCTGAATGGAGGAACCTACAACGCACGGTTCAAGGCCTGACTCAGGCGTTACATCAGGTAGCTCAAGCTGGAGCAGCAGGTCATGGCACCGGTGACTTATACCGGAACTTTCGAGGAATGAACCCGCCAAGATTTGCTGGTTCGACTAACCCCGATGAGGCCGAGCATTGGCTCCACGAAATGGGGAGAATTTTTGAAGTCATGCAATGCACCAACCAAGAGCGTGTCCTTCTTTCTACCTTCCAATTGGAGCGGGACGCGCGTACTTGGTGGGATTCTGTCAAGGCAACTCTAGGCGATCAACAAGTCACTTGTGAAGAGCTCGAGGAATTCTTCAACGACAAATATTTTTCTGATCGTGTACAAGAGAAGAAGGCGGCGGAGTTCGCGGCTCTAAAGCAGTGAAGCTTATCGGTGGCCGAATATGAAGCACAGTTCTCTCGGCTTTCGCACTATGCTACTCACCTTATCTCCACAGAAAAGATGAAAGCTAAGCGATTTCTCAACGGGTTGAAGCTTCACTACATCAATCAACTGGCGCCGATGGAGATCTCTACTTATTCTGAGATGGTGAGAAAGACACAAGTTCTAGAAGATACCTTAGAAATGACGGAGAGGATCCGTGGGCAAGGCATGAAGAAGGAACAACCAACTCCTAGACCCGAAATTGGCACTAGCAAAAAGAGGCCCTTGAGTGGGTCTAGTTCGTGGATCGGATCGGGAACGTGGAAAGGCAAGATGCCAAGAAATGAAGAGAAGAAACCTGGCCCTATTGTTCCATTCAAGGGCAAGTGCAAGTATTGTGATCGTCCAGGTCACAAGATGGAGGAATGCTGGCGCAAGCTAGGTGCGTGTTTACGATGTGGGAGTCGGGAACACCGTATCCCTGACTGCCCTCTTCTATCGGAACAAGCTACACCGGCAAAACCTCAAGTTATCAAGAAGCCGCAAGGAAGGCTCCAAGCTTTACATGCGGATGAAACTGGGATTTCTGATGATGGCGGACTCGTCGAAGGTACCCTTACTATAATCGACAAGCCCGCATTTGTTCTCTTTGATACTGGTGCAACGCATTCTTTTATTTCTCAGAAATTTGCGAAGTCGTTATCTGTCGAACCTATTATGATGAATTCTTCATTGGTTATATCAACTCCTATTGGTTCTGGAGCGGCTATTCAATATTACTATCCTTCTAGTAAGGTTATTATTGATCAACGGAACTTTCCAGCCGACTTAGTTTGCATGGATATGAAGGATTATGATGTAATCCTTGGAGCAGATTGGTTGGCCAAGTATGAGGCCAGTGTTCACTGCAGTTCTAGCTCAGTGACTTTTACTGGACATTCTGGTTTATCTTTTACGGGGATCAAGCACCATAACCCCGTATCGCTCATCTCTTCTCTTCGAGCCGACATGCTGATGAGGCGAGGTTGCGAGGCTTTTCTAGCCTTTGTCCATGCTACACCGGAACAACGAGTTGAGATAAAGGACACTCCTATTGTCCGATAATTCTCCGAAGTCTTTCCGGAGGAACTACCAGGACTTCGCCTGAGCGGGAAGTTATCTTCTCCATTGATATTATTCCTGGAGCGTCTCCTATTTCTAGAGCTCCTTACCGTATGTCCCCTGCGGAGCTAAGGGAATTAAAGCAACAGCTGATGGAATTACTCGAGAAGGGCTTTATTCGTCCGAGTACTTCACCTTGGGGAGCTCCTGTATTATTTGTCAGGAAAAAGGATGGTTCGATGAGATTATGCATCGATTATTGGCAACTGAACCAGCTAACTATCAAGAATAAATACCCATTGCCGAGGATCGACGAATTATTCGACCAGATAGCGGGAGCACATTAATTCTCTAAGATCGATCTTCGATCTGGATATCATCAGCTGAGGATTAAGGAAGATGATATTTATAAAACAGCTTTCCGCAGCAGGTATGGTCATTTTGAGTTTGTTGTTATGCCTTTTGGTCTAACGAATGCACCAGCAGCTTTCATGCAGTTAATGAACAATGCATTCCAAGACTGAAGAAGAGCATGCCGAACATTGACGACATACTAATTTATTCCAAGACTGAAGAAGAGCATGCCGAACATTTGAGGATGGCATTGCAGATATTGAGAGATCATCAACCATATGCCAAATTCAGTAAATGTGATTTATGGCTGCAAGAAGTGTCCTTCTTAGGACATATCATCACCAAAGAAGGTATTTCAGTTGATCCGTCGAAAGTGGAGGCACTAAGGAACTGGGATCAGCCTACTATAGTGACCGAAGTGAGAAGCTTCCTAGGCCTGGCAGGCTATTATCGGAGATTTATTCAAGACTTCTCCAAGATTGCGGTACCTCTCACTCGATTGACCCGCAAAGACAACAAGTTTGAATGGTCCGAGGAATGTCAGCAGAGCTTCCAAACATTGAAGGATTGCCTCACTACTGCACCCGTATTGGCTTTACCTTCTGGCGACGGTGGTTTCGTGGTCTATACCGATGCTTCTGGTATTGGCTTAGGCTGTGTACTCATGCAGCATGGTAAGGTGATTGCCTATTCTTCTAGGCAGCTGAGGAAGCATGAAGAGAATTACCCCGTTCATGACTTGGAACTTGCAGCAGTTGTATTCGCCTTAAAAATTTGGAGGCATTACTTGTATGGAGAAACATTCACAGTATTTTCAGATCATAAGAGTCTGAAGTATTTATTTTCTCAAAAAGAACTTAACATGAGGCAGAGAAGATGGTTGGAGTACTTGAAGGACTTCAACTTCTCGATTGAATATCATCCCGGTAAAGGCAATGTGGTGGCAGATGCATTAAGCCGGAAGCCTGTGGCTAAATTATCAAGTCTCATGTTACAAGAGTGGAGGCTATTGGAACAGTTAGCTAGCCTGGATCTAAAAGTTGATAATGATCGGGTTATAATTGCACAGATTCAACTTAAGCCCGAATTATTGATGGAGATCAAATCCTTGCAAGATAATGATCCCGAGCTGGTTGAGATCAAGGGAAGTTTGAGCAGCAGACCCGACTTCATGGTGGCTGACGATGGAAGATTGTTATTCCAGGGTAGAACTTGTGTACCCGATGAAGTTGAGTTAAAGAACAAGATTCTGGAGGAAGCACATAGATCCAAATACACTATTCATCCTGGAGGCACGAAAATGTTCAAGGATTTGAAAAAGGTCCTTTTGGTGGTGTGGAACGCGGATTTTTTTATTTCATTATATTATTTATTTATATTTTTTATTTTGGTTTTTTTTTGATTTATTAGGCGTGCCAGTCACCGGGGTGACAATTTTATTGTGCGCTCGATCTGACTTTTAATCAGTCGATTGTGAAGTCCGAGTCGGGACCCGAAGTCCGTCATACCATAAAGGCTATGACGTTAATTACGCCCTTCCTAAGAAGGATAACCCTTGATTAAACGTCAAAATAGGAGGCCTCATAAGGCAAACATATATTCATGTACATAACTTTGAACTTCATACCAGGCCCGGAAGGCAGGTAAGAGAATAACATCGACCATAGAAACAAACTATATCGCTGAATCGGTGGTTCAAAAACAATCAGACTCAGAGGAAAGGTGAAACAGAGGATATCAATCGCGGACAGGATGAGCCACGATCATGACGGAGGTTTAAAGCATCGATTAACATTTCGGCAGCACCTCCCCATAGTCTGGATCATGCCCAGAGGGAAATAGGCTATCACCCACGGAGTGCCGGGATGAAAGCCGAAAGGAAGAGAGAGGTCGGACCTCTCCACGTTACACATGTATGCCCTAGGGCAATGTTTGACTCTTCCCTCACAGGAGCTGGTGGCACTCATGCATTGGCATAGCTCACCGGAGCTAAGAGGGAGGCGCGTCATTGTGACTTCGACACGAATCGATGGAACATAAGGGAGTCTACCTCCCTTTAACTTTATCCTCGGGACATATCTGGTGATCCATGAATATCTCTGTGTGGGTTAGCTCTGGGCATTTGGGCTCACAAGGTGGCAACTTAGGCTCTCGGCATGACCACAGATGGAAGGCTAAGGCTCCCGGCGTGAGTGGCAAGAAGGTGGAGGTTCCCGGCGTGGCCGAAGGGAAGAGTCCAAGAAGCTCCCGGCGCTGACTTCCCGGCGCGACGGAGACTCTCCAAGGGGGTTCTCGGCGTAGGCTGAAGGGAGGAAGAGGAGTTCTCGGCGTGAGGGTTCCCGACGCGCTGAAAGCCGCGCCGGGAGCTGATGGTGCCGAGAGTTCGGTGCCGAGAAGGTATTGGTGTTTGGGCGCCGTGAGGAGTTTAGGATTTTACGGTACCCTGTTTTTGGGATTTTAAGAGTTTTCTGGGAATTTATATCAAAGTAGATTGGCTCTGGGGACTCAGAGATGGGGTTCGACTGGTCTTAGTTGTATATGTTTCAAAGGAGGCCGAGAGCCGAGAGGGATTGGAGGAGAAGAGTCCAACGTAGAGAACTTTTTCACCATTACTATGCGAAGTCCCGAGGATAGCTTCAGTGTTATCTTTCATCGACCTGGGAGGATTTCAGCAGCACCTCCCCCGTACCTAGCGTCTACCAGGGAGTGATAGACGATCACCCACGGAGTGCCGGGATGAAAGCCAGAATAAGGGGGGGTATGGGACCCCTAGCCCGTGTATGTGATTACAGCACCAACTTAATATCCCTTTGAGGCCATTGAAACTTATGCAGTGGCAGAGTTTCCTTGGCTCGTAAGGTTATGTAGGGGGGTTATCCTCAATAATCTTTATCCCTTAGGTATATATGGTGATCTGGGGCGTCCTTCGATCGAATTCAAGGTCACACTGAACGGACTGTAGGGGCTATCGGTGTGGTTTCTTCATTGGTGGCAGGAAAGTTTATCAGGGGTTCGAGGGGTATATCTGTGCGGTTTACAGTTCGGAGGGGTGGAAGGCACAAGGGGTGGTTCCCGGCGTGGGGGACTTCTCGGCGCGCCCGTCACCGCGCCGGGAACCTGGCGCCGGGAAGCCCGGGCCGGGAAGGCTATATTGAAGGGCTTTATTGACTTGCTGAAGGGGCTAAAGAAAGGGACCTCTCGGCGGCGTAGCTCTCGGCGGGGAAATGACCACGCCGGGAAGGGGCTAAAGGGTTTATGGCTCGATTACGATGCTCTGCTCAGGAGACTTCTGGGATTTCTGGCTCGGATTGAGGCAAGATCTGGAGTGCAGGAGGGGATTACATGGAGGTTAGTATCAGTCGAAGGGCAGACCATCCATTATCGAATCCTCGTGGGACGTATGGCATTTTCGCTACTCACCTGCTGCTCAGACGGTCAAGAGATTGATGTCTCTGACCCTGAACGAGATGGGAGCTCGGCGGAAATCTATGATATTCGAGAAAACCATGATCCGAGGGGAGGGAAGAGGGGAGACAGAGCCCAATAACCCATTGAACGAGGGTTGAGGCTCCGTCTTCGTCCTTCACCAGAGAACGGGCTAGGGGGGAGGTCGAAACACGAGTCGGAAAGCTGGAGCATCTAGGCAAACCGATATTCCGAAGAACAACCGATGCAAGAAGGGGAGAAAGACAGCAGATATCTCAATCAATCGAATGCCCAAACGGGCCATGTTGATACTTCATTTCATTGCATCATCCCAAACTTACACAGATCGTAGAAGGGAAATGAAAGACAGAGAGGTGGAAATCGAGACCGGAATCCTCCGGCTACATTGATAAATCGAGAAAGACTCGCCAGATTACATCAGAAAAAAGAGGAAAGCATGGGGGAGGGCGGAGCATTGACTCCTCTCCCTCCCCGGTTACCCACCTGAGTCTTCCTTTCTTCTTCTTCTTCTCCCAGCTTCTTCTTTTTTCCCTCTCGGTCTCTCTTCTGTCTTTTTCTATCTCTCCCTATCTCTATCTTCTGTCTCTCTTTTTTCTTGTCCTCCTTCTTTTTTTCGAAGGGAAGGGGGCTTTATAACCGTCCCTCTTTGCCTTCTCGGCAGGCATCTCACGGCGCGCCTCAGCTGAGGGCTTCCCGGCGCGCAGGACTCCAGCCTTTCGGTGCAGCCATTGGGCTTCGACAAGGGGCTTCCGGTGCCACTATTACAGGCCCACTTAGGTCTCTCAGACCAGGCCCTTTATCGGCCCCTCAAGTACATCAGCACCCAAAAGGGTCCTCCGTTGGTGATATAGTTTGTATTGAGATCATTAGTAGGGTTTTCATCAGTCCGCAGACAGGGGTTTCATCAGTATTGCCATCTGAATGATGACAAAATCGGGGATCATTTTATCGATATCGTCACCTGAATGGTGACGAGATCGGACATCAGCTTTTAGTCTGGGAAGACTTCAGCCGGGTGTATAATCTGTGGAGACGATTCTTCTTGTGTTCTGACTTTGCAAAAGCCTTTACAATCTTCATCTGCCGGTACCGGCTTCATCTTTATCTCACATCACATCTGTCAATAAGCCGACATCTGACTTACCCTGACATGTCATCTGGGGATTCTTGGATGAGGCAGTAACACAGCTCTTATTAAAGTGTGCTAGGAGGTCTCATTAGTCAAGCGACTACTGCTTTGTCAGTGCTGCCGTCTGAGTGACATCGGCACCGGACATCAGCTTGGCCGACAAAGGCTTCAGCCGGGTAAATGGTTGACGAGCTTCATCATTTGTCTTTCACTGTGGGTATGATCTGCTTCCACCCTTGTTCATTTTCAAGGTGTCAACAAATGCCCCCGCCTGCGGGCGGCGTAAGCGCAGAATAAGTGGCACGGGGCCTGCAGGTGACTCTCATTATTCAAGGGTATCTTCCTCAATTTCTCTTCAATCCGGTCCTTAGACCTGATCATTTCGTTGCAATAATATTCTGCACACGTATCTTTCTTTTCTATCTTCATATTGTCTAATTTTATTTTCAGCACTTTGGAGCTTCTCGGCACGAGGCCATAGGCTTCTCGGCGCGTGAAGACCTCTCGACGTAGAGACGGGGGGTCTCGGCGCGCCTAGCTTCCCGGCGTGGAGGACTTCTCGGCGCGCCTTTTGGCTGAAGGGGGCTCTCGGCCTGGGGGTTCTCGGCGCGCATTTTACCGTGCCGAGAACCTTTCGCTTCGGGCTTCTATTTGAGGCACCGAAAGCCTCTTTCCTTCTCATTATTCACAGCTCGTTCTCTCTCTTCATTTTCTTTTCTCTCTCGACGGTGGCGGCGAGTTCCTCCCCTCCGACCGTCCGGCTTTTTCCCCGTCTTATTAGATTTCGCCCGGGTATGACGATCTTTGGGGATTCAATCCCTTTTGTTTCCGGGATCACCCCCTCTTGGTTGGTGACTCCCTATTCTTCTTGGGCAGACCCCAAATAAGGGGAGATGCTGCCGAAATTTTCATAGGGTCTCATGTTACAATCTTTATAAGACTGCCCATTGTTCTAGGACTTTTAATTCACTTTTCTTCTTTGACTGCAGACACTGCAATGGCTTCAGGCTCTGCTGCGGCATCCCCTGGAGATGTCGGGGCCAGCTCGTCAGCCCAGCCAGATATATCACGGGCCACAGTAAACTGACTGAACGTGCACAGTCTAGACTTCGGATATGACAAAATTGCCTCCGTTGATGAATCGTCTGATTCTGATATCGACACGGTGTCAACATCCCGGGTATACTCCACTGCCATGGAAACATGCTTCAGACGGGGCACTGATTATCGTCCGGATTTCCCGAAGGACAAGCACTTGATGCCGTTTATCCGGACTTTCACCGTGGGTGGAATGCGGAACTATCGAATAGCTCGTGCAGTTGAAGCCGCAATTCTGGTCGAGAGAGACAGCCTGAAAGATTCAGTGTATCGTGGGAAGGCTATATACCTTCCCGAGGAGAAGCGTGACTGGGATGCAGTCCTTGGCATATCAGAGCTGAAGCCGGAAAAGAAAATGCTGACCCGGGCCCCGGAGTTCACACCTGCTCGGTGGGATAATGCCAGTGGCCGAGTTAATAGGGAGAAGCCCGGCTATGGTCTCTTCCTGGCACCAGTAAAGTGGGGGTACCGCGAAGAACCTTTTGTGCTGAATTGTTCGGCCATTCAGTTCAAGTATCATTTGGCCGCTGGCTGGTTTGGAGATACCAAGATCACTGACGCCCACCTATTTCGAGTAGGAGCAGTGGAGTTTACTGAGTTTGTTCTGAAGGAATATGCCCCTCTGCTGATCAGAGCCGGGGTATATCATAGTGTCTTTGCTTCCAGATTTCGATATCCCATATCCCGAGGGTTATGCTGTGGGATGTTTGAAGTCTTCTGCCCCTTATTCAACATATTTTATACAGCAGAGGGTGAGACATCTCTTGACCTCTGGAGTCTGTCACAGCTTTCCGGACTGCCTATTGATGGCGAGCCGTATGAAGAAGTCTGCTTGGCAGATTCTGAGAAGGATAGTTCCGATGGTGAAGGCAAGTATTCCCTCGACTTCTCATACCGGTATCTGATGAAGGCATATCACTCCATCTATCTGGCGTACAGTAGAGGGTCCTCCGAAGGCTATCATCCTCGAGAGAAAGGCAGTAAGCTGAGGGTCTGGATAGGGCAGTGGATTCAATATTTCTTTGACGGCCCCTTGAAATATGCAGATTTCCCTTCCATGGGTCCGGCTGCTAGCAAGCAGATAAGGGCCCCTCGCTATAAGTCAGCACTGCCATCTTCATTGCGCCGTGCAGGCAGAGGTGGTCCCAACCCAGCAGGCGTAGACCCCATCACACATTGTGCGGCTTACTTCACATTCTGGTTGTGCACTTTCGCTCTCCCTCAAGGGGACGAGACAATCATCCGGCCAGAAGCTATATACCCGGCCTGTCAGATGGCCTGGGGAATGAGGCTGTCGCTTTGCCCAGTGGCCTTGTGTTTAATCTATAAATCTTTGGGAGATTTGTACAAGCATCGGACTCCCCGTTCTTTGAGGACCGTGGGTCCTTTTCATTTCTTCAACGCCTGGGTCTGCAGTCTATTCCCTGAATTGGCTCCCAGAACTTTACAGGCAGATACGGTATTGCCCAGAATGATTGAGTTTGCCAGTGCTGAACCTGGTCCTTTCTATGATCAGCTATTCAAAATAAGGGGTCGACTGATAAAGGTGCCGGTGGATGCCCCTGGCAGCATTCATTTCTGGAGCTTGGCGGCAGGTTTAGCTCCTTTGATTCATTCTCAGAGAGAGTGCAAGCTGGAAGAGGTAGAGACCTATATCCATCCTGTCTCAGGGGTTGATACTGCTCGGTCTATCCTGGAGCCGGAGCTGGTCAGATGGGCCATGGCCATTCGGCCTAGTGTCTTAGTTTTCAGAAAGGGTGGCCTGCTTCTTCTAGAACCATACTATCCATTCCGCTTTGGGCGGAACTTTGGTTACGACCAGCATATCCCTACATCAGTTGCTCAATTTCCCCTGGATAGCCGGGCTAAGCATGGGTCCACCATTGTCGGCGATGGCCGGCTGTGGTGGGATTTCTATCATCGCCAGGACAGCGCAGTTTTCAGAGTCCCCACTGTTTCCAACCGTGTCCCCCGGGTAACATCAGAATACATCAAATGGTGGAACATTCGAACCAGCTTTTACAGGGATAGTAGAGGTGCATTCTGGGATGTGGCCGAGCGTTCCTTTCTGAAACAACAGCCCGGGCCAGTATTTGACATCCCCGAGGCCCACCTGAAAAGGCTTTATTCACAGCACCAGAGGGAGGCGGAGAAATATCTAGCCGAGCGTCGGGCTTTGAAGGAAAAGAATTCCGACCCGCCTGCTCCTGTCTTTGCTGCTATCAACGAGGACACTTTCATGCAGAGCTTGAAACATCTGAGCCGTGTAGGGGACGCTCGCTTGGAGGCGCAACAATACCCATTTCCTGTCAAAGAGCCGCTCCCGGCAGTAGTCCCTTGGAGGGGTCCGACAGATAGATTTCATCCATATAGGACGTTTGTGCGTAGGGAGGACAGGACTCAGACGTACTACAAGCAAACGTCTTAGCTGTTCATTCTGCTGAATTTACATGGGTTATCTGCGGAAAGCCTGCTAGCCGGCATCTTGAATAAGCCACTATTCATCTCCTTTCATTATGTCGACGGTTGGGGCATGGACCACCTCGACTTATTTCAATGCCTTGACTCACGTGGTCATAGTGATCTAGCAGCTTTGGTGGAGAAATGCCAGACATTTGGTGATGTCTGTTGGCTTATCAAGGAGGCTGCTTCCCGCTCCAAGGAGGTAGCTTATCTGTACTGGCCGCTCTCTATCTTTTATGATGGCCCAGCAGGTATGATCTTTCCTTTTCTTGACTGTAGTGCTTTCTGCTAAATATTTAAACTCTGCATTCACTGACCTCATTGCTTCTCGGTCGTCTTCAACAGACAGGCCTGATATAAAGCGACAGGGGCTATATAGAAAGATCATTGCGCAGGCTGAGAAGCCTACTTATTTTGAAGTTCCTGCAGCAGCACCGACTACCACTCCCCTGCCTCCTGGCAAGAAGAGAAAGGTTTCTGTAGTCAAGGCTGCAGTTGGGAAGGCCGGGAAGGCCAAGAAGGCTCATGCTGAGCAGTCGGCTTCGGTAGCGATGGACACTGGGACCAGTCTCCCCGATATTCCCTCATTTGACGAGTTTGAGTCTCAAAGGGAGGCTGCTCAGACATCGTTTTAGGGTAACATCAAAAGCTTGCATTTGCGTTCTTCATCATCTTTTGCAGGATCTCAAAGGAGTCCTTGAATCTGACCCCTCCCTTTTGCACAGCTCAAGAGCCAGTTGTGGCACCTTCTGTGGTGGAGACCAGGTTGCCTTCTCCAACGCCGGCTAGTGAGGCGGAGGGTAAGTGTATTTTCTCATCTGTTTCATACTTGCATTGTTTTCTTTGCTATATTCCTCAAAGGTCCCTTTTTGTAGCAGTGGCCGGCGAAGAGCAGACTGAGGCCATGATGACAGAAGAATTGCTTCAACCACAGGAGGGTCACAAGACTCAGTCGAAGCAGAGTACTGTTCCGGCCAGGCGCATAATTACCCGGTCTACATCCCGACATGCTTTAGAGGTGGCCCCACATCATATAGCTAGTGTGGAAATATCCTCAGGCAGTTCTAAGACCGTCTCTGATGAGGAGGAAGCGACTTTCAGCGGCAGTGAGGTGGATGCTCCTGAATCAGAGGCCCCGCCTGTATTTGTAAAAGGCGTTCTACCTTTTCAGCCTGCTAAGCTATTGGTGCTATCTTCTGAGGAGGAGTTGCAAGAGGAGTTTGCCGGGCTCGACACCGAGATCGACATAACTCCACCGTTTGTTACTCCGACTACGGAGCTTCCTCCTCTTTCACCCCACTTCGAGGGTGTGGACCCTGCTTCAAAGGTGGGTTCCTTTTCATGTTTGTTGCTTCATCTGTTTCTTTTATCTAGTGCTGAAAGTTACTTTGCTTTGGTCTTAGGGCATTGTCACTGCTAGCTTAGACACAACCGCAGCTTTCACGGACATTTCTTCTACAAACTGGGCTATTGTTCCTTTTCTGCCTTTAACTTACATGGGAGTTCTTGAGGTCATTCGCCCCGTGCCAGTGCGGATATAGTCTTCGACGGATTTAGCATCGTTGGACTTGGGGGCCTCAGGAGAAAGTTACATTCCTATCAGGGCTTCAGATTTCAGAGCTGAAGCTGATCCATCTAGAAGCTCCGCTTTTATACCGGCCGCAGTAATGTCAATTGCGCCTGAGTCAGCAGTCCCTGCCATAGTGGCTATAGAGACTGGACTTCTGCCTCCTCCGACTATGGCAGCTCCCTCCCTGTCACCAGAAAGAGCAGCTGAAGATGAAGCCCCTATTCAAGAGACTCATGAAGAGGCAGCTCCATCCTTCATCGATTCTCCCCCTGTGGATGTTCAAGCTATAGCTTCCGATACAACGATAGGGGAGGAATCTTCAGCTCAGTAGGAGAGCACAGAGAGGGATTGGCCAGCCCCTACAGCAGATCTGCCGTCTTCGTCCTCTCAGCCAGACGTTGCATTGTGGGCAGATATCGATGGCGAGGTGACCTTTGAAGTCGTCCCCTCTGCCTCCTTTGGCTTCGCTTCCTCTAACAACTTTGTCTGGCAACATCTGGACATGCTACGTCAGCTGGTAGAATCCCAGCCTGGCTTGACGTATCTGCAACTGAAGGAAATCGCCAATCGCTTCACCGCTGGCCTGCAAGCCATGGGCTGCCCTTTGAACATATGGGCTCAGCGGGTGCTGCTTCTACTGAAATTCGTGCACCGGAGAGACTTCCTAGCACGGACTATGGTTGATAAGCTAACAGTGTTGAAGCTGCAGAGGTCAGAATATAAGTCTGAGCTGGGGAAGCTGACGCTTATGCTTGATGGACGCCGAGCCGAGCTACAAGGTGCTATTCAGCAGGAGGAAGCTGTGCGGGACCGAATGGCCATCCTGGAGACGGAGCTCTCTGGACTTCGAGCCGAGCTGCAGTAATTATCCTCTATCCGGCCGCAGTCCATAGAGGAGGTAGCCTCGCTGGAGGGATGAGTGATGTCTCTCCAGGACATGTCCATTGGGCTTCAGGAGGAGGAGGCGCGCCTTCATGAGCTAGGAGCCGCTCCTTATGTGGGTCTTCTGGCCTTCGAAGATATATTCCGGCGGCCATGAATTGTCTATCCCTTCTATTTCTTTTTTGTTCTCTTTTGTGATATGATGTCCCCTCGGGGCCCTTTATGTACTCCCTTTTTAATGGAAAGGAATCTCTTGGCTTCATGCGTATCCATCTTATTCTGCATGTGGTTTTATCACTTTGGGAGGTGGGGTAGTGGTTTTAACAATCCCTCATGCGAATGGCTCGTACCTTGGCAGGAGAGCGTCCACCCCTTCAGAGAAAGGATGGGGAACTCGCTCCACCACGTGACGGCATCCGAGGAGGTGCTTGAACCGAATTTTGTTGGTGGCAGCAAACGTCCTATTGGCCATGTGTGCCGTAAGGGAGACGATTTGCCGTAATGCAAATGAGGAGGTCTCATCAGAGTAGACGTATGGTCTAGGCTGGGTAGAGACTATTGCAGGTGGGACATTGAAAAGGATATGTGGTTCTCATCAGAACGGACATAAAGTACGAACTGGACAGATTTTATCATTGGCCGGGCGATGTACCGATCGGCCAACGGTTGGCTTCATCATCGATATTGAGTTTATATCGATGCAAGGGGGATTTTAGAATAGACGTAAGGTCTAAACTGGATAGGGTTTCATCATTGATCGGGCAAGGTGCCGGTCGATCAACAGCGGGTTTCATCATCGATATTGGGTTTATATCGACGCAAAGGGATTTCATGAGTTTCATCAGAATAGACGTAAGGTCTAAACTGGATAGGGTTTCATCATTGATCGGGCAAGGTGCCGGTCGATCAATAGCAAGTTACAAGTAGAGGTGTAGGTCTCATCAGGATGGACGTAAGGTCTATTCTAGCAGGTTTTATCGCAGGTGGGACTTTGCCAAGAAATATGTAAGTTTCATCAGGATAGGCATAGGGTCTCTCCTGGTAGGGTTTTATCGTTGACCGAGGAAGGAGCCGATCGATCAAGGGAAGGTTTAAGAGTTTTATCAGGACAGACGTAAGGTCTGAGCTGGTGAGGCTTTATCAGAATGGTGATGGGTTTCATTGTCGGTGGGACGTTTGAAAGAGGGTATGTAGAATTCATCAGGGTAAACGTAAGGTCTACCCCGGAAGGGTTTTACCATCGGTGGGGAATGGAGCCAGCTGACCGACGGAAGGTTTCATCAGTGAAGGGGAGGTAAAGGCAGCGTGCCGGTTGGCATGGAACTTTGAATTACCACATTACTGACCCAAGCAACCTTTCGGGTTTTCACCGGAGCCAGCCCCCTCTTGCTTTTGCCCACGCGCCCTTTCGGGTTTTCACGTGGCGGGGTACCCGATTTTTCCTGCAGTGCCCTTTCGGATTTTCACCATAGCTGGGTTTTAGCCATTTTTGCCCTTGTTCAGAATGTCCGAACAAGTCTGGCGGGGTATCTCTATTTTAACCCCATTTTCTTTTATACTTTTTTATCGTTTTCTTTCTCTTTTCTTTTTTATTGTCTTTTCTGGGACCAGAGCTTTCATCATGTGGACCATGGCGCCATATGTTTATTGTGGGCGCCCGATCATTGATGTGGGTGTCAACATCAATGCAAAGGGAAGTAGGGTTTCATGATCTATCCAGACGGAGGGTCTGAAGAGATCTAGGGGATATAAGTAGCAGCTCAGGCACGAGGCCGTTTGCTGAGAATGTGAGTTTCATCGTTAATGTGGGATTTAACATTAACACAAAGGAATATAGTTTCATGACCTATCCAGACGGAGGGTCTGAATAGATTCAAAGAGCAGTGTTGTGCTACGTCAGAGCGGACGGAAGGTCCACCCTGGGTGGATTTTAACGTCGATCAGGCAGCGTGCCAACCGATCGATAGCAGGTTCCATCATTGGTATTGGCTCATACCAATGCAAGGATTTCATAGGTTTCATCGGGATAGACGTAGGGTCTAGCCCGGACAGGTTTCATCGCTGATCGGGCAGTGTGCCAGTCGATCGGCAGTGAGTTTCATCACGGCGGGACGTAGAGAGATATGCAGATCTAGTCGGAACAGACGTAAGGTCTAAAGCGGACCGGTTTCTTTGCCGATCGGGCAGCGAGCCCATCGACCAAAGGTGGGTTTCATCATCGGTATTGGGTTTATACCAATGCAAAGGAATTCATAGGTTTTATTAGGATAGACGTAAGGTCTAAACTGGACATGTCTTATCATCGATCGGGCGGGGTGCCGGTCGATCAACGGTGAGTTTCACCATGGTGAGACTTAGGATAGGGTGAATGAGGGTCTCATCAGGATAGACGTAGGGTCTATACTGAGTGGGTTTAATCGTTGATCGGACAAGGTGCCGGCCGATCGACGAGGAGTTTATGGTAGGAGATGAGGCTTTCTTTGGGGTTACCACATTACTGACCCAAGTGCCCTTTCGGATTTTCACCGGAGCCAGCCCCCTCTTGCTTTTGCCCACGCGCCCTTTCGGGTTTTCACGTGGCGGGGTACCCGATTTTGCCTGCAGTGCCCTTTCGGGTTTTCACCATAGCTGGGTCTTAGCCATTTTTTGCCCTTGTTCAAGATGTTTGAACAAGACTGGCGGGGTATCTCTATTTTTAACCCCATTTCATTTTCTCTTCTTTTTTTTTTTATAAAGAGTGACAGGTCAGAATGTCATTATATCACGATAAGGGGTGACTTGGCTAGGGTTGAGTGCCGCTAGACCAAGGAAAAAGTAGCTCGGTTAGGGCGGAGTGCCACTAGACCAAGAGAAGAGGGTAGCTCGGTTAGGACGGAATGCCATTAAACCAAGGAAGGTAGCTCGGTTAGGGCGGAATGCCACTAGACCAAGGAAAGATGGTAGCTCGGTTAGGGCGGAGTGCCGCTAAACCAAGGAAGAGGTAGCTTGGCTAGGGCGGAGCGCCGCTAGACCAAGAAATAGGTAGCTCGGCTAGGGCGGAGTGTCGCTAAGCTGAGGAAAAGGGTAGCTTGGCTAGGGCGGGGTGCCGCTAGACCAAGGGAAGAGGGCAGCTTGGCTAGGGCGGTGTGCCGCTAAACCAAGGGAAGAGGGTAGCTCGGTTAGGGCGGAGTGCCATTAAACCAAGGAAGGTAGCTCGGTTAGGGCGGAATGCCACTAGACCAAGGGAAGAGGGTAGCTTGGTTAGGGCAGAATGCCATTAAACCAAGGAAGGTAGCTCGGTTAGGGCGGAATGCCACTAGACCAAGGAAAGAGGGTAGCTCAGTTAGGGCGGAGTGCCGCTAAACCAAGGAAGAGGTAGCTTGGCTAGGGCGGAGCACCGCTAGACCAAGAAATGGGTAGCTCGGCTAGGGTGGAGTGCCGCTAGACGAAGAAAAGGGTGTAGCTCGGATAGGGCGGAGTGCCATTAAACCAAGGAAGGTAGCTCGGTTAGGGCGGAATGCCACTAGACCAAGGAAAGAGGGTAACTTGGTTAGGGCGGAGTGCCATTAAACCAAGGAAGGTAGCTCGGTTAGGGCGGAATGCCACTAGACCAAGGAAAGAGGGTAGCTTGGTTAGGACGGAGTGCCATTAAACCAAGGGAATGGTATCTCGGTTAGGGCGGAGTGCCGCTAGACCAAGGAAAAAGTAGCTCGACTAGGGCAGAGTGCCACTAGACCAAGAGAAGAGGGTAGCTCGGTTAGGGCGGAATGCCATTAAACCAAGGAAGGTAGCTCGGTTAGGGCGGAATGCCACTAGACCAAGGAAAGAGGGTAGCTCGGTTAGGGCGGAGTGCCGCTAAACCAAGGAAGAGGTAGCTTGGCTAGGGCGGAGCACCGCTAGACCAAGAAATGGGTAGCTCGGCTAGGGTGGAGTGCCGCTAAGCTGAGGAAAAGGGTAGCTTGGCTAGGGCGGGGTGCCGCTAGACCAAGGAAAGAGGGCAGCTTGGCTAGGGCGGTGTGCCGCTAAACCAAGGGAAGAGGGTAGCTTAGTTAGGGCGGAGTGCCGCTAGACGAAGAAAAGGGTGTAGCTCGGATAGGGTGGAGTGCCATTAAACCAAGGAAGGTAGCTCGGTTAGGGCGGAATGTCACTAGACCAAGGAAAGAGGGTAGCTTGGTTAGGGCGGAGTGCCATTAAACCAAGGAAGGTAGCTCGGTTAGGGCGGAATGCCACTAAACCAAGGAAAGAGGGTAGCTTGGTTAGGGCGGAGTGCCATTAAACCAAGGAAGGTAGCTCGATTAGGGCGGAATGCCACTAAACCAAAGAAAGAGGGTAGCTCGGTTAGGGCAGAGTGCCGCTAAACCAAGGAAGAGGTAGCTTGGCTAGGGCGGAGCACCGCTAAACCAAGGAGGAGTAGCTTTTATTCGATTACTCGGGGAATGTTGGTTGTGCAGCATGATACAGCTTTAGGTGTCTAGATCTACCGTTGAGTGGCGAGGATCAGATTTCTCCTCGATGGTTAACGACCATGTAGGCCCCTCCTTCATAGACCCTCTGTATCACATAAGGGCCCTCCCAATTAGCATTTAGCTTTCCTTTTGGGTTGGACGCCATGACTTCTTTTTTCTTGACCATGACGAGGTCACCTTTCTTAAATTCTCGTCCTTTTACGAGTTTGTTGCTGACTATGAGGAGTTGTCATCACAGTGGCGCGCAAGGTGGGCGCGGTAGGTTGTGTCTGAGATGCAGAGGGCTGAGCTACTGCTTGCTGTGGAACAGGTTGGCTCGGTGCTTTGCCCTTATCAGCCAGGAGAGGATTAGCTGGGATAGCCATCTCTGTTGAGCTGGAAGTATGCCCCACAGGCTCGGCTTGCTTGGAGACTGGCGTAGCTTCATGTCTCTCATTGAGCTGTCTTCTGAGAGCATTGATCTCCTGCTGGTATCTTCTGAACATCATCTGGATCATGGGATCCAGTGTGGACGGGATCTGTATATCTTCTGAAGTCCCTTCAGCATCATCAATGAAGGGATTATCTTCCTCTTCCGTTGTCACCACATTAACTGTCATAGTGGTGATCTTGCGGGTTTCATCATCAGTTTTCATCTTATCTTTCGCCGCTTGGCCTCTTCTTGTGACAGGCCCGGGTCTGGTTGCCAGCCTGAGTAGCTCGTCCGGTTGAGTTGGTAGCATGTCTTGCCCCCTGACAAGTCCAGCCATGTTACAGGTGAAGATCTGCATCTTTCCCTTCCGCCTGTAGACTTTTCTTTCTGCCTGGTCGGGGTAGTTGAGTCGGCCAAAGACTGATATTCTTTCTTCAGGTTCTTCCCCACACAGGTCTTCTTTCCCATATCTGGCCCCGCGGCCTTCCCCATAATCATTGGAATCGGAGGAAGAGACTCCGAGCATCACTTCCTGAAGGGTTTCTTCTTCTTCTTCATCCATGGTGCCCAAGGCACGGGATAATCTTTACTGACCGAGGGCAAAGTTCCCCAGGTAGTGGAAGTAGTCTTGGACTACTTGTTTCATCTCCTCTGGGTTGTGCCTTTGTGGCTCTGGTTGGAGCATCAGTCTTTCCTGGCCTCTTGGCTGATGAGCCAATCTTGCCACCTGAGCATTCAGATGCTCGGCTTTGGAATATCTAAATATATCAGCCTGTCTGGCACAGGCTCTTGGCCTTCTTGTAATGACAGCAGCGACTGGTTCGCTTGTTCTCATTCTTTCTTCTTTCTCAAATCTTCTGTCGCCATCCTGGCAGCAGTTGGCAGCAGCATCATAGTTCTTCCTTTGCCATCTTCTGCCCCCAACCCTGGGATGGGGGACCGAGAGGTCTTGTTTCTGCTCATATTTTCTGCCCCTCATCCTGGGGCGAACAGTGGTCAGATTTCTTTCTTTATTTTATTTCTCATATTTCTTACCCCAAGCCCTGGGGTAAACAACAGCATCATCTCCTATGTCTTTTCCTTCTCTTCTTCTGCTTCCTGCCCTGAAGCGGGCAACAGCATCCTCGGTAGCTTTCCCCTCATCTCGAGTTGGGGCCCAGCTCTGAATCTTCTTTGGTCGCCAGACCTGCTTATATCTTACTGGCTTGGGCGCCAGCGGCTTCCTCTCATCAGTTTCCCAGTTGGCCCTCCTGGTGGCCAGAACTTGGAACTTGTTGTTGATCTGGACGGTCGGTACAATCCTATCCGGTCGGACTTCTCTCGGGCGACCGTTGAGGTTCACCCTAACGTTACCCATCATCATCGTCTTCCCAGAATTTGAAAGACGACGGTCGGCAGCAGCATACCGGCTCCTCCGGTTAGTTCTTTTCTTCATTTGGGCAGCAGCGGGGACCGTGTCCCTCCTTTGAACATGATGAACATAGCAGGCGATGGCTGTCGAGGTCGTCCTCTCCGGTAAGCTACACCTGTTATCAGCAGTCTTCATTGGGGCACTTGCAGCACTACCTTGCTCGTTGTTGTCGACCTGCAGAAGGTCGGTGAACACGAGGCCCAGGCAGTTGGGCAGCCCGACAGCAGGGGGCATCGACCCGAATGACAGTGGTACCGCCAGGTAACCCTCTCGGACATGCACATCGATCGGTTGTTGGTCGAAGCACACGGACATGAGTCCAATAGTCATTGTAGCTTCCTGGAAATAAGGAAAGCGCACAGAATCAGAAATTTGAGGGGGGCCCGCTGGGCCTCCTGTTTTTGGCGTAGAGATGAAGGGAGACTCGGTCCCACCGGGCGTGCCAGACTTGTGGAGCGCGGATTTTTTTATTTCATTATATTATTTATTTTGGTTTTTTTTTTGATTTATTAGGCGTGCCAGTCACCGGGGTGACAATTTTATTATGCGCTCGATCTGACTTTTAATCAGTCGATTGTAAAGTCCGAGTCGGGACCCGAAGTCCGTCATACCATAAAGACTATGACGTTAATTACGCCCTTCCTAAGAAGAACAACCCTTGATTAAACGTCAAAATAGGAGGCCTCATAAGGCAAACATATATTCATGTACATAACTTTGAACTTCATACCAGGCCCGGAAGGCAGGTAAGAGAATAACATCGACCACAGAAACAAACTATATCGCTGAATCGGCGGTTCAAAAACAATCAGACTCAAGGGAAAGGTGAAACAGAGGATATCAATCGCAGACAGGATAAGCCACGATCATGACGGAGGTTTAAAGCATCGATTGACATTTCGGCAGCACCTCCCCATAGTCTGGATCATGCCCAGAGGGAAATAGGCTATCACCCACGGAGTGCCGGGATGAAAGCCGAAAGGAAGAGAGAGGTCAGACCTCTCCACGTTACACATGTATGCCCTAGGGCAATGTTTGACTCTTCCCTCACAGGAGCTGGTGGCACTCATGCATTGGCATAGCTCACCGGAGCTAAGAGGGAGGCGCGTCGTTGTGACTTCGACACGAATCGATGGAACATAAGGGAGTCTACCTCCCTTTAACTTTATCCTCGGGACATATCTGGTGATCCATGAATATCTCTGTGTGGGTTAGCTCTGGGCATTTGGGCTCACAGGGTGGCAACTTAGGCTCTCGGCATGACCACAGATGGAAGGCTAAGGCTCCCGGCGTGAGTGGCAAGAAGGTGGAGGTTCCCGGCGTGGCCGAAGGGAAGAGTCCAAGAAGCTCCCGGCGCCGACTTCCCGGCGCGACGGAGACTCTCCAAGGGGGTTCTCGGTGTAGGCTGAAGGGAGGAAGAGGAGTTCTCGGCGTGAGGGTTCCCGACGCGCTGAAAGTCACGCCGGGAGCTGATGGTGCCGAGAGTTCGGTGTCGAGAAGGTATTGGTGTTTGGGCGCCGTGAGGAGTTTAGGATTTTATGGTACCCTGTTTTTGGGATTTTAAGAGTTTTCTGGGAATTTATATCAAAGTAGATTGGCTCTGGGGACTCAGAGATGGGGTTCGACTGGTTTTAGTTGTATATGTTTCAAAGGAGGCCGAGAGCCGAGAGGGATTGGAGGAGAAGAGTCCAACGCAGAGAACTTTTTCACCATTACTATGCGAAGTCCCGAGGACAGCTTCAGTGTTATCTTTCATCGACCTGGGAGGATTTCAGCAGCACCTCCCCCGTACCTAGCGTCTACCAGGGAGTGATAGACGATCACCCACGGAGTGCCGGGATGAAAGCCAGAATAAGGGGGGGTATGGGACCCCTAGCCCGTGTATGTGATTACAGCACCAACTTAATATCCCTTTGAGGCCATTGAAACTTATGCAGTGGCAGAGTTTCCTTGGCTCGTAAGGTTATGTAGGGGGGTTATCCCCAATAATCTTTATCCCTTAGGTATATATGGTGATCTGGGGCGTCCTTCGACCGAATTCAAGGTCACACTGAACGGACTGTAGGGGCTATCGGTGTGGTTTCTTCATTGGTGGCAGGAAAGTTTATCAGGGGTTCGAGGGGTATATCTGTGCGGTTTACAGTTCGGAGGGGTGGAAGGCACAAGGGGTGGTTCCCGGCGTGGGGGACTTCTCGGCGCGCCCGTCACCGCGCCGGGAACCTGGCGCCGGGAAGCCCGGGCCGGGAAGGCTATATTGAAGGGCTTTATTGACTTGCTGAAGGGGCTAAAGAAAGGGACCTCTCGGCGGCGTAGCTCTCGGCGGGGAAATGACCACGCCGGGAAGGGGCTAAAGGGTTTATGGCTCGATTACGATGCTCTGCTCAGGAGACTTCTGGGATTTCTGGCTCGGATTGAGGCAAGATCTGGAGTGCAGGAGGGGATTACATGGAGGTTAGTATCAGTCGAAGGGCAGACCATCCATTATCGAATCCTCGTGGGACGTATGGCATTTTCGCTACTCACCTGCTGCTCAGACGGTCAAGAGATTGATGTCTCTGACCCTGAACGAGATGAGAGCTCGGCAGAAATCTATGATATTCGAGAAAACCATGATCCGAGGGGAGGGAAGAGGGGAGACAGAGCCCAATAACCCATTGAACGAGGGTTGAGGCTTCGTCTTCGTCCTTCACCAGAGAACGGGCTAGAGGGGTGGTCGAAACACGAGTCAAAAAGCTGGAGCATCTAGGCAAACCGATATTCCGAAGAACAACCGATGCAAGAAGGGGAGAAAGACAGCAGATATCTCAATCAATCGAATGCCCAAACGGGCCATGTTGATACTTCATTTCATTGCATCATCCCAAACTTACACAGATCGTAGAAGGGAAATGAAAGACAGAGAGGTGGAAATCGAGATCGGAATCCTCCGGCTACATTGATAAATCGAGAAAGACTCGCCAGATTACATCAGAAAAAAGAGGAAAGCATGGGGGAGGGTGGAGCATTGACTCCTCTCCCTCCCCGGTTACCCACCTGAGTCTTCCTTTCTTCTTCTTCTCCCAGCTTCTTCTTTTTTCCCTCTCGGTCTCTCTTCTGTCTTTTTCTATCTCTCCCTATCTCTATCTTCTGTCTCTCTTTTTTCTTGTCCTCCTTCTTTTTTTCGAAGGGAAGGGGGCTTTATAACCGTCCCTTTTTGCCTTCTCGGCAGGCATCTCACGGCGCGCCTCAGCTGAGGGCTTCCCGGCGCGCAGGACTCCAGCCTTTCGGTACAGCCATTGGGCTTCGACAAGGGGCTTCGGCGCCACTATTACAGGCCCACTTAGGTCTCTCAGACCAGGCCCTTTATCGGCCCCTCAAGTACATCAGCACCCAAAAGGGTCCTCCGTTGGTGATATAGTTTGTATTGAGATCATTAGTAGGGTTTTCATCAGTCCGCAGACAGGGGTTTCATCAGTATTGCCATCTGAATGATGACAAAACCGGGGATCATTTTATCGATATCGTCACCTGAATGGTGACGAGATCGGACATCAGCTTTTAGTCTGGGAAGACTTCAGCCGGGTGTATAATCTGTGGAGACGATTCTTCTTGTGTTCTGACTTTGCAAAAGCCTTTACAATCTTCATCTGTCGGTACCGGCTTCATCTTTATCTCACATCACATCTGTCAATAAGCCGACATCTGACTTACCCTGACATGTCATCTGGGGATTCTTGGATGAGGCAGTAACACAGCTCTTATTAAAGTGTGCTAAGAGGTCTCATTAGTCAAGCGACTACTGCTTTGTCAGTGCTGCCGTCTGAGTGACATCGGCACCGGACATTAGCTTGGCCGACAAAGGCTTCAGCCGGGTAAATGGTTGACGAGCTTCATCATTGGTCTTTCACTGTGGGTATGATCTGCTTCCACCCTTGTTCATTTTCAAGGTGTCAACAGGTGGCCGAATATGAAAAGGGAAATTGCAGATTTCGTGAGTAGATGTCTGGTTTGTCAACAAGTTAAGGCTGAACATTTCAGACCGGCAGGAAAGTTGAAACCACTCGACATACCCCAATGGAAGTGGGAAAGCATTGGCATGGATTTCATTATGGGTCTACCTAAGACTCGTGGTGGATTTGATGCGATATGGGTGATCGTCGATCGCTTGACAAAATCGGCTCATTTCTTACCCATTAAGTCCAAGTGGACAGTTGATGTATTGGCTGCTTTATATTTGAAGGAAGTGGTAAGACTCCATGGTATACCTGTCAGCATTGTGTCTGATAGAGACCCGCGATTTACTTCACATTTCTGGAAGGGACTGCAAGAGTCTCTTGGTACTCGTCTGAATTTCAGTACTGCTTTTCATCCACAGACAGATGGACAGACTGAAAGAACCAACCAAATAGTAGAAGATATGCTGAGAGCTTGCATGATTGATTTCGGAGGCAGTTGGAGTAATCACTTGGCATTGATTGAATTCGCCTACAACAACAGTTACCAATCTAGCATACAAATGGCTCCATTTGAAGCTTTGTATGGAAGAAGCTGTCGTTCCCCGTTGTGTTGGGACGAGGTGGGCGAGAAGCAATGGCTTGGACCGGATCTTATTTCGGAGTCGTCACAGAATATCCGTATCATCTGAGACCGGTTACAAGTGGCACAATCAAGACAGAAAAGCTATGCTGACAACCGGAGAAGGGCATTGGAGTTCCAAGTGGGTGAGCATGTATTCCTGAAGGTCTCTCCTACGAGAGGGATTCGTAGATTCGACATTCGCGGCAAGCTAAGCCCGCGGTATATCGGTCCGTTCGAGATTCTGGATAGAGTGGGCGAGGTGGCTTATCTATTGGCGTTACCGCCTCAGTTGTATGGCGTGCACAACGTCTTCCATATTTCTATGTTGCGGAATTATGTGTACGACCCCACTCATGTTATTCATCATGTGGATTTCGAGCTGAAGGAGGATCTGACCTACGAGGAAAGACCGATAAAGATTCTAGACCAGAAGCAACAACAACTCCGGAATCGCTCTATATCGATGGTCAAGATTCAATGGAGTCGGCGTGGGACCGAAGAGGCTACTTGGGAATCGGAAGATACTATGCGGAAGCGGTATCCCGACCTATTCTAGGTGATCTATCTTTTCCCTACTTTCCGTATATAGCGCAGTGAATTTAGAGGACCAAATTCTTTAAGTAGGGGAGGGTGTAATACCCCGATTATTTATTAAGTTTTATTGAGCTTTTAATAATTAAAAATTGAATTAAAATGAATTAATGTTTGAATTTTGAAATATTAATATTTAATTCATTAGAAAATAGAACCTATAAATTCGACTACTTTAGAAAAATCTGTAAAAATAGGAATTGGGTCAAAGATCATTTTTATAGCAATTTTGTCTTCTGGACTTGACCCAAATTAATTACGTAACCTTGTCTAATTAGATGATTAATCCCGCATTTGACTTTTACCTAACCTTTACCTAATCGTAACTTAAAACGTGAAATTCGAACATATTACTCAACCAAATGATCTGAGATCAAGGGCAAATGGATGGCCACGAGGTAAGGAACATTTACCCTCAATCAATTTGAGGTAAACCTAGCCCTAAAACGTGCTGCCGACATAGCTTTGGTCGAGTCAAGGATTCCGGCGCCGTTTCTAACACGTAACTTGCAGCGCCAAATACTCCCAACTCCGAAGGCCCCAAAAGCCCCATGACCTATAGAAATGTAGCTCTTCGACTCTAGTTTCATTTGGTAGCAGGGTCAGCCGACGAGGAGTCCAGATCTGGGAGTATTCGTCGTTTTGGTGGAGGGTGTTGGTAGTTCGTCGTTCTTCATCTCCAGCCCTTTAATCCGTTGATTAAGGTAGGTACCCTTAACCAAATGAGACTTGTAAATATAGTATTTTGATCAGCTCAACGAGATATATCCAATGGGACTGAAATCCCCAAATTTCATTAGGTATCCGTGGAGATATTAAGCTTTTTGTGAGCTGCTGTCAAGCTTATTCTTCATTCTAGGGTTTCGAAGTCTTTCTCCGATTTGAGGTAGGTTATAACAGCCCAACTTCTAATTAATATACATGAATGTAATCAGTAGCTTGTTAGCTTTCTTTTGACACTAAAATCCCCAAATTCCGTTGTGTATGTTGGGAGAATTTTTAGATTTAGTGGAAGTATGTCAAGAATTAGGTCTTCTTGTGTTCTTCATAGAATCGGTTGTGATTAAGTGGGTTTCTGATGAAATTCGTGCTTTAAAACTCATGTATTATGACCCTCATATGTCTAGTAAGATTCCTATAGCATGTGGTTATGTTTCCAACTCAATTGGACCACAATTGGATGAATTTTTGTGCTTTCCGAAAGTTCTGCCGTTGCTGTTCTTGCAGGGGTCGACCCCTGGGGTCGACCCATTTTCTGGGCAGCCCTGCAGGCCCGAGGGTCGACCCCAGGGGTCGACCCATCCTGTCCCTGCAAGGGGTCGACCCCTGGGGTCGACCCATCTGTAGAAAGTGTGGGGGTCGACCCCTGGGGTCGACCCATCTTCAGAAATTGTGGGGGGTCGACCCATCCAGCAAGCAGACCCCATTTTTACAGGGGTCGACCCCAGGGGTCGACCCATGTACCAGAAGCCCGGTTTTCATCATTTTGCGACCCGTGGATCGATCCGGATCATTAGGGGATCGACCCATTGAACTTAGACCAATTGAAAACTATACTTTTGAAGAACCAGTGACCTGTTCTGGAAACCATATGATTTCAATTTACATTGGTTCCTACTTGCAAATATAGTGTAAAAACATGTCGTTTACCATCTTCATTTCGACTCATACATTGGTTAAATAGAAACCCACATAATTAGTGGTTAATGGTGTAATTAAATCTCTGTTAATGCATTCTTTTTCCTTCCTGTACAAGCTTATTCCTTTACCTTATCATCTTGAATCAGTTTTTGGCAATTGTCTTAATGCAAATGATAATGGATAATCTTTGACATATTAACTTGATAATTAGGATTAATATGTTGATTAGCTTGTTGGATAGCTGATGTACTACAGGAGCGCATCATGATTAACTCTTATTGTGACTTGGTTTTCAATCTTCTTGATGATTGTGCTTACCTTGAAATTCTGAAATGAATCTCCTTTCTACTTGAAATTGTTATTGCTACATGGTTCAAACCTTGGAATTCTGGCCATAAAATTGTGGAAGTCTAGATTCGTGGGATCTTTGATCCAAAGAAATCAATGCCTGGCAAACAATTAAGGGCTCAGTCTAGTCCTGGGAGGAGCGCCCGAACACTACGTGTACCCCCGGGAGGTGATTGACTAGGTGTGGCATTTGGCACCAGTACTATGACATGAGTTAAATCTAGGACTGGCCACTACTCTCTACTACTCTCTACTACTCTCTACTACTCTCCACTACTCTCTACTACTTTTCACTTTCCACTCTTCACTGTTCTATACTCTACTGGTTGTTACTTACTTGCTGTTACTTGGACGTGGAAACGAAACTACATACGTGCTTGACATGACTTGAATTATCTTGATATGGCCAACTCTTTATCGTTATCTCCTGTAGTAAATTCTTGTCTTTGTTATTCCTCTTAAGTATTACCATTCTGTTCCTTTATATTTCGTGACCTTGCAAGATCTTTAAATTTTGTTTCATTATATCATCATTACTCTTTTATTGCATTACCCTTTGTAGCATGATATTTTGAAAATGTAATTAAATTGCTAATCACTTATACATATCTGTTATTTCCTACTGAGCGTCAGCTCATAGTTGTTGTTTTCCCCCTTTCCAGGCTTTTCAGGTGACGCGCTTACCGATGGAGACGGGCAGGAGTGATGTTTTGAGTGTATCAGTTAGTTGTGTTTTGAGTGTGTTGTGCTTCAGTTATGTTATTGTGGTTTAGAGTTGTTATCCCAGTTGTATTGAGTTGATTTGAGGATTATGTACCAGTTATGTTTTATTTAATGGTCAATAAGTTATTTCCATTTCTTAGCATTTATATATATTTAGATTAGTTCTCTCTCTTTCCAGCTCGTTTCTAACTGTACGTCCCGATATTCCGCGTCGGGGCGTGACAAAAGCGTAGGAAAAGGTATGAGTGTATGGACTTGGTTCCTGTAGCAGTGTATAGAGTTGAAGGTATGAAGGCGATGTATAGACTTGGTGAACACTGCAATAGTAATCGGATGTATAGAGTTGAAGTTTAGACAAACCAGTGTATAGACATGAAGCTTGACAATCCAGTGTATAGAGTTGAAGCTTGGAAGGATGTATAGAGTTGAGCTGTACTGACTTTGGCAATGTGCAGACTTAACTGGTCGGGCAGTGTACAGACTTAGAATATTAAGACCAGTGTATAGACTTCAGTTAAAAGGTGCCCAATGTACAGACTTGAAGATGATATGCCAATGTACAGACTTAATCGATCAAGCTGGTGTATAGACTTTGGTACCCAGGCACTTAATGTTCTGATGCGTCGACCCACCCTTGCTGATGCGTCGACCCACTACTTGTTCATTCTAACTGAGCAGAGTGTATATAGATGAACTTATGTAACATCATATGAACTGTACACACTTACACGATGAACCAGCATAAATCTAGAGATCGTAGATTGATTTATAGTGTGAGAAATCATCAAAACTATAGGGATGCAACAGAAAGGCTAATCTTGACTGGGGCAAAATGACTTGCACCTTATACCCACCTTACCTACCTGGCAAGATCATCCTTAAGGATAGGGCTCAATCGAGCACCCTCGTCTTTCCCGCCACCCAACCCCAGTGGCCCACTCCACCTTCGGATTCATGCTTGCCACCTCTCCTGGAGCCCACCCCTCTAGCCACCCATCATGGGAGCCACCCTCCCTTCGAGGAGCCATATTTAGAGGATATCCATCCCTAGCCACCCGTGTTTCTTACGGGTATGCTATACATAGCCGAGCCACTTCTTAGTTGGCTCAAGGATGGCTTGGTCCTACGTCCTTACCCTTCTATGGACCCCACCTTACCTATAGTGCCCGTCAACTCCTTCCACACTACCTTTCGGTCTAGTCACCATATTGATACATTGGATGACCTTATTATGGGATTAGACACGCAGTGGAAGTTGACGCACCTACTGGCCCGAGGCTTTGACCAACCCGCTAGTCTTAGCTTCACCCATCCGGCCTTCGGGTCCATTACCTCCGAGTGCACCATGGGGTGTGTCACCACAGAGATTCTTCTATTCCTCCCGATGCCGGCCGAGTCCGACTTCGTTCCCTTTTGCCCAAGGGAGGAATCCTATTTTCTACACATGTCCGTCGTCCTACCGATCATAATGTATGACGGTGACTATGAATTCCAAACTTGGGACCATGTCATGTTGGAACCCACTTCATGGGGTCACACCTTCTTCGACCCTTTTGACCCCTTCACTAGTGAACCTCCCGAGTTTTCATACTCACTACCCTTCTTCCGTGGAGTTCACTATCCCACCTTTTCCACTCGGGCCAAGCAAACTCCACATAGCCATAGGTCCGAACCATCATTCGGGGGTAAGGAAGACTTTGGTTTCCCCGATCCCTCTAAACCACTTGCACCTCCCGGACTTCCCGCATCCAAGCCCAATGTCCATGATTGGTGCATCGTAGTATGTCTAGGAGTTCCCCATGACGTCAACCTCCGGTTACGTCAAATGCATGCATGGCACACATTCGGGTGTCCTGGTCCGCCGTCACCCATGTACGGGTCAGACTAACATTAGGTATGTCTAGGGTCATAGATGAGTCGGTGTGCTTTTTCTTTGTGTGGTATGTCTGTCTTCATGTGTCTTGTGCAAGCTCGTTGTCGTTCTCTTATGAGTAATAGGCGATTGGACTCACTTGATGATTATGGGATCGGTTCTACATCTACCTGGATCAGTCACCTACAGGGACTCAGCGGTGATTCCTAGTGAGTCTTTGAGCTGCTCCCTTCCCTTTTGAGAGTGCCCCACCCGGAGTGTCCACCTTTAGCCCATAGCAGTCCGTGCATATCGAGTATATATGGAATGAGCAGGTGACGATCACTTGGAGTGGAGCGTACCCGCGTTACTTGGCACGGTGACGGATCCGCCGGAGTACTCGAGCATCCCTACCCCTACTCGACGGGGTCGAGTTCCTCCCACCCGGGGAGAGTTGATGGGAATCGACTCTGAGCATGTACTTTTTCTTTTGTATTTATGTCCTTTTAGTTTGTGTTTATATCCTTGGGAAAATATGTAAACAAATGTAAGGCTTTATAAGCCAATGAGTCATTCCCATGGATTGTGTGGGTTTTGTGCAAATGTGTAGTAGGTCCAGCTAGGGGGCCCCCTCCCCTTCCCCATTGGTCCACCTCATCCATGTGGGGCTGGTCAACCATCGTAGGTGGCCATCTAGAAGGTTTGAATGCTAATTGACCACATGGGAGACAAAGGGGTTAAAATTTCAAAGGTTGGCCACCTACCTTACCTACCTAGTCAAAGTAGTGCCCCCTCCATATGTAATTTATTTATTTTGAGTTTTGACCACATGGGGGAAGAAAATGGCCTATTTCCCACGAAATTATCAGCCCCCCACCCCTTGCCATTTTCTATATAAGCCTATGTATAGTGTCATTAGAAATTAATGAAGAAATGAAGAGAAAATTGTTAGAAAATCAAGAGTGTTCTTGAGCCCCTCCTCTCTCCCTCTGGTTTCTCTCCTCCAACCTCCAGTTCTAGAGTGATTTCTATCTTCTATCCCCTCCCCTCTATCTCCGGTGATCATCTGTGCCGCCGCCGCCGCCGTTCGTGCCGCCTTTGAGCCGCCGCGAAACCGTTCTCGGTGTTCTGTCCTGTTGGACAGAGGTCTCTTCCCGAAATTCCTGCTATCAGCCACGATCTCTTCGTGGTCTGTAATTTTTATGGTGTGTTCTTCCCTTGTATCCCAAGCTCCACGTAAATTTTCAGGCCCAAATTTCATCGTTTAGAATTTTCCCATTTTCGTGCATCTTTCATTCCTAGTTCTGTTTTGTCTCTGTCTACAGTGACAGCAGCCATATGTTTCCCACCTCCGGCCATCTTTTTGATTTGTCCAAACCCTCCTAAGTTTACTGGGAGTTTTGTCCATCACCCCTACATCCAAAAATTTTCTTAATCTTTTATCAGCCATCTATCTATTTTTAGAAATTCGTTTTCTTCCTCAGCTACAGTGTTGTCAGCCAGATTCCAGATCCGACCCACTGCTAGTGCAAACATCATAGAAATTCGTAGCCTTCCCCGAATCCAGATCCCAAAATAGTCCTGGTTTCGTAACTTGATTTCCCACAACTTTTATGAAGAACACAACCCCAGATTCGGACGCCAACCTCACGGTCAAAGGCAATCCCTAGGAAAGTTCTCTGCTGACCTGAGATTTCAGAAACTGTACAACATGAACTTGGAAATTCCATAAGTCCAGATCCGTGCAGATCCAGGCCAGATCTCTAGGCCTCTATTGAAGGATTTGAAGTTATCTTTCCAACGGCGCCAGTCTCGTGTCGATCCGACATTGGGGCTGATCGCAGCGCCCGTTCTCGTCGGGACGCGCGCTGAAAACCAGAAGCTGCAGATCCGTGGCCGGTTATTCCGACCGGTGCCGAACGGAGCCGCCCGGCCTCCGACCGGCGAACCAGCGTGCCGCCAGCCCGGGGAATGCTTCCCTAAGTGTCCCCACTACAACGGTGTCACCGGGTCCCACTCGACCCCTCCGGACAGCACGTGGTCCCCACCGTCACTAGTTCGGGTGCTGCCGAAGAGACACGAGAAGCCGCCCGTCAACCCGAATTCGGTCCTCCCGAGCCTGTTTGTGTAGCCCTTTACCTCCCTGCGTGGAGTGGGCAGTAATTCATTTGCTGTAATATGGTGTAATATTTATCCCGGGAGTGCGAGTTTCGGCCGGGTCCATCTTCCCCACGCCGAGCGCGTGGTGGTATCGCATTCGCTCCCTTCTCAGCATTTTGCTTACTTCATATATATTTGTTTATGCCGTTGCTAGAGAGCATGTGTAGGGATATCTGGCTCGCTTTATATGTTCATTACCGCTGCTGCGAGCGAGTACGTGACCGTCCCGTGACCCGATCCGGGCACAAAAGAGAGCCGATCACCCTAGCTCATTGTCAGTTTCTCAACCGCGCACATCCGACGCTTCCCTCGTTAAGGGGCAATCACGAGCTTGTCGTGTCCGTGGTCTCGTCCCGCATCATTTTTAGGTCTCTAAAATCCTACAAATACCCACCCTTCGAGCCAATTTACGAACTTTTTCTCTCGTCGACTGCAAGAGGGATTTTAGGCAGCAGAGTCTTCGTTTCCTCTGGCTGCGTCTTGTTCTGCAACAATAGGAAGCTCTTATTTCTCTATATTCTTCCGGGGGAAACTGCTGTTGCTGTTGCCCTTGTGCTTCGTTCCAACCGTTCTTCTTCTATTGCTGCTATCTCTGTTGAAAAATAGAGTATCGGATTTCTTCAGCTTTCTCATCATCTGTCAAACCCGATCAACTCCGAGGTAGGTTTTCTCTCTAATGGCCAAACTAATTAATAAAGATGGTATCACATACATCATATTTTGTCGAGTTTATATTCAGTAGATTCTTCTTAGAGTTTTCTTTGAGCATGCATATAGGTTGTTGGTTTTCTGTGAAGATTTAGTAAAAGACGCCCCCAGTGCAGGCGCATTTTTTTTAGTGTAGGACGACCTCTCTTAAGTCACGATTTAATTTAACGCTCGGATGAACAGGCGCCAGTTGACAGGTTAATTGATAATTTTGTATGTTTAACATGCAATAGCTGTAAATCCTGATAAGATAATCAAGGCATGAGCATACTAGTGAGTTACTGTTATATTTCTCAATTTATCCATCTCTCTAGTTTTTCTATTAGAAATATTCTAAAATTCCCCGTACCTATGATCATCTGGCTATGTAGAATAAAAGACGACCCCGTCCATGTTGCTAATTTGAATGGACGCCCGCTCTCAGAGGCGTCAGATTGTGTGAAGATTTATGAAACTGTTGATCGTGGAGATTGGAAATAACGACCAACCATCAGTCGTCAATTATGAAAGCTTAGTCATGGAGTTTTCATGGAATTTTCACCTTAATAATTTGTTCCTAGGTATCGGAGTCTCCGTTGCACATGAAAATTTATGGGCATACTATTGGGGTGGAGATCGAGGTAATAGAAGTGGTTACACCATTTTTCGTGCCCCCTATTACAAGATCCCCCGTCTCTCATCGAAAAATTATTTTGAACAAATGGTTAGGTAGAGTTTTTCAAGCCGATCATTTCGGTATATCATAAGCTAGATTCTGACATGGTTTAGCATAGAAACCGGGGGTTCGAAAAATCAATTTTTTTGAAATAACGACCCACTATAGGTCGTTACAAAAAAAAGGGACGCCCCTCTTACTAGGCGTCACTTTTAACTATATATATGTATATATAAATATATATATATATATATATCATGAATGTGTATCATTGAAAAATTCATTATTATTAAAATATATACCAGAAAATTATGAAATATATATTTTTGGAATCCTTGTATTTTTCTCCTAATTATCATATATTCTATTTCTATAAATTATTTTAAATAAATCAATGTTCCTTTAAATGAAGGTTTTTGAATTTCTTCAATTAAATAGATATAAATGTAAATTCTTGTTAAATAAATTGAGTTAAAAATCGTGAAAATTAACGTTCCCCATGAGGATGCTAATTAATAAATGACGGCACCCACGGGCGTTAAATAATATAAGTTTATTTAATTGTAATCAATTATAGAATAGGATGGACATGAATTCTATGATTAACGTATACATTTTCTCACCGCTTTCTTCCGTTTTTGACCCATACCTCGGGTCTTTTAACACTCTCATCTCACATCCGTAGATGGAGTCCCTTTTTCGTGATTGGTTCACATTATACACCTCAACTCTCGGTGACATACGAGTCCTCCGTTGGACATTCCGTTCCTTCGGACTGACAAGTTAGTCATTGAGACCTCCGTAAGTCTCCGCTAGCCTTAGATTCTCTCAAGGCAGCCGAGCTGGTTGTACCTTAAAAACCCTAGATCTGATCCGTGTTACTTTGGTTTTCCGTTAGTCATGACACTCTACTCCTTTGGAATCTTCTTCGAGAACATAACCCTTTGACTCTGTATTTGGCCATATGTGATTTTGAAATATTAAAGGGCTCTGGGTCCGCGACTTTTCAGTGCCAGGTAGGACGGAAGTCCAATTCTGTAAACCATAGAAATTCTGGGTGTGGCATTGCACCAAAGTCTGTACATCTGTTATATTCTGTTATTCTGCTATATCTGTTATTCTGCAAACTCTGTTAAATCTGTTAATTCTATTATTCTGATGATTTGTTGCTTGGTTATTTTGATAATTTAGATATTCTGCTTTATTACTTATATTTATTGGAACTCTGTTATAATCTGGCCAATTCTGAAGTTATGTTCATCTGCTCATCTGTCCTTGTTATATTCTGACAACTTGTCCTTGACTCTGCATGGGAATTCATCCCTATATCTCTTGATCTCGTATCTGCCTTTGACTTTAGTATTCATCTTTCTTGATAGCTGATCATCATGATTTTCTTGTTACATGCATTGCACCGTCATGAAACCGTCAATTGGTTAATCACTTATATTCTGCTTGATGAGAGATGTAATTCCTACTGAGCGTTTCGCTCACCTGCCTATCTTTAACATTTTCCATGTAACGACATTGAAGATAGTCCATCAGATGGGGAAGGGCCAGAGTGTTGAGCGTTATGGAGAATTGTGTCGGTGTCTTTAATTTTCTTGAGTCTTGTCCTGTTATTTGAGTCCTTTCTCTTTATTAGAATGTAATAGTGAGTCCTTCCTACACTTATGTAAGTTGAGTCAAGATATGTAATTTGAATATTTGATTATCAATAAAGATTAAATTGGCCCACATTGTCCAGTGTGTAATTTGGTGTCTTATGTTTGCTCTGATCATTCATGATTGTATCACTGCCACGTTCCGAACTACACGTTCCGCTGCTATCGGTTCGGGGCGTGACACAAGCAATCTTGGATACCTAAAAATTCCAAATGAGAATTTTGGGTGCAGGATGCCTTGGAGCTGTACAAAGGATCATAAGGTAAATAAAAGCTCAAGGCACAGGTATGTACATAAACCCTTAAGTTCAGTCATCTTACATGTTTAGTCTTGACATGTAGATAGTGCATCATACGTCTGTCCAATGTCATGTTGATGTGATGATGAGTTGTTTGCTACCTGATATCAGCCACTTGAAATTCTTGGACTTAGGTTTTGATGATGTATGTCATGGCTGCATTTTCAACTCGTTATTCATGTTAGCATTATTCAAAAGGGGGAGTCTAGCAATTGACATCATCATGTTGCATTCAGTTCAAAATCAATTGTGAATGATTTGTGTTTGCATCATATTATGATCACACATACCTTAATGCACATCATGCTTAGTAGACACAAAAATGCACAATTATTTTGTAGCATCTTCATTGCATTGTGTATTCACGTAAGTCTTAGGCTGTATAATTCATTGCCAACCCATGCATGTATTCAGGGGGAGTCAACATCAATCTAGCTTGAATCATTTTACATCATTTCACTCTTGCACGGCCATGGTATATCAAATGTTGATGTATGGAAAGGCAGGCTATGCTTGTCTGGAAGCACTCAATATGCGTGAGGACCAACCTCCGCCAAGTCTCATGTGCCACTGTCGCATATAGGTAATATAGCTAGGGGGAGTTGTCTTCTTGAGGCATTCGTGCATATGTTTCATATTCATTATGTTGCATTTCATAAGTGTAAAATCATGTTTGGTTCATGCATCTCATGTCTGCTAGATTTATGTTTGATCAGGTCAACCCCTGCATGGTTCAAGTAAACCTCTCCTTGACATTCGTCATTCTATTTAACTGCCTACATAACTCCTTGAGTGCATTCATTGCATATTCTTAGGGGGAGTCATGTTGTTTTTCTTGGTTCATTCGTCCTTTTTGCATCTGAACCTCAATGGCCTCCAGTGTGATAATAAGTTCAAGAGATAGACATCACTACGGTGTAAGAGCTTTCTATTATATGAACTGATGATTGTCCATTCAATGAGAATGGTTCAGATTTAATGATTTCCTTGAAGTTCTAATATATCTTTTGAAATCATCTATATTCTGTGGTTTTAATAAACCTTAACTAGAGATTGCATGTTGTGCCTTAAATAACTATCCTGAAATCTGAAAATCCAAACGTCTTGACAACTTTGGTGATACTCTAGAGCTTAGTATTGTTTCTAAACATCTTGATGAGCTGGAATTCTTAAAAAATCAATTTGACAGAGCAATGATATTGTTGCACGGAGAAATATGTCACGTCATCAACTCAAATGACGGATGATATGTCATGATGTGCCCCTGTTATCTCTATCTTAATAATATTAGACTCTAGGCAGAGCACTGGCATAATTGCTGAGAAATATATCATCTCATCAAAGAAATGGCATCGGATATGTCATGACGTGACTTTGCTATCTCTGTTTATTTTGAAGTATAACAGTCAGTCTTACCAAATACCTAGGAATACTGGCGTCTAAACTACGTGTATTCTTACGGTTAGGAGGCATGTACTAGACTAGACTGCTCGTAAAATATGAGTCTTGTGCCTTCAAATGCAAAAGATACTGAAAATCACATTTGCTGCGATCGTAAAAGTCCATGATCTAATCATGATTGTTTAGCTTCAATACTAGTTTTTGTGCTATTTCCCTTTGTAGTTCTTGAATATGGATGTATAAGACAAGGGAAGGTTAAACACTGTCATGATATGCGCTTCTGGTTCATTTCTATTAAACCATGGATGTTGATACCTTTTGAACTCTATTGATGATCTTGGTTTTCATTAGCTTTGAACCATATATATTGCTCCCGGCATGTTTCCAATTTCCATATAATGACTTGCTCTTCCACTACCCTTCACTCTGATCTCTAGGACTTTTGTCAACCACTGTACCGTATCGCTCCTTTTTGCTATTGGCAAAGGGGGAGAATGTCTTGTTGTGAGTCCTTACTGTGGACTTGGGAGAAAGGGGGAGATGTTGCTTAGACTTGGGAGAAAGGGGGAGATGTTGCCTAATGTTGTCATTGAGCGTTGTCAAAGGGGGAGAGTGCAATGTGGATATGGGAGAATCCAAGGGGGAGAGAACCTTCATTTATGATGAGGGTTTATGCATAGCATTCATACACTTTACTTCTCCATGCATACGTATATCCATGCATACATATCTGCATTCACATGCTTCACTATCAAGGATCTTGAGCTGCACATGTTACATATGTCATAAACGTTGCCTTCTTGGCTATTTCTGCCATATAATGACTCACAGTGTTGCCATTATCAAAAATGGGGAGAATGTTGAATACATGTGCACCATGATTATTGTTATGGTTTTGATGATAGCAACTACTATAAGTCACATTGTGGTGCATCTGTTTAAACAATCAGTCATTTCATCGAACATGTTGTGTGCACGAGCAGTGCATGGTTTTGATAGCAAATACTAAGTCACACTGTGTTTGCATATGACGTCATTGTGCATCTGTTTAAACAGTTAGTCATTTCATCGAACAGGTTGTGTGCATGAGTAATGCATTAAACAGTTAGTCATTTCATCGAACAGGTTGTGTGCATGAGCAATGCATCAGTGCATACCACTATTCCTATCTTGCATTGGTTCATTCATATAGTCGGTGCATCTCTTATGCTGCTACACATAAAGTCTGTGCATTTCGTTGTTTACATCGGTGTATTGTTTGTCATTCGCATATCAAAGTCTATACATCCATTAACAAGTCTATACATTGGTTGCATAGCTTGCCATCCAAAGTCTATACATTCTCCATGCATCTTCATTAACAAGTCTATACATTGGATTGCATAGCTTGCCATGCAAAGTCTATACATTCTCCATACATCTTCATTACTAAGTCTATACATCATCCTGTTGCTGGCACATCAAGTCTATACATCCTTCAGCAGCAAGTCTACCCATTAGCAAGTCTATACAGTAGCAAGTCTATACATTCTTCAGCAGCAAGTCTATACAGCCAGCAAGTCTATACATCAACAAGTCTATACATCCTGCAACACAAAGTCTGTACGTTGGCTGCTAGCACAAACTCAAGTCTGTACATTGGACGAAGTCTGTACGTTGGACGAAGTCTATACGTTGGCTGCTAGCACAAACTCAAGTCTGTACATTGGACGAAGTCTGTACATTGGACAAAGTCTGTACGTTGGCTGCACAATGTCAAACGCAAAGTCTATACATTACTTTCTGTTGTGTTCATGCATCAAGCTACCAAGTCTATACATTCATGAAGCAAGTCTATATAGGCTCATGCATGCTCAAGGTGTTAAGTCTGTACAGAGTTCATACATGCACACAAAGTCTACACATTCATTCAAATAGCCAAGGTCACTGCATAAGATGAGAGTCCAAAGATAAAGATTTAGTTGGTACTTTCTAGACCAACAAGGATGAAGTCACAGACATGAACAGGCTGCTAAAGAAGTCAAGCGACGGAGCTGAAGCGGCTAACGGACCGACCCGGGATGGACCGGGGTCTGCCCAGCTGGCGGTCGACCGCCAGCACAGGGGCGGTCAACAGCCCCAACCAGGGAATGCCCGTCTGCAGTTCTTTCAGCTGCAGGTCGACCGCCAGCACATAACGGTCGATCGAAAATCCCAGGGCTCACCAATCTACAGTATTTCTCAGTAGAGGTCGACCGCCACCTACCACAGGTCGACCGCCAGCCCCGAGCCATCAATTGTTGACTTTTGTTTCCACTTCGAAAAGGGCCATTCAACATGGATTTATTTAATCCAAAAGTCACCTAATCACCCATGATTTGTGGATCTGGTCTGGGGCTTGTCTATAGACCATTCAAAGTCTATAAAACCAATACAAGAGGGTTAGAAACCCTAGTTGATGTAGTTGATGAAGTGAATCAAAGAGAGCTCAAGAGAGGCCATTTCGAGGGTACTGTAGCACCTGCGTGAACAGTACTTCGGGCTGGAGTTCTTCATCCTTCCAAGGTGATTCAAGCTCAGATCTGAAGCCAAGCAACCTCCAAGTAAGCAAGAAGCATTCAAGGCTCTCAAAGGTGATCAAAGCTACATCCATACACCTCTTCATCAACTCAAGGAGATTCAAGAAAAGATCAAAGCTACATCTAATATTCTTCTTCATCAACTCAAGGAGATTCAAAGGAAAGATCAAGCTACATCCTATATCTGCTCCATCAACTCAAAAGGATCAAAGGAAGATCAAATCCTTAACAGATTCAAGATCCAACAATCTCAGACAAGATCTAACTCATTCTAGCATATCTTCATATCTTGTTTGAGCATTTTCATCTTGTTTCTTTCTTCATTTCATTCAATCTATTGAAACTGAATATCGTCCCTACCGGTGGTTAGTAGGAAGGCAATCGGGAGTTCTCCGATCTGTGGTGTAGCCGTCCCTATCGGCTTTGTGTGTAGGAAGATAGAAAGAGGGTTTTCTCTGTTCTGTGGTTTGGGGCGTGTCCCCGGTCAAGCTGTGAGTCAGCAAGGAAGCGTCACCGGGTTTTGGTGAGGGGTGGAGGTAGGTTGCGGGGTTGCAACCGAACCACCTTAAAAATCCATGTGTTGTGGGTTGTTTATCGTGTGTGATTGATCTATATCTTCTAACCCTATTCACAGGTTCGTGTGCTTCCATACTTGGTTAGATTGTTCACACACATATGCACTTTAAGTGATCAACATAGCACACACACACACACGCACGGTTGTTGCAAGCTATTGCATGCTATAGTGTTATGCTTTATGATCCCTGCACTACAAGGCTTATTTCTTTCAAGATCACAAATGTGCTTAAAGAAGTGTGGATGTTTTATAGCTTGTAATCCAAGTCTTTTCATTTGAGCCACTCTACTTAATTCCGCTGTGCATTGTGCTTAAGTGATTCATTCACTTTATAAGAGTGGTTTAAGTTTCTGTTAGCTAAGAGTTTTAAATAGGCCAAAATTTGTGAAAGGATCTATTCAACCCCCCTTTCTAGATCCGTTTGCACCTCGCGGGACCCAACACTTAACAGACGCATGCAGCAACTGTTATTGCACTGATGCAGTGTATGCTAAACACAAAGAGTATAGCAATGAATGCACGATGTGTAGAGTTACGAGTGCAGCACAAATATATGCAATGTATAAACTTATGCATTCTCCACAGAACAGATCAGACATAGCACACTCATGCATTCTCTAGAGAACAGATCAGTCATATGCAATCATGTGAGCAAAATAATATGGTGACTCATTCATGTTGCTATCATTAAAACACCACATTATCATCAAAGCACAAGGGGCAAAACAAAATCCGGTCACTTCCACTTGGATAGTGGATAACAAAGAGACTCTCCTACTAAGGGCATCCGCCGCTCAATTCTCACTTCCCGCTTTGTGTTTGATAACAAAAGTGTAGGATTGGATGAATTCAACCCATCGGGCATGTCGGGCATTCAGCTTTTGTTGGGAGTTGAGGTATTTGAGCGCCTCATGGTCAGAAAAGATGACAAACTCTTTAGGCAACAAGTAGTGCCTCCAATGTCGGAGGGACTAAACCACGGCATAGAACTCTTTGTCATAAGTGGAGTATCTTGTCCTAGCATCACATAACTTCTCACTGAAGAAGGCTACCGGGTGTCCCTCTTGGCTAAGAATCCCTCCTATTCCTATCCCGAATGCGTCACATGTGACTTCAAAGACTTTAGAGAAATCGGGTAGGCATAGGACCGGGGCTTGGGTCGTCTTCTCCTTAAGTTCTTGGAAGGCTTTAGAGGCTGATTTGGTCCACACAAAAGTCCCCTTCTTGAGACAATCAGTGATAGGGGCAGTGATAATGCTAAATCCTCGAATAAACCTCCTATAGAATGTGGCCAACCCATGGAAACTTCAGACCTCATGAAGAGTGTGGGGCTCTGGCCAATCTAGAATAGCTTGGACCTTTTCGGGGTCCATGGAGACACCTTTTGTAGACACCACAAATCCTAGGAAGGTAATAGATGTTATCATGAAGTGACACTTGCCTCGGTTGGCAAATAGACTCTCTTGCCGAAGGACGGTGCAAACTTGCCTAAGGTGGCCAAGGTGGGCCTCTTGGGATTGATTATATATAAGGATGTCATCAAAGTAGACCACAAGGAAGACCCCAATGAAAAGTCTAAGAACCTCTGTCATGAGACGCATGAAAGTACTTGGGGCATTTGAGAGGCCAAAAGGCATGACCAACCATTCATACAAGCCATCCTTAGTCTTGAAGGCCGTTTTCCATTCATCTCCGGGCCTACTCCTAACTTGGTGATAGCCACTCTTAAGGTCTATTTTGGAGAAAATAGTGGCCCTATCAAGCATGTCATCAAGTCTAGGGATGGGGAACCTATACTTGATGGTGATTTTATTAATGGCTCGACTATCTACACACATCCACCATGATCCATCCTTCTTAGGAGTGAGAAGGGCCGGTACGGCACATGGGATTTAGCTAATGCAGATGAAGACCTTCCTAATGAGTTCCTCTATTTGCCTCCAGAGTTCAGCATGTTCCGTGGGATTGAGGCGGTAATGAGGTAGGTTGGGAAGGGTGGCTCCTGGGACTAGATCAATTGCGTGTTGCACATCACGCATGGGAGGAAGTTGATCTGGGAGTTCCTCTGGGAACACATCATGAAACTCCTCTAGGAGGTGCCGGACTTCTATCGGATGGGGGTTGGAGGGGGTGGGCTCTCCTAGACAAATGACTACCACACATAGGGGTGTCCCTTGAGCTATCTCTGTAGACACGCCAAAATTGACGCTATGTTGATTAAATCTCATGTCACTATGATGACGCCCCAAAGTGAACTTCAATATATTCATAATATGAAGTTTTTCTACTTCTTGTGAGTGGTTTTGATTTGTTCTTGTATTTTTGTGATTCGCGACCTGAAGAGGGGCGTGGTTTAAATAGCGACCTAATATGAGGCGTGTTCTCAAGAAAGGACGACGAAATGACAGGGCGTCAATTCTTGGTATTATCCGGTTTCAAAATAAATTCAAAATCAATTTAATTTATTGATTAACGTCCTTCCTCAGGACGTGGTTTCAATTAACGCCTTCATCTCAGGCGTGTTCTCATATTTTTCAAATAAAGTAAGTTTTATTGCCAAAATTAAATCCAAGAAGTGACGCCCTTGATAGAGGTTGTGTTTTGAGTAACGTCTTGATGTAGGTCGTCAATTTGTGATTTGACGCCCTTCTGGAGGTCATGTTTTCCTTTTCGTGTCCTGCTTAAACTCCTCTTTCCCAAGTAGTTCCCTGCCTCCAATGGTCTCCTTGCTTGAATTAGAGCTAGAGTCCTGCCTTCTTTGATCATTGCCTATCCTTATCTTCCCAAATTTGAGCTTATCTTCTTTTGAAATCCTATAAAAGGATGCTCTGGTCGATCGAGGCAGAGGTTCACAAGGTTTACAAGGTTGACGGATTGGCAGGTTTACAGGTTACGAGTTCAGGGTTACAGAGCTTCATCTTCCTCTCGTGCGATCGTTTAGAGCTCTGCTTCCGGCCAACCGCGTCCACCTTGGTTCCCTTTACTGTCGTCAGGGACAGCAGGGTTTCTTCTTTATTCAGTTCGTTTGCTTTGTCCTCATCAACCGATCATCACTATTGTGTTTCTTCTTTCACGTGTGCATTAGTTTCATCACCACTGTTATTTTTTTTTCTTCTTTTATGTTTGCATTAAGCTTCATCATATCTCCTTTTTCCCTATTTCTTTAGGGGTTTTAAAAAAAAACAAAAGTAAGGTGCGCATGTTTTTGTCCTTTTCTCATCTTCATATCATCTTTGGATTGATACTACGTGCACTTGGCTGATCTCCTTCTTGTTTGTTTTGTCTTATTTTTGCAAGGATAATCAATAAAGAAAAACCCCCTTCATCGGCCGGCCGATTGAAGGCGGAGGAGGGAATTCACAATCCATCCCGTACCCAATTTTCCACCAGGTATTCGCGATCTTCTTTGCTTATTATTGAGGTAACCCCTCTGGCGATCACTCTCCTTCATAGCACCACGTGCTTATTTGTTTCTTTATCTTCATATCATCATCTCCCCGAATTATATTTTTTTTATATATTTAAAAAAAAACTCCCCATGTCTAACGTGTGGATTTAGCACGATCTACAAATTGGCGATCACGGTGGGACATCCACTGTTTTTCTATTGATTATCCCCTTCCCTTTGGCACCCACGTGTGCCCTTTCCCCATCGGCACCGACGTGTGCCCTTTCCCCTTCGGCACCCACGCGTGCCCTTTCCCCTTAGGCACCCACGTGTGCCCTTTCCCTTTGGTACCCACGGTACCCCTTCTTTGTGCCCCACGGGCATCCTCCCTTGTGCACCCTGCACACTCCCCGGGATCAGCCAGTTTGTGATTGCATATTTCCTGAATTCACGCCTCAAACAGAGGCGCCTTTTCTTTTAACGCCTTCATCAAGGGCGTTTTATTACTGTGTTACGTCTTCTGTCAAGACGTCTTTCATCATTTTACTGCTTTTATCACGCTACCTGTGAATTCACGCCCTGCCCTAGGGCGTTCTTTTATTGCGTAGCGCCTCCCCTCAAGGCGCTTTTTTAGATTTGACGCCCTCACTCAGAGGCGTCCCTTTCATATTTAGCGCCTCAACTAGAGGCGTGTCTTTGTTTCTCACTGCTGGCTCATAGCCTCTCGCAGTGATTCACGACAGTGACCCTGTCGTTGCTTTGGTTGATAGCGACCTGCCCCAGGTTGTCTCTTTCCTGCGTTTTACCTATCTGTTGCTGTGATCTGATCATCTTATTTTGCATTTTGTGGCATTTGGTTGAGAGACCTCCTCTCTCTACACTAGGATTCCACACACCTCTCTTGGAATCGGAACGACCCTCCATTGAGCATTCCGTCTCTTTGGACCGGAAATCCCTTTTCCAAGACCTCCGTAAGTCCCCGCACCCGTGGATTCCCTCACGGACGCCGGGCTGGTTGTACCCTTGAAGTACCCGGAGTATAGAGAACCTATCGTTAGTGAGAAGAGAGAAAGAATCTAGTTGACCCGGAGGTTACACTTGGATCAACTAGGTTTCACATTACAAACAGAAGTGAACTATTCAACAATTTAATCCACTCTAATCTCAAGCATAACACTAAAACCTTGCGTTCATCTCAACTTGGTTGCATACACTTGCTTGGATTGATTTGTTTAGACTTGTTTGGATTGAGTGGTTGTTTGTTTGATACTGCCTTTATAAAGTTGTCTCTCCTCTTAAGCATGCAACTCCGTTCAGGAAAAATCATCAACATGGCAGGCTACGGGTATTCTTATGATGATGAGGATGAGAATGTTTTTGGTCAATATGAGACCCCCCCCAGGATTCCATCTATTATGAGGGAAATTACCCTCCTCCTCAGTCCCATCATCCTCAAATCCATGTGGTTGATACCACCCCTCAAGAAGTTGTGCCCTCTTCCCAAACTTTACCCACCAACACTTCGGGGAATTCTTCTCCATCCCTCAATGTCACGGATTTAATTAATGCTTTATCCCAGTTAGACGATTCCCAGCGGCAGGCTATTCAGGCTGCTTTGAAAGGGAAGTCTGTTCCCTCTTCATCCTCCAATCCCCCTCCGGCCGAGAGTGGCCATCACCCCATTAATGACCAAGCGGTCTTGCAGAAACCTCCTTCCCGTCCACCAACGCCTGGTACGGCCATGCCGGCCCAACAGGCGAGCCACTCTGCGGTTAGGCACCAATTTCTCCAACCTCCCCGAATTTTACGGACGCCTATACCGCATTCTTTTATTCAAAATCTGGCCCCAGTCGAGTCCGACACTAATGTTCTACTGCTTCAGAAGTTGGCAAGCATGGAAGAGCAATTGAAGAAGGTCACCACGGCTAAGAATTCCCCAGAATTCTCGCTCCCTACGTTGCCAGTCTTCCACTTACCACCATCTGAGATGCCGAACTTCTGGCGATATAACGGGACTGGTAACCCTTTTATTCATCTAAAGGATTTCATGTACGAGACCTCCTTTTGGCAAGACAACACGGCCTCTTTGGCTTACTTATTCAGGAGATCTCTGGAGGGGCCAGCCCTTGAATGGTTTTATTCACTGGATTCCACTGATGTCGGCGACTTTGATATTGTTCAAAGGAAGTTCTTGCAAAAATACAGAGACCGGGTCGGACCATCCCTTTCACTCACAGATCTGGTCGCGGAAAAGATGAAGCCCGAGGAGGACTTCATAATGTTTGCGGATAGATGGCGGTCTATGGCCGAAAAGTTGAAAGATACACTGTCTGAACCGGAACAAGTCAAGATGATAATTTCCAATGCCACTCCTCAGTTCCGGCACATACTAGCCATGAACCGGTTAACCACCATGGAGGAGCTCTTTGAGAGAGCTCGCTATATCCAGACACAGATGAAGGATTCGCCCATTATGGGCATGTTTGAGCCGAAGCCACGGCTATTCATGTCACGCCCCGGGCCGATAGCAGCGGAACGCGTCGTTTGCGCGGAATGTGGCAGTTAAACAGTCGTGAATGATCAAGAGCAATCGCATAAGACCAAGATAATTTTGAACAACAATAGAATTTATATTTCTATCATAAATCTCTTACAAGAACTTGTTTTCCAACTTGGAGACTTCAACATAATGAAAAAGAAGATAACGACATACTAACAGACTTAGACAAGATAACTGAATAAGAGATGCCAAGGTGACTTAGCTAGACAACACTATCTAGACTCAAGAAAGATAAAAGACTCGGGTTCACTAGTTTCCGAAGCTCGCTTGCACACTTGTCCCGCCCGTGTGAGTCTCGGTCTTGCTAGCCACCTGATTACCTGAAAATGTTGGAATAAAACGGAGTGAGCGAACGATCAGTAGGAAATTATATCTCAAGAACTAGTAATGGGTTTAAGTAATTACAAGTTTTCACATGTTTATGCAATAGGGCTATGCATGTATAAATAACTTAGCAAGTGAAATAAACTGATCAATAGAATAACACGTCGTGCAAAACTTCCAAGCGAGTATTAATCAAGAAGTATTCATGAGAGACTTTATAGATTATTGGCTATTTCACGCAAGTACATTGCCCGTGTCGGGCCACGCTAGTAAAGTCACGCAAGTCAAGTCACGCACGCAAGAAAAGAGAGATCGTGGAATGCCAAAGATCAAGATAAAGAGTACTCCGGTGCAATGCTAGACACCGTTATCATTAAAACTCCCATGCGCACTAGTACTTTCGGGCGCTCCTCCCAGGACCAGATCGGGCCCTATATGCACAGCATTCACGATAGATCTAGACATCCACGATAGTTTATAGCCAATAAGGAGTTCTAAGAACAAGCTTTAATTAGGATGATAAGATAAGATTTTCATGGAATTCAAGGGCAAGACCCTTGAGTAAGGACATACTGGCGATAAAATCCACGCAAAGCATAGTAACCATGACGTCGATAAACTGGGTGGAATTGGGTCCCTAACCGGGTACCATGACAATAAGTGCCCATATGTAGATGGTCACTCTTGGTATATAGAATTGAGACCCACACAAAAAAACAGCATGTTAATAACATGATGTCCTCATCTCATTAAGAATATTCTCATGATATCCACTTAGCATAACATGAGGGCCGGTACACCATGTTTCTATAGAGTGACATGGCAAAATAATGTAATGGGTTTTATGGTACAACCAGCTCAGTCGGCCTTGAGGGAATCCAAGGCTACGAGGAGCATTACGGAGGTCTCTATGACTAACTCGCTAGTCCAAAGGAACGGAATGTCCAATGGAGAGCTTGTATGTCAATGAGAATTGAATGTGTAATGCGATAAATCGTCGTAGAAACGTGGGACTATACTCACGGAGTGGAGATATAGTGCCGATATACATATATATACTGAAACCATCGGTTATCAGAAACAGGTAAAAATATTTTTACAGAAAAATAACGACTTAAGTAAAGTCACTACTCAAGTAATTAACGCCTTAGATAAGGGCGTTTATCTATTTTTCCTATTTTGTAGGAATTTCAATAATTCATTATTTCATCAAAAACACGCCCTGTGCAGGGTCGTTTTATTTAAATTTGACGCCTACTCTGTCAGGCGTCCTTTTTTTTACAATATTTTTACATGATATATAATTTCAGGAGTTTATCAAAACGCGCCCTTGGAAGGGGCGTTATAATTAAATTCACGCCCTAGTATGCGGCGTGGGTTCAATAAGAAACGACCTGATTCAGGTCGTGAATTCACAGTTTCCAGGAATTTTTATGAATTTCAGGAGACAAGGTATATAATCATGACAAGAAAAATAGCAGGACTTCACAGGTAAGTTCATGCCTTACATTAGTTTCAGGATTTCATAGATATTTAATTTTTAAACGTGGGTGTTTATTATTTACAGAAAATTGCATTAAATTGACGCCTACAGGGCGGGGCGTCAAATCTGTAATTGACAACCTTGGGCAGGTCGTTTATTTAAATTAGCGCCCTTGTCATGGGCGTTTCTTTCAAAATATTTCAGAAAACGCTTTAAAACTATAATAAACCATGTACATGCATGCCATGCTAATACATATTTTGGATTACTTTGTTTGGGCTACAGTGTCATGAGAAAACCTACCTTGATGATGATAATCTGATGAACGGACGAAGGTTTTGAATAGAAGATAAATTCTGTTCTGACAGAAAATGAACCCTGTTTGCAATAGAGCCTTGATTTCTGGAAGAAGAAGAAGATTTAGAGGACGTTGATGAAGAACAATCGTTCTTCCCGTTATACCCAAGCTTCCTCCGGTTGCAGGCAACCTGCAGAAGAAAGGAAGAGGAAGGGTCAAAAGCTTTGATGAAAAACGAAAGGCAGGGGAAGAAGAACTCACTGTTGTTCTTCACGACGTCAAGGTTTCTTCAACCTGTAATAGAGGAAGAGGAAGAATAATCAATATTCTTCCCGTATTAGGGAAAGGGAACTATAAGGAAAACTTACTGTTCTTCATCATACCGTAGCAGAGAGGATCGATCAAATGGTTTTAGGGCTTGGGTGATCAAAGGTATTTATAGGATTTCGGGGGTCCTATTAGGGTTAGAGTTCTAGTGGAAGTAACACTTCCAAGATTGAGTTATTACTACATTCGAACTCTTTCCCATAGTTATCACTTACCCTGGATAAGTCCCTGGGTCGAACGGAAGACGAAAGGAATTAGCGTCTTAGGTAGGGGCGTCGAATTTAAATTGACGCCTTGTCCAGCGTCGTTTCTTATATAAAGCGCCCATGTGTAAGGCGTTACGTTCACTTGCCATTTATATTTATTTTAGCCGTTTGAGAATTGACGCCTTTATCTTTGGGCGTCCTTTCTATAATTAGCGCCTTCCCTGAGGGCGTGTATTCTTTAAGTAGCGCCTGTACTAGAGGCGTTATTTCCATTTCACTCTTTTATTTGTTCATTCGTATATAATATATACTTTCCTTCTATTTCTAGGTATATATATATATATATATATATATATATATATATACATATATACAGGTTTATGTTCTGTACTTATGTATATATATATATATATATATATATATATATATATATTGCCTATATGGGAGAAGATAATAAAACGTGTTAAAAAGCCCATTAAGCGTAAAATGCTTGGGTTGAGTTTGGGCCAATGGAGCTTAGCATTAAAATGTTAATCCTTTATCAAGGCCTAATAATTATATTTGTAACTAGTTATTTCTATTTGTTCCTTTACACAAGTTTACTTTGTTTGGAAGTCTTACTTGTAGACCTTACACATACGACTTATATCTTTTAATAACTTGCATGTATTTCCGTCTATGCATAAATAAGGCTCTTAAGACTATCTCTAAGGTTCTGTACCTCATTGATTTGGTGTGGCTAGTTCTCACATACATTGAGATCTTAGTAATCTTCTATTTAGAGATTTTATTGCTCATAAGTTCTTTAACTTTTATTAGTCCTTGTCCTAGGTATCAGAGGCAGGTTCGATCTGAGCAACCCTTTAGGAATATCACTTGACCAAGTATTTATTTGAATAAACTTTAATCATTAAACATTATTGATGGGGCATCAAAGGCGATTTCATTACACGGGTGAAGTGTATTTGTGTGTTATGGCTTGTATGAGATTGTAATTGTGTAATTTCTTTCATTTGGGCTTCTTGTAAGGCTTATATCAAGCCAATGGGCCATTTCTAATGTAGAGTCCATGGCTAGGTAGCCATTAGTAGAGTCCATTAAGGAGCTTATGCCATATTGGGTCATTAGGTTTCTAATGGGTCATTAATGCACTTAAGGCCCAAATTGGTTTACACTCCCTCATGGGCCAACTAAATGGGAAGGGTCCAAGTCTAGCATGGGCTTGTGGATGGCTCATGGCCCATGAAAGGCCCTTGGCCCATGAAGGGGGGCGCCCCCTCTTTTGGCTCTATTAGGCTAGGTTGTTTAATTTTCTTTCTTTCCTCCCTTTATTTGACCACATGTGGTAGAATTAGGAATGGGATTCCTTTAAATATTGTATTTCTTGTGGTTGGTCATACCTCATCCCAGCCCTTCAATCCAAACCCCTAGATCCAAGGGTTGAGATTGAATTTGGTTGGCATCCTATATAAGGTTGTATTTTTCATATTGAAGGAATTAATGAAGAGAAAAAAAGCATTTGCCCCCATTGGATCTTGCACCCCTCCCCCTCCTTCTCACTGGTTCCTCCACCTCCAGCCCCCTTTCTAGAGTGTAATCCCCTCCCCCTTGATCCCCTCTAGCATCTGAAGCAACTCCGGTGATCGCCGCCGCCATGGACTCGCCGCCGACGCGTCATCGCCAACGGTTTTGGTGTTCTGTCCACTCAGGACAGACCCTTCTTCTCCGAATTCCTGCTCTCACTCCCTTCATCTTCTGAAGCTCAAAATTTTAGGGTTGGTTCCCCTCTAGAACCCTTATCCCCACAAAAAATATCACGTCAAAATTCATCCTTTAGCTATTTTTTGATTTTCGTTCAAGTCCAAGTTCCAGATCTGTCCTGGTTCTGTTTACTGTTCATCAGCTCTGAGTTTACCCCATTCGAACCACCTTTTGATTTCTGTTGGGTCTCCCAAATTTAATGGGATCTCTGTCCACATCCCTCTACCACCATAAATTTTATTAATTTTTGGTTCACCCTCCAAGTATTTTTCAAATTTCGTCCAAGTTCCCAAGAACAGTCTGCCCACAGTTTCCCAGATCCGACCCAGGTCTAGTAAAGAAATCCCAGAAAATCCATTTCGTCTCCAATCAGAAAACTAAAACTAGTCCCGGCTTCCTCTCTCCGAGACCTTCAACTTTACTGAAGAAATCATTGCCATATTCGGAGGTCTTCTCCCCGGTCAATGTCAATCTTTAGAGAAGTCAGAACCGGCCCCTGCAGTTCTGGCCAGATTCCAGCAAGCTTGTAAAATGCATGATCAGAAATACAGATCTGATTATTTTTTTTGAAGACCTCTACGTCGATGTATTCTGAGTCAGCTTTCCAACGGCGCTAACCTCGTCACATTCCGACGACGGGGCTGATCGCAGCAGCAGTTTTCTCCAAGTCGCGCGCCTGTAAACAGAATTTTCAGATTCGTGGCCGAGTTCCCGCGAGCGTCGTCCGAGGGCCGCCCGGCGTCCGGCGGTCGTTCCAGCAGCTCGCCATCCCAGGGGAGCGCTTTCCAGGTGTCTCCACAATAGAGGAGTCATCAGGCCCCACACGACCCCTCCGGTCAACACGTGGGCCCCCACTAGTACGAGTACGCGTGAAGCCGAAGCATTGCCCGAAACCGCCCGTCAACCCGAACTTGGTCCTCCCGGGCCCACTTGTGTCGCCCTTTACCTCCCTGCGTGGAGTGGGCTTATTTGTACTTCTGTAAACATAATGTACTAAGTTCCCGGGAGTACGAGCTTCGGCCGGGTGCCATCTTCGCCACGCCGAGAGCGTGGAGGTATCGCCTTCACCCTTACATTTGGCATTAGCTTAATTCTTTATATGCTTTATATGCCGCTGCTAGAGAGCATGTGTAGGGATACCTAGCTCGCCTTCAATTTATAATATCACTGCTGCGAGAGAGAGCGAAGCCGTCCCGTGACCCGATCCGGGCGCAAAAGAGAGCCGACCACCCTAGCTCATTGCCGGTTTCTCAACCGCGCACATCCGACGCTTCCCTCGTTAAGGGACCATCGCGAGCTTGTCGTGTCCGTGGTCCCGTCCCGCATCAATTATATACTTATGTATTTATTTTATTCCTATTCCAAAATTACCGGGCGTTACAATTCAAGAAAACCACCAATGTCAACAACAGCGGGCCCACGACTGAGGGCACCATTGCAAATGAGCAGGTTGGTGTAGTTGGCCACCCACACCACCAAGCTAACCCACGACCTAACCCACCTCCACAACAAAACCCCCATTTCAACTCCACTCCACAACACCAATTTGCACCCCAACATTCCTTTATTTCACCGCAAAACCAAGCGCCCCGCGCTAACCCTCCAACCCCGCAACAGTACCACCAGGTACCACCCCCTGCCAACTATGGCCAACAACAACAACGGAGACCACCACTTGGCCCCAAAAGGGACCACTATCCTCCATTACCAGAAAGTCTCCCGGATATTTTCAATGCTTTAATGGCTGCCAATTTGCTCATATTACCAAGGGAAAGGACAGCGTGGCCCGCCAATGTTGACACATCCCGTTACTGCGCTTTCCATCGTGCACCTGGTCACAACCTTGATCGTTGCTTCCACTTCAGAGATTATATTTATGATCTAAATGACCAGGGTGACATAAATTGGGATGAGATGAGACAATTCATCGCCACCATGAAAGAAAGAAGGGCTCCTCGGTAGCAACAAGCTCAGCAGCCACAGCAACCAGCCCCACAGCAGCAACAACAAGCTCCAGCGCCTCAGCACGATATGGGGATTGTCCACAATCCACTGCCGGAGCACCCGCCAAACCAGCACGTAAACCCTGTCACGTCTCTCTATGAGGTGGAGAGAGGGCAGGGATGGCATGAAGAAAACGCCTCTGTCGGGGCACTTTATCATAATCAAAATCAACCTCCACGCCTCTTGCGCACCCCTTCTTCCTCTCCTACCCCTCAAATAGGCCGATCTCTTTTGCGCACCGTTAACCCACCTACCTCCGCCTATTCTCCGACCTCGCCGGTTCGCCCCCTTCTTACACGTATACCACCTCCACAGCCTACGCCACCACAAAACCCATCCACCACCAACCCTTCGCCACTGCCATCTAGGCCACTCCTCATCCGCCCATCACCAACGCCCACTGCACCCGCCATCACTACTCCTTTACCGGTGAGGACCCCTCCACCAGCAGTTCCAACACCTTTTGTGCCCAGGTCTCTTCTTATTCCACCCCCCACCAATTCCCCCCGCATTCGGGTATCCCTTTCTACTCCTATGCCTCCTACAGGGGCGTCTATTGAATTCTTCATCAACACCCCCCGTGGGGGCTCCTTCTTCAAACACCCCTCCACCACTTCTTAACGCCAACACACCTCCATCTTCTTCGAGTCCTTCTCCCACACTTGCCCCGACAGAGACACTACAAGGCATGGCGCCGCTCCGCAGCGGACGGATTTTCCACCGTATTTTTCCACAAAGAGAGCTAGAGCCCGTGCAGGGGCCGCAAGAACAAGAACAAGGGTCCGTGCCGGGCACTGAATATGATTTGTTAAAGCATTTGGATCGGACACCAGCAAGGATTTCAATCCTGGAATTGATCAAACGGTCCACCACTCATCAGCTAGCATTGAAAGAGTATCTGCAGAAGGTGATGGTCAATGAAGATATTCCAGTTGAGCAGATAGTCACGGTTTTAACGCCCGCTAGCAGTCAGCCGGCAATTACTTTCCATGAACATGAACCGGAACCTCTCCCAGCAAGAAAGTATGCTCTGTGCATCACAGTTGATATTAACAAGGTGGCTGTCAAGCAATGTCTGGTGGACACTGGGGCATCCATCAATGTCTTGCCACCTAGCACGCTGAAATTGTGTGGTATTCCGGAGGGCCAAATTCGGCCGTCCACCATCACAGTCACTGCATATGATAACACAAAGAAGCCTCCTCTAGGCATGATTACGTTAAAAGTAAGTTTGGGTCCTGCTGCCATCACAGCAGATTTTCACATTCTGGATATGGACCCGACATTTAATGGCATTCTGGGACGCCCCTACATTCAACAGCTCGATGCGGTGCCCTCCACAAATCACCAATGCCTTAAATTTCCACACAAGGGCCGCATTATTAAAGTCACCAGTATGCCAATTTTGCCAGAAGAAGATATTCACGTGGCTTCATCAGTTCCTTCTATGTGGCCTGCCAATAAGCCACTATTATCTGTGCTGGACGTCCCTTGTCCACGGCCAATGCCAGAAAAAGTCACAACAGTTGCTATGACACCCCTGCCTCCTAAGGGGAAAAAGAAGAAAAATATGATGAATACCTCTGGCTGGAACATTTTAATGAAAATGGGGTATCAAAGTGGCAAAGGCCAGGGTATTAAACTCCAAGGCAGGACTAGGCCCGTTAAACCTCAGAAGCTGATTGCACGAGGCGGCCTAGGTTATAAAGGGCCACGCAAAAATGAAGATGAACCATGGGCATTTATGACATCCACTCTGAAGACAGATCGCCAGCCGCTTACTTGGACACTAAAGACACATTTTGTCACGGGTGGCTTTCAAAATAATGAGCAAACTACAATAATCACTTCCATATTAGACTGTCAGGATGTTCATGCTAGACAGTTTGCTCGTCATATTGCCCCGTTGGCCACATATAAAGCCTTGGAGTCCCTAAGGCCTGATAAAAGAAGGAAAATGGATGATCCAGAATGTGACTGGTACAGGTGGTTCGATATGCAGGATATTACTATTTCTTTGAGCCGCCTCTTCATGCCGACTGACCCGGAATGGCCGCCACTTATTCATGAATTGATTGAGATGCCAGCTGCAATTACAGATAAGAGGTAGCTACTGAGTGACTACACTGATACTGGAGAGCCAGATGTTCCGTTTGAAGAAGGCTTCACCGTGGACAGGCTATGGGCCGGCCTCTCTTCTCTCACTTCCATGCATCCATCTGTGCCTGCTTCTCTATATTCTCATCGGTTTGGTCATGTGCCAAGACCACCTCCGATTATAATCAATTTATCTCCAGATTCAATCCAAGTTTCTCTCACAATTTCTTCTTCGCTCCCCGAGCGATTTTCTGAACTCTCCATCACGCCCCCGCGCGGGCCATCACTGATCCAATCGTTCTCTGATCTAGCAATTTCCACTCCTCATGCTATTCTCCCTTCACACTGCTTTCTTCTTGAAACAGAAAATAAAAATGAAGAAAAAGACAAAAAGAAAAAAAAACGCCAAATTCCCAAATTTCCAATTCTCCATTTCTGTTGAGGAGACCTCCTATTTCTCTTCTGAGTGCGTCCCGACCCAGGGGCCGCTCCTTCAAGATTCATTACTAAATCTTTTCTCCCCCTCTGGTGAGGGGACTTCCTCTGTATTACCTCCTGTATCCACTTTTTCACCTCCTTCTTTTTCTTCTTCTAGTCAAGCTAGTTGTTCTTCTTCTTCTAATAAAATTCATGGGGTAGATTCTTATAAGAAATCCAAGGGTAAGCAGATTCCTCGTAGGTTTCTGTTGGAGTTAGCTATCAGATGCCAGGCTTGTTTAGCCCTTCCTGAATTTATAGAGAATCCAATCATCCTGCCAGAGCTAGAATACGAGGGTACTTGCGCTTCTTATGAGGGTTTGGGTGTCTATGAAATTATGAATGATGAAGACCCTGTTGAAGAGGGGGATGAAAGTTATGAAGAATATGAGGACGAGGCTGATGCCCTTGCTAGTGGCATGAGAAGATTTGACGAACCATCAGCCTCCGTAGAAGAGCCTACCAAAGAAATAAATTTGAGTACGGAAGAAGACCCTAGGATTGTCCTCATCAGCAAGAATTTGCCGCCCTCCGAAGAGGAGGCGCTTATTTTGGTACTTCAAGAATACAAGGACACGTTTGCGTGGAGTTATGAAGATATGCCTGGATTAGACCCTGCGCTCGTTGAACATCGGCTTACACTTAAGCCAGGGTATGTCCCGATCAAACAACGGTTGAGACGTTTCCACCCTAACATGGCTTTAAAGATGAAAGAAGAGGTCGACAAGCTCCATAAGGCTAGATTTGTTAGAGTTGTCCTCTACCCCAATTGGGTGGCTAACATCGTCCCGGTTATGAAGAAAGATGGAAAAGTTCAGATTTGCATAGACTTCCAGGACCTCAACTGAGCGTGTCCTAAAGATGACTTCCCCCTCCCTCATATTGATGTTTTGATTGATAACACGGCAGGATTTGAGACTCTCTCTTTCATGGATGGCTTCTCAGGTTACAATCAAATTCGTCTGGCTGAAGAAGATCAAGAGAAGACATCGTTCACTACACCATGGGGTACCTATTGCTATGTGGTCATGCCTTTCGGACTTAAGAATGCTGGAGCCACCTATCAGAGGGCTATGATGGCGATTTTTCATGACATGATTCATGTTTATATTGAGGTGTATGTGGATGACCTGGTTGTGAAATCAAGGACAAGGATTGAACATACTGGGGTTCTAGCTAAGGTCTTGCAAAGATCACGAGAGTATCAGCTGAAGATGAACCCCAAGAAGTGCGTGTTTGGTGTTTCTTCAGGGAAGTTGCTTGGTTTCATTGTTAACAAGAGGGGAATTGAAGTTGATCCCAACAAGGCAAGGGCCATTAGAGATATGCCTCCTCCCAAGAATTTGAAGGAAGTTCGAGGATTAATCGAGAGGTTGCAATTCATTCGCCGCTTCGTCTCCCAGCATTCACAAAGATGTAGGCCGTTTTACGAGCTTACTAAGCCGGGAGTCAAGTTTAATTGGGATGACAAGTGTCAGGCAGCCTTTGACGGATTGAAGGATTATTTGGCCAATCCTCCTGTCCTGAGGCCGTCGATTCCAGGCAAACCACTCGTTCTCTATGTCTCCGTCCTGGATGACTCCGTAGGTGCTGTCTTAGCACAAGTAGATGAAGAAGGTAAAGAGAGGGCAGCATACTATTTGTCTAAACTTCTTAACCCCTGTGAGCAGAGGTACTCAGCTATGGAGAAGACTTGCGCTGCTTTAGTCTGGGTAGTTCAGAAGTTAAAGCACTATTTCCTAGCTCACGAGGTTCACCTCATTGCTCGCATGAATCCGATTAAATTTCTCCTTGAAAAATCTGTCCTCACTGATCGATTAGCACGCTGGCAAAGCTTCCTCTCCCAGTTTGATATCACTTACATTCAACAGAAAGCTATCAAAGGTTACGCCATTGCCGAACATCTTGCTTACCACCCTCTACCTCGTTTTGATCCTGTCAATTCGGAGTTTCCAGATGAAGAACTAATGTCCATTAATCAACCCCACGATCCTATGTGGACATTACATTTTGATGGAGCTCTAAATTCCCAAGGAAGAGGGATCGGCATGGTTCTTTTAACACCAGAAGGGGTCACCATCCCATTTGCTGCTCGGCTCACCTTCCCCGCCACCAATAATATAGCTGAGTATGAAGCTCTTTTGGCCGGTCTTCAAACCGCTCATCGTTATGGTGTCACCCATTTGAGGATTGTAGGTGACAGTTAGCTCATTATGCGCCAGGTGTTGGTCAAATGCCGCACTATCAATCCTAAGCTCAAACCCTACCAGGAACTTGCTTCAGCTTATGCCAAGCTCTTCACCAAATTGATCTTCGTCCATGTTCCTCGTAGCCAAAATATCTTGGCCGACGCCCTTGCTTCTTTGGCCTCTGCTTTAGTCTTCCCTCCTGAGCGTGATTTTCATGTTCCTATAATTCATCAACGTGACACGCCAGCTATTAAGGATCGTGCATTCCTCGATATTAGGGATAAGGTGCTTGAAAAGATCAAGCAGAAGGAATCCCTTAAAGGCAAAGAGGTCATGCTTTTAGACTGGGAAGAAGAATTGGCTGACGAAGAGAAGCCTTGGTATTATGAGATTGCCAGATATTGCAATGATCAGTCCTATCCCGAGGAAGCCACCGCAGAAGAAAAGAAAGCAATTAGAAGAGTGGCTCAGCGTTATGTTTTGATTGGAGGTGTGCTCTATAGGAGAGGGCTCACCGGTGTTTTATTAAGATGTCTCGACGATGATGAATCATGGAAAGTTGTGGAAGAGGCGCATTCTGGAGTGTGTGGTGGTCATGTGAATAGCCAGATGCTAGCTAAGAAGATCCTTAGGCTAGGTTTCTATTGGCCAACTCTAGAAGAGGATTGCTCCATCTATGTTCGAAGGTGTGTTAAGTGCCAACTGCACGCCGACAAGATTCATTCTCCTGTTTCTTCACTCCATCCTACATCCTCCCCATGGCCTTTCTCCATGTGGGCTTTTGATATCATTGGACCTCTTGGTGATTCGAATCTCCTGACCAAGCAAAAATCATTCATCCTCACGGCAACAGAGTACTTCACCAAGTGGGTGGAAGCAGAAGCTTACGTGGAGATCAAAGCGTCAACCGTCTGCAAGTTTATAATGAAGAACATCATCACGAGGTTCGGCATCCCAAGCACCATCGTCACCGACAATGGACCCCAATTTATCTCTCAAGAAATCAAGGATCTCTGCAACATGTATAACATTGCATTGCATCATTCTTCTCCCTATTATCCGCAGGGCAATGGCCAAGCAGAGGCAACTAACAAAACTTTGATAAAAATTGTCAAAAAGACGTGTGAGGCCAATAAATTTTCGGATTGGCCAGACAAGCTAGTGGAAGCTCTCTGGGCCTATCGCACTTCCATTCGCACCCCTACTGGGCAAACCCCTTTCGCCCTTACTTATGGAATGGAGGCAGTAGTCCCTTATGAGATTCTCACTCCCTCTCTACGAGTACAATTGGATAAGGAATTTTCTATTGATGAGCATCGTGATTCACTCCTGGCCCAATTGGAACTCCTAGACGAGAAGCGTCTGGTCACCGCTGAGCATGCACGCGTTTATCAAAACAGGCTCTCGCGTTTTTATCAAAAGAAAGTAATCGAGAGAAAATTTAAAATCGGTGAGATGGTAATCAAGAGAATTTTTGTAAAGCCGGGTGGCCCCCGCTCCAAACTCCAACCCAATTGGGAAGGACCGTTTATCATAAAAGATGTTTATCTTGGTAATGCTTATAAACTGATTAATGCTGAAGGAGAAGAGTTAACTCACCCTTGGAATGGTTTGTATCTTAAGAAATACTACCCTTGATTCAACAAAAATCCAAAAAAATATATATCTTCAAAATCTAAAAAAATGAAAATTGATTCAAAAATCTAAAAAAATATAGAAATTCCAAAAAGTAAATAAAAATAGATATTCTTCAAAATTGGTACCATGGCGCACGAAGGATCAAGGTCCGAAAGGTCAAAATTCAGAATTTATTCATCAGTCTTGCTAATTTAAAAGGGGGTTGATTCCCGCACACACTACACGCTTTATTCTTGAACTCAGGCAGTGCAAAATCCAATGGAAAGTCAAAAACCTGACTAAAAGTGAAAGACAATACCCGTTCTTTTCTTCTTCGGCCCATAAGGGAGGAAGGGAGACCTCGGGGTAGACACGCCAAGCCTATCCGCCGCCCTAGCAGGTGGAAGTCAGAGCCCAAAAGGGAGTAAATGCCACAAAAGCCCAAGTACAATTAGGTTTTTATTCCTCAATGCCAATGCAAATCAATTCCAAAGTGAAAGTCAAGTTGTGAAAAGAAAAGCATGTCAAGAGGGCAAAGTCCCCGCAAGGAAAACCTTGGACGTATGCGTGCAATATAAAAGGGGCAAAAGGCAACAAATTTCCCTACGCCAAAGACCGAACCCCAACAAGCATAGGGTAGGAGAGGTAACTTTGCCTTGAGCACCTCAGAATCCCTTATGGGCTTCCCTTATATTTTCTTCCATCATTTCTATGTGGTAAGTCACGAACTGGCAGGATGGTCAAGACGGACTAAAGAAATTGCACTGTGCGAAATCTCGAATACAAGTCAATTATGGCCACGTCAACCCCCTTTTAATTACTCAAGAAAGGTTAATGAATTTTAGATGGTGACCATGTAGGACCCGTGGTCTTGATAGCCTTGTCAACCCTTTTTCGCAGAATAATTCAATTAACGCCTTCGGCTAAGGCGCCTTTTATAGAAGTAACGTCCTAGGTTAGGTCGTCTCTTTCTGAATAACGTCTCTTAGCAGGTCGTTACTTTTTCAAAAATCAGATTTCCTTTTCAAATTCACGCCGTCTTCTAGGGCGTCTTTATGCGAACCACGACCTACTCTAAGGCGCGTTTTTAAGCAAAAATAACAAAAAAAATATAAATGAGTGAAAAAAAAGAAAAAAAATGCATTTCTTCACGATGTATGCTTGCATTCTTTTGCATGGGCATCTTTTATTTATGGTTTGCATATGCGTGCTTGCATGATGCATCTCCCCGTTATCAGTCATTTTATTTACCTTATTTGATTAAAGGCTTGGCTCTTTGACCCGTCATTGAGGTCAAATTATTGCTACCCCTTGCTTATTGAGCAAGGGACCAAGTCGAACAGATGAGTTAACCTGTTTAGTCAAGTGTAAACCGCAGCTACAGAAACAGGGCACAGTAAAGCAAACGCGAAGAACGTGGAAAGAAGAAAGTACACAAGGCCACAACCACACAAAGTGCTCAGGTAACAAAGAAATCTCAGTCTCATATATATATACATCATGAATGTTTGAGTACAGGTGTGAGGGTGGAGGAGTACAAGTAAATCTCTCAGCTCTCGCCTCCACCCTCCTCTCTCCTACTCTCAACCTCCTCCTCGTCGTCCCGAGCTGGCGCTGGTGGAGGAGGCATGGGCCCCCGTGAAGAAGCAGGAACCCGAACGTGTCCGCCTGTCTCGCTCCTCTCTCGGAGGGAAGAGCCCGCCACGAAAGTGGAGCTGGTGAAGGAGTATCCCGCAGCTCGTGCTCGCTCGCGCCCTCGCTGGAGATGCTCCTCAGACACTCGTAGCCGCTCCTGAGAAAGGATCAACTGGGTCCTCGAGTCTGCCAGCTCTTGCTCGCGTGCTGCTACCTACTCCTGGTACCGAGCACGCTCCACCTGGTACTCCTCCCGCTCACGAGCACGCTCCTCGCGCTCCCGTCACTCCAGCTCAAGAGCCACCCGCAGCTTGGCCACGTCCTAAGGCAGCTCCTCTCGTCTCCTCAGGGACCTCTCAAGCTTTGAGATCCGCTGATCACGGATCGCCAACTCGGTACGTACCGCCTGAAGCTGAGTCGTCTGCAAACAGGTAAACAAATCATCAATTCCACAATTAAATGCAATGATCTAGCACTACAAGCAATACATGATTTAAACCACTCACCTGTGTGCTCGTCGCGCGGAAGCCCTCATCAACACAGGTAAGAGCGGCTCGAAGCTCCTCAGTCCGTAAAAATGGTTTTCATCAGTGCACAATTATATAATCAATATTTGAATGAATTTGAGTTTTGGAATTTACCCGTGAAGCGAGGTCGCGTTCTGCTGCCTCAGCTCGTGCCACTGCTACCGCTAGCTGCTCCGCCAGTGCAGTCACCTCTGCACTGGGCCCTCTCGAGCTGGAGGCCTCCCCTAGGTCTCTCCTCACTGCTCCCTGCTGGGCACGCTGCATTCATTGAGATCGTCAGTGGCTAATCATCAATAATTCAACAAAAAAATTCATTTACATATAGAAATAATTTAAACACTCACCAGGGTCTCTAGGTCTGCCCGTGTGGCGGTCAGCTGGTCCTCCAGGCTGTGTAGGTGGGCCTGGGCATCCATCGCCGCTACGTCCCGCGCATCCTGCATTCATTACATATTAGTCACATGATAGAAAGCATTTGCATTTAATTTAGAAATAATTGCATTCATACATACCCCTAAGACCCTCATCTGGGGTCGGCCAGCGTAAACCTCCCAGTAGCTCCGGAGGTACTCGGAGCTGTCAGTCGCCCGAGAGGTGACTCTAGTCCCGCCTCGCTGCCAGTCGGCGTACTGCTCCTCGAACCGCACCCTCCAGTCGGTCACCTTCGTACGACCGCGCGTCTTCTTCCCGATGCCCCGCGGCTCGCCTACCTCTACCCACTCCTGGTGGAGGCCCAGTGTCCTCATCACCAACCTAAGCCGTAACGGCTCGATCTCGCTTAAGCAGTGAACCCAAAGCTCACGCGCAAAACGAGGACGGACCGCTACGACCCAAGGCTGGCCCTCGTCTGTCATCCCCTCATAGGGTCTCCACTGCACCTGCATTCATAAACATACATGTCATCATTTCATCATCATAATAATAAATTCAAAATAAATGCAAAAGAAAGATGCATAACATTCATTCATACCAGCGAGGGAGGGAAGTCGCGGAACCCTCTCCGCAGCACCCACAACTCGTAGCCCAGTGGGGCTCCAAACACTATCGGCAGCCAGCGCCGTGCTAGAGGGAAAGCTCCCTCACCTCCAGGCCGTGGGTCAGCGCGCCCCATCGGCATGTATAGATGGCTCCAAACCTGCATCCATGCATCATATTAGTAAGGCACTCACAAGCATGATAAAAATAAAAGAAAAGAAAAATGAAAAATGCATACCTGAAGAAAAGGTGAGAAGCCACTGACAGTCGTCTCTCGACCTGTCCCCATGGACAAGTCGGCCATCATATGCGCCAGCAGAGCCGCTCCCCAGGCGTAGCTGCCAACTGCCTCCAGGTCCTCGAGTATCCCTAGAAATCGGTAGTTGATGACGTCGCCCTTTGTCCCGAGCAATAACCTCCCCAGTAGCAGTAGTAAGAACCTCCTCAGGTCTCGGTCCGCTCTCTCCCTGTCGGCTGGGTCCTGGCAATAGACTGCCCTAGCCCCGTCTATCAACCTCTGCGAGAACTGCTCTAGGGTCTCCCCTGACCTGTGCCTAGCATTCCCTAAACCCATCACTGTAGTAAGGTCGGTGCGGAAGATCGTCCTACACTCGCTAGGCGTCTCATAGACCATCTCCAATCCTAGCAGCCTCTGGGCAAACTCGGTGTAGTCTGGGTAGGTAATCCCACTCACAGCCTCTCCATCTACCCTCAACCCCGTAATCCTGGCCACGTCCTCCAGGGTAGGAATCATGTGTCCCCAAGGCATCAGGAATGCCCGGCTAGACCTATCCCATCTCTCCCGTAGAACCTGAATGAGTGGTAGGTCTGGCCTAACTGGCTCTATGCTAAGGAAGGCCCCAAACCCCATAGCATCTACCCTCGCTCTCTGAAACTCGGGGAGGCCATAGTATGCTGCCCGGACCATAACCCAGGAGATCCGTGTCCTCATCAATCCCTGCATGTAAAGAAAAGAATTTTCACTTAATTATGTTGTTTTTTCATGCTGAATCTCATTTTGATTGCCTTGGGTTATATTGGTGTTTGATTTTAATTAACGACCATCCTCAGGTCGTGGTTCGTTGAATTAGCGCCCCTGAGGAGGGCGTGGTTATAAGTGTGCTTTGAATTTGCGACCTATCCTAGGTCGCTATTATCTAAGAAACGCCTCTAGGTTAGGCGTGATTCTATGGTTAATATCTGAAATTCTTAAAAATATTTCAAGTCACGCCCTTGAGTGGGGCGTTTTCCAGATGGGTCCGTTAATTTAATCAGAATTAATGAATGGACGACCTCTGGTTTGGTCGTCTGTTGTTGAATTAACGCCCTAGTGGGGGGCGTTGTTTTCAAGTTTTCAGAAAATAAAAAAAAATGACAGCATACGAATAATTCATGGAAAATAATTTAAAGCATGGAATTAGTGAAAATTAGCAGCATGATATGAATTTAAATGGGCGACATGCTTTAGGGCGTGTTCTCATGGGGTTAATTATTTTTCAGGGAAATAATTTAATTAACGCCCTTGGGTTGGGCGTGTCTTTTTAAAACGTGACGCCTCTGAGGGCGTCTTCTTTCTGGGTTGCAGGGTTTATACCCCGAGAGCTATGGAAATTACAGGAATAATCATTAAAATAAAAATAAAAAAATGGGAATAGGGTTTGGGGGCCTACCTTCTTGTGCTTTGGCTCTGCCGGTTGGGGGCGTGGATGACGCGGCCGCCGGAGTTGGCCGGGGCGTGGGACGATGGCCCTCGGTTGATCTTCTTCATTTCTTTCTTCCTCGTCTTGTCCTTCTTCATTGCCTTCATCTTCTTCGTCTTCTTCGTGAGCCTCTTGGCCGCCTTCGGTCTCGTCGCCGGCCGTCGCCGTTGGAGCCTCGTCGGCCGCCACCACCGGAGGTTCCTCGTCGGCCACCGCGGGAGGGACTGCCTCGGCTTGGGCGTCTTCGCCTAGGTCCGTGACCTCTGGGGCAGTCACACGCTGTCGTTTGGGTGCACCACCGGCCATGGCTTAGGGCTAGGATGATAGAGAGAGAGAATGAGAGAGATTGGGGAGGGGGTTCTCGGTTAGGGTTGCAGAAGAAAGAGAGAAAGAGGGGAAATGGACGGAGGAAGAAGAAGAAAGGAGGGAAAAGTCAAACGGTCAAAAATAATTAACGACTTAAGGAAGGCCGCGTCTTGTGGAATCAACGACTGATATAAAGGCGTTTATTAATAATTGATGACATTTCTTAAGGCGTTATTTTTGTTTGCATGGGGAATGATAACTGTCGTCAGACGCATTTAATGGCAATTGATTGATTTGATGGGAATAATCATTACTGTTTTTGAGTAACGACTGCGATTGAGGCGTTATTTATATGAAACATGGCTGTCCTGAAGGCGTTACTTTTGGAATCTCAACGAATATATTTTGGAATATGAATCGTATTAACGCCTTGCTTTAGGACGTTTTTCAGTTAACGCCCATTGGTGAAGGCGTCAAATTTGTGAACTGGAATGTTGAAGACGACCTGTGGTGAAGGCATCCTTTTATGAATTCACGGCGTTGCTTGAGGCGTTATTTGCAACAGAATCAGAACATTGAAAGAGTCGATCAGAAACACAGTAAGATGGCTCAATAAAGGAAATATCATTGATTTATTGAAAGAAAGATTACAATGCTTAATGAGTCATTTTGGGCCTCAATTTTCTAAGAGCTATTACATAAGATTTCCATTCATCTCTGTCTTCATTCAAGCTTTCTACAGGTTGATGGGCCTTGTTGATTTTCCACAAAGCTTGAATAGTTGTGCATTCTTCTCCATCTTCATTGCTGCCAAGGTCCCGTGTCTTGATAGGAGGGAGTTGTGATGGGTCCTCGAATACTCGCCGTGGGAGCCCGAGTTGAGGAAGGCACCGATGTGAATTGTACAAGACAAATTCTGAAGCACCTATGAGACGAAGGTCCGTCCCGGGGGAGAATCTTGCGCGGAGATCTTGAGTCTTGAGTATTCCCGGGGCGCAAGTGAAGAGATTCTTTGGCATCACTTTGAGGTGCTCTCTCCATTCCACTCTCTTTTTGATTTGAGGGATTCGGTTCATCACTCTATTGTTTATTCCAAGTGAACCGGTCATATAAGAGAGTGGGCTTTTTGAAAAGATTCTTGAGGGTTGTTGGGCCTCATCACATGGATCGAACTTGAAGTGAAGATCAACCCAACTAGAGAGTGCTAGCATGCACCCGTAGATGGGCCTTCCCATCGCCGCCGAGGTAAGCCCGCTATAGAGATAGGCTAGAATAGCCAGACCAACTCCATCTCCTTCCCATAAGCTCACTACGGCACTTAATTGGGCCTCTTCTAGAAAGTCCTCCGTGGATGGGAATAAGATCGCTCCTGCTAAGCACACCACGAAGGCCTTTGCTACCCGCTCTATCTCCTCATCTTCTTTGGCTTGGTCTGCTCTCTTGTACACCCACGAAGCGAGCTTTAGAAGGTTGATGCCTTTGGTAGCTTTGATTTGGTTCACTAGGTTGGGGCTAGATATCAAGCTTGTTAATAGCTCATGAGAGGCAATTGGTTTTGGCATGATGGTCACCTTTTCCTCATCTCCTTGCTTCATTCTCTTTAAGCCTAAGATCATCTCTAATTCTTCCAATAAAACTGTGGCTTCGAAGGTTGAGAAAAGAAAGGTATGGGTGGAAGGGTGCCATATTTCAACTAGAGCTCCTATGGCAGCCCAATCAAGGTGAACTTGGTCATAGTGTTTGGCATGAGTAATTAAGCCTAAAAGATGCCATCTTGTTAAATAGACTCTCATGTCTGAAGAAAATTTGGAGAGTAAGAGAGGCAGCCACTTGATTTTCGAGAACCTCCTTGCACCAGGAACATTGGGATAATCCTGTGGAAAAAGGAAAAGAATAGAGAAAAGGATGAATGCAGAGCAGAAGGATGGTGATGGTATAAGAACAGGAGAACAAATTAATTCACATACCTAGTTCAAAGCGATTCTACTGCTAATGTGCCCGTTAATATCAGTTAACCTGGGAGTGGAGGACTTGGACCTCTTAATCGCCCTCTCCATCTTCTGTTTAAGCTCGGACAGTTGCGGTGCCTGCAGAAGAACAGACAGAAGAAGTAGAAGAAGAGCCGAGCTCCGAAGGTTGCTTTGATTGATTGGAATTACCTTTCCTTTATAGGAGTCTGGGAAGTCTTAAGGCCGTTCGGAGTTAGCAAGTTGATTGCCATTAGGACTGGGTTTAGTTTGCAAATCGGAAACGGAAGTTCGTGCCTAATTAACGCCTTCTGTTAGGGCGTCAATTATTGAATTGACGACCTGACCGAGGTCGTGTTTTGTTTAACGCCCTTTCCAGGGTCGTTTTCTGCTTGAATCCTTGGTGCATTTCACGCCTTAGAGAAGGGCGTGTTTATCCTTTTGACGCCCTCAATATCAGGCGCGTTTCATGTTTTGACGACGTTCAGTGCAGGCGTGAATTTGTGAACTTATGAATTTCCTTCCTTACATGCTCTAATGAACTTAAGTGCTATTATTTCATTGGAATTTTATCTTATTAAGCACTTATGATCATGTTATACTTTGAATTGAGGATTATTTATATTGAAATTTTGAGAGAACTAATGAACTCTTGAGTGCAGAAGATTGCAGGTTTTCGAGATGTCCGAATTAATGTGGAGGTAACATCATGTTGTTCTTGTAAGCATTATTACTATCTACGCTATTATAGCATATCAAGGACCTTGTGGTTCTGATGAACCTGGAATTTGAGTTCCCCTTCATCAAAAATAATGATAATTCCAGGAGAGTCTTGGTCACACGGATAGGCCGTTGGGTCATTAAAGGTCTGGGACGATGGTTCCACTTTTCTGAGTTGATGCGTGGACAAACGGGCTTCGGCCTAGTGTCAGCTTAGAGATCTGGATTCTTGACCAAATCTAGATGGCTTAGCAATATTATCCTTGGTTATTTTCTATCTTTTAGTTTGTTTTATCTTTTCTTTTAGCCCAGCATGCATCATGTAGGACTTTAAATTTCATGCTGAAAATCTTCATATTATGGCAGTAATGAAGGTCACTCGCTCTTGATTGAGTTGACATGAGATATTCTATTCCAAATTGAGTACTTTATTCTCTTTGAAGCCGCTCAGGCTAGTTCTTTGAAAATGTCCCTTTGTTGGATCTCCATATCAATTCCCTTTATTTTTCTACAAATCCACCTTGGTTGTAGCACGTCCACATTGGCTGGTAACCGCTCTCCAATGGTGTCTCATTATCGTGCCATGCGCACATTTTTACTTGTTTAGTTTAATCTCCTTTATCCAGCAAATTGATGCTTCCTTGGAATCACTTGGAGTTGTTTCGCTCAGAATCTTGGAAAGATTTCTAGTGCTTAGCGTCTAAGGCATGTCACATCACACCTTGGCATCTACTTATCAGTTCGTTCCACTTCATTCCGTTTGTTGCACTCTCACTCCATTTTGTCTCACTCCCTTGCAAAGCAGACGCCAAGGCGGGGCAGCTGTAGACACGCCAAAATTGACGCTATGTTAATTAAATCTCATGTCACTATGATGACGCCCCAAAGTGAACTTTAATATATTCATAATATGAAGTTTTTCTACTTCTTGTGAGCGGTTTTGATTTGTTCTTGCATTTTTGTGATTCGCGACCTGAAGAGGGGCGTGTTTTAAATAGCGACCTAATATGAGAGGTGTTCTCAAGAAAGGACGACGAAATGACAGGGCGTCAATTCTTGGTATTATCCGGTTTCAAAATAAATTCAAAATCAATTTAATTTATTGATTAACGTCCTTCCTCAGGGCGTGGTTTCAATTAACGCCTTCATCTCAGGCGTGTTCTCATATTTTTCAAATAAAGTAAGTTTTATTGCCAAAATTAAATCCAAGAAGTGACGCCCTTGATAGAGGTCGTGTTTTGAGTAACGTCTTGATGTAGGTCGTCAATTTGTGATTTGACGCCCTTCTGGAGGTCGTGTTTTCCTTTTCGTGTCCTGCTTAAACTCCTCTTTCCCGAGTTGTTCCCTGCCTCCAATGGTCTCCTTGCTTGAATTGGAGCTAGAGTCCTGCCTTCTTTGATCATTGCCTATCCTTATCTTCCCAAATTTGAGCTTATCTTCTTTTGAAATCCTATAAAAGGATGCTCTGGTCGATCGAGGCAGAGGTTCACAAGGTTTATAAGGTTGACGGATTGGCAGGTTTACAGGTTACGAGTTCAGGGTTACAGAGCTTCATCTTCCTCTCGTGCGATCGTTTAGAGCTCTGCTTCCGGCCAACCGCGTCCACCTTGGTTCCCTATACTGTCGTCAGGGATAGCAGAGTTTCTTCTTTTATTCAGTTCGTTTGCTTTGTCCTCAACAACCGATCATCACTACTATGTTTCTTCTTTCACGTGTGCATTAGTTTCATCACCACTGTTATTTTTTTTTCTTCTTTTATGTTTGCATTAAGCTTCATCATATCTCCTTTTTCTCTGTTTCTTTAGGGGTTTTAAAAAAAAACAAAAGTAAGGTGCGCATGTTTTTGTCCTTTTCTCATCTTCATATCATCTTTGGATTGATACTACGTGCACTTGGCTGATCTCCTTCTTGTTTGTTTTGTCTTATTTTTGCAAGGATAATCAATAAAGAAAAACCCCCTTCATCGGCCGACCGATTGAAGGCGGAGGAGGGAATTCACAATCCATCCCGTACCCAATTTTCCACCAGGTATTCGCGATCTTCTTTGCTTATTATTGAGGTAACCCCTCTGGCGATCACTCTCCTTCATAGCACCACGTGCTTATTTGTTTCTTTATCTTCATATCATCATCTCCCCCAATTATATTTTTTATATATATTTTAAAAGAAAACTCCCCATGTCTAACGTGTGGATTTAGCACGATCTACAATCTCCTCCTCAAGCTCTTTCTTGGTGATGAGGTGAAGGCCCTTGGTCAATCCCAAGGTCACACCTTGTTTGGGATTTTGGGTAAGGGATTGGGTTGGAGGGGTGGAGTTCCCCGAGACTTGTGGTGTGGTGGGGTGGTGTCCTTGAGGGAGAGCGTCCCTCTTAGGCATGGGCCATGGTGGGGAGGGGTTAAGACGGATAGTCATTCCCTCATGCTCAAAGGTGCATGTGTTGGTCCTATCCAAGATGGTGGCATCTACGTCATAAAGCCAAGGTCTTCCTAGTAGGATGCTACCTACTTCCATGGGGATGACATCACACCATACTTGTCCATGGTAGGATGAGAAGGTGAGGGGCACAAGGCAACGGGTGTTGACCGGAATGGAGTTGTTGTTGATCTATGAGACCCGGTATGGGCTTGGGTGGGGAGTGATAGTAAGCTCAAAGAGCTTAACGGTGTCGGGAGACACGGCATTGACACAACTCCCATTATCTAAGATCACTTTTCTCACATGCCTCCCTATCTTGACAAAGGTGTGAAAGATTGAGGTTCGTCGCCAATCCTCTTCTTGGGGTTTGGTGAGGGTGCATCTAATCACTCCTAGGTGGGAGTCGGGAGATGTCATGGTGTGGTCTAGACCCGTCTCATGGTATTGGGCCTCGTACTCTTCTTCCCAATCTAGTGAGGCTTCATGGACTTCAACCACACTCTCAGGTTTCCCTTGAGGTAGGGGGATTTCCTCAACTAGCAAACTAGACAACCCTTTGGAAGGACATTGTCCCGCAAAGTGCCCATACCCTTGACATCTATAGCATTGTTGGCGCCCACTACCCGGAGTGGTTCCTCCTACATTTGGGCCTTTGGAAGCCTCTTCCCTCTGTGGAGGGTTATGGGTAGGGGTGGCCTTGGTTGGAGTGGTGATGGGAGGTGGGTTGTAAGGTCTCACAGGAGCACTCCCACTTGGGCTAGGGGCCTTCATGGGAGTGGCCAGGGTGGGTCGGGGTCCCATACTTTTGGGATCGGTTGGCCGTGGGGAAGTAAACCTAGGAATCTTTGAAAATCGCTCAACATCCTGAGCTACTTGGTAGGCTTGTTCAAGATTGTCGACATCTCTGATGAAGAGCTCTCTCTTGATGTGATTTTGGAGCTCATTCCTAAATCGAGACAAGGTGACTTCCGGGTCCTCATGAACTCCACACTTCAAAAGATAGGAGTTGAATTTCTCAATGTATTCGACCACGGTCTTCCCTTCTTGGGTGAGGCTTTGCCACTCATCAAGAGCATTTGGTGGTAGGATAGGGGAAGGTACTTGTTCTTAAGTTGGGTCTTCATTCCCTCCCAAGTGTCAATAGGCCCTTCCCGCCTAACCCTCCTTAATCCCTCTTGGTTTAGCCAATCAGTTTTGGCCAATTTGGTGAGGTGCATTTTGGTCAATCTTACCCTCCTTTGATCGGACATAGGGTACCATTCGAAATATTGGTCCATGGCGGTTTCCCACTCTAAGTAGACACTTGGTTCATGGGAACCATCAAAGTTTGGGGCCTCTACCTTAATCATCCTTAAGAGAGGGTCATCCGGGTCGTCCCGTGGACGCCTTTCATGATTTTGATGGTGGCGAGGCCTCTCATAGTCATAGTAGGTGTCAATATTCAAGTCCTCCCTATCAATTTCAGCATGTGGAGGGTGGGCTCTTGGTTCATTGTTCCTTGGGTGGAACTCATTCCTATGAAATTCAATATGTGGAGGGTAGATTCTTGGTTCATTGTTCCTTGGGTGGAACTCATCCCTGTGAGGTTCAACATGTGGAGGGTGGGCACTTGGTTCATTGTTCCTTGGGTGGAACTCATCCCTATGAAGTTTAACATGTGGAGGGTGGGCTCTTGGTTCATTGTTCCTTGGGGGTGTAACGACCCGAGAATCCGATTACCGGGAAGACCCGATAACCCGAGACTCGCACCGCCGCCCACGAGCCGGGAGGGCTCGGAAGGGCTAAAAGGAGTGTGGAGGCACAAAGAAATAGGAAATAAAGCAGGACAACCAACAACAACAAGCTGAAAGAAAGAACAACTACAGCTACAACAGAGTCCAGTCCAACAGAAAGTACAGTCTAAAGCAGTAAAACGTACCACATGCCAAGTGAACACTCGGCCCGGCAAGCTGGCAACGCTCATCCTCGAGTCCCGAACTCACCGCGGAGCCTTCACATCTCAAGCCAACTCCAGGGTGAACACAACCCATCCACTGACAGGAACGCAGGAGCAAAGACTTACTGGGACACCACAGCCCAATCCTACCTCGAAATCCATAAAACAGTCGGGACCGACACGTCATTTCTGACGCCATAGAGCACGACAAGGACATCAGGCTCGACGAAACAGCAGCTCATCGAGAAGACATTCCGCTCACTGGAGCACACTTCTCGATCAGAACGCCTCAGGAGCTGGACAAACCTCAAGCTGGAGTGGCCAAAATCGACAGCAGCTCCCTCGAAGCACGCTCACGGCCACTTAACCACGAACAGTCCGCACCAGACACCTGACCACACTGCAGGTTCCTCGAACGCAGCACCGCGAACTCACGCCTGCCAGCAACCTCTGCCCAATGCAGCACAACCAAGGCCACCACCGATGAGGGAGAAGGCTCTCAACCTCGATCCTTAGACCCCATGCTGGCACGAAAGCCGCTGACAGCAACCACCTTCACAGCGCCGCACAGCGCACTCAAGCTCTCAAGCGAGAAACAAGGCGGAAAGCGAACACAAAACCCTAAGCCAACTGCCGACTGTACTGGACCTTATGGACTCTGATCACTGCAATATTTCAAATTCCTATGTACATCCACAACCACCGCTCTGATACCAGCTGTAACGACCCGAGAATTCGATTACCGGGAAGGCCCGATAACCCGAGACTCGCACCGCCGCCCACGAGCCGGGAGGGCTTGGAAGGGCTAAAAGGAGTGTGGAGGCACAAAGAAATAGGAAATAAAGCAGGACAACCAACAACAACAAGCTGAAAGAAAGAACAACTACAGCTACAACAGCGTCCAGTCCAACAGAAAGTACAGTCTAAAGCAGTAAAACGTACCACATGCCAAGTGAACACTCGGCCCGGCAAGCTGGCAATTGAGAACCTCCGCTCCGCACCCTCGAACCTTGAGGAAGAACCGCCACACCTGAAAAGCAGGGAATGAGTCTCCAAAACAGAGACTCAGCAGGGATCCAGCGGAACCCCAACCGAAAACAACGGCGGTAGCGGACAGGAGAGCTACGACTACAGCAGGAACAGCGAACCGGTGGCCGGTCAAAACTCGGCACTACAGCTACTCCTACTGCCAGAAGGCAGACCTCGACCACGCAGTCGAAGCTACCGAACCACGCTAGTACCACCTACCGAAGTAAGAACACACGGCAACCGCGCCGTAGAGGCCTGTCCCCCAGACACAGCCGACCTGGACACGCTGTCCAAGGTGCAACCCCGACCATCCGATCACGGGTACCGCACAACAAGACCCAACCTCGGTAAAGCCACTAGCACTAATCTCACGGCGCAAGAACCGACACACGCGCCAAGATGAAACAACCGAACTCACCGGTCAACACGACCAAAAACCCGAAGGTCAAAGACACAGAGACTGATAGTCTGACACTCCGTACTCGACAGGAGTACCACCCACTAGAAGCACAGCCGGTAGCGTCCCCTGACGTCTTACACCGCACCACAGGTGAACCGCCTGACGTGGTAGGTCCTACCCGAGGCGCGAACACCATACAAGTAACCACAAACAAGTAACTAGCTGGGGTCACGCCCGTCGACGTGGGTCCAACCGCCCCCAACCACGTGTGCACACACAGACCTTGCGTCACTAGGTCTGGTCCTCTGACCGGTTTTCCCCCGTAGCCGGACTCTGGCTACCGACGAGGGGCCTACGGTAACCGGTCCACAAACCGTCTCGAAAGGTGGGTGCCCGTACACCACTCCCAGGTGAGACCAGCACCTCGTACTGGTGGGCTACGACTAGTGGAGGGTCACTGAAGGAGTAGACTCTCAAGTCAACGGAAAACAACGTCTGAATCCGACGACGTACGGGGACAACCCCGCGTACCGGCCCCGTCGCACGGTGACCACAGTCGGAGAAAAAACAGGACTCACAGTCCACGGCCACGCACGCACCGTGCACTAGAGTCGAGAAAACTCAAGTGGCGCTAAGCCACTGGACTCTGGACAGTCCTCTAAACGCACTACAGTCAACGGTCCTTAAGTCACAAGACTCGGGGTCAAGACCGTTGCACGCAACAGCACAAGGCCATCAATCTAGTCCAATCTCTAGGTCTAAAACCACGGTAGCACGAGTACCGAGACAACACACTAGTCGCCAAGGCCACTCCCTCGGGAAGGGAACGCAAGGGACTAAGGCCACTCACACGGGCCACACGAAAAAACACAGAAGCACGATTCCCAAGGCAGCACGCAAGCCGCCACGATGATTTCCCATCTTGAAGCAAGCGGGAAACCTCCAGCCCCAGGCCGGACAACTGGACTCACTGTCCAAGGCCAAACACATGGCCCACACAGGAATCGCCTTCCAAAGGAACCCACGATATGCGGGGGAGACCCCACCGCACACACACCGACACACGGTGACTCGATCAAGCGTAACACAAGAGCCCGGAACACGTGGGGTCACCCGGACCCACCACACCTATGGGCACGCTAATCGAGGTAACACGGTCCCTCCTGACACCCCCAAAACAAGGACACGGAACCCATGGGGTGCCCGGGATACTCACAAGGCCAAAGGTCGACCACTGGGTCACAACCGGGTCGACCGGGGACCAACACAACACAATCGGAACACCAGAAGGTCTCACGGACCCTTAAACCGATGGGCACGTTAATCGAGGTAACCCAACCCTCTGGACACCCAAAGACACGGTCACGGAAGTCCACGGGGTGTCCGAGACACACACGGCCCAAGGGGAGCACAAGACAACAGGTAAGATCGCGCTAGGATCCTAGCGCGATCTGCCATGTTGCGCTAGGGTTCCCTAGCGCGTTCCGGCTTGTCGCGCTTGGGGTTCCTCTCTAGGGGCATCTTGGTTGAGTTGGGCATTGGGATCCATGGGGGGAACCGAAGACGATGGGTCGGGTCGGTAAATGGCGCCACTACGGGTGGACATGCAAGGGGGGGATGAAATGAAGGATGGACACACAATGCAAAGGGCCCTAGGACTTAGACTTGATAGAGACAAGTCAATGACTTGGTCTGATACCAATTGATGTGACACACCCTTGGACCAAATTAAACAAGCACAATTTGTAATCAAACGGACCGATATTGGCGGCTGATCTCCCGTCGCTCACCCGAACCCGGGGTAACTCGGTGATACCGACTGGAGGTTGTGTGGGCTGGGCCCTTGCTGATAGAGAGCCAGCAAAGCCAAGGTTGGTTCCCCAAGGATATGGCTGGCCCAACTCAATGAGGCCGACGATGTGCCAAGGGCACGAGTTGCACTCTTCACCCCCACGGTGATCTCTTGAAGCAATAAAGTTTAAGGATTGAGCTCTCACTCTCACAGCCAGCAGAGTTTATGAACTAATATTGGGAAAAACAAGCACTAAATAGAGCTAAGGTTGGAGCACTTACTCGATCGGTTTGAAAAAATTGATCCCGCTCGGAGACGTGGGCGAGCGGGGAAGCGTGGGTTCCCCACACGCCGCGCCTGAGAAGCTTGACCTACTTAAGTCATTACAACACTACACCCCATGCAAGGGGGGGACCTTGGGGAAGGGACGTCAATGAATACAACCAAACACTACCTCCCACAGGGAGGGGCCGTAAGCCGGCTAGGCGGGGAGGGGGGAAAACGCAAAGGGAGGCCGAATGGTGGATGATGCCAATTCTGTCTGCTCTCTGTGAGTACAGACATATTGTCAAAGTTGTGGACGCTGTGACCGCTCCTGAATTTTGTTGGGGACGAGACCAGCTTTAAAATCTTCATAGGAGACCCGGAAAGTCGTCCAAATTTTTCTGATTTATCATGTTGCCGGTGATGGTCGGAGCAGAGGCACGAACAGGGAAGCAGAGCTATGGCTCTGTCTGCGTCTGGACTACAACAGCAGGAAGATGAAGTCACCCAAGTCGTTCCCTAGCTCTGAATCGGGCTTGGCCAGAGTAGACGGCTTCGTTGTCGAGTCCTCTTCGAGCAGAGAGCCATGGGGACACTAAGCAATGTCGGGGTAGACTTGAGCAGCCCAAACAGTGCTCGAGTGTCGGGCTAGTCCAGTAGAGGACAGACCAGCACACCTGAGGGAGAAAAATGAGAAATGCTGCTCCGGAGGCTGAACAAAGTGCTGCTTCTTGGAGATGGAAGGAGACTCGTAGTAGAAGCTCTCGGCCAAGCAGCGCCTCAAGAAGCAGAGGGATGTTGCTGTGGGAGCTTCTGGAAGTGTCCTCTGGCTGCTATTCGGAGCTATCTTGCGCAGTCGGAGAAGAACGGCTCCCCTGGGCGATCAAGAACTCAGAACTGGATGGGACCACCGCCGTTGCAAAGAGGATGAAGAGACGCTTCCAATAGTCGGAGACCAACGCCTCTGCAAGCTGCCATTCCTCTACTGACTCTGAGTTGTGAACTGGTCAGCTGGGATCTGCTACAAGGCCAGGGTGGAGATGGTGCCAATGGGTGGAGGGGTTGAGGAAGGGGTAGCAGAGGGTGTGGGGAGTCAAGGGGAGGGCTAGGGCTGTGTTGGAGGAGGAGGAAGAGGGGAGGGATGCAGGGGGGCAAGGTGATGGTTCTGCCAAGGTGGAGGGAGAGTGAAGGGTGGTGGAGGCTCTTGGTGGAATGGATTGGAGGGAAGGAGAGGGGCGGCCTATTCTAATGGAGAGGGCTGGGGGCGACCTAAGGCTGGGGGATGGAGGGAATTTCAAATTCAAATGGGTCTTGGGGGCTAGGAGATTGTGTGGGGAAGAGAGGAGATTGTGTTGGAATGGGGAAGATTATGTTGGAATGTCCAAGGATCTTTTAGGGAGAAGCTAGATTTGGTGGAGATTTGGTGGAGGAGGTTTCCAATACACCTAGGGAAGGGAATGGGGGGTGAGGTGGCAGGTGAGGTGAAGGAGAGAGAGAGGGTAGGTTGCAGCCCCCCCTTGTAGAGAGAGAGAAAGAGAGTGGGGATTCTTTTCCCTAGGGCTTCTCACCCCTATTGGATTCACTCCACTAGAACTATATAATTTGAACTCTCAAATGGAAATTTGGCATTCATTCATTAATTTGAAATGGGGGGAATGGGGTCCTATATATAGGCAACCCACATTTTACAAAAAGTCCCTGACTCATGTAACAATGACAAATAAGTAAGGGGGTAGGGGTGCCCTTGGGCCAAGCCCACAGAATTGGGCCCAGTAGCTAACCTAATGACACTTAAACTTAGGGAAATAAACTAAGACCTAGGGACATGACTCGAATAAAGTGGAAAATACATCAAATGGCCCAAGTAAAAAGCACAAAATGGATAAATGTGCCTACATAGTGTGAAGCCCGAGCTCAAATGACACCGGGGTATGAAGATGACCCGAGCCAGAGGGAGTCGTGGGTGATTCCTCCATCAGATGGTCACAGTCGGTCACTTGGTGTGCTAGTTGCATTAGAAGCTGCGCCCGTCGTTGAGTGTTGGGCTTGGATGGAGGTTTTGAGATGGCAGCCTGGCAGAGGTCTAGGACGCGATCAGAGTCAGTAAGCTCGGTGCTTGACGCATGTTGGAAGCTATGTCCTCGGATGAGATTGTGGTTCCCCAAGAGTGATCTCTGAGAGATTATGAGTCCCAGTTGGTAGTTGTAAGCAACTGGGAAGGCTAGTTGAGTGGCCGACCACGGCAAGGTCTGTATTCTCAAGAGGCCCAGTTGAGTCAGAGAGTTTTGGAATGATGTGGAAGAGGACTCAGCGGTGATAAGAATCTACGAGGTTTGGGAACTCATGTGCATTGGTCGCGACGTCATCGACTAGGATACTGTGGTGGCAGGCAGCACTTGTCTGTTCTGAAGATGTGTGCCGAGGATCGTTCAGGTGTTGTCCTGTGGCTCTGTGATGAGAGCGAAGTCGAGGAATTGGCAGGCATCCATTTGGACTGATTGAGATGAAGGATTTGACGAGACAGTACAATGGACGATGCCTGTGTGTGAAGGTCCCTTGAGGATGTTGAAGTTGGATGGTGATCCTTGGTCTGTGACCAGCATGGGAGGTTTTCCCTGTAAACCTGAGTCGAGTGAGGTGAGGACCTTGAATGGTGAAATCTTGTCATTTGGGTTCACCGTGCTCCCCTGAGAGGGTAGAGTTGTCATGAGGATCGGATGGGATGCGATATCCGAGTGAGAATCGGCTAATGAGACGGTAATGATCTGTACGAGAGTCAGCAGATGACCTGTCTAGATTTGCAATGTGCTTGCTGGATCTGGTGATGGACCAGGAAGGAAGGAAGAAGTCGAGCGAGTGAAGGCTTCCCGTTGACGAGTGTATGGTGACCAGTGTATGGTCTTTCACAGACAGAAGATGCTGGTTGTAGCGAGTCGAGAATGGCGAGAGCCGTGTGCAAGTGAGGCCTTTGGTGGCCGTATCAGTGATGTGCCTTTTCCCGGATGGGATCTGGGCTTTGTCAAAGTTTGAGTTCTTACAGAGCTGGTATAATGCAATTATTGGTGTTCGGCTTGCCAGGTGTGAGATGGTTCATGGCGTAGAGTCGATAGATTTGTCGCAGTCAGTTGGAATGACTGTGTGATCTGGTGAAGCTCAGTGATGGTCATCCCTTGTGGAGGGCGTGAGATCAGTCAGCTGGTAGCGAAACTGACGCGTGATTGGTCCACCTAGCATGGAATTTGATCGATGGTTGTTTCTCGCAACGAGGATTGCATTTCCTCTATGAGCGAGATCGTGGCAGTGATGCCACGGTTGGAATTTCATGGTGACTGAGGTGACGCCAGACTTGTTCCCTTTTGTTTTATGCCTACTATTGAGATCAATGTGTATTGTGAGCAGAGCGAGGTGTTTGTTCATGATAAAGATTTGGCTATGTCCCTCAGGATTCGTGTCCTGCAAGTATCGAGGTTTTGCTGGAGCTCTGGGAGTGTTGCCAGCTGGGTGTGTTGTTCTGCCCCTATGCCTTGGTGGTTACCTCAAATTTCGAGGATAAAATTTCTGTAAGGAGGGAAGAACTGTAACACCCTAGAAAAATTTTCATTTTTTCGGATCAAGATCTGTGACTTCGGAGCATCGTTGTGAGTCCCGGAACATGTTTTGGGCTTTACGTGGGTTTGTGTCTGACGAACGTTCAGAACCTTGTGCAGGGTGAACCGATGTGTTGTCGGGCACCGGAACATTGCAGGTGCATTGTGAGTTTTTCGAGTATCATGGGGAGTATTTTTTTCCCATTTTTATATTTTCTGGATTTCAGAAAACCCGCGTGGGTTTTCTATTTAAACCACCCTCACCCCCCTCTCTCTCCCTATTCTCTCACTCTCTCTTCTCTTTCTCTCCCCCCCTCTCTCTCCCCATTCTCTCACTCTCTCTTCTCTTTCTCTCCCCCCCTCCTCCGGGTGGCCGACGGAGGCGATGGTGGGCGAGGTGGAGACGGCGTGTGGGAGAGGAACATGAGGATAGGTCAAGGATCGAGGCGCGGTGGCGCGATGAAGCTCAGTCGCGAGTTCGTGAACCGGCGAGGGTTTCGAAGACGTTTTCGCGTGGAACGGCGTTCACGGTGCGCGTAATCTTCGGTGGAGGTACGGAGATGGATCCTTAACCCCTGTACTTCCTTTCCCATGAGTTTCGTAGGCCGAGGTGAGCCGAGGTAGGGTTTCCTTCCCATTGGGGCAATTTTTGCATGTTTTAGGGCGTATGATGGTTTCGCCCAATCAAGTGAGGTTTTCCCGCTTTCTTCCCTCCATTTTTGGTTTTGGGTCCCGGGGAATGATCCTCGTTATTTTCTCCCTCGATTGGGATCGAGTGGGCGTGGAAACTGAGCCCCTAGGGTGAGCTCGGATTGGGTGGTCGCCGTATTCGGTTGACCGACCGGTTGTGGTCGGCCGACCGAACGGCCCGCCGCGAACGGGGGCGCGCTATGGATTTCGGTCGACCAATCCTTGGGCGCCAGTTGACTGACCATAGCAGGGGGAGTCGACGCAGCATGCGCTGCATCGACGCAGATCGCTGCGCCCGCTGCCCGCGACAGGTGGAGTCAATACAGCCCACGCTGCGTCGATGCCACCTGGTCGCGCCGGTCGACAGACTGGATCGGTCCGGTTGACCGACTGACGTAGGGTGCTTTGGTCGACCGACCCAACTGGGCAGGTCGACCAAACTGCGCCCGTCTCGCCTGTTTTGGCTCCGGTTGGTCCGGTTGAGACCCAATGATCGACCTATGGCCCCATGGTTGTCCCAGACGCCTCGTGGGTACCGTGACCATGTTTTTAGGTGTCCGGAGATACCATTTATCTCGATTAGCATGTCTGTGGGTTTTAGGGATCCAAGTGACCCTTTTGTGTTCCGGGCTTCCGTGTTACGCTTGATCGAGTCGCCGTATATCGGCATGAGTGTGAAGGGCTACTCCCGCATGTCGTGAACTTCTCCAGAAACTGGTTTCCATGTAGGCCATGCATATGGCCTGTGACTGCGAGTCCAATTACCCAGCATGGGGCTGGAGGGTTTCTTAGCTTTCCTTTTTAAGGGATTAGGCTCGGTGGTCGGGGGCCACCTTAGGGATTATTTTACAGAGGCTTCTGACCTAAGGGTAGGCCAGATTGACGGCCTAGGGCTGTCCTGTACAACAGCCTTGACCTGAGTCTTGTGACTCAAGGGCCGTTGGGTTTAATAGACTTAGTGGACTGCCCAGAGTCCGATGGCATCGTGCCAAATATTTTCTGAGCTAATTTATGATGGGCTCGTGCGTAGCCTGTCCGTATTCCGTAGGGTTCTTCCGAGAGTCGTTTGCTACTCAGTGAGCCCCCACTAGTCGTAGCTTGCCTTTGCACGTGTGTGCATACCCACTAGGGAGTGTTGACATGTTTGTTTTACTCCTCATTGGCTTAAAAGGTGTCTTCCCTCCCCTTCTACTAAATCGATATATAAAATAAATGGGAACAATAGAAGGAGAACAGAAGAGTGTAAATAACTGTGATCGCCACCAAGGTGCCTAATGTGATTGACACACCGTACCTTGGAAAGAGGGAGACACTCGCCTTATGAGCAGCGCTGGGAGGATGTACGGCTCAGGAGGAACCACTTGTAACGATGTGCGGCCACACGATAGGCCGTCTAAGGGCGCTGCAGAGGATGCGGGATAAGGAACTTCTGGTAGATGAACGGCTCTGACCTGACCGCAAGACGAATAAGAACGGCCCAGGTAACACCACACGTCTCCTTGAATGGCTGGTTAGGAACCGCACAAGGCCACCACGCCAGAAGTTGTAAAAGGGTCCAACCTCCACCCTTTCCGGCCGGCCAGAAAGGATGGGCCTCGTGTTAGTGAATTGCCGACCTGCGAAACAGAGTGTAAAACATAAAGAAAAACCCAATATCAGAACTATAGAGTGTAGTAAATGTTGAGTAGTGGTCAGCGGATCTAGAGGGGAGGGGTGAATAGATCTGCCCCTCTTTTCGCAATGCAACCCTCTATATAGCTAGATAATGATATTAACAGCGGACTATAACTAGCTAAACGAAGAACATAGTGATTTGCTTAGCAAGATGATTAAGTAATATAGATATTGAACCTAAGCATGCATCTAACACAAAGTAATCGCACAAGCAAACCACAACACACAATATTTTAAGGTGGTTCGGACTGAATCCCTAGTCCTACGTCCACCCCTCACCAAATTCGGTGAGGCTCCACTAATGCCACGCACTGAACCACAAATCGAAAAGACCTCCGATTGCCTTCCTACTAACCACCGGTAGGGACGTCAACACTACAGATCGGACAACTTCCGATTGCCTTCCTACTAACCACCGGTAGGGACGATCTTCAGTTCCAAATGTTTGAATGAAATGGAAAACGAATAAGATATGAAAACACTCAAACAAGATATGAAATATGCTCAAAGAGAAAGGATCTTGTCTGAGATTGCTGGGGCTTGAATCTTCTTTTGAAGTAGCATGAATCACTTGGAGATTTGATGTAGAGCTTCTTCCTGGAGTACTATTCATAGCTACAGTACTCAAACTCCTCTCCCTTGAACACACCTTTGCAGCCTCCTTTGATCTCCCTTTTGATCTTCTTGAGTTGATGAAGAAGAAGAAGGATGCAGTTTAGATCACCCTTGATAGCCTTGATTGCTTCTTCTTCCTTGGAGGTTTAGATGGCTTCAGATCTGGACTTGAATCACCTTGGATGGATGAAGAACTTCCTCCCGAAACACTGTTCATGGAGGTGCTACAGTACCTCGAAAATGGCCTCCCTTGATCTCCCTTGAAGCCTTGAAGCATTAGGGTTTCTAACCCCTCATGTGTTGGTTTTATAACCCTTGGAATGATCCTTGGACACCCCCCAGACCATATCCATAAATCATGGGAGATTAGGTGAGTTTTGATTAAACAAATACATGGAAAGGGGCTGGCCACGAGGTGGAATTCGAAGTCAAACATGGCTGCATCGGGGCTGGCGGTCGATCGGAATTCATGGGGCGGTCGACCGGAACCTGCAAAATCTCCAACTTGTCGGTTCTGCGAGAACCGGTCGACCGGAAAAGTAGGGGCGGTCGACCGAAATCTGTAATTCCTGGAGTGTTTCGTTTCTGGAAGAACCGGTCGACCGGAAAGCCAGGGGCGGTCGACCGAAACCTGTAAAACGTGGAATTCTTAGGCTCTGGCAAATCTGGTCGACCGGCCAAGGTGTGTAGGTCGACCGGAAACACCTATGCCTGCAAAAATGAAGTGTTAGACCAATGAAACATGTTCATAAGTCAAGATATTCATGTTCTCATCAATTTCATGTATTTTGGGATTGAAGTCAAGATCCCCGCGACCTGACCGCGCGTGTCGATCCACGTGCGAGGGCGCAACATTGAGCTTTCACCTTTGCCATTTCCGCTGAATTCCTTCATATCTGTCATGAACAAAACATCGCGTGTGTCAGTCACATGAGAGTGGAAAGTATCAATGACTAATAGTGTTTAGCCATTATCAAAACCAAAAATACCACTGAACTCATATGACCATAGGATGATGCCGAATGACCCAAGTGACCACAGGATGACTCAAAAGACCATAGGGACACAACAGTAAATGTTAACATGAAAGGAAATAGACGTAACTAAGTGAAGTAGGGGATACCTAGGGAGTTTTAAACCCCTGGGGCTTCAAAAACGTGGGAGTGTGTGTGTGAATAGTAGTGCAAGCAACAAAAATGTGGGAGAATGGATGTGTAGAAACAAACATGCAATGAGAAGAAAACGAGACTATCCAGAATGAAAGAGGACTCAAAACGGAAGTTACTCCCTGGACCAGAGGCCTATATGGACGTTGAAGGCCTCCCTCCCTGGTTGTAGGTCACTTAAGGATTTGGAAGGACTTCGCCGTCGACCAAAATCTCCCCCCCTTTCAAAGGTAGCCTTTAGGGTCTATTTATAGAGCACCTAAAGTTCTAGCTCAAAATTAGGATTTAGAAGCATTTTCAGGTCGAGATTATCAAATAAAAATCGTAGATAATCGAATTATCTCTTATCCAGTCGAAATGGTACTCAAAATGGTTCAGCATCCGCGGAGAAAATGACGGGAGAAGTTAGGGATAAAACCACTGATAGAGAGAAAATTTGTTGAAATTCAGGAATCGAACGGATGAACGGTCTTACGATAGACCGTTCAACGGGATATGCGGCCATGTCCTGGCCGTCCAACCCTGTCGGTGGAAATTCAAATAAATCATAAATATTATCCAACTATCCATCGAACTGACCGAAATCTTCGCCGTTGGACTCTCATAAATGAACGGCTCAGGTGAGACCGTTCAAAGGTAGAGCGGCCAAAGACCCACCGTTCTAGCCTTGTCGATGATAAATAGATTAATTGGATAATTGTCTGAGAAAACCACCAAACGCAGGACTCTGAGAGATGAGCGGCTACTATCCGTCCGTCCATCGTATTGAACGGCTAGGGGTATACCGCATAAATACTTGTCAGTGGAAATTCAAAAAATTAACCAAAATATTCCAAAATATATGAACGGTCCATAGGCAACCGCACACTAATTGGGCATCTTGGGATGAACCGTACATGTATATGGGCGCTTGAAACTCATAGAAAAGCTCAATCAACAAAAACCAAGGCCCATTAAGCCCAGAATTGAAACGAACCTAGACAGGGAGGGAGACTACCCATAAAACTGGCCCAAAACGTGCCTGAAAATAGCCCCAACGAGTGATGGACAACTCGAGACATCAACAAATGGGAGTAAGAGGAACGACTCAACTCATCGGTAAAAAATGGGTGTCAACAAATGCCCCTCCTTAACGTCCTCTTTGCAGGGGAGCGAGCGGAGGTGAAGCGAAAGTGACATGGGACATGGAGATGAAGCGGAAATGCCGCGGAGTGGATCGGAAAGCGGGCGTTAAGGTAAAACGACACCCGTTTTTTCCAACAAGTGACAGGAATCTTCCGGAAAACTCTGAACCAAATGCAAGGAATGATAAAACCAAAAGTGACACCAGTCTGGAGGAACTAAACTAAACGAAATGAAACAAATCGATAAGACCAACCTCATGGGGGACACAATCCCGCAGTCCAATGAGGAGGCCAGAAGCAGACAGCAAAAGTAAAGGAAACATGCTAAAGCTCTAGACGGGGACCTCTTAATTAACCAAACCAAGCGAATTGACCAAAGAGAACCTTCCAACTCATAGTGGAATTAGTTCCTCTTACTCAAACACTGAACGCACAGCTAACCATCGTTGGTGGGACATTCTTCAAGCAAACCATGGGGCATGAATGCTCAAAAGAATGCGTATGATGCATGTTGGGCTAAAATAAAAAAAATCGTTAAAACAAATGCAAAGAAAGATTAAAATATAAAATACTCGAGAATAATATTGCTAAGCTGGGAAAATCAGAGTCAAGATACCATCCGCAACCACAGCGTGCAGGATAGAACCATCCTCCCCAGGCTTTCCCAACCTAACGGCCTATCCGAAGATTAAACACGTGAACCTGGATCATCATCATTTTTGTTAAAGGGGAACATCAGATCCTGGAACATGTAGATAAACAACAGGTTCTCGAGATAATATAGCATAGTACCATATAATAATGCAGTAAGGGTGATAGGGTTAGAAGGCCATACCTGCCTTACCTGAGCAGGTGAAACGGCACGTTTTTGGATTTTCATTTTTCGGATTTTTGTAGATTTTTATGAATAAGACAAATGAGCATAAACATAGCAGAGATAACACAATGATTACCTGAACGACAAATAACATGACATCACATGACGATCAACATAACATAACAAAGGTAAACGAGCACATATGCAAGGCATAAACAAACAACACGCATGCACGAACATAGCATGACAAGACACCAATGCGGCGGGACAACACATGGTTGAGACAAGAACATGACGGACGATCACACGGTTGGGACAACACATGGAACATAGAGGGACGACTATCAACATGTGCAAGTCAACCAACAATATGTGGTGAGGAACAAAATAACAAGTGTGGGACGATACGTTGGGACATAAACACGAGACAAGGACACGGCGGGACAAAAGACATGAATAAATACGTACTTCAATCAAAACCCAAGATCAGAATGAAGCAGAACCGCCAGGTTCATAATCGTGAGGCAAAGCCTTCTCATAAAGATATGATCATTGCAAACAAAAGCTGGGAAGGACATGAGCTTCAGAACAGACCGAGAGAGTGGATCGAAGAAGGAAAGAACAGATCAAAGGTGAGGACAGGAGGCAGAGCACAAAGATATAGCAAGGAATGCCTGAGTACTTGCAACCTGCACACTTAGTAAACGGATTACGTATCTGTCCTTAAAACAAATGCAAATGCATGAAAAAGACATATTTTTTTAGATTTTTGTGATCTTTTTTTTATTTTTTTAGATTTTCAATAGTATTTCATTTTTCTGGATTTTTTGAAGTATTTGATTTTTTAGGTTTTTTGAAATATTTGATTTTTTTTTGAAATTTTGAAGTATTTGATTTTTTGACAATATTTGATTTTTTTAGATTTTTTGAAGTATTTGATTTTTTTTAGACTTTTTGGTAATATTTGATTTTTTTATTAGATTTTGACATAGCAATCTGCATCACCTAAAGATGGGCTCAAACTACTGGCCAGGGATCGTCGTTCCTACCCCTTTCATTAAAGGCTTCCCTTAAGCAGGGCGTGCATGCAAGGGTGGCTTACCACAACCAACTGCTTCTAAAGAACGGTGCCCCTACTAAGGCCATATCGGGGATACAACCTAGCCTAAGAGGGAGAAGCAGAAGAAAAATTGGAGACAAGCTTCGTGCAGGATGGGAGATATCAAGGCTCAAATTCCTTCCAGGGCACTACCCCTCAGAGAGATAGCCTGTTGCGTTGGGGCTTTGTGTCTTTGATTTTTAGACCCATATTTATCAGGCACGCATGAGATCGGGCTCATGACGTCCCGCGGGGAACTGTACTGCCACTTGTTGGCACTCAAAATATGATCCTTCGGCAACCAAGCCGCAAAGATGAATGATACGGCCAGCTGAAGCTGAAATGTTGATGAAGAACAACCTACTGAAGGCTCCTCAAGCCGCCAGAGCCCCGAGTTACCTAGAAGTGAACACCGGGGACTTCGCCTCAGGAAAGTCGAGATAAATCCACAACTAACCGGCAGTGCGACCAAGCCTACCTAATGATCCGGCATCGACTCCGTCATGCCACTACCCTACACCCGTCGCCCGACCAGGGACGACGGTCTACCCGGTGGCTCGCCACCTGAATGAAGACTCTCCTAAGGAGGAAGAACATCCTCGGCCATTCACAACAAGGAGCCGAAGGTTCTGTCAGCAGAAGGTCCCGATCACCGACACGGGTTTGGCTTCTCGCCATAGTGGGCCCGTTAGTGGCCGACTGGTCGCCAGTCAAGGCAGAATTATCCTGGATGTTGTACCATCCCGCAAGGAAGCTTCGAGCACAAGTCCGTCTAAGCTGGAAGCACAAATCATAGTATCGAAGGCCGTACCAGCGGAAGACCTGTATGCTCGAGCCAAACACACACGAAGTTCCGATTAAGGCCATTCACTACGCGGAGAGCTTCGTAAACACCCGTCAAGGTTTTCGAAGGACCAAGGTGAGAGGAACAGTCAATGGGAGCCTCCGGAACCATCCCCGGACCGATCGGCTAGCCTGCGTCGAGCGAGCAAGCTAAACCGGCGCACAAAAGGACGTCGGCGCCCCTTAATCCGGCGTCGCCAAATACGGCGCGCCAAAATCAATTGAGGACATGTCTCCCCGGCGCCACTGAATCCGGCGCGCCCCTTTCCATGGCGTCAGATTAATTGTGGCTATATATATGCCGCGGCTTCGAAACAAAAAAAAGAGAAGAGGATAATCAGGGAGGGGAAGAAGAAGAATAGAAAAAGTCTGACAGCACCAATCAAAGAGGCCTCGAGAGAAAGGGTTTTGGGAGAGGAGCTCTGGGGTTTTTTTTTTCTTTGGCCGCCACCGCCGTCCTCTGCTCCGCCCAATGATGTGACACCGACTTTGTGAATGCAGCAACTAGACCGAGGGTCCTTGGACTTACCAAGCAAGCACAACGCACAAGAGTAGAGAATTACGCAAGTTGCCAAGCCACTGTTGCGCACACGATTCCCGGGTGACTCGGCGATGCCGAGTGGAGGTAGTGGAACAAAGCCCTTGCTGGTAGAGGACCAGCAAAGCTATGGTCGCCCTCCCGAGGGTACGGTGCCCACAATCAAAGGGCTGGCTAGGTGCCGAAAGGGCATCGGGTCGCTCTCTCACAATCCCACGATGACCACTCGTAAACGGGGAGCTTCGGGGTCGGGCACTCTCTCACCGTCAACAGAGCAATTCCACGGATATTATATGAATAAACTACTGATATGAGAGCAAGGGATAGAGCTTACCCGGTTGGTTTGAAGAAACCAACCCCGTTCGGAGACGAGGGCGAGCGGGGAAGTGTGGGTTCCCCGCACACTGCGTCGATGAAGCTTGATCCCTGCTAATTATTTACATGCACTACGCCTCACGCAGGAGGGTGGATATCGGGGTGGGGAAAAGTGGATTACACACAAACACTACCTCCACACAGGGAGGGGCGGTAAGCCGGCCAGGCGGGGAGGGGCGTGAAGCTAAGAACGGAGCCAGATTGCCCTCCCGGGGTTCTGTCCGCCGGTTCTGCCCGCTGACAGGCACTCGCTGTCGACTCCGCTGTGATGGCTCCCGGACTCAAAAGTGAACAAGACCAACGCCAAAATGTTGGTGACTGACCCGGGATGAAGCCTAAATTTTTTTGGCGCCATAAGTTATCGACGCTGGCTGGGACAGACGCTGGACCGGCGCTGCTCTGCTCTGCCTTGGACTGAGGTCAGGTTGTTGCAGTAGGTTGGCGACTTCACCACAATTGCTCCCGTGATCCAATCGAGACGGGATCAGAACGGTTACGAGCGTGGTCAAATCCTCTTCGATCAGCAACCAAGATGGGCACCAGAGGAGGTCGGAGCAGGGAGGTGGAACCCGAAGAGTGAGAGGGGGTCTGATCAATCCCTGACAAAACTGACCTGTGCACCTGGGAAAAATAATTTAGAACGGGGAACTCCGAACTCCAAACGAGGTCCCGCTTACTGTGTTGGACAGAGGACTGGTGGATCTTCACCCCGGTCAAGTGGCGCACCAAGTGGAGCACTGGTATGGTTGCAGTAGCTTCTGAATGGAAGCTCTGGTTTCTGTCCGGACTGGTTCTGCGCAGTCGGTGAAGAATGGCTCTCCCGGACAGCTCCGAACTCGAATTGGGGCGGGATCACCTCGCCTGCGAAGACGACTGGAAGAGCTTTCCGATAATGTAGCATACACCTCCAGAAGATGTGCGGTGAAGACGTGGTTGACTCTGCAACTCGACCCTTGACTGCTGCCTGTGGACTGAGATGAATAGGGTGATGATAGGTGATGGGAGACGGAGTAGATGGGGTGGGAAATGGGGTGGATGGGTGTGGGGATGACACCTGACTATGTGGGAGTCTGTTAGGGGGTGATACAAGGTGTGGGAGGGGCAGAAAGGGAGCTGGGAGGTGGTCTAGCAAGTGGAGGAAGGGGGAGCTACGAATTTGGGTTGGGAAGGAGAGAGGGAGGAGAGATCTATCCTTTGGTTTGAATGTGGGGTTAATGGTGGTTGGTTAATGAAGTCTTGGGAAGGGGAAAGGGTGTGTTGGGAGATGGGATTCTCCCTTGGGAGATGGAGGGGTGGCTTGGGAATGGGGAGGGTTGTCTTGGAAGGTGGAAGGTTGCTTGGGACTTGGTGAGAGTAATGGTGGGAGTGATGGGGCCTTGGGAAGATGAGGGGTTGGGGTGAGGTGGATGATGAGGTGGCAAGGGAGGAAGGTGAAGGGGCAAGGGCGCCCAAGGGAGAGAGAGAGGGGAGGAGAGACAGAGGGGGTCACCCTCTTTAGAGAGAGAGAGATAGAGAGAGATAGAGAGAGAGAGATAGAGATAGAGATAGAGAGAGAGAGAGAGAGAGAGAGAGAGAGAGGGAGAGAACACAAGGGATTTCAAGATTTCTCTTAAACTTTCATTCATTCATTCATTAGTTCTCCATGGAGGGATTGGGGTCCTATTTATAGAAAACCCTCAATTTACAAAAAGTCCTCACCTTTTGGACTATTGACAAATGACCAAGGGGGGAAGGGGGTGCCCATGGGCCGAGCCCATTGAAGTGGGCTCGTTAACCCACTAGGCCACCTAATGATACTTAGACTTAGATAGATGACTCACTAACTTAGGTACTTGACTCAATAAAAAGAAAATTACATGGTTAAGACTCAAAGAAAGATATGAAAATTACATAGCTAGACTCAGAAAATCAAGATGAACACAATGGCGAGCATCGAGACCCTTGGAGAAATGGGAAGTGGTAAGCGATGTCCCCATCTTACTCTCGGGGTGCAGAGAACTTGACTCTGTCGAATAAAGATCCAACGTATGCGGAGGGAGCCACGGCGGGGTTGCCCACAAGTCTACCAAAGGTAGCTGGTCCTTTCACCAAGCGAGGTAGCGCCCTTACCCTTTACTCCAAATGACAGTGACATGTTCATACCATATCCGTTCAACATGCTCATGCTGGTCTCTCTGGGCTGGTAGCTTTCTCTCAAGGGTAGGTGCTCTCCCAAGGGAGGGGATGAGCTCAATTTCCTCACTGGGCGTCACTGTGGGACCCATGTATGGCACCAGGTCAGCCACGATGAAAAGTGGGGCTTACTCTATATTCCTCAGGGAGGTCTAACACATAAGCATTAGCGCTGATGTATCTCAGGACCTGGAAGGGACCTGTTCCACAAGACCTCAGTTTTAAGACATTCTCAGAGGATAGTCTCTCAGTCCTCACCATCACGGAATCACCAAACCAGAATTCTTGGTGGCAGCAGTGAGAGTTGGCTAATTGTTTGTTCATCTCGTTTCTCTTGTTGATGTGCTTGCAAGGGTTGCCATGCAATGTCATAAATGATGATCCTCTAGGGATGAAGGGAGGGCCTGGACAACCAAATTTAGCCCTATCAAGTGTTACATTGATTTTGGTGGACTTAGGAGGGCCGGGGCATCCAAAAGTGGATCTAGCTTGCTTAGGTTTCCTATCAAGGTGGGTGAAGACTGGGGGTCCGGGGCATCCAAACGTGGCCCTATCATGCATAGGTTCTCTACGAAAGATTGGAGGACCATGGCATCCACATGTGGTCCTAAAATGCATGTGTCTCCCAACAATGTTGACTTCTATAGGGGGTCCAGGACACCCAAATGTGATCCTACCATGCCACTCTACCCAAACGTTGAGTCTTATCTTCCAAAGCGTGGGTGTTGATAAGGAGGGGTTTGGTTCAACTTTGGCGCAATGGTCTCGGCAAGGGGCGAGACTTAGGAATTCTTTGGAGAAATGGGACAAGGATGGCAGGTTTGGGGGTTCCCATGCGGAGGGATCAAATGGGTCAAGTATGGTTAGGCCCTTGGTGAAGGGGGTGTTTTCAATCCCATGGATCAAGAAAGTCCATTCCATAGATTCCCCAATGTAGGTTGGGACCTCGTCAACGGGAAAATTGAAGGGTGTGAGTGGTGGGTGTTGCTCGCCCCAAGGGATCAGTTTGAGGCCTACTAGGCATGTAGTGGTGCGGGAGCAATGGGCCTTGTTGGGTATAATGAAATGGCCCTTGGGATTGGATGAGGGGTGGGCAATGGTGAAGGAGGGAAAGTGGCCAGGTTGGCATTGGGGTTCCCAAAGGAATGGGTCACAAGGATGTAGGTGGGCGTGGCTTGTGCGGAAGGATGCTTCTTCCATTTCTAGACTTATTATTCCAAGTCACACACTGCCTAGTGCGGACTATGCACTCGTTACCTAGTGGGACAATCACCAAGGTTGACTCCCTAGATGGGGTGCCCTTTTCTTGAGGGAGGTGGGGGTCATAGGGTTGGTTTTGGCAAAACTCTTCGAGTTCGGGCAGGATCAATAATAGCTTGCTTGTGCAAGTGTAGATCATGATAAATCCACACATGAAGAAGAAATTTAAATATGAGAACGCATAATAAAAATAAAGGGGGAGATGATATAATAATAAGGAAAAGAAGCACGTGGTGCTACTAAGGAGGGTGATCGCCAGAGGGGTTACCTCAAAAATAAAGGAAATTGATCGCGAATACCTGGTGGAAAATAGAACGCGAGATAGATTGTGAATTCCTCCTCCGCCTTCAATCGGCCGGCCGATGAAGGGGTTTTTTTCTTTATTGATTATCCTTGCAAAAATAAGACAAAACAAACAAGAAGGAGATTAGCCAAGTGCACGTAGTATCAATCCAAAGATGATATGAAGATGAGAAAAGGACAAAAACATGTGCACCTTACTTTTGTTTTTTTAAAAAACCCCTAAAGAAACAGGGAAAGAGGAGATATGATGAAGCTTAATGCAAACGTAAAAGAAGAAAAAAAATAACAGTGGTGATGAAACTAATGCACACGTGAAAGAAGAAACACAGTAGTGATGATCGGTTGATGAGGACAAAGCAAACGAACTGAATAAAGAAGAAACCCTGCTGTCCCTGACGACAGTAAAGGGAACCAAGGTGGACGCGGTTGGCCGGAAGCAGAGGAAGCAGAGCTCTAAACGATCGCACAAGAGGAAGATGAAGCTCTGTAACCCTGAACTCGTAACCTGTAAACTTGTGAACTCTCTGACCCGTCTAATTTGAACTCTCTGACCCGTCAACCTGCCAATCCGTCAACCTTGTAAACCTTGTGAACCTTTGCCTCGATCGACCAGAGCATCCTTTTATAGGATTTCAAAAGAAGATAAGCTCAAATTTGGGAAGATAAGGATAGGCAATGATCAAAGAAGGCAGGACTCTAGCTCCAATTCGAGCAAGGAGACCATTGGAGGCAAGGAACTACTCGGGAAAGAGGAGTTTAAGCAGGACACGAAAAGGAAAACACGACCTCCAGAAGGGCGTCAAATCACAAATTGACGACCTACATCAAGACGTTACTCAAAACACGACCTCTATCAAGGGCGTCACTTCTTGGATTTAATTTTGGCAATAAAACTTACTTTATTTGAAAAATATGAGAACACGCCTTCGATGAAGGTGTTAATTGAAACAACACCCTGAGGAAGGACGTTAATCAATAAATTAAATTCATTTTGAATTTATTTTGAAACCGGATAATACCAGGAATTGACGCCCTGTCATTTAGTCGTCCTTCCTTGAGAACACGCCTCATATTAGGTCGCTATTTAAAACACGCCTCTCTTCAGGTCGCGAATCACAAAAATACAAGAACAAATCAAAACCACTCACAAGAAGTAGGAAAACTTTATATTATGAATATATTGAAGTTCACTCTGGGGCGTCAACATAGTGACATGAGACTTGATCAACATAGCGTCAATTTTGGCGTGTCTACAGCTGCCCCGCCTTGGCGTCTGCTTTGCAAGGGAGTGAGACGAAATGGAGTGAGAATGCAACGAACGGAATGAAGTGGAACGAACTGATAAGTAGATGCCAAGGTATGATGTGACACGCCTCAGACACTAAGCACTAGAAATCTTTCCAAGATTCTGAGTGAAACAACTCGGAGTGATTCCAAGGAAGCATCAATTTGCTGGATAAAGGAGATTAAACTAAACAAGTAAAAAAATGTGCGCATGGCACGATAAGGAGACACCATTGGAGAGCGGTTACCAGCCAATGTGGACGTGCTACAACCAAGGTGGATTTGCAGAAAAATAAAGGGAATTGAGATGGAGATCCAACAAAGGAACATTTTCAAGGAACTAGCCTGAGCGGCTTCAAAGAGAATAAAGTACTCAATTTGGAATGGAATATCTCATGTCAACTCAATCAAGAGCGAGTGACCTTCATTACTGCCATAATATGAAGATTTTCAGCATGAAACTCAAAGTCCTACATGATGCATGCTAGGCTAAAAGAAAAGATAAAACAAACTAAAAGATAAAAACCATAACCAAGGATAATATTGCTAAGCCATCTAGATTTGGTCAAGAATCCAGATCTCTAAGCTGACACTAGGCCGAAGCCCGTTTGTCCACGCATCAACTCAGAAAAGTGGAACCATCGTCCCAGGCCTTTAATGACTCAACGGCCTATCATTGTGATCAAGACTCTCCTGGAATTATCACTATTTTTTTGATGAAGGGGAACTCAAATTCCAGGTTCATCAGAACCACAAGGTCCTTGATATGCTATAATAGCGTAGATAGTAATAATGCTTACAAGAACAACATGATGTTACCTCCAACAGTGATCCTGGCATCTTGAAACCTGCAATCTTCTGTACTCAAAAGTTCATTAGTTCTCTCAAAATTTCAATATAAATAATCCTCAATTCAAAGTATAACATGATCATAAGTGCTTAATAAGATAAAATTCCAACGAAATAATAGCACTTAAGTTCATCAAAGCACACAGGGAAGCAACTTCATAAGCTTACAAAAACACGCCTGGACTGAGCGTCGTCAAAACATGAAAGGCGCATTAACGTGAGGGCGTCAAAAAATGAAACACGCCCCTTACTAAGGCGTGAAATTCATCGAAAGGCCAAGAAGGGAACGACCCACTAAAGGGCGTTACACAAAACACGACCTCAGTAAGGTCGTCAATTCAGAAATTGACGCCCTAACAGAAGGCGTTAATTAAGCACAAACTCCGATTCCAAATCGAAAGCCAAACCCAGTCCTAATAGCCCTCAACTTCTAACTCCGAACAGCCTTGAGACCTCCCGGACTTCTATAAAAGAAAGGCAATCCCAATCAATCAAAGCAATCCTCAGAGCTCTGTTCTGCTGCCTCTTCTTCTGTCTGTTCTTCTGCAGGCATCGCAATCGTCAGAACTTCTTCCTGCAAATCGAAGATGGAGAGGGCGATTAAGAGGTCCAAGTCCTCCACTCCCAGGTTAACCGATATCAATGGGCATATAAGCAGCAGGATTTCCATGAACCAAGTAATGTATCTTCTGTTCCTCTCTTACCTTCTCCGAACCAAAAGACCGTTTTAAACTGTTCTGTTGTTTCTCTGCATGCTCACTTGCTCGTGCATTCTTTTCTGTTCTTTTCTTCCACAGGACTATCCATTGGTGCCAGGAGCTAGGAGATTTACAAAAAACAAGTGGCTCCCCCTTATCCTTTCCAAGCTTTCTTCAGACATGAGAATTTATCTTGCAAGATGGCACCTTTTGGGCCTAATCACCCATGCCAAACATCATGACCAAATCCACTTAGATTGGGCAGCCATAGGAGCTCTAGTTGAAATATGGCACCCTTCCATTCATACCTTTCTCTTTTCAACTTTTGAAGCCACTATCTTATTAGAGGAATTGGAGATTATCTTGGGTTTGAAGAGAATGAAACAAGGAGATGAAGAAAAAATGGCCATCATGCCAAAGCCAATCTCTTCTCATGAACTATTAACAAACTTGATCCCTAGCCCCAACCTAGTGCACCAAATCAAAGCTACCAAAGGCATCAACCTTCTAAAGCTCGCTTCGTGGGTGTACAAGAGAGCAGACCAAGCCAAAGAAGATGAGGAGATAGAGCGGGTAGCAAAGGCCTTCGTGGTGTGCTTAGCAGTCTTATTCCCATCCACGGAGGACTTTCTAGAAGAGGCCCAATTAAGCGCCGTAGTGAGCTTATGGGAAGGAGATGGAGTTGGACCGGCTATTCTAGCCTATCTCTATAGTGGGCTCACCTCGGCGGCGATGGGAAGGCCCATCTACGGATGCATGCTAGCACTCTCTAGTTGGGTTGATCTTCACTTCAAGTTCGATCCATGTGATGAGGCCCAACAACCCTCAAGAATCTTTTCAAAAAGCCCACTCTCTTATATGACCGGTTCACTTGGAATAAACAATAGAGTGATAAACCGAATCCCTCAAATCAAAAAGAGAGTGGAATGGAGAGAGCACCTCAAAGTAATGCCAAAGAATCTCTTCACTTGCGCCCCGAGAATACTCAAGACTCAAGAGCTCCGTGCAAGATTCTCCCCCGGGACGGACCTTCGTCTCATAGGTGCTTCAGACTTCGTACTATATAATTCACACCGGTGCCTTCCTCAACTCGGGCTTCCATGACAAATCCTCGAAGATCCCTCTCATCTTCCTCCAATCAAGACACGGGATCTAGGCGCCAATGAGGATGGTGAAGAATGCACAACAGTTCAAGCTCTCTGGAAAATCTGCAAGATTTATCAACCTGTGGAGGACTTAGAAGAAGACAGAGAACAGTGGAGGACATATGTAATAGCCTTGAGAAAATTTAGGCCCAAGGTGGCTCATTAAGCATTATAATCTTTCTTCCCAATAAATCAATGATCTTTCCTTTATTGAGCCAATCTTACTATTTTTCTGATTAAATCTTCCAACGTTCTGTGATTCTGTTGCAAATAACGCCTGTAGCAAGGCCGTGATTTATCAAACGGATGCCTCAGACAATGTCGCTTTCAACATTCCAGTTCACGCATTTGACGCCTTCACCAATAGGCGTTAACTAAAAAAAATGACTTAAACAAAGGCGTGGATTGATTCAAATTCCCAAAAAATATTTGTTGAAATTCCAAAAGTAACGCCCTTAGCAAAGCCACGTTTCAACAAGGTAACGCCCCAAGCTCAGGCGTGAATAAAAACCGTAATAATTGCTTCAATCACATCAATCAACGCCCATTGAATACGTCTGACGACGGTTATCATTCCCCATGCAAATAAAATTGACGCCCCAAGCTACGTCGTCTACCTTATAAAAACGCCCACGTCCACAGTCGCGACTTCAACAAAACACGCCCTTCCTCAGGGCGTGACTTCTTTTCGAATGCTAAAAAAAATCATTTTCCCCCTTTCTTCTTCCTCCTGCTTCGTTCAATTTCCCCCTCTTCTACAAAACCCTAACCGAAGCTCTCTTCCCCTCTTTCTCTCCCTCTCTCTCACTCTCACCCAAGCTCTAGCCCTAGACGATGGCCGGAGGAGGCTTGAAGAGGCAGCGGGTCAACGCCCCCGAGGTCGTTGATCTGGGTGAAGAGGAACACGCCATGGAGGAAGCCCCTCCCGTGGCGGCCGAAGAAATCCTAGTGGCGGTGGCCGGCGGCGAGGATGAACACGGCGACGATGCCGTGGGAGAAGAAGATGAGGAGGGTGAAGACGATGATGGCGGTGAAGAAGAAGAAGAAGGAGAAGAAGTGGGTGAGGAACACGGCGGAGAAGAAGAAAGAGAAAGAGGTGGTGATGAACCACCGCCCGCGGCGGCGCCCCCTCCCCGTGCCGGCCAACTCCGACGGCCCCGGCAGCCACGGCCGCAACCACAGGAACCCAAGCACAAGAAGGTAGGCCCCCAACCCAATTTCCATTTTTTTTATTTTATTTTCATTTTTATGCAATTTCCATAGCCCTCGGGTATAAACCCTGCAACCCAGAAAGAAGGCGCCCTCAGGGGCGTCACGTTTTAAAAAGACACGCCCAACCCAAGGGCGTTAATTAAATTATTTTCCTGAAAAATAAATAACTCCATGAGAACACGCCCTAAAGCATGTCGCCCATTTAAATTCATATTATGCTATTAATTCTCGCATGCTGTTCTTTTTATTTCATTTTTTGAAAAATGTGGAAACCATGCCCCACACTAGGGCGTTAATTCAAAAACAGACGACCAAACCAGCGGTCGCCCATTCATTAATTCTTGATTAATTAGCGAACCCAATTTGGAAAACGCCGCACCCAAAGGCGTAAATTAATAAAACCTTTTAAGATTTTAGAAATTAACCACAGACACACGCCCAACACAGAGGCGTTTCATAGATGAAGAACGACCTAGGGTAGGTCGTTATCTTAAAGCACAAAAAGAACCACGCCCTCCTTAAGGGCGCCAATTCAACGAAAAATGACCTGAGGAAGGTCGTTAATTCTAATAACATCAAAATTTCACCCTAGGGCAATCAAAATGAAATAAGCATGAATAATCAAAACAATTAAGCCAAAAATTCTTATTTTATGCATGCAGGGGCTGATGAGGACACGCATCTCATGGGTCATGGTCCGGGCAGCGTACTACGGCCTCCCCGAGTTCTAGAGAGAGAGGGTAGACGCGATGGGGTTTGGGGCCTTCCTTAGCATAGAGCCAGTTAGGCCAGACCTACCACTCATTCAGGTTCTACGGGAGAGATGGGATAGGTCTAGCCGGGCATTCCTGATGCCTTGGGGACACATGATTCCTACCCTGGAGGACGTGGCCAGGATTACGGGGTTGAGGGTAGATGGAGAGGCTGTGAGTGGGATTACCTACCCAGACTACACCGAGTTCGCCCAGAGGTTGCTAGGATTGAAGATGGTCTATGAGACGCCTAGCGAGTGTAGGACGATCTTTCGCACCGACCTTACTACAGTGATGGGTTTAGGGAATGCTAGGCACAGGTCAGGGGAGACCCTAGAGCAGTTCTCGCAGAGGTTGATAGACGGGGCTAGGGTAGTCTATTGCCAGGACCCAGCTGACAGGGAGAGAGCTAACCGAGACTTGAGGAGGTTCTAACTACTGCTACTGGGGAGGTTATTGCTCGGGACAAAGGGCGACGTCATCAACTGCCGACTTCTAGGGATACTCGAGGACCTGGAGGCAGTTGGCAGCTACGCCTGGGGAGCGGCTCTGCTGGCGCATATGATGGCCGACCTGTCCACGGGGACAGGGCGAGAGACGACCATCAGTGGCTTCTCACCTTTTCTTCAGGTATGCATTTTTCCTCTTTTTCTTTTTTTCTATTATTATTTTTTTTATGCGTGTGAATGCCTTACTAATGCAATGCATGGATGCAGGTTTGGAGCCATCTATACATGCCGATGGGGCGCGCTGACCCACGGCCTGGAGGTGAGGGAGCTTTCCCTCTAGCACGGCGCTGGGTGCCGATCATCTTCGGAGCCCCACTCGGATACGAGTTGTGGGTTTTACGGAGAGAGTTCCGCGACTTCCCTCCCTCGCTGGTATGTATGAATGTTATGCATTTTTCTTTTGAATTTATTTTGAATTTATTATGATGATGATGAAATGATGACATGTATGTTTATGAATGCGGGTGCAGTGGAGACCCTATGAGGGGATGACAGACGAGGGCCAGTCTTGGGTCGTAGCGGGCCGACCTCGCTTTGGGCGTGAGCTTTGGGTTCACTGCTTGAGCGAGATCGAGCCGTTACGGCTTAGGTTGGTGATGAGGACGCTAGGCCTTCACCAGGAGTGGGTAGAGGTAGGCGAGCCACGGGGCATCGGGAAGAAGACACGCAGTCGTACAAAGGCGACCGACTGGAGGGTGCGGTTCGAGGAGCAGTACGTCGACTGGCAGCGAGGCGAGACCAGAGTCACCTCTCGCGCGACTGACAGCTCCGAGTACCTCCGGCGCTACTGGGAGGTATACGCCGGCCGACCCCAGATGAGGGTCTTAGGGGTATGTATGAATGCAATGGTTTCCAAATTAAATGCAAATGCTTATGTGACTTTCATGTGACTATCATGTGACTAATATGTAATGAATGCAGGATGCGCAGGACATAGCGGTGATGGATGCCCAGGCCCACCTACACAGCCTGGAGGACCAGCTGACTGCCACACGGGCAGACCTAGAGACCCTGGTGAGTGTTTAAATTATTTCTATATGCAAATGAATTTTTTTGTTGAATTATTGATGATTAGCCACTGACGATCTCAATGAATGCAGCGTGCCCAGCAGGGAGTAGTGAGGAGAGGCCTCCAGCTCGAGAGGGCCCAGTGCAGAGGTGACTGCACTGACAGGGCAGCTAGCCGGAGCGATCGCACGAGCTGAGGCAGCAGAGCGCGATCTTGCTTCACGGGTAAATTCCAAAACACAAATCCATTCAAATATTGATTATATAATTGTGCACTGATGAAAACCCATTTTAAAGACTGAGGAGCTTCGAGCCGCTCTTACCTGCGTTGATGAGGGCTTCCGCGCGACGAGCATACAGGTGAGTGGTTTTAATCATGTATTGCTTGAATTGCTAGATTACTGAATCATTGCATTGATTGTGGAATTGATGACTTGTTTACCTGTTTGCAGGTGACTCAGCTTCAGGCAGTACGTACTGAGTTGGAGATCCGTGATCAACGGATCTCAGAGCTTGAGAGGTCCCTGAGGCGACGAGAGGAGATTCCTCAGGTCGTGGCCGAGCTGCGTGTGGCTCTTGAGCCGGAGAGACGGGAGCGTGCCCGGGAGCGCGAGGAGCGAGCTCGTGAGCGGGAGGAGCACCAGGCCGAGCGTGCCCGGTACCAGGAGCAGGTAGCAGCACGCGAGCGAGAGCTGGCAGATTCGAGGACCCAGTTGATCCTTTCTCAGGAGCGGCTACGAGTGTCTGAGGAGCGTCTCCAGCGAGGACGTGAGCGAGCACGGGCTGCGGGGTACTCCTTCACCAGCTCCACTTTCGTGGCGGGCTCTTCCCTCCGAGAGAGGAGCGAGGCAGGCGGACACGTTCGGGTTCCTGCTTCTTCACGGGGGCCCATGCCTCCTCCACCAGCGCCAGCTCGGGACGGCGAGGAGGAGGTTGAGAGTAGGAGAGAGGAGGGTGGAGGCGAGAGCTGAGAGATTTACTTGTACTCCTCCACCCTCACACCTGTACTCAAACATTCATGATGTATATATATATGAGACTGAGATTTCTTTGTTACCTGAGCACTTTGTGTGGTTGTGGCCTTGTGTACTTTCTTCTTTCCACGTTCTTCGCGTTTGCTTTACTGTGCCCTGTTTCTATAGCTGCGGTTTACACTTGACTAAACAGGTTAACTCATCTGTTCGACTTGGCCCCTTGCTCAATAAGCAAGGGGTAGCAATAATTTGACCTTAATGACGGGTCAAGGGGCCAAGCCTTTAATCAAATAAGGTAAATAAAATGACTGATAACGGGGAGATGCATCATGCAAGCATGCATATGCAAACCATAAATAAAAGATGCCCATGCAAAAGAATGCAAGCATACATTGTGAAGAAATGCATTTTTTTCTTTTCATTCATTTATATTTTTATTTTGTTTTTTTGTTATTTTTCTTGAAAAACGCACCTTAGAGTAGGGCGTGGTTCGCATAAAGACGCCCTAGAAGACGGCGTGAATTTTAAAAAAGAATTTGATTTTTTTTTTGAAAAAGAAACGACTTGCTCAGAGACGTTTATTCTGAAAAAGACGACCTAATCTAGGACGTTAATTCGATAAAAGCGCCTTAGCCGAAGGCGTTAATTGAATTATTCTGCAAAAAGGTTGTCAAGGCTATCAAGACCGCCGGTCCTACATGGTCACCATCTAAAATTCATTAACCTTTCTTGAGTAATTTAAAAGGGAGTGGATGTGATCATAGTTGGCATGTATTCGAGATTTCGCACAGTGTAATTTCTTAAGTCCGTCTTGACCATCATGCCAGTTCGTGACTTACCACATAGAAAGGATGGAAGAAGATATAAGGGAAGCCCATAAGGGATTCTGAGATGCTCAAGGCAAAGTTACCTCCCCTACCCTATGCCTGTTGGAGTTCGGTCTTTGGCGTAGGGAAATTTGTTACCTTTTTACCTCTTTTACATTGCACGCATACGCCCAAGGTTTTCCTTGCGGGGACTTTGCCTTCTTGACATGCTTTTCTTTACACAACTTAACTTTCACTTTGGAATTGATTTGCATTGATGAAAAATAAACCTAATTGTACTTGGGCTTTTGTGGCATTTGCTCCCTTTTGGGCCCTGACTTCCACCTACTTGGGCGGCGGATAGGCTTGGCGTGTCTACCCCGAGGTCTCCCTTCCTCCCTTATGGGCCGAAGAAGAAAAGAACGGGTATTATCTTTCACTTTTAGTCAGGTTTTTGACTTTCCATCGGATTTTGCACTGCTTGAGTTCAAGAATAAAGCGTGTAGTGTGTGCGTGAATCAACCCCCTTTTAAATTAGCAAGACTGATGAATAAATTCTGAATTTTGACCTTTCGGACCTTGATCCTTCGTGCGCCATGGTACCAATTTTGAAGAATCTCTATTTTTATTTGCTTTTTGGAATTTCTATATTTTTAGATTTTTGAATCAATTTTCATTTTTTTAGATTTTGAAGATATATATTTTTTTGGATTTTTGTTGAATCAAGGGTAGTATTTCTTAAGATACAAACCATTCCAAGAGTGAGTTAACTCTTCCCCTTCAGTATTAATCAGTTTATAAGCATTACCAAGATAAACATCTTTTATGATAAACGGTCCTTCCCAATTGGGTTGGAGTTTGGAGCGGGGGCCACCCGACTTTACAAAAATTCTCTTGATTACCATCTCACCGATTTTAAATTTTCTCTCGATTACTTTCTTTTGATAAAAACGTGAGAGCCTATTTTGATAAACGCGCGCATGCTCAGCGGCGACCAGACGCTTCTCATCTAGGAGTTCCAATTGGGCCAGCAGTGAATCACGACGTTCATCAATGAAAAATTCCTTGTCCAATTGTACTCGCAGAGAGGGAATGAGAATCTCATAAGGGACTACCGCCTCCATTCCATAAGTAAGGGCGAAATGGGTTTGCCCAGTAGGGGTGCGAATGGAAGTGCGATAGGCCCAGAGAGCTTCAACTAGCTTGTCTGGCCAATCCGAAAATTTATTTGCCTCACACGTCTTTTTGACAATTTTTATCAAAGTTTTGTTAGTTGCCTCTGCTTGGCCATTGCCCTGCGGATAATAGGGAGAAGAATGATGCAATGCAATGTTATACCTGTTGCAGAGATCCTTGATTTCTTGAGAGATAAATTGAGGTCCATTGTCGGTGACGATGGTGCTTGGGATGCCGAACCTTGTGATGATGTTCTTCATTATAAACTTGCAGACGGTTGACGCTTTGATCTCCACGTAAGCTTCTGCTTCCGCCCACTTGGTGAAGTACTCCGTTTCTGTGAGGACAAATGATTTTTGCTTGGTCAGGAGATTCGAATCACCAAGAGGTCCAATGATATCAAAAGCCCACATGGAGAAAGGCCATGGGGAGGATGTAGGATGGAGTGAAGAAGCAGGAGAATGAATCTTGTCAGCGTGCAGTTGACACTTAACACACCTTCGAACATAGATGGAACAATCCTCTTCTAGAGTTGGCCAATAGAAACCTAGCCTAAGGATCTTCTTAGCTAGCATCTGGCTATTCACATGACCACCACATACTCCAGAATGCGCCTCTTCCACAACTTTCCATGATTCATCATCGTCGAGGCATCTTAATAAAACACCGGTGAGCCTTCTCCTATAGAGCACACCTCCAATCAAAACATAACGCTGAGCCACTCTTCTAATTGCTTTCTTTTCTTCTGCGGTGGCTTCCTCGGGATAGGACTGATCATTGCAATATCTGGCAATCTCATAATACCAAGGCTTCTCTTCGTCAGCCAATTCTTCTTCCCAGTCTAAAAGCATGACCTCTTTGCCTTTAAGGGATTCCTTCTGCTTGATCTTTTCAAGCACCTTATCCCTAATATCGAGGAATGCACGATCCTTAATAGCTGGCGTGTCACGCTGATGAATTAGAGGAACATGAAAATCACGCTCAGGAGGGAAGACTAAAGCAGAGGCCAAAGAAGCAAGGGCGTCGGCCAAGATATTTTGGCTACGAGGAACATGGACGAAGATCAATTTGGTGAAGAGCTTGGCATAAGCTGAAGCAAGTTCCTGGTAGGGTTTGAGCTTAGGATTGATAGTGCGGCATTTGACCAACACCTGGCGCAGAATGAGCTGACTGTCACTTACAATCCTCAAATGGGTGACACCATAACGATGAGCGGTTTGAAGATCGGCCAAAAGAGCTTCATACTCAGCTATATTATTGGTGGTAGGAAAAGTGAGCCGAGCAGTAAATGGGATGGTGACCCCTTCTGGTGTTAAAAGAACCATGCCGATCCCTCTTCCTTGAGAATTTAGAGCTCCATCAAAATGTAATGTCCACATAGGATCATGAGGTTGATTAATGGACATTAGTTCTTCATCTGGAAACTCCGAATTGACAGGATCAAAACGCGGTAGAGGGTGGTGAGCAAGATGTTCGGCAATGGCGTAACCTTTGATAGCTTTCTGTTGAATGTAAGTGATATCAAACTGAGAGAGGAAGCTTTGCCAGCGTGCTAATCAATCAGTGAGGACAGATTTTTCAAGGAGGAATTTAATCGGATTCATGCGAGCAATGAGGTGAACCTCGTGAGCTAGGAAATAGTGCTTTAACTTCTGAACTACCCAGACTAAAGCAGCGCAAGTTTTCTCCATAGCTGAGTACCTCTGTTCACAGGGGTTAAGAAGTTTAGACAAATAGTATGCTGCCCTCTCTTTACCTTCTTCGTCTACTTGAGCTAAGACAGCACCTACAGAGTCATCCAGGACGGAGACATAGAGAACGAGTGGTTTGCCTAGAATCGGTGGCCTCAGGACAGGAGGATTGGCCAAGTAATCCTTCAATCCGTCAAAGGCTGCCTGACACTTGTCATCCCAATTAAACTTGACTCCCGACTTAGTAAGCTCGTAAAACGGCTTACATCTTTGTGAATGCTGGGAGACAAAGCGGCGAATAAATTACAACCTCCCGATTAATCCTCGAACTTCCTTCAAATTCTTGGGAGGAGGCATATCTTTAATGGCCCTTGCCTTGTTGAGATCAACTTCAATTCCCCTCTTGCTAACAATGAAACCAAGCAACTTCCCTGAAGAAACACCAAACACGCACTTCTTGGGGTTCATCTTCAACTGATACTCTCGTGATCTTTGCAAGACCTTAGCTAGAACCCCAGGATGTTCAATCCTTGTCCTTGATTTCACAACCAAGTCGTCCACATACACCTCGATAAAAATGTGAATCATATCATGAAAAATCGCCATCATCGCCCTTTGATAAGTGGCTCCAGCATTCTTGAGTCCAAAAGGCATGACCACATAACAATAAGTCCCCCATGGTGTAGTGAATGATATCTTCTCTTGATCTTCTTCAGCCAGATGAATTTGATTGTAACCTGAGAAGCCATCCATGAAAGAGAGATTCTCAAATCATGCCGTGTTATCAATCAAAACATCAATATGAGGGAGGGGGAAGTCATCTTTAGGACACGCACGGTTGAGATCCCGGAAGTCTATACAAATCCGAACTTTTCCATCTTTCTTCATAACCGGGACGATGTTAGCCACCCAATTGGGGTAGAGGACAACTCTAACAAATCTAGCCTTATGGAGCTTGTCGACCTCTTCTTTCATCTTTAAAGCCATATTAGGGTGGAAACGCCTCAACCGTTGCTTGACCGACACAGACCCTGGCTTAAGTGTAAGGCGATGTTCAACGAGCGCAGGGTCTAAACCAGGCATATCTTCATAACTCCATGCGAACGTGTCCTTGTATTCTTGCAGGACCAAAATGAGCGCCTCCTCTTCGGAGGGCGGTAAATTCTTGCTTATGAGGACAATCCTAGGGTCTTCCTCGGTACCCAAATTAATCTCTTTGGTAGGCTCTTCTACGGAGGCTGACGGTTCGTCAAATCATCTTATGCCACTAGCAAAAGCATCAGCCTCGTCCTCATATTCTTCATAACTTTCATCCCCCTCTTCAATAGGGTCTTCATCATTCATGATTTCATAAACACCCAAACCCTCATAAGAAACAACAGCATCCTCATATTCCAACTCTAGCAAGATGATTGGATTCTCTATAAATTCAGGAAGGGCTAAACAAGCCTGGCATCTGATAGCTAACTCCAACAGAAACCTACAGGGAATCTGCTTACCCTTGGACTTCTTATGTGAATCTACCCCTTGAATCTTAGTGTTAGCAGAAGAAGAGGAGGAGCAACTAGCTTGATCAGAAGGAGGAAGGGATGGAAGTGAAAAAGCGGATACAGGAGGTGATACAGAGGAAGTCCCCTCACCAGAGGGGGAGAAAACATTTAGCAATGAATCTTGAAGGAGCGGCCCCTGGGTCGGGACGCACTCAGAAGAGAAATAGGAGGTCTCCTCAACAGAAATGGAGAATTGGAAATTTGGGAATTTGGCATTTTTTTTTCTTTTTTGTCTTTTTTTTCATTCTTATTTTTCGTTTCAAAAAGAAAGCAGTGTGAAGGGAGAATAGCAGGAGGAGTGGAAATTGCCAGATCAGAGAACGATTGGATCAGTGATGGCCCGCGCGGGGGCATGATGGAGAGTTTAGAAAATCGCTCGAGGAGCGAAGAAGGAATTGTGAGAGAAACTTGGATTGAATCTGGAGATAAATTGATTATAATCGGAGGTGGTCTTGGCACGCGACCAAACCGATGAGAATATAGAGAAGCAAGCACAGATGGATGCATGGATGTGAGGGAAAAGAGGTCGGCCCACAGCCTGTCCACAGTGAAGCCTTCTTCAAACGGAACATCTGGCTCTCCAGTATCAGTGTAGTCACTCAGCAGCTGCCTCTTATCTGTAATTGCAGCTGGCATCTCAATCAATTCATGAATAAGTGGCGGCCATTCCGGGTCAGTCGGCATGAAGAGGCGGCTCAGAGAAATAGTAATATCCTGCATATCGAACCACCTGTACCAGTCACATTCTGGATCATCCATTTTCCTTCTTTTATCAGGCCTTAGGGACTCCAAGGCTTTATATGTGGCCAACGGGGCAATATGACGAGCAAACTGTCTAGCATGAACATCCTGATAGTCTAATATGGAAGTGATTATTGTAGTTTGCTTATTATTTTGAAAGCCACCCGTGACAAAATGTGTCTTTAGTGTCCAAGTAAGCGGCTGGCGATCTGTCTTCAGAGTGGATGTCATAAATGCCCATGGTTCATCTTCATTTTTGCGTGGCCCTTTATAACCTAGGCCGCCTCGTGCAATCAGCTTCTGAGGTTTAACGGGCCTAGTCCTGCCTTGGAGTTTAATACCTAGGCCTTTGCCACTTTGATACCCCATTTTCATTAAAATGTTCCAGCCAGAGGTATTCATCATATTTTTCTTCTTTTTCCCCTTAGGAGGCAAGGGTGTCATAGCAACTGTTGTGACTTTTTCTGGCATTGGCCGTGGACAAGGGACGTCCAACACAGATAATAGTGGCTTGTTGGCCAGCCACATGGATGGAACTGATGAAGCCACGTGAATATCCTCCTCTGGCAAAATTGGCATACTGGTAACTTTAATAATGCGGCCCTTGTGTGGGAATTTAAGGCATTGGTGATTTGTTGAGGGCACCGCATCGAGTTGCTGAATGTAGGGGCGTCCCAGAATGCCATTAAATGTCGGGTCCATATCCAGAATGTGAAAATCTGTTGTGATGGCGGCAGGACCCAAACTTACCTTTAAAGTAATCATGCCTAGAGGAGGCTTCTTTGTGTTATCATATGCAGTGACTGTGATGGTGGATGGCCGAATTTGGCTCTCCGGAATACCACACAATTTCAGCGTGCTAGGTGGCAAGACATTGATGGATGCCCCAGTGTCCACCAGACATTGCTTAACAGCCACCTTATTAATGTCAACTGTGATGCATAGAGCGTACTTTCTTGCTGGGAGTGGCGCCAGTTCATGTTCATGGAAAGTAATTGCCGGCTGACTGCTAGCGGGTGTTAAAATCGTGACTATCTGCTCAACTGGAATATCTTCATTGACCATCACTTTCTGCAGATACTCTTTCAATGCTAGCCGATGAGTGGTGGACCGTTTGATCAATTCCAGGATTGAAATCCTTGCTGGAGTCCGGTCCAAATGCCTTAACAAATCATATTCAGTGCCCGGCACGGACCCTTGTTCTTGTTCTTGCTCTTGCGACCCCTGCACGGGCTCTAGCTCTCTTTGTGGAAAAATACGGTGGAAAATCCATCCGCTGCGGAGCGGCGCCACGCCTTGTAGTGCCTCTGTCGGGGCAAGTGTGGGAGAAGGACTCGAAGAAGATGGAGGTGTGTTAGCGTTAAGAAGTGGTGGAGGGGTGTTTGAAGAAGGAGCCCCCACGGGGGGTGTTGATGAAGAATTCAATAGAGACGCCCCTGTAGGAGGCGTAGGAGTAGAAAGGGATACCCGAATGCGGGGGGAATTGGTGGGGGGTGGAATAAGAAGAGACCTGGGCATAAAAGGTGGTGGAACTGCTAGTGGAGGGGTCCTTGCCGGTAAAGGAGTAGTGATGGCGGGTGCAGTGGGCGTTGGTGATGGGCGAATGGGGAGTGGCCTAGATGGCAATGGCGAAGGGTTGGTGGTGGATGGGTTTTGTGGTGGCGTAGGCTGTGGAGGTGGTATACGTGTAAGAAGGGGGCGAACCGGCAAGGTCGGAGAATAGGCGGAGGTAGGTGGGTTAACGGTGGGCAGAAGAGATCGGCCCACTTGAGGGGTAGGAGAAGAAGAAGGGGTGCGCAAGAGGCGCGGAGGTTGATTTTGATTATGATAAAGTGCCCCGACAGAGGCGTTTTCTTCATGCCATCCCTGCCCTCTCTCCACCTCATGGCGAGACGTGACAGGGTTTACGTGCTGGTTTGGCGGGTGCTCCGGCAGTGGATTGTGGACGATCCCCATATCATGCTGAGGTGCTGGAGCTTGTTGTTGCTGTTGTGGAGCTGGTTGCTGCGGCTGCTGAGCTTGTTGCTGCCGAGGAGCCCTTCTTTCTTTCATGGTGGCGATGAATTGTCTCATCTCATCCCAATTGATGTCACCCTGGTCATTTAGATCATAAATATAATCTCTGAAGTGGAAGCAACGATCAAGGTTATGACCAGGTGCACGATGGAAAGCGCAGTAACGGGATGTGTCAACATTAGCGGGCCACGCTGTTCTTTCTCTTGGTAATATGAGCAAATTGGCGGCCATTAAGGCATTGAAAATATCCGGGAGACTTTCTGGTAATGGAGGGTAGTGGTCCCTTTTGGGGCCAAGTGGTGGTCTCCGTTGTTGTTGTTGGCCATAGTTGGTAGGTGGTGGTACCTGGTGGTACTGTTGCGGAGCTGGAGGGTTAGCGCGGGGCGCTTGGTTTGGTGGTGAAGCAAAGGAATGTTGGGGTGCGAATGGGTGTTGTGGAGTGGAGTTGAAATGGGGGTTTTGTGGTGGAGGAAGGTTAGGACGTGGGTTAGCTTGATGGGGGTGGTCAACTACGCCAACCTGCTCATTTGCAATAGTGCCCTCCGTCGTGGGCCCGCTGTTGTTGACATTGGTGGTTTTCTTGAATAGCCGTGGCTTCGGCTAAAACATGCCCATAATGGGCGAATCCTTCATCTGTGTCTGAATATAGCGAGCTCTCTCATAGAGCTCCTCCATGGCGGTTAACCGGTTCATGGCTAGTATGTGCCGGAACTGAGGAGTGGCATTGGAGATAATCATCTTGACTTGTTCCGGTTCAGACAGTGTATCTTTCAACTTTTCGGCCATACACCGCCATCTATCAGCAAACATTATGAAGTCCTCCTCGGGCTTCATCTTTTCCGCGACCAGATCTGTGAGCCAAAGGGATGGTCCGACCCGGTCTCTGTATTTTTGCAAGAACTTCCTTTGAACAACATCAAGGTCGCCGGCATCAGTGGAATCCAGTGAATAAAACCATTCAAGGGCTGGCCCCTCCAGAGATCTCCTGAATAAGTAAGCCAAAGAGGCCTTGTTGTCTTGCCAAAAGGAGGTCTCGTACATGAAATCCTTTAGATGAATGAAAGGGTTACCAGTCTCGTTATATCGCCGGAAATTCGGCATCTCAGATGGTGGTAAATGGAAGACTGGCAATGTAGGGAGCGAGATTTTCGGGGCATTCTTAGCCGTGGTGACCTTCTTCAATTGCTCTTCCATGCTTGCCAACTTCTGAAGCAGTAGAACATTAGTGTCGGACTCGACTGGGGCCGGATTTTGAATAAAAGAATGCGGTATAGGCGTCCGTAGAATTCGGGGAGGTTGGAGAAATTGGTGCCTAACCGCAGAATGGCTCGCCTGTTGGGCCGGCATGGCCGTACCGGGCGTTGGTGGACGGGAAGGAGGTTTATGCAAGACCACCTGGTCATTAACGGGGTGATGGCCACTCTCGGCCGGAGGGGGATTGGAAGATGAAGAGGGAACAGACTTCCCTTTCAAGGCGGCCTGGACAGCCTGCCGCTGGGAATCATCCAACTGAGATAGTGCATTAATTAAATCCGTGACATTGAAGGATGGGGAAGGGTTCCCCGAAGTGTTGGAGGGCAAAGTCTGAGAAGAGGGCACAACCTCTTGAGTAGTGGTATCAACCACATGGATTTGAGGATGATGGGACTAAGGAGGAGGGTAATTTCCCTCATAATAGATGGAATCCTGGAGGGGGGTCTCATATTGACCAAAAACATTCTCATCCTCATCATCATAAGAATACCCGTAGCCTGCCATGTTGATGATCTTACCTGAACGGAGTTTCATGTTTAAGAGGAGAGACAACTTTATAAAGGCACTATCAAACAAACAACCACTCAATCCAAACAAGTCTAAACAAATCAATCCAAGCAAGTGTATGCAACCAAGTTGAGATGAACGCAAGGTTTTAGTGTTATGCTTGAGATTAGAGTGGATTAAATTGTTGAATAGTTCACTTCTGTTTGCAATGCGGAACCTAGTTGATCCAAGTGTAACCTCCGGGTCAACTAGATTTTTTTTCTCCTCACTAACGATAGGTTCTTCTATACTCCGGGTATTTCAAGGGTACAACCAGCCCGGCGTCCGTGAGGGAATCCACGGGTGCGGGAACTTACGGAGGTCTTGGAAAAGGGGTTTCCGGTCTAAAGAGACGGAATGCTCAATGGAGGGTCGTCCCGATTCCAAGAGAGATGTGTGGAATCCTAGTGTAGAGAGAGGAGGTCTCTCAACCAAATGCCACAATATGCAAAATAAGATGATCAGATCACAGCAATATAGGCAAGCAACAGACATGTAAAACGCAGGAAAGAGACGACCTGGGGCAGGTCGCTATCAACCAAAGCAACGACAGGGTCACTGTCGTGAATCACTGCGAGAGGCTATGAGCCAACAGTGAGAAACAAAGACACGCCTCTGGTTGAGGCGCGAAATCTGAAACGGACGCCTCTGAGTGAGGGCGTCAAATCTGAAAAAGCGCCTTGCGGTGAGGCGCTATGTAATAAAAGAACGCCCTGGGGCAGGGCTTGAATTCACAGGCAGCGTGATAAAAGTAGTAAAATGATGAAATACGTCTTGACAGAAGACGTAACACAGTAATAAGACGCCCTGGATGAGGGCGTTAAAAGAAAAGGCGCCTCTGGCTGAGGCGTGAATTCAAGAAATATGCAATCACAAACTGGCTGATCCCGGGGAGTGTGCAGGGTGCACAAGGGAGGGTGCCCGTGGGGCACAAAGGAGGGGTACCGTGGGTACCAAAGGGAAAGGGCACACGTGGGTGCCGAAGGGGAAAGGGCACACGTGGGTGCCGATGGGGAAAGGGCACACGTGGGTGCCAAAGGGAAGGGGATAATCAATAGAAAAACAGTGGATGTCCCACTGTGATCGCCAATTTGTAGATCGTGATAAATCCACACATGAAGAAGAAATTTAAATATGAGAACGCATAATAAAAATAAAGGGGGAGATGATATAATAATAAGGAAAAGAAGCACGTGGTGCTACTAAGGAGGGTGATCGCCAGAGGGGTTACCTCAAAAATAAAGGAAATTGATCGCGAATACCTGGTGGAAAATAGAACGTGGGATAGATTGTGAATTCCTCCTCCGCCTTCAATCGGCCGGCCGATGAAGGGGTTTTTTTCTTTATTGATTATCCTTGCAAAAATAAGACAAAACAAACAAGAAGGAGATCAGCCAAGTGCACGTAGTATCAATCCAAAGATGATATGAAGATGAGAAAAGGACAAAAACATGCGCACCTTACTTTTGTTTTTTTTAAAAACCCCTAAAGAAACAGGGAAAGAGGAGATATGATGAAGCTTAATGCAAACGTAAAAGAAGAAAAAAAATAACAGTGGTGATGAAACTAATGCACACGTGAAAGAAGAAACACAGTAGTGATGATCGGTTGATGAGGAAAAAGCAAACGAACTGAATAAAAGAAGAAACCCTGCTGTCCCTGACGACAGTAAAGGGAACCAAGGTGGACGCGGTTGGCCGGAAGCAGAGCTCTAAACGATCGCACAAGAGGAAGATGAAGCTCTGTAACCCTGAACTCGTAACCTGTAAACCTGTGAACTCTCTGACCCGTCTAATTTGAACTCTCTGACCCGTCAACCTGCCAATCCGTCAACCTTGTAAACCTTGTGAACCTTTGCCTCGATCGACCAGAGCATCCTTTTATAGGATTTCAAAAGAAGATAAGCTCAAATTTGGGAAGATAAGGATAGGCAATGATCAAAGAAGGCAGGACTCTAGCTCCAATTCGAGCAAGGAGACCATTGGAGGCAAGGAACTACTCGGGAAAGAGGAGTTTAAGCAGGACACGAAAAGGAAAACACGACCTCCAGAAGGGCGTCAAATCACAAATTGACGACCTACATCAAGACGTTACTCAAAACACGACCTCTATCAAGGGCGTCACTTCTTGGATTTAATTTTGGCAATAAAACTTACTTTATTTGAAAAAATATGAGAACACGCCTTCGATGAAGGCGTTAATTGAAACAACGCCCTGAGGAAGGACGTTAATCAATAAATTAAATTCATTTTGAATTTATTTTGAAACCGGATAATACCAGGAATTGACGCCCTGTCATTTAGTCGTCCTTTCTTGAGAACACGCCTCATATTAGGTCGCTATTTAAAACACGCCCCTCTTCAGGTCGCGAATCATAAAAATGCAAGAACAAATCAAAACCACTCACAAGAAGTAGAAAAACTTCATATTATGAATATATTGAAGTTCACTCTGGGGCGTCAACATAGTGACATGAGATTTGATCAACATAGTGTCAATTTTGGCGTGTCTACAGCAAGGACCCCTTGTGTAGATGGAGGTGATGGATCCAACAGAGGGGTGAGTGAGACTCAAGTATCCTATGTCAAATAACCCTATGGCTAGCATGTTCATCAACCTTATTTACCCAAGCAGACCTTCAACCAAGCCTCTCAAGGTCTCAACAAAGTAGATGGAATGATAAGTGACATGGGGAGGTTGGATGGGCACTATTTGGGATAGGTGTTCCATGGGTGGGTGGTATGGGCTTGAGTTGTGAACGGTGGGGTTCTTCTTCAGCCACTCAGCTAGAGGCTCTCTTATGATCACCTGTCCATTGGATGGGAAAGAAGGCTCTAGGTAGAACTTAAGGTTGGTGTGAAAGTTAGAGGTCTGACGCCGGTCTCCGTCCATTGTTGGGATGCAGGTGTCCTTCGGTGTGGGGGTGATATTGAGGAAAACATCATCATTCTTTGGGACTTCATTGACTAAGCTCATGTCTCTCATGTGGGTGGTTTTGGTAGGAATTTGGACTGGTGGGTGTAATGTTGTGGGGTGTGAGGGAGTTGGCGGAGGGATCATCGGAAGTAGGTGGGGTTCCGGTGTAGGTGTGAAAGGGGTATGTTTTGTGGGGTAAGAGATCGGGGACGTTGGCCACACGCACGGGCCATATTTTTGGTAAAAGGCTGTAGGTGATTTGGCATGCTCCTTCAACATCCCTATAACAAGCTTGTCCCATGCACTCATCTTGAGAAGGGATAGTGGAGCGGGGAGGGTGACTCGACTAGACACGATGACGACACTGTTTGGAAGACTCTAATGCAATGCCCAAGGACTAGACTTGTGAGAACAAGCCTAGAACTTGCTCTGATACCAAGTTGATGTGACACCGACTTTGTGAATGCAGCAACTAGACCGAGGGTCCTTGGACTTACCAAGCAAGCACAACGCACAAGAGTAGAGAATTACGCAAGTTGCCAAGCCACCGTTGCGCACACGATTCCCGGGTGACTCGGCGATGCCGAGTGGAGGTAGTGGAACAAAGCCCTTGCTGGTAGAGGACCAGCAAAGCTATGGTCACCCTCCCGAGGGTACGGTGCGCACAATCAAAGGGCTGGCTAGGTGCCGAAAGGGCATCGGGTCACTCTCTCACAATCCCACGATGACCACTCGTAAACGGGGAGCTTCGGGGTCGGGCGCTCTCTCACCGTCAACAGAGCAATTCCACGGATATTATATGAACAAACTACTGATATGAGATCAAGGGATAGAGCTTACCCGGTTGGTTTGAAGAAACCAACCCCGTTCGGAGACGAGGGCGAGCAGGGAAGTGTGGGTTCCCCGCACACTGCGTCGATGAAGCTTGATCCCTACTAATTATTTACATGCACTACGCCTCACGCAGGAGGGTGGATCTCGGGGTGGGGAAAAGTGGATTACACACAAACACTACCTCCACACAGGGAGGGGCGGTAAGCCGGCCAGGCGGGGAGGGGCGTGAAGCTAAGAACGGAGCCGGATTGCCCTCCCGGGGTTCTGTCCGCCGGTTCTGTCGCTGACAGGCACTCGCTGTCGACTCCGCTGTGATCGCTCCCGGACTCGAAAGTGAACAAGACCAACGCCAAAATGTTGGTGACTGACCCGGGATGAAGCCTGATTTTTTTTGGTGCTAGAAGTTATTGACGCTGGCTGGGACAAACGTTGGACCGGCGCTGCTCTACTCTGCCTTGGACTGAGTTCAGGTTGTTGCAGCAGGTTGGCGACTTCACCACAATTGCTCACGTGATCCAATCGAGACGGGATCAGGACGGTTGCGAGCGTGGTCGAATCATCTTCGATCAGCAACCAAGATGGGCTCCAGAGGAGGTCGGAGCAGGGAGGTGGAACCTAAAGAGTGAGAGGGGGTCTGATCAATCCCTGATAGAACTGACCTGCGCACCTGGAAAAAATAATTTGGAACGGGGAACTCCGAACTCCAAACGAGGTCTCGCTTGCTGTGTTGGACAGAGGACTGGTGGATCTTCGCCCCGGTCAAATGGCGAACCAAGTGGAGCACCGGTGTGGTTGAAGTAGCTTCTGAATGGCAACTCTGGTTTCTGTCTGGACTGGTTCTGTGCAGTCGGTGAAGAATGGCTCTCCCGGACAGCTCCGAACTCGAATTGGGGCGGGATCACCTCACCTGCGAAGATGACTGGAAGAGCTTTCCGGCAATGTAGCATATGCCTCCAGAAGATGCGCGGTGAAGACGTGGTTGACTCTGCAACTCGACCCTTGACTACTGCCTGCGGACTGAGATGAATACGGTGATGATAGGTGATGGGAGACGGAGTAGATGGGGTGGGAAATGGGGTGGATGGGTGTGGGGATGACACCTGACTATGTGGGAGTCTGTTAGGGGGTGATACAAGGTGTGGGAGGGGCAGAAAGGGGGTTGGGAGGTGGTCTAGCAAGTGGAGGAAGGGGGAGCTGCGAATTTGGGTTGGGAAGGAGAGAGGGAGGAGAGATCTCTCCTTTGGTTTGAATGTGGGGTTAATGGTGGTTGGTTAATGAAGTCTTGGGGAGGGGAAAGGGTGTGTTGGGAGATGGGATTCTCCCTTGGGAGATGGAGGGGTGGCTTGGGAATGGGGAGGGTTGTCTTGGAAGGTGGAAGGTTGCTTGGGACTTGGTGAGAGTAATGGTGGGAGTGATGGGGCCTTGGGAAGATGAGGGGTTGGGGTGAGGTGGATGATGAGGTGGCAAGGGAGGAAAGTGCAGGGGCAAGGGCGCCCAAGGGTGAGAGAGAGGGGAGGAGAGAGAGAGGGGGTCGCCCTCTTTAGAGAGAGAGAGATAGAGAGATAGAGAGAGAGAGAGAGAGAGAGAGAGAGAGAGAGAGAGAGAGAGAGAGAGAGAGAGAGAGAGAGAGAACACAAGGGATTTCAAGATTTCTCTTAAACTTTCATTCATTCATTCATTAGTTCTCCATGGAGGGATTGGGATCCTATTTTTAGGAAACCCTCAATTTACAAAAAGTCCTCACCTTTTGGACTATTGACAAATGACCAAGGGGGGAAGGGGGCGCCCATGGGCCGAGCCCATTGAAGTGGGCTCGTTAACCCACTAGGCCACCTAATGATACTTAGACTTAGATAGATGACTCACTAACTTAGGTACTTGACTCAATAAAAAGAAAATTACATGGTTAAGACTCAAAGAAAGATATGAAAAATTACATAGCTAGACTCAGAAAATCAAAATGAACACAATGGCGAGCATCGGGACCCTTGGAGAAATGGGAAGTGGTAAGCGATGTCCCCATCACCCAACCTCCGGCGTCGGAGAAGAAAGAAGAGTTGTCTGCTCCTTCCTCTTGTTTAGGTGGGTCAGTGTGATCCTCCTGTCGATCCCTCCTCTTCGGCCGTCTGCTTTCTTTTGCTGTTGCAATGTAAATGAGAAGGGGGGAGGGGCGATGATATGAGCCAAACCTCCCCCCCCCTCTCTTATCATTTCCCCTTATTATCTCTGCATTTGTTTCTCATTTGTTTTAATGGCAATCGCGCGACAACGCCGACGCCAGAGCAAACCCTATATGTTTTTCTTTCGTGGAATGAATAGATATATATATATGTATATATATGTCAATGGTAAATGCGTGAATGTTTCCTTCTTATTTTTCTGCGTCCCATTCCCCTCATCTCTGCAAGCACTCCTTTCGGCCAGTGGGACGGCGCTGTTCAACAAGGATGTCGTGATGGGATGTCGACATATGTGTACCCTCTATCCACTGTGCCGATGGAGGTGAATGCAAAGTGTTCGAACGCATTCGTGTATTTCTCTGCATGGATGGCTTCTTCCGTTCCGTCTCCCTCAACGCTAATACGCCCTGCTACGTTAGGGGCTACACTAACCCCCCTCTCCCCAGGGTTTTCTCCCTCTCGAGCGTCGAAGGTTTCATCGCCAGAAACATACAAGCAAATGTGTTCTTCTGGCTAATCCTGGGTTCATTCTCTTATTTCCCTCTATTCTTAACCGTGAACGAGAGGAGGTGAGTCTGGCCCTATACCTCATCTCACTGTCTTCTAAACATCGACATGATAGTCGTTCTGTCAACCCGTTAACATATACACGCATATATGAGCACCTATAGCTATCATAATTAGCTCACTGACCGAACGGATTTCGTAACAACTCTGTATTATCACCTCTTCAAGGAGATTGGGTGACCGGGGTGAGGGGAACATTCCCCAGATTCACTGCTCTTCCACTCTGTCCGCAGAGGACCGTCTCTCAGTGGCGAGCTCTCTTATGGATCAACGAGTGAACATTAAATGGGTTAATCCCAATATGCCCAAACCCATAGTCCTTGATGGACATTGTGGTGGCCGTGAGATGTGTGCCCCTCGTAGGCTGGCCCTCGAGGTTTCCTTCTCTAACCAGTCGTCCCGACTTGAGCGTTGAGTCGACTTGGGTCACGTGCCCCTCGTAGGCCGGTCCTCAGGGTCTTCGCTCCCATAATGAGTCGTCTCATCCGCCCACTCTCACCCACGGACTTGGTGCCCCTGGCAGGCTGGACCTCGGGGTTTTCCTTTCCGTTCGGGTTTTGCCGGCCGCCGTTACGCCACCCGGCCTTCAGGGGTTGCTCCACTACGTGAGTATTCTCTGCTGCTCCCCGACAATCTTCCGGAATGGGGAGATGCTGCCGAAATTTTGGCTCAAACGAGTTTCACTCGGAATGATCGTCGCGCTCGAGTATGAACCTCGCGCGGGCCTATGACTCGGCTTCCGGACAGCCCGAGGCCGACTCACTAAGTAATCAACTCAATAAAATTTCAAAATCTTTCAAAATATTTTAATAAACTCAAAAACAAACCAATAAAACCTCAGTTTCCATGAAATTGGGCTAAACCGGCGCCGTTTGCACCTGGCGCGCCTTAAAATGACGCACCCCTTCCCAGAGCGCCCCAAAGGGGTCGCGCCGTTTTGATCCCCCTTCTGCACCTACGCTCCGAGGCGCCGTTTTAACTCAATACCTACGGTTCCCACGCCGTTTTAAGCCCTTTTCTATGCGTACCACACCGATTTCATTCCGAATCGTGTCGTTGTGCCGTTCCGGTCCCCTCCTCGCTTCTGGGGTGATTTTCAGTGTTAATAACAGAACGAAGTAAACCTTTTAATAAATAAATGGAGTAAATTAGATTGTCTAAGCTTGAATTAATCTGCTTCGTACCTTTGCCATCATGCTTTAGTCTAAGCATTCATGTCATGTCAATGCATGCCTGAGTGCGCGGGCCCTCAGTATATCAAATGGCATGAGCTGAAAGCCGGGCGACTCCCGATGAAAAACTCTTGCCACGCTTGATGGTGGTCTTCGGGCCTAAGTCCTCCACCATGTACTGAGGGTCCGCCCTAATAAATCGTGTGTAGTCGATCGTAGCATCTTGCATGACCAACTCGCATGCTCTGTATCTCTTATTCCGGCCTCGACAGCCCGCTTTCTCGGCAATTAATCAAAGGTTTTTCCTCCTCGCGGGGGATGTAATTAACGTCATGAACTTTATGGTATGACGGACTGCTGGTCCCAACCGAATCTCATTTTCGCTCGACACGGGTCTGAATGAGCACATAATAAATTTGTCACTCATGTGACTGGCACGCCCGCGCAGTCAATCAGTCAGTTAACTGCCAGTCAGTTAATTGATTGATCGACACGTGAAATAAACCAAATAAACCCAAATGATAATCATAAATAAATAAAAAGAAAATCGGAGAGAACGGAAAGATCCCATCGCAAATAGTCTGGCATGCCCGGTGGAACCAGTGTCACCTTTCATCTCTTTGGCGAGATACTTGGGCTTCGAGGCCCTCCCAATGGCTGCTGATCGTTGGTTTGTTTGTCTTTGCAGGTGAGCGACGATGACGACTGGGTTGACTGGCGTCGGCTTTGGCCCTTCGATTATTGCCGGTCATGCGCAAGGGTACATGGCGGTGCCCATGGAGTTCGGCAGCTTCCCTGCCTCTGTTGGCTTCCCCAACTTCTTGGGGTTGGCCTTTGTGGATGTGCTAGAAGTGGAACCCTTGGAGCCTATCGAGGGAGCTACAAAGAACATGGAGCCTCTGAAGGCTCGATGCTGCCACGACTCGTTCAAAAGTCCAACCTCGGTCGCCAGCTGCCTGGTGCACCATGCTATCCATGGGGCCCGCCCCAATGCTGTCAACAGGAACCCCGGTGGACGTCAGCGCAGGCAGATCCGGAGGTGTACTGTAGATCATGGAAAATCCACTTTTAAGATAAAAATAATAATAATAACCCCCAATTAAATGATTTGCATGAAAGATGACTTTACAAGATATAGAACTACAATTGATGATAAAAGGGGGGTTACATGTAATAATCAAAGTCCGTGATCGCCACTGAGGCCAACAACATGCCAAATAATATAAAGATCAAGATAGGGCATGTTACATACCTCAAAAATTCAAGATGGCCAAGGGCTGGCCTGGGGATGAACGCGCTGTATCATCCCAGCGCGTTCTTCAGATCGCGCCAGGAACCTATAGCGCGATATCAGACAGGAAGCAGGGTTATTTGGATTCGTTCCTTCCTTGCTCCAAGGCCGGCCAAGGTGCAAGGGCTCCACGTATTAGTCTTCTAGTGCCTGCAAACAATCATAAACAACAAATAAAAGGCCCATTAGAACGAGATTTTAGTAGAATCTACCCCTATTCTTAATCAAAAGCATGCAAACGGGGGGCTCGATTACTTGGGGGTTTTGTGGTTTTTAAACCCCTATGGAAGGGCCAAAAGATAGGTGTGGTGTGTGTATATGCATGTGTTTTGTAAAAGAGTGTTTAAAATCAGGATGCAATGCTATGCAAGAATAAAAATCAGTGCTTTGGGGAAAGAGAGAGTAGAAAGAGGAAGAACACGAGGATAATCCCTAAATACTCCCTTGATGTGTGAGGAGCGAGGAGTTGTTGATTTGGAACGAAACACGGCCTCCCCCTCGTCAAGATCTCGAGTTGCATCCCCTTGAAACGACGGCCAAAGAGTGCAATTTATAGGAAAAAGATCGAGAAGCAACCCTAGGTCGGAGTTCAATTCAATCCAAAGGTTTGGCGGCCCAAATTGAGGTAATCCTGCCGATTAATGAGGGGGAAAGACTCCTATTAGGGTTTGGAACCTTCCTTTGGGAGGAAAATGATTGGAAACTTACCAAATAAGGACTCTGAGATGAAAGAGGGGAGTCCGGGTCGGACTGGATTTCTGACTGAGAACGCGCTACAAGCATATAGCGCGTTCATGAAGAACGCGCTATGACAATATAGCGTGATAATTAAAGGCCCATCAAATGATTTAGAAAAAGGAGAAAAATCCTTTGGGCAGTTACTTAATCAAATGTTGAGTGAGAATAACATCCAAAGTGGATGCTATAATGATCAGATGTCAAGAAAATAACAACTGTTCAAATGGTAACTTCACTTAGATCCACAACGCGCTGTGAACAAGAAAGCGATAAGAGCGGATAGCGCGGGGATGCCAAACTCGAGACGAGATCCAAGGTATGGAATTGAAATTTTGGGCCAAGAATAGAGAGACATCCCAGAAAATCAACCAACTAAGGATCAATTGGGGCATTAACTAGGAGAACAAAGAAAATGCCCAATTTATCGGCCAAAATTGGGTGTCTACAGATGCCCCTCCTTGATATCCGCTTTGCAGGGGAGCGAGACGGAGGTAAAACGGAGGCAAAACGGAGATGACACAGAGTGGTAGTGATGGGGAGATGAAGTGAAAATGCAGTGGAGCGGACTGATAAGTGGATATCAAGGAAAAAGAGACACCCATCACAACCGACAAATGATAGGAATAATCCAAAAAACTCTGTGCTAACCACAAGATCGAGCTAGCATCAGTGACCCCTGCCTAGAACGATAGGCGCGGAACAAAGAAAAGGGAGCTGATCAACCTCTTGCAAAAGAGGCATCCGCAGTGCGTAGCAACTACGAATTTTACTCAGTTAGTGGAATGGACGCGAGCCCGGCGGATCCATCGACGCCATCATGCGGTTCACAGCTAATGAGTGGATCAAAAGAAGGAGGATAAGTTGAATTGGATTGAAAGGGGATAAGTAAATTCTAGGCAAGGGTCACATCGACCAGCGAGATCCAGTGTCCAACTAGGAGTAATCTTTCAAATTCGGAATGGAATTGAATTTCTTTGTTCAAGAACATGAGCATTATTGATCCTTAATTAGGAAGAAGAGTTGGGCATTTATGAATGCAAAAGGCATGATGCGTGCAGGGCTAAAATAAAAGAAATTCTTAAAACAAATGCAAAGAAAGAATAAAATATAAGATACTCAAGGATAATATTATTAAATCAAACAGACTTGGGTCAAGAGTTATCTGCAACCACGACGTGCGAGATGAAGTCCATCATCCCCAAATTTGTCTGACCTAACGGCCTATCCGACGATTAACTGCATGTTTCTAGATCATCACTGTTTTTGGTAGAGGGGAACTCAAATCCCGAAACATACGGAGAACCAGCCGGTCCTTGAGATAATATAATAATATAAGTATCATATAGTAATGCAATAAAAGAAATGGATAAAGAAATACTTACCTGATGGCGTATCATCATCTTTCTTTTGCTTTCCTGCGAATTCAATGTTAAGCAAATTCAAGCAAATTCAGGCACGCATAAGCAAAAGAACACAAGTTTCTCATTCACTCTCAACATATATTCTCATGGCATTTCCTTTTCTCTCCCTCCCCCCTTCTATTTTTTTTTCATTTATTTTCATCATCGCGCTATATATACATAGCGCGATAGTGTCGCGCTATGAACATATAGCGCGTTCATTACGCGCATATATTCAAAAACCGCCCCCCTCCCCTTTCATTCATTCCAAACCCATCCTTCCTCTCTCGATTCCCTCTCTCATCCTCTCACCAACCCGAACCCTCATTGCCCTAATCCAATGGAAGGAGGACCTCCCCGACGCTCCAAACGGCGCGCCACCCGCGGCCGTCAACGAACTCGCGCGGAAGAGGACGAGTGCCCTCTCCCGTGGAAGAAAATGCCGACTCGAAGGCGACCGTCTCTGCCCGGCTTGAAGGGGACGAAATGGAGATCCCCCCGGACGATGCCGAAGAGGTTGAAGGCGCCCCAACGGCCGAGGAGATAGCGGCGGAGACCATTGGAGGCGCGGCGGTTCGAAAATGACGATTGGTAAGAAATCGCCCCTAACTTGTTATTTCTTTGATTTTTCTTGTTTTTTCTTTCATAAAGGATGAAAATGGAAGGGGAGATGCCCCTTTAGACAGATATGTAGGGCAGAAAGCCCATGGAAAAAAATTTGGGGAATGAGGGGTCACCCTCTACCTGCGGAAGGTGAACGCGCTATATCTTCATAGCGCGTTCTTGAAGAACGCGCTATGACGATATAGCGCGTTAAAGAACAGAATGCCAGTTTTTCTCATTTTCTGATTTTTTTGTTTTGTTCGATGGACACAAATTGATATTTCTTGCTTTTTTATGTTGTGTGCAGGGTGTGGAGGGTGCAGTTCGTGCCCGGATTTCATGGACATTGGTTCGGGCCGTCTACTCCGCACTACCGGAGTTTCAACGGGCCCGCCTCCGCCGAATGGGCTTCGGGGAGTTCCTGGAGATAGAGGTGCTGAGAGTCGATGTGGGATTGATAAGGGCTCTGAAAGCCAGATGGGATACGGGGTGCAAGGCCTTCCTCTTCCCCTGGGGTCATATGATCCCGACTTTAGAGGTCGTCACCCGTATCACTGGGCTGCGGGTGCATGGATCGGCAGTGACGGGCTGCACTTACCCTGACTACCGGGAGATGGCGCGCAGGCTGCTAGGCTTGGAGCTGGAGGGGACTGGCCGAACCTTGCTAGTGTTGAGGATTGCTTTGCAGGAGAGTCTCGGCTTGTTCCATACGCAGAGGGAGGTGGGAGAGACTTTGACAGCTCATGAGAGGAGACTAGAGGCTGGAGCCAGAGAGAGTTTCGCGACTGAGGCTGGCGCACATGCCGACATGGAGCTGAGGAGGTTTCTTATTCTGCTGATCGGCAAGCTACTTCTAGCGACTCGGGGTGATGCAGTGAGCTGCCGATTTCTACCCCTACTGGAGGATCTGGACAGAGTCGGACGGTATGCTTAGGGCGCGGCAGTCCTAGCTCATTTGTTTGACAGCTTCGGCATTTCTTCACTCCAGTCTTCACTCGGGGGGTTCTACCCTCGACTTCAGGTATCTCTCTAAACCTTAAACTCCCATGATTAAATTATGCACTTGCCTCTTATATTGATCACATGAGCTGCATTTCAGGTTTGGAGTTACTTGTATCTTCCTACCCTCAGGTGTGCTTGGGAGGATCGAGGAGACCTACTGCCCCTGGCCAGACGATGGACCCCTACACGAGATGGCCGATCTCTGAAGGACCAGGTCACCCATATTCAGGAGATGTTAGATATGATGCCCCATATAGAGGTAAGATTGATTTTTGAAATTGAATTATATTATCTGAATGAGATCCAGGGCAATGATAAATTGAACTATGCAGGTGGTCTGGACTCCCTATCAATGGGACGCCGAGGTGATGCCCTTGGTGGAGGCGGCCATCCCATACTTCGGGAGAGAGATCTTGTTGCATGCCCTCAACCTGGTCGAGCCACTATACCATAGGTTGATCATGAGGACACTAGGACTCCATCAGGCGGTGGTAGAGTTCCCGACCTAGGCGACGGATCCACGACCTAGACAACGCTTCCGAGGCCTCCAGGGGACAGATGACTAGCGGCAGCGCGCCCAGGAGCAGTACGCAGATTGGAAGAGGCGTGGCCGAGCAGTCCCTGCGGGAGCGGATTCAGATGATGCCTACCTCCAGGCGTACTCTCAGGCATACGGCAGCCGAGTTTATCAGAGCGCTCGCGGACAGGTATGCCTTTAAATTCATTTGTTCTTGATTATTCAATATGTGACCAATATGTGTTTATTGCAGTTCGACGTAGAGGGGAGACTGGCCATGGTACAGGGACTCCTCGACTCCATGATCTGGCAGTGTGAGGACCTCCAGCATACCGTCGATGAGCTGGTAAGCACTTGTAATTAGAATGATTTGGATTTGAAATTCAATTAATAGTAATGCTTTCTTTTCAGCGCGAGGAGCTGGAGGCAGTCCGATCCTCGCATGGTGCTTCATCTTCCACTCAGCCTGTTTGCGACCACACCGACCTGGAGAGCCAGCTTGCTAGTGCAGTTGCTCGGGCGGAGGCAGCTGAGGCCTCCCTACAGGAGAGAGTAAGCAATCTGTTCTTTTAATCTTAGTCTTGAAAAAATTTTATTATCAGTTATTGACCAAGATTTCGGATGCAGGAGCAGGAGCTACGGAAGGCGGAAGCAGAGCTGAGCGCCGTGATGCGGAGGAGCTTCCTCGATATGTGGCAGAGCTACGCCTCTTACTCGGGGTGGAGAGGAGTGAGCGGTAGAGAGAGAGGGAGGATCGAGACAGAGAGAGAGAGAGAGATGGGAGAGAGAGAGAGTGGAGTGGGAGCTAGAGAGGGTGGAGCTGCGTACCAGATTAGGCATCGCCGAGCAGCGGGCGAAGGATGCGGAGGATTGCTATCGGCGGGGGCGTGAGTGGGCTTAGCGCGAGGGATACTCCCGAGCCTATTCGAGCACTGATTATTTAGTTACCTCCTTTGAGCATCAGAGGAGGGAAGATGCTGAGAGGGGAGCACGCGGTGACAGGGGTTCAGCCTCTCGAGGATCGATGGCTCCTCCTAGGTCTTCCCGGGGAGGACAGGAGGAGGCTGAGAGCTCGCGTAGAGAGGGAGATCAGGAGGATCGAGGGGAGAGCTAGAGAGGTTGTTTTATCCATTCTCACTTTGTACTATTTTGACATACATAGTGGAATGAGACAGTCTTTGATACTTGTTTGCACTTCTTGTGGTTGTTCTTGTGATTTTGCGCGCCTCTGTAAAAGGATATCTCCGCAATAATGCCATCAGTAATATAATGCAATTTTCTTTTGGAATTTTCAAAAATATGCAAATTTTTAGGAGTTTTCAAAAGAAATATTTGTATTTTTGTGTTGATTTTGAAAAGATATGAAAGTTTTGGAAATGCTCAAAAATTTTGGCAAAATTTTTGGAATTTGGCAATATTGAATTTTTTTGGAATTTTGGCAATATTCAATTTTTTTTTTGGAATTTTGGCAATCATCATTTTTTTTTGGAATTTGGCTTAGACATTGCTAATGCAGCATCAACGGATGTTTAAACCACTGGCTAAGGGTCTTAGTTCCTTCCCCTTTCGCTTAAAATTGCCCAAAGACTGGCGTGCATTTAAAGGTGGCGCCCCATGACCAGCTACCTTTGGTTAACGGTGCTCCTACCAAGGCCATACCTGAGAAACATTCGATCTTAGAGGGAGAAGAGAAGAATAATTGAGGATAAGCTTTATGCAGGATGGGAGATGTCGGGACTTGGATTCCTTCTAAGGTATTTCCTCTCAAAGAGGTAATCTGTTGTGCCGGAGCTTTGTGCCTTTGATTTTTAGACCCTTGACATGCATACGACCAGGGTTTTCCCTGCGGGGACTTTGCCTCTCTTGACATGCCATAATTCATACTTTTGAATTTATCGAAATTTTGACTTGATTTTCATAATAGCCCTTTTGGCGAGATGTATATCATGAAATTCATATGAAAACTCATATTGATTTTGGGTCAAGACTGCCCCTATTTGAGACTCCTCTCGTATTGGGGATTACCGAAGTTGGTCATCTCATCCGTCAACCTCTTGCCCCTGCATTCGGCCGAGTAGAGAAGAGAAAAGACTTTCAGATATACTCATGGCATGGCCAAAGTAGCAACGGTGTTTTATCAAAGGAGCCGGCTAAGGACGCCGTAAAGTGTGTACGATGCCCAGCTAAGGGTTGCTCTTAACAAGCGGGGAGAGAACGTTGAATTCCCAGCGCGGGGTTTTTATTAACCAAAGGTGCTGCAGAAGCAAGCCTAATTTGGAATAATTTAATTAAACAAAAGCCTAAGATAAAACACCTCTTTTAATCTTTATTAAGAAGCACTTCATTTTGAAAATCATGCGTGAAGTAATGAGAAAATGATATCATAAAAATGCATACTTACGCCAATATATTACCTTGTGACCTTTCTTGAAATAGTTACCGTGAGTGGCGGGGTTGATCATCGTGGGATAGTCCTCTTTTAGCGAATAAAAGGATTGGAAGCAAATGATTTGGAAGTGGCTTAACAAGAAGGAGTGGTGCTCAGACCAGACTCAGACGAATAAGGAGAAAAGGAAGAGAGGCGAGGGCTAGAACTCCCTCACTAAGGCGCGGAGACCCTGATCACATGGAACAGTCTACAGAAGAAGCGAAAAATTAAGAAGAGGAGTGAGGACTAAACCCTCGGAAGTAGTGGGAGAAAGGGCAGATGCCCAAGGCAGTGGATGCGGAAGAAGTTAGGTCGGACCCAGGATCAGGAGGAATCAGGAGAAGAAATTGATAGATGGAAAGAGGCGGATCCGGAGGATCCGGAGGCAGAGGGGGAGAATCATGATAGGAGGAAGAATCCGGAGGCTCTGGAGGGATAAGATATCGAGGGACGCTGCGCCCTTGGAAAAAATGGGGGAAAAGATGATGGAAAAGGAAGAAGAAAATGAAAGATGTGATGTCCCGGAGGAGCAGAAAGATGAATCAGAAAAAAGATGGAGGATCCAGAGGTTCCGGAGTAAGAAAATGCCGAGGGACGCGGTGCCCCAGGAAGAGTGGATGAAAATGGTCAGGAGGGTCCGGAGGTTCCGAAGGGATAGTGAAAGAAGGGATGTGACGCCCTAGGAGGGGGGATAAGAAATCCAGAGGATCCGGAGGAGGAAGACACCACGGGGCATGATGCCCAAGGGATAAAGAGAGGGATGAAGGATCCGGGGGTTCTGGAGGAATGAGATGGGAGGGGGCGCGATGCCTTAAGAAGAAGGAAAGAGAATCCGGATGAAGAAGGTAGAAAAGGGTGCGACGCCCAAGAAAAGTTAGTGAGATGCCTGGAGGATTCGAACGTGATGGTGCAGAGGGGCATGATGTCCAATGAGCAAGATCCGGAGGTTCCAGAGGGGGAAGATACCATGGGACGCGATGCCCAAGGAGGATGGGAGAGAAATCCGGGGGGTGCGGATGCAAGAGTTGGAAAGGGGCGCGATGCCCTGGGGAAGATTGGAGGGGGCACAATGCCCGGTGAGCGTAAGGGGACATGGAGATCCCGAAGATAGAGGCGGAAGACATAGGAAACGTGGGGGATCCGGAGGTTCCGGAAGGCGGGGAGGATACGGGTCTAGAAACCCGAGAAAGAAGAAGTGCATGTGGATGCAATAGAATGGATGCGATGAATGCATGGATGCAACAGAATGCATGAGATGTAAAGAATACGAAGAACATGAAGGGCGAGAGGATGAGATCCCCCTCCTTACCCTTGGAGTGGCCCATGAGGAAAATGTGATAGACAAGAATGTGGATGACATTGAATAGAAGGTGGATGAAATAGTGGAAGGCCCCTTAGCACCAAGATAACCGCCCCTCCATGGCAGTGAAAGTGTATAGCCAGTTGGCCCAATGGATAAAGCAAGAGTCCATGACGAAGCTTCAATGGTAAATGACAACTCCCTTGAAGAGTGAAAAGTAATAGTGTGAGAGAGTTGGAAAGTCGGGATAAGAAGCATTGTGTTGTCCAGGGGTCGTGGCATAAAAAGAATGTTGAATAGAATAGGCATTCGCCCCTTGTATGGAAGAAAAGGTTCAAGATTTGAAAGTTGGAACAAGGGGTGCCCTGCCCGGCCCTTGGGCACAAACTTACACGGCATCAAAGTTTGACATTCTCTCTTAGTGAGCAGTGGCGGGAACTTGGCTTCTTCGACCATGCTTGGCACAACAACCCGGATCGGCATCCGGCATATAAACTCTTGCATCTTGAATAGCTCGGCTGTATCCAAATCCTTCTTGCCCGTCTCTTGGTCATCTTCGGTACAAATACTTGCAGAAGCACTCCCATTCCGAGTAGTAAAGGAGGATGAAGCGGAGGCGGAAGGCTCCATGGATGGTGGTGGTATAATGGAAAGTGTTGAAGAAAGGGTGAGTGGAAGTGGAGGTTCAAACACCTCGAGCTTCTCTCTTTGCTTGGAAGCAGTCAGGGTTGGCTCGAGTGCAAAAAGGGGTGGACCTTGCTCAGGACTAGCCACGGGTAAGGGTGAAGGGTTAAGTAGTGGAGTAGGGGTTATAGGCATAGTGGGTTTTGGGGTTAAAGGGATAATGGAGGGTTGAGATGGCGAACAAGGAGGAGTAATAGAAGGCTCGGCAGAGGCCGGCGTAGTGGAGGGTGATGGAGGCTCGACGGAGGCCGATGGAATGGAGGATATTGGTGTGGTTACGGGAGGTGAAGGTTTAGTGTGTTGAAAATACCGGATGGGGCGAGAGGTGTTGGGGATAGGGGAAGGCGCATGATGCACCGGTGTGGGTGACTGGAGTGTCGACCAAGAGGTCTCATAAATGGGAGTTGGATCGGGGACTGTGGCATAGTCTTGAGCATAGGGGTCTTCTGGCAGTGGAGGAAGGGGACGGCGAAGGAAACTCGGAAGGGGTGCTTGCAGAGCTTCGTCGTATGCCGCCTCAAATTCTTCAATTGCCGGTTCTTCATTAGCAGGTTCAAGTGGACACCGTAGTGAAGGCGTGTATGTGGGTGGTGGAATGTAATGGTATTGTGTATGTGTATGTGGAGGTGGAGGGCCATATGCGTGAATTGGGTGAATGGGTGGAGGATAGACGGCGTCCACTTGAACGTTGAAACCCGCCGGCTCTTGCTTGCTCGCACTATCGATGCCGTAGTCGTCTCTCCTATCCTTCCAAGGTTGCTCCATCTTTGTAATGTCATTCAGAGCGGCGTGGAGGGGATTGACTGGAGTAGAAGGAGCGGGCCGTGGGATCGTAACCCTCTTAAATTGTTCCTCCAACGAAGTGACTTTGTCGAGAAGCGTTTGTTGGAGGGGCGTGACTTGAGCAACATAGGGTTGGCAGGGCCTTGAAGGAGGGGCCGCATAAAAAGGCCGTGGAGGGGGCGTGATGAGCTGACCCAAATGAGGACCCGGTCGGGCTGGGTTGGAAGGAACAGATGGGCCTTGGGGCCGTGAATAGGGAGGAATAGAAAGAGGCGGGTGATGGGCCACCCGAATAGGAGTATGAATAGAAGAGGGAAGTGGGTGATGGGCCACCCGCATAGGATTGGAAGGAGGATGAGAGGAATGAGATGCACCCTCAACAACGGCCTTAAGGGCTTGGATTTGTTGAGGGGTGAGATGATCTAATGCATGCAAGATCTGGGAGACCTTCTCATCGTCGGGAGGAGACGGTCCCATAGGAGTAGTGGCTCGCGATTGAATCGGGGGACCATGAGATTGGACATTGCCCATGGGTCGGGCAACGCCACAAGAATGAGGGCGTGGTCCCTTGAAAATATGATGAGAATTATGATGTTGAGATTGAGATGTATAGGATGTGCTAGGTTGTGCATCCTCATTAAGGTTAAACATGTTATTTTGTCTATCAAGGTTAGCCATTATGAAATCAAAGTTCAAGCAAAATAATTTGTAAAGAAACACACAATTTGGAATGGTTACCGTTGCTTTTTTTTATTTATGTGGACCTTGGTGAATTAATGACTTTATGCAAATTGATGTGATCACTCAAGGGAAAAACCTAGTTTCAAATGTGGTACTCCGGTGCCAACTAAGAACACTCTCTCACCATGCATAGGCCAACTAAACCCGGAACTTCAAAGGTACAACCTGCCCAGCGTCCGTGAGGGAATCCACGGGTGCGGGGACTTATGGAGACTTGGTTTAGGAATTTCCGGTCCAATTAGATGGAATGCTCAATGGAGGGTCCTTCCTTCACCAAGGGGGTGTGAGATCTCCTAAAAGTGTGGGGAGAGGGGGTCTCCCAAACTGAATGCAAGGATGAATGCTATGTTATGCAAGAATATCTAAACTAGAACTAGCAAATAAAATGAAAAATATATTAAAAAAAGAATACACAACAGGAAATGAACAAGATGCAACCAGAGAAGATGACAATCAGAACCCCGACAGAAGGTGTGGGTGAAATACCCTCTGGTGATTAACGCGCTATATGTCCATAGTGCGATCTGATAGAACGCGCTATGGATGTATAGCCCGACCAATGACAGGGTGGGGGAACCCCAAAAGACAAATAATCACACACGCTTTGATGAATTAACAAGCAGGCAACCAAAAGAACGAACGTGGTGGCACAAAGGGTCCCACCGTGATCGCCAATTTGTAGATCATGGAAAATCCACTTTTAAGATAAAAATAATAATAATAACCCCCAATTAAATGATTTGCATGAAAGATGACTTGACAAGATATAGAACTACAATTGATGATAAAAGGGGGGTTACATGTAATAATCAAAGTCCGTGATCGCCACTGAGGCCAACAACATGCCAAATAATATAAAGATCAAGATAGGGCATGTTACATACCTCAGAAATACAAGATGGCCAAGGGCTGGCCTGGGGATGAACGCGCTGTATCGTCCTCTTCAGATCGCATCAGGAACCTATAGCGCGATATCAGACAGGAAGCGGGGTTATTTGGATTCGTTCCTTCCTTGCTCCAAGGCCGGCCAAGGTGCAAGGGCTCCACGTATTAGTCTTCTAGTGCCTGCAAACAATCATAAACAACAAATAAAAGGCCCATTAGAACGAGATTTTAGTAGAATCTACCCCTATTCTTAATCAAAAGCATGCAAACGGGGGGGCTCGATTACCTGGGGGTTTGGTGGTTTTTAAACCCCTATGGAAGGGCCAAAAGATAGGTGTGGTGTGTGTGTATGCATGTGTTTTGTAAAAGAGTGTTTAAAATCGGGATGCAATGCTATGCAAGAATAAAAATCAGTGCTTTGGGGAAAGAGAGAGTAGAAAGAGGAAGAACACGAGGATAATCCCTAAATACTCCCTTGATGTGTGAGGAGCGAGGAGTTGTTGATTTGGAACGAAACACGGCCTCCCCCTCGTCAAGATCTCGAGTTGCATCCCCTTGAAACGACGGCCAAAGAGTGCAATTTATAGGAAAAAGATCGAGAAGCAACCCTAGGTCGGAGTTCAATTCAATCCAAAGGTTTGGCGGCCCAAATTGAGGTAATCCTGCCGATTAATGAGGGGGAAAGACTCCTATTAGGGTTCCTTCCTTTGGAAGGAAAATGATTGGAAACTTACCAAATAAGGACTCTGAGATGAAAGAGGGGAGTCCGGGTCGGACTGGGTTTCTGACTGAGAACGCACTACAAGCATATAGCGCGTTCATGAAGAACGCGCTATGACAATATAGCGCGATAATTAAAGGCCCATCAAATGATTTAGAAAAAGGAGAAAAATCCTTTGGGCAGTTACTTAATCAAATGTTGAGTGAGAATAACATCCAAAGTGGATGCTATAATGATCAGATGTCAAGAAAATAACAACTGTTCAAATGGTAACTTCAATTAGATCCACAACGCACTGTGAACAAGAAAGCGATAAGAGCGGATAGCGCGGGGATGCCAAACTCGAGACGAGATCCACGGTATGGAATTGAAATGTTGGGCCAAGAATAGAGAGACATCCCAAAAAATCAACCAACTACGGATCAATTGGGGCATTAACTAGGAGAACAAAGAAAATGCCCAATTTATCGGCCAAAATTGGGTGTCTACAAGTACTACTGTGGTTACCGGAACCCTCACCCAATCCGACAAATCTATGATAGTTGGTGGCATGCGCGTCTTCCTCAACGGACGTGACAAGCGGATAGTTCAGGATCGGGTTGTCCCTTCCATCCCCGTCCACAACTCATATCAAGCCCTCGCTGGAAGGAGGGCAGAAAGAGAAGAAGCTGGCCATTACGGTCGAGAGAAGTTGGCCCCCAGGCCAAGGAAATTTAAGCAGGTGTGGGTCCCCAAGAGGGTCCAACCTGTTCATCAAGCTGCACCTGTCCCCCGCCGTCTTGCTCACGACGGAGGGGAAGGAAAGAGAGGAAGGGGCCTGGCCCCGAAAGAGGAAGAAGTAGTTGCGAACCTTCCGCGCCGTGAAAGTTTCTGGTCCTGCGCCCGTCAAGCCAACGTCCCAGCTGTGGGATGAAGGTTCCAACGACCTGCCGACAGAGCTCGGCTAACTTATACCCCTCCTGTGGGAGGTCGGCAACTGTCCCCCTTGTTACATCAAGAGCGGGGTCAAGAAGAAATGACATGTCTAGTCAGGAACTATTTTCGAGGGTTAGGCAACCCCTCGCTTGGGCAACAGCGACTGATGCAAGCAGCCGCCGCCAATGAAGACTACTGCCCATCAATGGCAGAGGGAGAAGATGTAGGAGAAAAGATGATGGTGTCGTCGGTCGACGACAATGGCTATGCCAACGGCCTTGAGATCGAAGCCGATGAAACCACCCCTCAGCGGGAAGAAGAGACAAGAAGAATTTCTGTGTTCGAGAGGTTGACCTTTCCAGATCAAGTTAAAAGGAGGGTCCATCGACAAAGGAGAAGGATGCAGGTCTTCACCTACAACACGGCTGGCGTGTTCAGCCGATACGGAGGGCTTCCCGAGGATCCCCAAGAATTGGCTCAGTTGGCTGCAAGGCCAGGGCTTAGCACTCGAAGAACAGAAGCCGCGAGGCAACTCCTGGCTACAACTGAAGGACAACAACCCTCGGTCTACCACCAGTGGGATGATGAAGCTGCTATCTTAACCGCCAATGTGGTGACGACGGAAGAAGAAGACGACATCCCCCTCGACATCCTGCCAGAGGGTACGTCCGGGGAGGCAGCAGACGTTATCCCCACTACAACAACTATGGACTCATCAGTCTTGATACTACTTCAAAAATATCGGCAAGAGATATACTTGCTAAAGAAGCAGCTGATGGAGAAAACTGAACAGTCCTCAGCTTCCAAACCACCCGAAGTCCAGGGTGAATCATCCCGGGGAGCGGTTCTCCGCCGCTCTACACACTACCTCACTCGTCAGAACCAAGCATGGCGACGACGCAACAGCGGCCACCACAGCTCCCGCCGCTGCTACCACTGGTGCTCCCTCAAGTGCACCAGACACCCCCGCTGCTGCGTCCTCCACAGCCGACCACTCTGGTCACCCCGTACCTGCAGCCGGCACACTTCTACCCAGAGCAAGTTGACCCTGCAGTCATGAACCGGATGATGGTGGAAAGAATGATCGAGCTGAAGCTAGCAGAAAGGGGTGAAGGCGACTACGTCGCGTTTGATGCCTACCGAGTGCCATACCCGCAACACCATGCTGCTAAGCGGCTTCCCCCGGGAATCAACAAGCCGCCCAAGTTCGACAAATTCAACGGGAAGGGGTCCCCGAGAGAACACATTACCTATTATATGACTGTCATGGGTGACTTGGCCAACGATGAGTCATACCTGCTAAAGTTTTTCGGATCCTCGCTAACAGGGCTCGCATTTGAATGGTATTCCAGCCTCTCGACCGGGTCGATCAGCCACTGGCCAGATATGCAGAAGAAGTTCAGAGAAAGATTCTATGTTACAGAGAGGGAGGTCACAGTGGCCGAACTCTACTCAACAAAGCAGAGGGCTGATGAGACAGCCCTCGATTATATCAACAGGTGGAGGAACCTCGGGATGAGGTGCAAGCGGCCCCCGCATCAGGAGGACGTTGTGCAAATATTCAAATAGAATCTCAGAAGGGAGGTTCTAGAAAAGATGATCGGAATGGAAATACGATCGTTTGATCGATTGATTAATGTCGTGGCTGAGGTGGAAGCCTTTCTGGCCAGACCTGCCCCTACATCTGCTACAGGCACGACCCAGAAGGGCAAGGCAGTGGAGCGGCACTCGTCGCCTAAAGAAGCAAACGCTCTTGACATAAAGGCGTTCGAACAACATAAAAGTGAAGGCAAGAAGGGAGTCACCCCACAACCTGCAGAAGCCCCAGACAGCAAAGAAGGTCCTTCACTGAGGGATAAGATGAAGACGGCCTATTCATTTCCACAGGGCAAGACCCGGGTTCTGTTCGACTGGGTAACGAAAAATGGCATGGTCACCCTGCCAGAGCCAAGGAGGCCGGAGGACCTAAAGAGAAAAGACAGCCCAAGATTCTACCCCTACCACCAGATGTTGGGGCATCCAATCGAAGACTGCTATGTTTTCAAGGACATCATCGAAGGGATGGTGAAGAAATATGAGATCGAGATGGGAGAGTACAAAGTGGACCCTCCTCAGCCACATGAAGCCCCTCGGAGGAGGGCAGGAGTCAACATGATCTCCCTATACCAGGCACTACCCGAGGAGATCTCTGAAACAAGCACGCGGAGCACCTATGAAGCTCATTTCTTGGAGCCCGCGAAAGAACAGCAGGGATGGCAGCAGGTCCCTGTGAAGCACAAGAAAAAGAGGGCACCCCACCCGAAAGAGGGGGCACAGATCCGTGGTGTTATACCCCAGCCTACTCCGCCGGTGGTAGCACCCGTATGGATCACTCCACCTACAACTGTCAAGATACCTACACATAATCGGAGGAGACAAACTCCGCTGCCAGTGATTAAGGAAACCAATCCTGGGGTCCGTCGACTGCAAAACCTCATTGAGGGGCTGGACGAATACGTGTAGCCCGAATTGAAGCCTTTGCTGGTGCGGGACCACGTTCCGTGGCGAGAACTAGAGCAGCTCTCACTCGAACAAAAGGAGGAAGCTGAAGCAGCACCCGATAGAGAGGCAGTCTGTTCTGGGGGCACCCGCCCTCTGAAGCAAAAAAAGAAGAAGAGACAAAAGAAGAAGAAAAGGAAGGCCGCTGAGGCTGATAAAGTGCAAGTTGTCTTCTGTAATACTCTATCAGCACTTTTCAACCTATCCGGAGAGGAGGAAGAAGAGGAAATTTGTTTCACACCCCATGCTGGGGGAGGCAAGGCCGAGGCTGCAATTGCTGCACATGCCACCCGGTCAGGCCGAAAATGGGGGCGCCAGCCGCCACCCAACCACAACATCATGTTTAGGGGAGAGCAACCCTACAAAACATCTCTTCCAGAGGTCAAGGGAGTCCAAATCCCTCCTCCACCAGGCCTATATAACAAGAGTGGGGGCAAGGGGGTCCCTTCATTTCTTGAATTCATGAAGATGTCCAAGGGGAAGCAGCCTTGTCAGGAGGCTAACCCCACACCCGGGGACGTTCGCCCGCAGCTAGCACAATCTGCCGAAGATCTAAATACAGATGGAGCTTGCCCCGCAGTAGCTAACAAGGAACACCCAGGAGTCGGTACCAACCAGAAGGGTGCCGAATCCGAGGAAGATGAAGCAGGTCTGTCAGGGCCTGCAAACTAAGACTTCCCCAAGCCCAGATGGGCTGAAGAGATGAAGCTCTCCAATGTTCGAGCTGGGAGCCGAATAATGAAGCTACTCGAGAAGCTCCCTGCTCGATTTACAATCTGGGAGATCCTTTCTTTGAGTGAAGAGACTCGACAGGCGATCATTACTGCTCTGCAGACGCCTGCTCATTTTGAGACATGCTTGGCTGAAGTAATACCGGAGGCTAGCATGACCTTCACTCCAGAAGATATGCTGCTGCCTACCATCAGTCACAACATGCCGCTGTATATGAAGGGGCACCTGAATGGAAGGGATCTGAACAGGATTCTGGTTGATCCCGGTGCAGCGGTCAACATCCTGCCTTATAGAATATACAAGATGTACCACTTTAATGTGCATCTCGAGAAAGTCGGGGAAATGCGTATCGCCGGCTTCAATCAAAAATGTGAAGTGTCAATGGGAGTGGCGGAGTTCACCCTCACCTTAGCGGACTTCACTACGACGGTGCAATTCCATGTCATTGACTCCCACACCTCGTACAAAGCACTACTCGGCCGCCCGTGGCTGCATGAGAATATGGTGGTGCCCTCCACGCTCCACCAATGCATCAAGTACAGTCTCCAAGGGAAGGAGGAGAGGATATTTACAGACCCCCACCCGTTCGAGGTGTTCGAATGTTATTTGGCGGATGCCAACCTATATACAGGGCCTTCCCAGAATACCTCTGAAGCTAAGACTCTTGCAGGGGCATCCAGAAGCACGTCCAGCGGCAGTTGGTATCCACCACCGCCGCGCGGATATATCAAGCCCAAGGTGGTCTCCCATATCACAGCATCCGGGGACGTGGGCAGAACAGCACCCCTAACATTATACCCTGAAGCTAATGAAGTGCGGGTCGCTCGGTGGCACAATCATATTGAAATCCCGGATGGCCTCACCAAGCCAACTCCCGGCCTTGATAACCCTACTGTCGAGCCTTTCAGAACTTGGGAGGTGGCACAGGAAGAGGGACCTAGCAGCTTGTTCTACACGGCTGAAGAACACCCTATTCGGGAAGACACAGACTGCAGCCTCCCCGAAGATATAAGCAACCCGTCGATTCCCATCAAGGGTCTGGCATTCACAAGTGATCGGATGGCCCAGATGTTTCAGAAGCAACACATCCCCCCCGATCAGTCTCAAAAGCGCAAGGAAGCTTTCTAGAAAATGTGGTATCCCGCAAATTTGGATAAGGAAATGAGACGTGTCTCTCAATATCCGGGGTTGGGCTTCACCCTGGAAGAATATTATCACAGTGGACGATACGAGGTGGACACCATCTCCACCTTCTATCCTGCTGAAGATAGCCCGCTGGGGGCAACTTTTGATGAATACTCGGCGGAAGATGAGCATGTTGAACTGGCTCAACCCGGAAATCAAGAAGTAGAGACCGCAGTCCCCTGCCGATGCTGGGAGCAGGTCTACCTTGAAGAGGCGGCCCTTCAAGCCAAATTTGATACGGCTAGCAACAGTGAAGCCGAAGATACTGAAGAAGCAGGAACTCCTCCCTCCAGTAGAGTCCTACTTATGATAACTTCAGCACCCCTTCTGCCAATCGGGGAAGCCTCGGTTGACTCCGATCAAGAGGAACATGCTGCCAAGAAAGAAAAAGCCACTTCTACGGAAGATACAACTGCCCCATAAGGCGAGACCTCCTCAACTTCTGCTACAAAACTTGGATGCTGTCCAAGCCCGGAAATAAACAACTCCCAGCCTGTCACGGCTGCAACCTTATCTGCAAAGACTGTAGTTGCTCTCTCGCCCTTGGGAGCTGCAATGGCAGTGGATTTGCTAATAGAACAACCCGCTCAGCCGCTAGTACAAGAAACAGAGAATCCTCAAGAGGCTCTGATGATGTCAGATGAGGAAGTCAAAGTACTCGACCCTCAAGATGGTATTCCAGACTTCGTTGACCTCCAGCCGGCACCTCCGGAGATAGAAGACGGAGGCCAAGCCACAGTCGACAAACTGATAGAAGTCAACTTGGGAAATGAGGAGGACCCTAGGCCTACCTTCCTCAGTGCCCAACTGTCCCCAGAAGAATGAGAGCTGTACACCCAGCTGCTGCTAGAGTACCGGGATTGCTTCGCCTAGACTTACAAAGAAATGCTAGGTCTAAACCCCGTTGTCTCACAACATGAGCTGGCAATCAGCCCTGAGGCCGAGGCGGTGAAGCAACCACCGCGGCGCATGAGGCCAGAACTCATTACTCAAATTTGTGCTGAAGTCGACAAGCTTATTGACGTGGGATTTGTTGAATAAAACCAGTACACCACATGGCTGGCGAATATCGTCCCCGTGAAAAAGAAGAATGGACAGATCCGGATATGTGTCGAATTTCGAGATCTAAATAAAGCCTGCCCCAAAGATGACTTTCCGGTGCCAATAACAGAAGTCATGATCGATGCTACAACCGGTCATGAGGCCCTGTCATTCATGGACGGGTCATCCGGTTACAACCATATTTGGATCGTAGAGCATGATCGGGTCCATACTGCTTTCCGAACCCCTAAAGGCATTTATCACTATATGAGGATGTCGTTCGGACTAAAGAATGCTGGCGCAACTTATCAGCGCGCAATGACCAAAATCTTTGATGAGTTGCTCTACCACAAGGTCGAGTGCTACATAGATGATATGGTGATCAAAACCAAAAGAAAAGAAGATCATCTGCAAGACCTCCAGATTGTCTTTCAGAGGCTGAGACAGCATGAGCTGAAGATGAACCCCATGAAATGTGCGTTCGGAGTGTCGAGCGGGAAGTTGTTGGGATTCATTGTCCGATATCGGGAGATCTAGATAGATCCCGCAAAAATTAAAGTAATTCAGGAGCTACCTGCACCAAGGAACCTCTCCGAGTTGAGATCACTACAGGGCCGCTTGGCTTATATCCGGCAGTTCATTTCCAATTTGTCAGGGCGATGCCAGCCTTTCCACAAACTGATGATGAAAGATGTTCCCTTTTATTGGGATGAAGATTGCCAGACAGACTTCGACAAGCTGAAAGACTATCTGAAGACTCCTCCAGTGCTGGGCGCATCGGTGAAAGGACGGCCATTGATACTATATATAGCAGCTACACATAACTCCCTGGGGGCAATGCTGGCCCAGAATAATGAAGAAGGGAAAGAGCAAGCCCTCTATTACCTCGGTCGGAGACTGGTCAGAACTGAGGAGAAATATACTTATATTGAGAAGGCCTGTCTGGCGCTGGTCTTCGCAGTTAAGAAGCTCCGACACTACATGTTGTCGCATGAAATCAGGTTGGTATCCAAAGAGGACCCCCTGAAATATATTATGTCCCAGCTGGCACTCAAAGGTCGCCTGGGCAAAAGGGCAGTAATCCTTATGGAGTTTGGCATCTCCTATGTGTCGTGCAAGGCCGTCAAGGGCCAAGCTATTACAGACTTCTTCGCTGAGCACCCAGTACCCGGGGACTGCCCGCTGGAACCGGAGCTTCCTGAAGATGAAACCCTAGAAGCCGTTCAAGTACAGCCCTCCTTATGGCAGCTATATTTCGATGGCGCATCCAAAATTGACACCTCTGCCACTGGATCGTCCAGGGTCAGGGCAGGAGCAAGCATAGTCCTGAAGTCCCCAGAAGGGGAAGTGGTGCACACATCTTGCTCGATAAACAAGCATTGCACGAACAACAAAGCAGAGTATGAAACCCTGATAATCAGGTTGCAAATCACCCTATCCATGGGAATTTAGATGCTGGAAGCATTCGGAGATTCCATGCTAGTTATAAAACAACTGGAAGGAGAGTTTGATGTGCGAAAGCAAGAACTTCTCCCCTATCATCAGCTGGCAACCCGCCTGATGTCGAGATTCTACTTCATCAGCATCAAGCATATCAACCGAGGCCAGAATGCTCAGGCAGACGCCCTCGCTAATCTGGCCAGTTTGTTGGTGATCCCGCCAGACACAAGCCTGAACATAATAGTGATCAACCGCCGCCAAGTCCCCAGTATTGCCGAGGCCTTAGCCGACGAACAAGAGATTGAGGTGGTAGCCATCGAAGAGGCTCAACGGCCCGATTGCAGAGAACATCTCCTACAGTGGTTTCAGCACCAACAGCTCCCAAGAGAGAAAGAACAGAGAATGAAACTTCTAAGGGTCAAAGACTCTTACGAGATGAGAAGCGGAACCTTATTCCGAATAATGGCATGCCCGAAGGAAAGTCCTACTTCATTGCTTGTCTTCAGCAGAAGCGGGACAGGTGATGCAAGAAATCCATGCAGGATCAGCTGGAGCACACCAGGCTGGCCCAAAGATGAAAATTGAGATAAAGAAATTAGGTTACTATTGGCCCACTATGTTTGATGATTGCTGCAAGTTCGCCAAGGCTTGTCAGAAGTGTCAAGAGCATGCTAACGTGGCAAGGAGACCTCCAGTGCCATTACATCTGACCCTACCAAGCTGGCCGTTTGCTCAGTGGGGCACGGACGTGGTAGGGCCGCTACCAGCATCTTCATCAGGGTGCAGATATATCATAGCAGCTACAGACTACTTCTCCAGATGGGCAGAGGTGGTCGCATTGAGAGATGTAACAGGGGAACAGGTCACAAGATTCTTTCGGCAGAATATAATATTCCAGTTCGGGATCCCTAGCCGAATCATCTCTGATAATGACAGCCATTTCAGAAACCAGAAGGTTTATCGAATGGCCGACAAATACAAGATTGACTGGAGGACATCGTGCCCCTACAACCCTCAAGCCAATGGACTTGCAGAAGCCTTCAACAAGACACTATGCATGTTACTGGCAAAGACTGTCAAGTCTAATAAAAAAGATTGGGAAGAAAGGATGTACGAAGCGCTCTGGGCCTATCGTACTGTCTACAAAACCCCAACCGGCTGTTCACCTTTCTCATTCGTCTATGGGTCGGAGGCTGTGGTGCCAATTGAATTAGAAGCTCCTTCGTTGCGAGTCGCCATCTAGCATGGATTAGTCAGCGGTGAACAAACTAATGCAGAAAGAAGATTGGAAGAACTCGCTGAGCTCGAAGGAAGGTGCCTCCGTGCGCAACAAAACATCCAACTCTACCAAGCCCGCATGGCCCGTGCTTTTGACAAGCTGGTCAAAGGTCGAGAATTCAAGAAAGGAGACCTGGTAATGGTCAAGAGAAGAGAAGTAATGGCCTCCAACCCCAAAGGGAAGCTGGTCAAAAATTGGGTCGGACCATATGTCGTCCACCGAGTATATGAAGGTGGTGCCTACGTCCTGGTAGACCACAAAGGAGTCATCCAGTTCTCTCCCCTCAACGGAAAGCATATAAAGCTGTATCACACGGCACAACCGACATTCTCGGAATGACCTACCCTTATCTTGGTCTAGTGGCATTCCGCCCTAGCCGAGCTACCCTTATCTTGGTCTAGTGGCACTCCGCCCTGGCCGAGCTACCCTTCCTTGGTCTAGTGGCACTCCGCCCTAGCCGAGCTATCCTTCCTTGGTTTAGTGGCACTCCGCCCTGACCGAGCTACCCTTATCTTGATCTAGTGACATTCCGCCCTAGTCGAGCTACCCTTATCTTGGTCTAGTGGCACTCCGTCTTAGCCAAGCTACCCTTATCTTGGTCTAGTGGCACTCCGCCCTAGCCGAGCTACCCTTATCTTAGTCTAGTGGCACTCCGCCCTAGCCGAGCTATCCTTCCTTGGTCTAGTGGCACTCCGCCCTGGCCGAGCTATCCCTCCTTGGTTTAGTGGCACTCCGCTCTGATCGAGCTACCCTTCCTTGGTTTAGTGGCACTCCGCCCTAGCCGAGCTACCCTTCCTTGGTCTAGTGGCACTCCACCCTGATCGAGCTATCCTTCCTTGGTCTAGTGGCACCCCGCCCTAGCCGAGCTATCCTTCCTTCGTTTAGTGGCACTACGCCCTTGCCGAGCTACCCTTATCTTGGTCTAGTGGCACCCCGCCCTAGCCGAGCTACCCTTCCTTGGTCTAGTGGCACTCCGCCCTGATAGAGCTATCCTTCCTTGGTCTAGTGGCACCCTGCCCTAGCCGAGCTATCCTTCCCTGGTCTAGTGGCACTCCGCCCTGACCGAGCTATCCCTCCTTGGTCTAGTGGCACTCCGCCCTGATCGAGCTACCTTTCCATGGTCTAGTGGCACTCCGCCCTGATCGAGCTACCTTCCCTTGGTCTAGTGGCACTCCGCCCTGGCCGAGCTCTCAAAATAATACACCATATTGCCATTACGAACCTTACGTCTGAACTGGCATGAAACCCTTCCCCTACGTTAGCATTATCTTCGTGCTAACGAATAAATCCTTTCGGCTTAAGACTTCGTGTCCTAGCCGGCCCTCTCACAATGTTGCCATTACGGGCCTTACGCCGGAATCGGCGAAAGATCATTCCTTTGCGTTAGCATTCAGCCCTTGCTAATGAATGAACGGCTCTGCTCGGCACAAGGCCCGGTGCTCCGGCCAGCAGCCGTCTACTGTTAACCAAGGGTCGGACATCACACTTCGACCTACCACCTTTTATATCCTCAAAAAGAAGAAAAAAAGAAAAAAAGGAAAAAATGGGGTTAAAAATAGAGATACCCCGCCAGACTTGCTCCTATATTAGGACAAGTGCAAAAATGGCTATAACCCAGCTATGGCGAAAACCCGAAAGGGTGCTACAGGCAAAATCGGGTACCCCGCCACGTGAAAACCTAAAAGGGCGTGTGGGTAAAAGCAAGAGGGGGATGGCTTCGGCGAAAACCCGAAAGGGCGCTTAAGTTAGTAAAGTGGTAATTTAAAAATTCCTCCTTTGTTCTCCCCCCGATGAAACTCTAAAAAGGGACAATCATCAAAAGTCCCACTAGAGATCCTCTAACAAACCCATGTTCGACCCTAGTCATCATCGACGAGATCGGTCGATCTCTACCCCTAACTTAGACCTTCCGTCCTTGTTAATAATCCTACCTTTGCTTCGGCACGTGACCCATGCTGATGAACAAACCCATGCTCGACCCTCGTCATCATTGACGAGATCGGTCGATCTCTACCCCTAACTTGGACCTCCCGTCCTTGTTAATAATCTTACCTTTGCTTCGGCATGTGACCCATGCTGATGAACAAACCCATGTTCGACCCTCGTCATCGTCGGTGAGATCGGTTGATCTCTACCCCTAACTTGGACCTTCTGTCCTTGTTAATAATCCTACCTTTGCTTCGGCATGTAACCCATGTTGATGAGTAAATCCATGTTTGACCCTCGTCATCATTGGCGAGATCGGTCGACCTCTACCCTTAACTCGGATCTTTCATCCTTGTTAATGAACCATGTTCTTTGCTTCGACATTTAACCAGTGTCGACGAACTAAACCAGGGACCAACCCTTGTCATCATTGGCAAGGCCAGTCAGCATTCTAGCAGTCAAGTTCTTCTGTACTCCAGATTCAAAAAAAAGAAAAAAAAGAGAGAAAAGAAGAAGAAGAAATAAAATGGGGTTAAAAATAGAGATACCCCGCCAGACTTGCTCCTATATTAGGATAAGTGCAAAAATGGCTATAACCCAGCTATGGCGAAAACCCGAAAGGACGTCGCAGGAAAAATCGGGTACCCCGCCACGTGAAAACTCGAGAGGGCGCGTGGATAAAAGTAAGAGGGGGCTGGCTTCGGCGAAAACTCGAAAGGGCGCTTAGGTCAGTAATGTGAATAAAAATTATATAAATGAATGATGAATAGTGATGATCCATCCTCCATCCTGAAGATCCTTTACAGGGTCGAAGCGGAGTCTTCATCCAATGTCCCACCTATATATATATATATATATATTCTACCCTTTCCAATTCTTGTCATCATCGGCAAGACCGTCAACCTTTTCGACCCTTGTCACCATCGGTAAGATCGGTCGCTACCTTTTTGACCCTTGTCACCATCGGCAAGATCAGTTGCTACCCTTTCGACTCTTGTCACCATCGACAAGATCGGTCGCTACCTTTTCGACCCTTGTCACCATCGGCAAGATCGGTCGCTACCTTTTCGACCCTTGTCACCATCGGTCAGATCGGTCGCTACCTTTTCGACCCTTGTCACCATCGGCAAGATCGGTCGCTACCTTTTCGACCCTTGTCACCATCGGCAAGATCGGTCGCTACCTTTTCGACCCTTGTCACCATCGGCAAGATCGGTCGCTACCTTTTCGACCCTTGTCACCATCGGCAAGATCGGTCGCTATCCTTTCGACCCTTTTCACCATCGGTAAGATCGGTCGCTACCTTTTCGACACTTGTCACCATCGGCAGGATCGGTCGCTACCTTTCCAGTCCTTGTCTCCATCGGAAAGATCGGTCGCTACCCTTTCGGTCCTTGTCTCTATCGACGAGACCGTCTGCCCTCTTGACCCGTGCCACCATCGACGAGCCCGGTCGACTATCCCCTAACCTGGGCCTTCCGCCCTCGTTAATAAACAAAGTATCATTGCGTCGACATTTAACCCATGTCGATGCGTAGAAAACACCTTTCGTCATCATTGGCGAAGTTCATAAGGCACATCCGCCTATGCTACCCATGTCCCGCCCTGGCCAAAATCCGGCTCTGGGAACGGCTGTCCTGTGGTGGAGAGAAATGAGGAGAGAGAAAAAATTTTACGAATGAGCAGTGAAGAAGAGAAACAAAAGGACGAAGTCCTTTTATAGGGTGAGGTCCCCATCTGTTAAAACGGCGTGCCCCGGAGCGCACCGTTTTAACCTGTTTGCACGCTGGAGAAACCTGCGCCGTTTTAACCCTCAATCAAAAGGGCGCGCCGCTTTAAGCGGCACCGTTTTAACAGGGAAAGGTAAAGGGGGCGCCGTTCAAAGCTTCCGATCGTGCCGGTTTAAGCATCCAACGCCGGAATTTAGTGCCGTTCCGGGCTCCCGCCAGCAAAGGAGATTAATCCGAACGAAGCTCACCCGTCGGTCCAGCTGCACTCCTGCCTTGCTTGCACCACCCACGTCTGGGGGGCATTTGTTGGCACTCAAAATATGATCCTTCGGCGACCAAGTCACAAAGATGAATGATACGGCCAGCTGAAGCTGAAAAGCCGATGAAGAACAACCTACTGAAGGCTCCTCAAGCTGCCAGAGCCCCGAGTTACCTGGAAGTGAACACTGGGGACTTCGCCTCAGGAAACTCGAGATAAATCCACAACTAACTGGCAGTGCGACCAAGCCTGCCTAATGATCCGGCATCGACTCCGTCATGCTGCTACCCTACACCTGTCGCCTGACCAGGGACGACGGTCTACCCGGTGGCTCGCCACCTGAATGAAGACTCTCCTAAGGAGGAAGAACGTCCTCGGCCATTCACAACAAGGAGCCAAAGGTTCTGTCAGCAGAAGGTCCCGATCACCGACACGGGTTCGGCTTCTCGCCATAGTGGGCCCGTTAGTGGCCGACTGGTCGCCAGTCAAGGCGGAATTATCCCGGATGTTGTACCATCCCGCAAGGAAGCTTCGAGCATAAGTCCGTCTGAGCTGGAAGCACAAATCATAGTATCGAAGGCCGTACCGGTGGAAGACCCGTATGCTCGAGCCAAACACACATGAAGTTCCGATTAAGGCCATTCACCGCGCTGAGAGCTTCGTCAACACCCGCCAAGGTTTTTCAAGGACCAAGGCGAGAGGAACAATCAACGGGAGCCTCCGGAACCATCCCCGGACCCATCGGCTAGCCCGCGTTGAGCGAGCAAGCTAAACCGGCGCACAAAAGGACGTCGGCGCCCCTTAATCCGGCGCCACCAAATCGGCACGCCAAAATCAATTGAGGACATGTCTCCCCAGTGCCACTGAATCCGGCGTGCCCCTTTCCACGATGCCAGATTAACTGTGGCTATATATACGCCGCGGCTTTGAAACAAAAAAAAGAGAAGAGGGTAATCAGGGAGGGGAAGAAGAAGAATAGAAAAAGTCAGAGAGCACCAAACAGAGAGGCCTCGAGAGAAAGGGTTTTGGGAGAGGAGCTCTGGGGGTTTTTTTTCTTTGGCCGCCACCGCCGTCCTCTGCTCCGTCCAACCTCCGGCGTCGGAGAAGAAAGAAGAGTTGTCTGCTCCTTCCTCTTGTTTAGGTGGGTCGGTGTGATCCTCCCGTCTATCCCTCCTCTTCGGCCGTCTGTTTTCTTTTGCTGTTGCAATGTAAATAAGAAGGGGGGAGGGGCGATGATATGAGCCAAACCTCTCCCCCCCCTCTCATCATTTTCGCTTATTATCTCTGCATTTGTTTCTCATTTGTTTTAATGGCAATCGCGCGACAATGCCGACGCCAGAGCAAACCCTGTATGCTTTTCTTCCGTGGAATGAATAGATATATATATGTCAATGGTAAACGGGTTAATGTTTGCTTCTTCTTCTTCTGCGTCCCATTCCCCTCATCTCTGCAAGCACTCCTTTCGGCCAGTGGGACGGCGCCGTTCAACAAGGATGTCGTGATGGGATGTCGACATATGTGTACCCCCTATCCACTGTGCCGAAGGAGGTGAATGCAAAGTGTTCGAACACATTCGTGTATTTCTCTGCATGGATGGCTTCTTCCATTCCGTCTCCCTCAACGCTAATACACCCTGCTACGTTAGGGGCTACACTAACCCCCCTCTCCCCGGGGTTTTCTCCCTCTCGAGCGTCGAAGGTTTCATCGCCAGAAACATACAAGCAAATGTGTTCTTCTGGCTAATCCTGGGTTCATTCTCTTATTTCCCTATGTTCTTAACCGTGAACGAGAGGAGGTGAGTCTGGCCCTATACCTCATCTCACTATCTTCTAAACATCGACATGATAGTCGTTCTGTCAACCCGTTAACATATACACGCATATATGAGCACATATAGCTATCATAATTAGCTCACTGACCGAACGGATTTCGTAACTACTCTATGTTATCACCTCTTCGAGGAGATTGGGTGACCGGGGAGAGGGGAACATTCCCCAGATTTATTGCTCTTCCACTCTGTCCGCAGAGGACCGTCTCTCAGTGGCGAGCTCTCTTATGGATAAACAAGTGAACGTTAAATGGGTTAATCCCAATATGCCCAAACCCACAGTCCTTGATGGACATTGTGGTGGCCGTGAGATGTGTGCCCCTTGTAGGCTAGACCTCGCGGTTTCCTTCTCTAACCGGTCGTCCCGACTTGAGCGTTGAGTTGACTCGAGTCGCGTGCCCCTCGTAGGCCGGTCCTCGGGGTCTTCGCTCCCATAATGAGTCGTCTCGTCCGCCCACTCTCACCCACGGACTTGGTGCCCCTAGCAGGCTGGACCTCGGGGTTTTTCTTTCCGTTCGGGTTTTGCCGGCCTTCATTGCGCCACCCGGCCTTCAGGGGTTGCTCCGCTACGTGAGTATTCTCCACTTCTCCCCGACAATCTTCCAGAATGGGGAGATGCTGCCAAAATTTTGGCTCAAACGAGTTTCACTCGGAATGATCGTCGCGCTCGAGTATGAACCTCGCGCGGGCCTATGACTCGGCTTTCGGACAGCCCGAGACCGACTCACTAAGTAATCAACTCAATAAAATTTCAAAATCTTTCAAAATATTTTAATAAACTCAAAAACAAACCAATAAAACCTCAGTTTCCATGAAATTGTGCTAAACCGGCGCTGTTTGCTCCTGGCGCGCCTTAAAATGGCGCGCCCCATCCCAGCGCGCCCCAAAGGGGTCGCGCCGTTTTGATCCCCCTTCTGCACCTATGCTCCGAGGCGCCGTTTTAACTCAATACCTACGGTTCCCATGCTGTTTTAAGCTTCTACGCGTACCACACCGATTTCATTCTGAATCATGTCGTTGTGCCATTCCGGTCCCCTCCTCGCTTCTGGGGTGATTTACAGTGTTAATAACAGAACGAAGTAAACCTTTTAATTAATAAATGGAGTAAATTAGCTTGTCTAAGCTTGATATAATCTACTTCATACCTTTGCCATCATGCTTTAGTCTAAGCATTCATGCCGCGTCAATGCATGCCTGAGTGCGTGGACCCTCGGTATATCAAATGACATGAGCTGAAAGCCGGGCGACTCCCGATGAAAAACTCTTGCCATGCTTGATGGTGGTCTTCGGGCCTAAGTCCTCCGCCATGTACTGAGGGTCCGCCCTAATAAATAGTGTGTAGTCGATCGTAGCATCTTGCATGACCAACTCGCATGCTTTGCATCTCTTATTCCAGCCTCGACAGCCCGCTATCTCGGCAATTAATCAAAGGTTTTCCCTCCTCGCGGGAGATGTAATTAACGTCATGACCTTTATGGTATGACGGACTGTTGGTCCCGATCGAATCTCACTTTCGCCTGACACGGGTCAGAATGAGCGCATAATAAATTTGTCACTCACGTGACTGGCACGCCCGCGCAGTCAATCAGTCAGTTAACCGCCAGTCAGTTAATTGATTGATCGACACGTGAAATAAACCAAATAAACCCAAATGATAATCATAAATAAATAAAAAGAAAACCGGAGAGAACGGAAAGATCCCATCGCAAACACCACTCTTGCCATGTCTTTGAATCATAATTTTACATTGAATTATTTTCTCATTTTGATAGCCCTTATTGACCAGATATAGCATGAAAGCTCACTTTTGAGGGTCAAGACTGCCCCTATTTGAGACCTCTCCCATATTAGGGAGTGCCTAGGTTGGTCATCTCATCTATCCATCTCTTACCCCTACACTTGGCCGAGCAGAGAAAAGAAAAGACCTTTGTGCATACCCAAAGTATGGCCGAACCAGCAACGGTGTGCCTCAGAGAGATCGGCTATGACTTGCCGTGTAGTGTGTGAAAAATCCATACTCATAGGTCACCCTCAACAATCGAGGAAAGAAACTAGACTCCCAGCGTGGAGCTATCACTAGCCTAAGGATGCTACAGAAGCTAACTTTTTATTTGACACAAAGTTAAGATCTAGTAAAAACTTTTAAAGCCACTCAATCATGTTAAGGAATCACATGCAGAAACAATAGAAATAATGGAAATGAAAGCACGTTCTTGCACAAAATAAAGATACCTTTACAGATCCATGGCGTGGAAACCAGCATCCTGAAGCAATTTTGATCATCGAGCTTTGAGGAGCGCGAGTAGCTTTGCATTCCTTGCTTGCCAGGATAAAGGATGAAAGGAGAGTAAAGGATTGGATTCCTCGACACAGAGGAGTGGCAGACATCATACTGGACGAAGAAGGGATAAAAAGGAAGAGAGACGAGGGCTAGAACTCCCTCGTTAAGGCACTGAGGCCCTGATAACAAGTAACCAGATACAAAATAAACAAGGATTAACTGAGATCAAGGTGGGCTAAAGCCTCGAAAATAGAACGAAAAAGGGTAATGACCCCGAAAGGGTGAGGAGGAAAGAATAGAGAGACCATGAGAAGATAGCTGTGAAGATAAGGAATAAGGAGAATGATCATCCGACGTGGTCGGAGAAGAAGAGTAGCGATCACCCGCCAGAGGCGGGGAAGAAAATGTATGAACACCTAACGAGGTCGGGAACAAGAAATGAAAACCACCCGACAAAGTCAGGGAACGAGCATAAGGCATCCCCAACAGGGTCAGGGGAAAAAGATGAGAAGCCAAATCCGGATGTATCCAGGGAGAAAAACTAGAAGATGCCCCTAGATCAGAAGAAGAAGGGGACATAGGCCGAGGCCTAGAATGGTGAGGATAGGAGAAGATGGTAGAAATATAATCAAGTGGCGGAAAGTACACCACCCAAGGATAGGAACTGAGCAAGAGAAATGGTGGATGGATAGAAGAATGAGAGGAGGAAGTGGACCCCGAATGCATAACTGACGGCCCTTGAACTTATGCCACCGCCTCTTCTTGGCAAAAATCTTCTTGAAACAACTCCGCCTGGCGCGGACTCGAGCCTTCGGGCTTCTTATCTTGCAATACCTTTTCAAATAACGGGCCCACCTGGCAGACAGCCTGGCCCGGTCATGAATATGCAGCTTCATCGAGACGGTTGCCCCTAGCTGTGCAGTGCTAACCATAGAAGGACATTCCAAAACAGTCAACTCCTTGTGTTGTTTATTAGAAAAATAGGGAGCTATGTCGTTTGGCGTCAACAGCATAAGATTCGGCATCCCCTCTCGACAATCAGACACGAAGTACAGCTCCCTTGCTAGAAGTGCCGGATGGAACTGAGGGAGGGCGATGCGCGGCATTGACGTGGCTACCTTACCAATAAACCGAGGGAGATGAGACAGAAAATGCAGAATGCCCCTGGCCAATCTCGAGGGCACGGCCAATTACCCCTTGAATGCTGAATTCATTAGACTTCTGGCGGCCGCGTGGGTTAGCACCATCCGAGCGGAAAACTCTTCTGGGCCAGTGCACTGAATAGCAATCAGGTGAGAGGTGATAACAACATCAATAGTGAATTCTCCGGCGAGTGAAAAGATTGCCACCGGCCTCGCTTTTGAAGAAACTGGCACCAGTGCACAGGAACTTTTCTTAAAAATCGTCTTCATAGCAAGTGCAGGCTCATGGTCCCTAGAATAGCCAGGGACCAGGACTCGGACCGGCATGCGACAAATGAAGTCTTGAAGCTTGTAATGCACAGTCAAAGCCTGGCTCGGCTCTTCATCTCCCTGGGGACTCGACCTGAGGGGCACCAAAGGTAGCGTGTACCTGCTCCGCGAAGTGGGAAGTGGTAGAGGGAGGTTAGAAGGAGGAGGTTTGAAGGGCGCGGGTGGCGATGGTGCAAGTGATGGGGAAATACTGATGATGATGGGCATGGGTGGAGGTAAAGGCAAAAGTGGAGGTATGGGTTTAGGCTCGGCCTGCTCGGGCTCACAGGATGATGGCAAAAGAAGTGGCATCGGTCGCGGGGATGGTTGTGAAGGTGACGGAACATGGATTATTACGAGGGGAGGTGATGAAGACAGTAGTGGTGACGGTAATGGGGATAATGGAGAAGGTGATGATGGAGATGTGACCGATGGAGGTGGCGAAGATGGGGGTGGAGAAGGTGGTGACAAAGGGGGTGATGTGGTTGATGGAGATGGTGAAGGTGAAGAGGAAGGAGGTGAAGGTAGGGGTGGGGAAGAAGGAGGAGAGGAAGGTAGTGGCGTAGTGGGGGAAGTGGCGGGTGGTGGCGCTCTTCGGCATAGCTTTACAACACGTCGAGAGGCGTTGGGGACAGGTGTGGTGGTGGAAACGGAGGGTGAAAGAGAAGTTGCCCGAGCGGAGGCTGGAGTAGGTAAAGGTGGTGGAGGAGATGGGATAGAGGAAGAAGTGGGTAACGGAGCAGGTATCTTATCAACTGAAGAAACACCAGGGTGGCCCTGGTCTTGAAGTGGAGACGGTTGCCTAGGTGGCACGACATGCTGTTGTTGCTGTTTGCTACTGAGATCTGAAATAACTTGGCGTATGATAGCCCAATCAATCATCTTCTTGTCTTCTAAGTTGTGAACAAGTTCCCGGAACTCGGAACAATTCTCGACCACATGCCCCTGTTGACGATGGAATTCACAGAAATGGAGCAAATTCCTGACCACGGGTCGGCAAGGCATAACCGGAGGGAGCTGCAACGCATGGGTGGCCATCAAAGCCCTGAAAACATCTGTAAGAGATTCCGGCAATGGGGGGTGAGAAGTCCACTTCGGGCAAGGCGGATGCCGAGGGGTATAAAAAGGTAATGGGGATGGTAGCGGAGGTTGCGTAGGCAAGGGGAATTGCGTAGGTGAAGGCGGAGGGATAGAATGATGTGGCGGCGTGGAGGGAGTGGGAATGTAATGGACGGCATCTACCCGCTATGGGTGTAGTGTTTCCTTGACCGGAAGTGGAGGGGTGTGGGGAGATAAAATAGCGGAGGGCTGACTCGTGGAGGGTTGGTATGCTGTGGAGCACATGGAGGTATATGGGTGTGTGGGAGTGGACGGCCGACTCGTGGAGGGATATGTAGTGGAGGGTTGACTCATAGTGGATGGGGAAGAAAAGGGGTATGTGGAAGGCGAAGGTGGAGGAGACTCGTGGTCAATGGAAATTAGGAGTTGTCGGCTAATGAAGCGGGCTCGACTATAAAGTTGTTGCCATGATGTAATATCATTCAGGGCTAAGATACATCTGAGATCGAGCATTGCATTAGAAATAACCATCTTGATCTGCTCGCCCTCCGGAATATGCCCTGGGACTTGCGTAACTAGGAGACGCCAGCGGTTGGCAAACGTGGAGAATTCCTCGCTGGGCTTCATCTTCTCATGGGCAAGATCAACCACAGAATATCTGGGCCCCACCTGGTCTAGATATTACTGAATAAATCTTGATTGGATGGCTTGAAAGTTCATCAGCTGCTCTTGCGGTAATGTGAAGAACCAATCCTTGGCCGAGCCCTCTAAAGATAGGCCAAACAAATAGGCCATCAAGCGTTGATCATGCTGGAACTGGGCCAACTCATATAAGAACTCCTTCAAATGCACGTAGGGGTCACCGACTCCACCATAGCAACGATAAGCCGGAATCTGTTGATGTGGTGGAAGCTGAAGACCTCAGAATGCAAATGGGATATCCAAAGAAGTTTGAGGACTGATTTGTCATTGCAATTCATCAAGCTGGCGTTGGGTCTGAGCGATCATCTCCTCGGTAGGAAGAGTCCGAGAAAGATATGGGCCAGTCTGAGCAAGAGATGATGAATTTAGACCAGGATAATGATGATGGGCCGGATAAGGGGATCCGGCCTGAGAAGAAGGAAAGCCTGTTCCGGGAATGGAGGAATGCATGGGCCTGGAAGAATCATGTATGTAGGAATGAGGATTGATTGGGCTAGCAGCAGCACGGGCGGGATAAGAAGGCCCGTTAAAAGAATAGGGTCCAATAGAGGAATAAGGAGATGGGCCCACATGGGAAGAGGAATCCACACGGGGGTAAGAAGATGGAGAAGTATAGGAACAAGGTACAAGGGAGAAATGCTCGATGGGAAAAGTATAGGAACAAGGTACATGGGAGAAGTGCTCCATGGGAAAAATGGAGACTTTATACAGTGAATTTCAAATGAATACAAGGAGGGAAATGAACGCAGGACAAATGCAGCTAAATGGAGACACATGAAGATGAACTAGACCTAATGAGCTTAATTTGTCAAAAAGATGCAAATGATGACACTGTGCAACATACAATGGAGGAGAGAGATGAGAAAAGAATCAACCAATTATTCGAACAAATTCTAAATGATGCGCGAAGATTTTTATAAGCTCTCTTTTGGGACCTTAGTGGATTAATTAAAATGTGAATTCACTCAACCACAAGGTACCTAAACAGGGTGAGAATGGAGAACTGGCAGACTCTAAAGGACTCTCTCTCGCACGAATGCAGATCCTAGACTAGGGGGTGGTATGGTACAACCTGCCCGGCGTCTATGTGAGAATCCATGGCTCACGAGGGCTTACGGAGGTCCTCGGCCAGGTCCCCTAGTCGGCTCCAAGGAATATGGAGACGAGAGGAAACCCTACCTCGGCAGGAATGTGACTAACTATGAATGAAATGAATGAATCCTATGTGCACCAGAGTGCATGCAAAGTCTAGCCTAGAAACTAGCAAGCAATGATCAAATCAAACATGTAAGAGGTGAAAGCAAGTATACAACAATGATATAGGAGTAGGGGGAGATCAGTAATCGGCACCAAGTATCATGAAAATCATATAAGGTGGCAGTAAAAGAGAAGCACGGGTGCACTATAGCATGACAAGGACGGTCTCTGCAAGACCGCTCAGGGAGATAGACGGTCTGTAGACGACCGTATAATACAAGGAGTAACGACAAAATAACAGGCAAACCAGAGAATGCTGGAAATGAACAGTGAAAGAAACGGGCTGCGTACCAGGATGAGCGGTCTATGGACAGCCGCTTATTGACTAGAACGGACCTACATAAACCGTGTAACAGCAACCAAGACAACAATCAGAAGACAGAGGAGTACATGTGCCAGCAAGATGGACGGCCAATAATAGACCGTGTAAGACTTGAACGGATGGCCTTGGAGCGCTTATCGCAGCAGGCTTTGCAGAAGATATGGCGCTGTTCACAGAGAAGAGCGGTGGACTTCCAGCCGCCGAAGAGATGGACGTTTCCTGGAGATCCGCACATGCTCCAGAGGATAGAGACCGCGCCCAGACCAACCTGAAATCACTTCGACAAGAGGACTAACACAACAAAAGAAGAGGTCAGCAAATCACTAACATGATGGGCACTATGTTCCATGTGTTGTCCCACCGTGATCGCCAAAAAATGGGGTGTTGACATGTTTGTTTTACTTCTCATTGGCTTAAAAGGTGCCTTCCCTCCCCTTCTACTAAATCTATATATAAAATAAATGGGAACAGTAGAAGGAGAACAGAAGAGTGTAAATAACTGTGATCGCCACCAAGGTGCCAAATGTGATTGACACACCGTACCTTGGAAAGAGGGAGACACTCGCCTTATGAGCAGCGTTGGGAGGATGTACGGCTCAGGAGGAACCGCCTGTAAGGATGTGCAGCCACACGATAGGCCGTCTAAGGGCGCTGCAGAGGATGCGAGATAAGGAACTTCTGGCAGATGAACGGCTCTGACCCGACCGCAAGACGAATAAGAACGGCCCAGGTAACACCGCACGTCTCCTTGAACGGCTGGTTAGGAACCGCACAAGGCCACCACGCCAGAAGTTGTAAAAGGGTCCAACCTCCACCCTTTCCGGCCGGCCAGAAAGGATGGGCCTCGCGTTAGTGAATTGCTGACCTGTGAAACAGAGTGTAAAACATAAAGAAAACCCCAATATCAGAACTATAGAGTGTAGTAAATGTTAACATGAAAGTAAATAGATGTAACTAAGTGAAGTAGGGGATACCTGGCGAGTTTTAAACCCCTGGGGCGTCAAAAACGTGGGAGTGTGTGTGTGAATGATAGTGCAAGCAACAAAAACGTGGGAGAATGGATGTGTAGAAACAAACATGCAATGAGAAGAAAATGAGACTATCCAGAATGCAAGAGGACTCAAAACGGAAGTTACTCCCTGGACCGGAGACTTATATGGACGTTGAAGGCCTCCCTCCCTAGTCGTAGGTCGCTCAAGGATTCGCCAGGACTTTGCCGTCGACCAAAATCTCCCCCTCCCCTTTCAAAGGTAGCCTTTAGGGTCTATTTATAGAGCACCTAAAGTTCTAGCTCGAAATTAGGGTTTAGAAGTATTTTCAGGTCAAGATTATCAAATAAAAATCATAGATAATCGAATTATCTCTTATCCAGTCGAAACGGTACTCAAAATGGTTCAGCATCCACGGAGAAAATGACGGGAGAAGTTAGGGATAAAACCACGGATAGAGAGAGAAAATTTGTTGAAATTCAGGAATCGAATGGATGAACGGTCTTACGATAGACCGTTCAACGGGATGTACGGCCATGTCCTGTCCGTCCAACCCTGTCGGTGGAAATTCAAATAAATCATAAACATTATCCAACTATCCATCGAACTGACCGAAATCTTCGCCGTTGGACTCTCATAAATGAACGGCTCAGATGAGACCGTTCAAAGGTAGAGCAGCCAAAGACCCACCGTTCTAGCATTGTCGGTGATAAATAGATTAATTGGATAATTATCTGAGAAAACCACCAAACGCAGGACTCTAAGAGATGAGCGGTTACTATCCGTCCGTCCATCGTATTGAACGGCTAGGGGAAGACCGCATAAATACTTATCGGTGGAAATTCAAAAAATTAACCAAAATATTCCAAAATATATGAACGGTCCACAGGCAACCACACACTGATTGGGCGGCCTGGGATGAACCGTACATGTATATGGGCGCTTGAAACTCATAGAAAAGCTCAATCAACAAAAACCAAGGCCCATTAAGCCCAGAATTGAAACGAACCTAACCAGGGAGGGAGACTACCCATAAAACTGGCCCAAAATGTGCCTGAAAACAGTCCCAACGAGTGATGGACAACTCGAGGCATCAACAAATGGGAGTAAGAGGAACGACTCAACTCATTGGCAAAAAATGGGTGTCAATAGGGAGTAGGTGGAGAGTGACTCCCTGGAGAGAGACAGTTTCTAGGTTGGTTACCATAGGGCCTCCCCTGTAGCGGCTCAAGTCCAGGCCGGGAGGAAAACCAGCCAGAGGGCCTGACACGTGTAGTCAGTCAGTGTGTGCACACATGGTCGGGGACTTCAGACGCGTGCTGACGAGCACGACCCCGACTAGACCGTTATTTCGTGGTTACTAGTACGGTGTCTTATTTTTCACCTGGGGCGAGGGAGACACCTGATGCACGGACTCAGACGTCAGTGGACGCATCCGGCCTTGCTTCTAGTGGGCAGTACTCCTGTCACGCGAGGTGGGTTTTCTCATGTTTTTTGATGGTTTCTGAGTGTCCTTCCGACACCGAGGTCTAGGGTTTCCGGTAGAGTTACGGAGGGTTTTTCCTAGATGGTTCCGGGTTCACGACAGCGAGGTCGTGACCGTGTTCCCAGACCGTGTGGTCGTGGGCCAGGCCTTAGTCAGCGAGGACAGTCCTCCGCAACAGCGTTGTCGTGGTGTTTCTCCTGGCAGCGTAGCCAGGGTTTTCTCGTTAGTCCGGTGGTCCCCTGACTGTGAGATCGGGGTGTGTTTTCCGGTATAGTAGGAGTACCTATAGAGCCGAGGTTTTATCGGCCACCGTGTTTGCTGTTCCTACTGTTGTTACTACTTTTCGTTATCGTCATTGTTTACGGTTGGGGTTCCGTGAGACCCCTACTAAGCCAATGAGACGAGGCTCACCCCCTGCTTTTCAGTTGTAACAGTCCCTCCTCGAGGTTCGGAGGTACAGCGCGGAGGTTCATAGTTGCCAACTCGCCGGGCCGAGTGTTCACTCGACATTAGGTACATTTTATTTCTGTAGACTGTACTTTTTGGACTGGACTATGTAGTTAGTTATTTAATTGTTAATTTATTATTGTTCATGCTTTATTTCTTATTTCTGTGTACTCTACTCACACACATCCTTTTACCCTTCTGAGCCCTCTGGCTCGTGGGCGGCAGACCAAGATTCGAATAGTATCGGGTCCTTCTGGATATCTTGATCTTGGGTCGTTACAGTGCCTATCTCACCTGCAGCTAACATCCAGCACCTATCTAAATAATCAGCACCTATCTCACCTCTAGGGGGCTATCTCAACTCAACGACTATGTCAATTCCAGGGGCTATCTCAACTCTAGGGGCTATCCCAACTCCAGGGCACAGAAATTAGACTTTAAGGACTTGGAATGAGTTGAAAGGGCTCACAATAGGCCAAAGAATCAATCAATCAATGACCAATTGGGACGTTAGCAAAGAGAATAAGAGAATGACTCAACTTGTGAGCCTACAATGGGTGTTTATAGAGATGTGCGTGCTTGCACGCAGAGCGTCCCCTTGAGTGGGTGGCTCCGTGGGGGCGTCCCTTGAGTGGTGGAGAACGTAGGATGTGCTTTTGACGGACGATTATCAAAAGGTGGCTAGATCATTGACCGTTTACAAGAAGTAGGCGGCAAGATCACTAGCCTTCTTCCAGTCTGGGCAGCCATTGACCTGGCCGTCCAAGGCCTGATGGGCGGCCATTGATCTGGCCACCCAGTCAGTGGACTTAGCCCATTTTCAAAGGTTTGGACCCAACGAAGGTATCGGGTTGGACTTAAAAGCTCGAGGAATCAATGCATCCAGAAAATTGCATCACTTATATGATGATTGAATCAAGGTCCACAAGATATCCAAAATTAGGCGTCTACAACGCCACCGTGCCACACTTCCTTTGTACGTCACCGATGCGAACACCCGCATGCAGAGTTTCCTTACTTCGCGAACACCTTTAATCCCGGGAGCTAAATGCTGCCAGCCAAAGATCTCCTAATCGTGAAAGCTTTGTTATCTCATGCAAACCCAATCCAATGTCCACGGCACAAGAGCAACTAGGGAACGCTCCTCAATGATGAGTAATACACCGCGTATCCTTTTATAACACGTGTCGTGCAAACCCATTCAACGATCGTAATGCAGCCTTCAAACTGGAGCCCAACTGCACTTTCTTGAATTGGCACTTTCCTTCGCACGCACGACACCACCACCTGTGGGAATGAGAATTATTTTTTAAGAATTTATCTATGGTGTCTTTTTGGTTTATTCGTTATTAATTGCATGGGCGTGCTAGTCACATCTTGTGACAAATTTATTGTGTGCACCATCTGACAGATCAGACGAAGGTGGGTGATCGTGTCGGGACCCAAAGTCTGCCGATACCATAAAGGCTACGGCGTTAATTATGCCCTTTCGAAAGAAGGACAACCCTTGATTAATCGCCAAGATAGAGGAGCCTCCGGGACTGAATTTAAGAAATATTTATTGTATAAAGTAGGGTTTAATCATGCACCCGAGCAAATGATGCAACAATGCTTATTCTATTTAGTCTATTTCTGGTACGCGGTGGAGTCTTTACTCACACATGGTGAGAGCTTTCAGCCAGAGTGAATCTGACTTTCTTCAAATCACCATTTGATATACCGGGGAATCACGGCATATGGACACACGGTAGGGTAGGTGTATATTCATATATATATATATATATATATATATATATATATATATATATATATATATATATATATATATATATGCCAGTATATAGATTGGTTCATGCATAGGGATTATTCTAATATTGCATGTCGAAGATTAATGCCTATGCAGTTTACAACCAAGAACATTGGCATCTTTTTATTGAGAATAAAACATAGATGTCTCAAACTCAATTGATTATTTATTTGTTCGCAGCGTCATTTCTTCAGAAAATTCGGCAACACCTTCCCCTGTCCCGGCATGTGTTGGGGAGAGTATAGGAGGCTCATCCACAACATGTCGAGATGATCTCTGAACTAACGGTCATGCCTAAGCGGCAATCCTGTGCCTACCCCTTTTTTGTAGACCCACCTTCGACACAATGGAACACGCATATGGGCTCATGGGCCAACCTGGTGCGATCGCCCTCCGACGTGTGTGCCATCAGGCAACATTCGCTATTGATCCTAACCTTTGCATTGGGCGCCCGCCCTCATAAATCGACATAAATAGCCATGAGGCTGCTACCACTGAAGGGCGTAGGGCTGAGCAAAAATAACAGGAAACACGAAGTGCGATAGGAAACAAAATAGGAATTTTCTAAAGAAATTTCGGCAATATCTCCCCATGCCCCGAAATGTGGTGGAGAGGCATATAGGAGGTTCATCAACAACACGTTGAGACGGACTCCCTAAATAGCAAGCATGCCAAAAGGTGACAGCCTGAACCCTACAACGGGTGACAAATCTTTAAGGACTAGCCTGTGGGGAGATCCGCATGAGCCGAGAGTCATTGATCATTAGGCCTTAGGGTGTAGGCCCATATTTGACCCCATGGTATACACATATGGAACTCAGAAAAGCGCCAGTGTAACCTTGAGCCGATGGGTCCAGAAACTCTGGAGTACTGTACGCGGGCCGACGGCAATTTATATTCATTTGAGAAGAGAGAAGCCGTTAGCCATGAGGCAGCAAGGGTCCAAGATCCTCAAAATGACGATATGAATCCGAGATCCCTCGGGGTCACAGAAGATCCAGTGGACACAGCAATAGGGGTGGTTTAATGCTTAATGGCGTGATGAAACAGTGGAACATATATTTTCGGGGGAGAGGGCTCTGGGCAGCCATTTGACTATAGTAAGCATTAAACAAGATGTTCACCCCTGATTAAACAGCCTTTAGGGTCATGCTTGGAATGCAGCAAACCCTGGCACCGATAGGGGAGGAAAATGGACTTCAGACACTGTAAAAATGGGAGAACAAAATTGATCCAGCGGCAAAGCTTGGTGCAGCGGGGCTCAGCTAGTGGCTAAAGTTTAACGGCAGCCTGGGTATTCCGGTGGTAGACAAAAGGGATCTGGCGGGCGTGTAGCACGCCGGATCAAGCTAACTAGATCTAGTGGCACTCACTCCACCCGCCCAGTCCCCACGGACATGCGAGCTTCAAAGTGAGGCACACATGGGGTGATCCCTGGTTAGCTGAGGTGCTCCATGAAGCTCAGAAACAAGGAGAAAACATATGACACTTATGGACAATGGACTGGTGCAGAGACTCATGAAATGGCAGCATACACATAACTCTATTTCATATAGAGGTTCTTGTATGCCATACCCCTCGTACATATGGGCAACCAGGGACAATGCTTGAGAAATCGCAAAGCCCTGGGCCCCGGTTGAGGAGATAGATTACCATTGAGGGTCATTGAGCGTGGATCAGTCCAGAAGACAGTGAAGGTGCCGGGTCAAGCACAAGGAGGCACAGATTGGAGGAGACAAAATTAATAACATAAAATCCATTTACCCCTTACCCAGGATGCTCAGAGATCACGTCTGAAGGGCATGACGAATCTCTGGTATCTAACGGGATACTGCATATAGAATCTCACTACGCTGCCACGGGGCAGAGTGAAGAAAGAGGGGTGCAAACAAGAGAATAATAAGTACATCAGATCCGTATCCCAAGAGGGCAATTTATTCAATCTGGGGTTTAACCCCACTTCACCCATCGTGTGTCAGGGAAATGCAAACCCAGATCCTCCACATTCTCCCTGCATCGGGATTCACTGTAGCCCTTCTAGGCATTCTAACATCTACATCAGGGAACCTTTACTGTCGGAATTGAGATATTAAGCAGTAGAAAATAAGAGAGAAAAGTGATAAACAAGAACCTAACTAAATACTTCGTAGCATCAATTCACCTTAGACCTTCTTATTTCACTCAAAAGAACAAAACGTACAAAAAGGATGCACTCATGTGCAGAGGAACGGGGAAGGGAAAACTATAGCCCGATAAGAACACTTTAGGTGGAAACCCACCTATACAGCGAAATAAACAACGGTAGACGGATCGATTCTCCTGCACGAACTCTCTTAGACTCCGAGAAATGGTGGCGGCTACTGGCTCCTTTCTCTTAGAATTAGGGCTTTTCTTGTGACGTCCCCTTCCCGCGATCCCGTATCATGTCCGAGGACGTCACAGAGGATAGACGGAGTGTTGTGGGCCGTGATATTTGTAAAGCGCTAAAGGCCAAACCATCACATATTCCAAAAACATAACCATACAATTTCCATAAGATAAACACTCATAGTTTATACCGTATACAGAGTACTACATAACTCTACTCAAAAGTCATATTTACATTCATTATATAAAAGGAAACTAAATCTACTCATTATAGGCAGCAGAAATCTAAACTACGCCTGGGATCACCCTCCGACTTACTGCTCGTCGGAGTAAAAGTGTACACTCGTCAATTTCTTGAAATGGTTAGGCAACAGAAATGAGTCCAAAGACTCAGTAGACATTAAAACCAATCACATGCTTATCATATAATAACCTGTGAAAAATTCATGATATAGGTATTACTAATCACAATTTCATTGGATTGTACTTATACTATAAATGCGAAAGAAATATAATAGAACAAAATAGTTTTCATATTTATAAAAAAATGCATATAACAAATCTTATCTGGCTTATAAACAAATGACATTGTACATATTGATGGGGACATCGAGGCAAGACCGTCCGCATTTTGTTTGCATTTATGTCCTTTCATATTTGTATGTATACCCTTGTGTTATATGGGTACGCAATTATAAGTCTTAGTGGGTTTATATGTAAAATTTCAGTAGGCCCAAGCAAGGGGACCCTCACCCCTTTCCCATTGGTCCACCTAGACTATGTGGGGCTGGTCAACCATCCTAGGTGACCATCTAGAAGGTTGGAATGCCAATTGACCACATGGGAGACAAGTGGTTAATATTTTCTAAGGTAGGCCACCTACCCATTCAACCATTTCATATAGTCAAGGGGGCGCCCCATTCCACTAGGAATATTTTAATTTTTTTGTGTGTTTATCACACTTAATCCCAGCCCTCCATTCCCCATCCCTAGATCCAAGGGTCTACATTTGATTTGATGTGAATCATATAAAAGGTTGTATTTTCATTTGGAAATTAATGAAAGTTAGACAATTTTGTTGAATGCCAAGAAGGCTTCTTGCGCCCCAGCTCCCTCCCCCTGGTTTCATCTCCTCCAACCCCCAATTCTAGAGTGGATATCTTCTATCTCCTCCCCCTCAACCTCTGAGTTCATCTCCGGTGCCGCCGTCGCCGTTCGTGCCGCCTTCGAGCCGCCGCGAAGTCGACTTTGGTGTTCTGTCCATCCTGGGTAGAAGCTTCATCTCAGAATTCCTGCTATCAACTCCGACATCTTCTTGATCGGAAACTTTTATGGTGTGTTCCTATCTTCCATCCCCACCACCACAAAAAAAATCCCGTACAAATTCTATCATTTACTATTTTTCAAATTTCGTGTGTCTCTGTTTCCCAGTTCTGTCCAGTTTCAGATCTGTGTGACAGCACCCCTGTAATCCCCCCTCCAACCATTTTTTTGATTTTTCCAAACCCTCCCACTTTTACTGGGAGTTCTGTTTACCGTCCGCTCTTTCCATGAATTTTATTGATTTTTGATCAACCATCCATCCATTTTTGAAAATTAGTTTTCAGAGCCATCTACAGTGCTGTCAGCCAGTTTCCAGATCCGACTCACTGCTAGTATACAAATCATAACAATTCTTAGCCACCTCCAAACTTGTCACAAAAAATATTTCCATCTTCCTTGTTTAAGTTCCTACAACTTTGATGAAGAACATAACTTCTGAATCGGAGGTCTACTTATCCGTCAATGCCAGTTCTTAGAAAAGTTTCCTGTTGATCTGAGAATTCGGCCACTATACAACAGCAGCTATCAAAATTCGCCAACAAGAATTACAGAGCTATTTATTTTTTGGTAATCCTATAGGGTTGAAGCCCTTCGAAGCAGCTTTCTAACGGCGCTAGTTTTGTGTCAATCCGACATCGAGGCTGATCGCAGCGTCCGTTCCCTCCGGAGCGCGCGCCTGAAAACAGAACCGGTAGATCCGTGGCCAGTTATTCTGACCGGTGCCGATAGGAGCCGCCCGGCCTCCAGCCGGCGAACCAGCATGCCGCCATCCCAAGGAGCGCTTCCCCAAGTGTCCCCACTACAGCGGTGTCATCGGGTCCTACACGGCCCCTCCAGACAGCACGTGGGCCCCACGGTCGTGAGTACGGGTGCGGCCGAAGCTACGCGTAAAGCCGCCCGTCAACCCGGAATCGGTCCTCTCGGGCCCATTTGTGTAGCCCTTTACCTCCCTGCGTGGAGTGGGCAGTGATTTCTTGCTGTAACATTTGTGTGTTAACCGTCCGTCTTCCCCACGCTGAGAGCGTGGAGTTATCGTATTCGCTCTTACACTCGGCATTTCGCTTATTTCCTTATATGCTTTATATGCCGCTGCTAGAGAGCATGTGTAGGGCCGTTAGCTCGTAATATTTATTTCACCGTTGCTGCGAGAGAGAGAGCGTGACCGTCCCGTGACCCGATCCGGGCACAAAAGAGAATTGACCACCCTAGCTCTTGCCGGTTTCTCAACCGTGCACGTCCGACGCTTCCCTCTTTAAGGGACAATCACAAGCTCACCTAGAGTCCGATGACTGCATTCCTCATTCGAGTCGTGTCCGTGGTCTCGCGCCGCATCAATTTGGTATCAGAGCCAGGTTGAGTCTAGGGTGTCAAAAAAAAGTGTCATTTACGTCTAGTCATTAGTCATTGTCTAAGTCGTGTTTTGGGTCATCATTGTTTTAAAATATAAAAAAGTGTCTTTTTGCATTGCATCCCAATAACCCAGTATCTCAAAAGGTGTTGTCCGAACGTTAGGCTACGCCTATCGGGAAGGTCGCACACTTGCGCGAGTGATCTTCGGATCAGTTATCTCCGCCACGTACCGAGTCTTGGTTTACGTCTAGGGTCCTTAGTGTGCATGCATTCCAAACTTGCATAGTCGGTCTAGTGTCTTGTCACCGTGTGTATGCATGTCCGTGTCCGCTACCCATGGCCGTTCCTCAAGACCATGCGTCCGAAGGGACATCCTTTGTGGCCCAATCCAACGCCTTCATGGCCCGACCATTAGCTTTCACTCATCTCGTTACTAAAGCTACCCTACCCAATGGGTCCACAACGAGACTCCATTTCGCTCATAAGGATTCAGATAATTGAGTTTCTCTTGATATCGTGGAGTCCCTCTCCAAGGTGGGTAAGATTATTCGCGATGGGGATTTTTCTTTTGTCGAGTTTGAAAGGATGATCGGCTCCACTCTTTACTACGATGGTACATGGTGCAACCTTGGTATGCTAACAGGCCCATACATTATGTTAGGGCGACCTTGGTTGGAAGAGAGGAGAGCGATCTTTGACCGGGATACGAGGACCTGCACCCTATATCCACCTCACCTACCCGGCAAGTTCATCTTCCACGACATCCTTCGGCCGACCATCTCCGTGTCACCACCCATCCATTCGTATCAGTCCACTCCGCCTACGGACCCATGCTCACCACCCTTTCTTTCCGAACTTGCTTCAGAACCCTCTCATTTGGAACCACACAAGCCCGAGTCACCCGTGTTTCTGACGGGTACGCTTTTCATAGCCGAGCCGCTTCTTAGTTGGCACAAGGATGGCTTGGTCCCACATCCCTTACCCTTCAGGGACCCCACCTTACCTTTAGTGCCGGTCAACTCATTCCATACCACATTTCGATCTAGTCACCATGTTGATACGTTGGACGATCTTATCATGGGATTAGACTCACAATGGAAGTTGACGCATCTATTGGCCCGAGACTTTGACCAGCCCACTAGTCTTAGCCTCACTCATCCGGCCTTAGGATCTATTACCTCCGAGTGCACCGTGGGTTGTGTCACCACAGAGGTCCTCTTACTCCTTCCCTTACCGGCCGAGCCCGAATTCATACCCTTTTGTCCGAGGGAGGAATCATACTTCTGGCCTACGGTCCCCGTCCCACCCGTCACAATGCAAGAAGGTGACTATCCACACTTTCAAAACTTCTACACGTGGGACCGTGACTTGTGGGAACCCCCCACAAGGGGTCATACCTTCTTTGATCCCTTTGACCCATTCTCTAGTGGATCCTTAGACCCTCCATATATACTTCACTTCTTAGAGGGAGTCCACTATCACACTCCTACCCCACGGGCCGGGTCATCTACACCCACCAAGCCCGTACACCTACAAGATGCACCTTCATCTAGGGGAAACACTCTTGGTCCTCCCCCATCCACATCCCATATGTATGCATGGCCCACCTTATGAGGTCTAGGATTTCCGCATGATGTCAACCACCGGTTACGTCAGATGCATGCATGGCATACGTTCGGGTGTCCTGGTCCGCCGTCATCCATGTACGGGTCAGACTAACCATAGATTTGTCTCGAGTCATGAGTCGGTTTCTTATTTGTGTGGTTTGTTTACATGGTTTGTGTGTTGTTTGTTTATCTGCATGTGCAAGCTCGTCGATGTCAGTCTCTTATGAGTAAGAGGCGAGTGGACTCGCTTGATGAGTATGGGATCGGTTCTACAGCTATACCCAGATCAGTCACCTACAGGGACCCAACGGTGATTCCTAGTGAGTCTATGAGCCGCCACCTCCCCTTTTTGAGAGTGCCTCACCCGGAGTGTCCACCTCTAGCCCATAGCAGCTTGTGCATATCGAGTATATATGGAATGAGCAGGTGACGGTCACTTGGAGTGGAGCATACCCGCGTTACTTGGCATGGTGACGGATCCACCGGAGTACTCGAGGATCCATACCCCTACTCGACGGGGTCGAGTTCCTCCCACCCGGGGAGAATTGATGGGGACATCGAGGCAAGACCGTCCGCATTTTGTTTACATTTATGTCCTTTCATATTTGTATGTATACCCTTGTGTTATATGGGTACACAATTATAAGTCTTGGTGGGTTTATATGTAAAATTCCAGTAGGCCCAAGCAAGGGGGCCCTCACCCCTTTCCCATTGGTCCACCTAGACCATGTGGGGCTGATCAACCATCCTAGGTGGCCATCTAGAAGGTTGGAATGCCAATTGACCACATGGGAGACAAGTGGTTAATATTTTCCAAGGTAGGCCACCTACCCATTCAACCATTTCATATAGTCAAGGGGGCGCCCCATTCCACTAGGAATATTTTAATTTTTGTGTGTTTATCACACTTAATCCCAGCCCTCCATTCCCCATCCCTGGATCCAAGGGTCTACATTTGATTTGATGTGAATCATATAAAAGGTTGTATTTTCATTTGGAAATTAATGAAAGTTAGAAAATTTTGTTGAATGCTAAGAAGGCTTCTTGCGCCCCCAGCTCCCTCCCATTGGTTTCATCTCCTCCAACCCTCAATTCTAGAGTGGATATCTTCTATCTCCTCCCCCTCAACCTCTGAGTTCATCTCCGGTGCCGCCGCCGCCGTTCGTGCCGCCTTCGAGCCGCCGCGAAGTCGACTTTGGTGTTCTGTCCATCCTGGGCAGAAGCTTCATCTCGAAATTCCTGCTATCAACTCCGACATCTTCTTGATCTGAAAATTTTATGGTGTGTTCCTATCTTCAATCCCCACCACCACAAAAAATAATCCCGTCCAAATTCCATCATTTACTATTTTTCAAATTTCATGTCTCTGTTTCCCAGTTCTGTCCAATTTCAGATCTGTGTGACAGCACCCCTGTAATACCCCCTCCGACCATCTTGTTGATTTTTCCAAACCCTCCCAATTTTACTGGGAGTTCTGTCCACCGTCCCCTCTCTCCATGAAGTTTCCTGATTTTTGATCAGCCATCCATCCATTTTTCAAAATTCATTTTCAGAGCCATCTACAGTGCTGTCAGCCAGTTTCCAGATCCGACTCACTGCTAGTATACAAATCATAACAATTCGTAGGCATCTCCAAACCTGTCACAAAAAATATTACCGTATTCCTTGTTCAATTTCCTACAACTTTTATGAAGAATATAACTTCTGAATCGGATGTCTACCTATCAGTCAATGCCAGTTCTCAGACAAGTTCCCTGTTGATCTGAGAATTCAGGTACTGTACAATAGCAGCTATCAAAATTCGCCAACAAGAAGCACAGAGCTGTTTATTTTTCGGTAATCCATAGGGTTGAAGCCCTTCAAAGCAGCTTTCTAACGGCGCTAATTTCGTGTCGATCCGACATTGGGGCTGATCGCACCGTCCATTCCCGCCGGAGCGCGCGCCTGAAAATAGAACCGGCAGATCCGTGGCCGGTTATTCCGACCGGTGCCGATCGGAGCCGCCCGGCCTCCAGCCGGCGAACCAGCGTGCCGCCATCCCGGGGAGCGCTTCTCCAAGTGTCCCCACTACAGCGGTGTCACCGGGTCCCACACGGCCCCTTCGGACAGCACGTGGGCCCCACGGTCGCGAGTACAGGTGCGGCCGAAGCTACGCGTGAAGCCGCCCGTCGACCCGGAATCGCTCCTCCCGGGCCCATTTGTGTATCCATTTACCTCCCTGCGTGGAGTGGGCAGTGATTTCTTACTGTAATATTTGTGTGTTAACCGTCCTGGGAGTACGAGTTCGGCCGGGTCCGTCTTCCCCACGCCGAGAGCCTGAAGGTATCGTATTCGATCTTACACTCGGCATTTCGCTTATTTCCTTATATGCTTTATATGCCGCTGCTAGAGAGCATGTGTAGGGCCGTTAGCTCGTAATATTTATTTCACCGCTGCTGCGAGAGAGAGAGCGTGACTGTCCCGTGACCCGATCCGGGCACAAAAGAGAATTGACCACCCTGGCTCTTACCGGTTTCTCAACCGTGCACGTCCGACGCTTCCCTCGTTAAGGGACAATCACGAGCCCACCTAGAGTCCGAGGACTGCATTCCTCATTCGAGTCGTGTCCGTGGTCTTGTCCCGCATCACATATCTTATCTAAATCAAAGCTTATACAGATGAACTTATTTTCAGATCATATCAAAGTCATATATCAAATCTGAACTTCATATTAGGCTATGCTTATTTATTAGTTATTTATCACATATTAGATAAGCACATATTGGCATCATATATTGGACAGGCATCCCGTCACTATAAGCAGTAACAAACACATACCTAGACATCCATACGTCGACATAAAGATAAAATGTCTAAACGCTGGAGCATGTCGGCCTTGATCAACTACGCAGGATTGGGAGTTAATACTCCACCATTCCCCAGATAATTTTCTTATTCTGCGTTTCAAAATTTTCAGAAGTCCGTTTATCCTCGGAAATGGGCCAAATCTCGTAGCGGAAGCTAACTACGATTTGTCACCCCACACCTCCTTAAAGTGACACAGTCCATATGCTTAATCAAATTTTTATTCTTATTATTATTTTTATTCCATAGTCATCTCAATACTTAAAATTTGTCATTAAAATTTTTAAAATAACTGAATCATATTTTAATATCATGAATTAGATTTTAATCAGAGGGTAGTGAGTTAAATTTATTAACAAAATAAATTACTATTATATAAAATTCGAAGAGATTAGAGAGAGAGTAGAGAGAGAAAGTGGAGAGAGATTAGAGAGAGCAATATTTTTATAGACTAGTAACTAAATAAATAACCAATTCTAAGCATAGATCATCGGGTTAAATAAATCACTGACTTAAGCTTGAATAATAAAATCAAATCAAAGAAATATAAATATCAAATAACATGTACTTGGTTTATCATGTGCCTACCTTTAGGGTGGATTCTCTCAAATTAACTTTAATGTCTCACCCGAGCTCCCATAATAGTCATTGCGTAGGAAAATATAATTTTCTCGTAGAGGCGGGTTCCTACGTAAAGAAGATGAAATGGTCCAAATAGGCTTCCCAAATTCTCCGTCCAGGGTTTTGTCAAATATTTATATTATTCTGACGTCGTATTTTCTTCTCTATGTATTTATAAGAGAATGAGAGTGGGAAGATGATGCGGGACGGACAGCGAACCTGGGACTCTAGCTCGAAACTCGTCCCTAGCGAGGGAAACGCGGGATCGTGCGCGGTTGAGAAATCGGCAATGAGTCAAGGGTATCGCCTTTAGCGTATGTCCTCGGATTGAGTCACGGGACGGATTCCACTCACTCACTCTCGCAGCGGTGATAAAATGAGTATCGAGCTAATAATCCTATCACTCTAGCAGTGACATTCAAAAGTATACGAGATAAGCAAATGCAATAAGAGGGAGGCGAGTTTACCTCCACGCTCCGGGCGTGGGGAAGACGTTCCCGGCCGAAGCTCATACTCTCAATGTACAAAGATTAACAATAAATACAGAACTGATTTTAAGGCCCACTCCACGCAGGGAGGTAAAGGGATACAATGTGGGGCCCGGGAGTAGCAAACTCGGGTTGACGGGTAGCAATTTAGACGGTTCTCGGGCCGGAGACGGGCTGCTGCTCGGCACGGTTCTGCGGGGCCCGCGGGATAGCAGGTGGGTCCGACTACTGGGACGGCGGTGCCCCGGCGTCTCCTTGCTACTACGGCTTGCTGGGGCACTACTGATGGGTGGCTGATGGTTCCCCGGGAGCGGCGGCGGCCGAGAGTGCGCCGGCGTATTTTCTAAGGAATTAATTCTCGGACTGAGCTGCTGGCTGTCCTCGGATCTGAACTGTACGTCTCCATGGGAAGAATTTCTGCGGTCAGATCCGATGTCGGATCGACGCAAAATTGGTACCGATGGATAGAGGACTCAGAGGGCTATAACATATAACTTTCTCAGATCCATCAAGTGAATGGATTGAAAATGAAAATGGCTGTTCCTCAATGGTTTTTTACTGTCTCGGACTGATAGACACACAGGACTGACTGAGTTTTCCCTGAAAACGAATTTTGACCGACAAGAGAACGATAGATCTAAACCGTAGAAAAATTACGAGTGGAAGGAGGGTATGTGGGGATCACATAGAAATTTTTGGAGATATTTGGGGGATGTATAAGGGGGTGGGAAAAATAGAAGAACACACTCCTATCCTGCAGATCTGCAAACTGGCAGACTGTCAGTGGTGACACTAAAAATCGTAGAAAAATACCAAATGACTTCTGAATGGCACGAAATTTAAAATGGAGACTGATGATAACAAGAATAGCAAACACTCAAAATTGCAGCTCGATCAGAGCTCCTGATGTGGAGATAAAATTTGGGCTTCAACTTTCTATCCTGATGTAGATAGAATTTCGACGCGGTGGCGGTGGCGGTGCGACGGCGGCTCGATGGCGACGACGGCGGCGGTGCTGAGCTTCACACGCAGAGAGGGGGAGGGGAGGAGGCTTCACACCTCAAGAATTTCATAGAAATCTATCTGCAAGAGGGTGGGAGAGAAAGAGGGGTGCCATTGGGCTTGCTCTTGGTAAAAATACTTAATTCTTCATTAAAATCTCTAATGATACTATACATAGACTTATATAGAGAATGGCAAGGGGTGGGGGGCTAGGAATTTTGTGGGAGAGAGGGGAGGGGTAAACTAGGGATAGCATTTTCTTCCCCCATGTGGTCAAATGACCAAATTAAATAAAAATACAACATGGAATAAACTATATTATAAGGGGGAGCATCTTGGACTTTACTTGGTCCAAGTTTGAATTTTATTCCACTTTGTCCCCCCTTGGTCCAAGTCTAATCTTGGACTTTGAACCAGCCCTACATGGGCCCTAGAACCTAGGTGGACCAATGGGAAAGAGGGTGGGGGACCCTGCTGGACCCACTGGTAATTTACATAGAAACCCAAGATTTTTAAAGACTAACAAATAGGCTTATAATGCCTTACAATTGTAAACCCAATTACCCAGGGATATAAATGCAAACAGAAGGACACAAATGTAAAAATAAAATGTAGTACCCGGTGTTGATTCCCATCAATTCTCCCCGGGTGGGAAGAACTCGACCCCGTCGAGTAAGGGGTGCGGCAGCTCGTGGGGCTCCTGCGGATCTGTCACCAACCAGGTAGCGCGGGGTACGCGCCACTCCAAGTAACCGTCACCTACTCATCCCGTATATATTCGATATGCACATGTTGCCGTGGGAATGAGGCTAGTGGTGGACACTCCAGGTGCGGTCACTCGTAAAGGGGAGGAGGCGGCTCAAAGACTCACTAGGAATCACCGTTGGGTCCCTGTGGATGACTAGATCCGAGACATTGATGTAGAGCCGATCCCAAATTCTGGCAAGTCTCCAACGTATGCATTAGACCCGACTTGCCTCACACTCGAAAGTGACTGACAATGCGAGCTGATAATAGACCGACTCAACTCGATGTATGCAGACTCACTATGCACTCGATAGACAAACTGTATAAATAAACAAAATCGACTCATAGACTATGGTATGTGGACAGACAGAGAGACACCAACTAATGACTTCCTATAACTTACGACACATGCAAGGACGTATTAAGGAAGACTCGGTGGGAATGTTGGACACCGTCTGCATACACTAGGTGTAAAGATAGACTGACCCACAACTTGATGCCGTGAGTTTCATCCCTCGTCAACCATCGCCGATTGGAGAAGACTCGCCCTCGGGTATGAAAGTGCGGGAGGATCATGAGGCGGATGATGGGAATGTAATCCGGACGTTTGATGTGAAGTACGACAAGAAGGAAGTCTGGATGCTGTCTCTCGTACGCATGGCAGAAATCAAACCATACCGCGTCAACAAAAGGTGTCGACAATGGTACGGTAGTCACTAGCGACTGCGCTACCATAGGAGAGAAGGGTAGAAGTGGAATAGCTGGCTGCGTAGGGTCGGCCGATGGCTCATCCACCGATGATAAAGTGGGTGGGACAGACAGCTCCAGGATGACTGGTGGGGTTGGGGTGACTAACAGACCATGGCCCTCTATTGGGTCGCTCTCTAACCCCAAGACATCAGCGAGGTACTCCTCGGCCAACTCTTGGTCAGCCTCATAACTCACTAGAATAGGCCCGAGTGAGGCATCCTCCGAATGGTTGTCCTCTAAAGTAGGGGAATGTGAAGGACACGGTTCAGAGAAATGGCTAATCCCACTACAGGGGGCCACATGGGTGGGCTCCGGGAGAGGTGGCGGGTGTGAGTCCGGAGGTGGAACGGGCCACTGGGGCTGGGTGGTTGGTAACACGGATGTGGTCGGCTAAAAGCCGTCATGGAAGACGAGCTCGCCGGGTAGGTGAGGTGGGTATAAGGTGCAGGTCCTCTTATCCCAGTCAAAGGTCGCTCTCCTTTCTTCCAACCAATCTTGCCCTAAAATGATGCATGGGCCAGCAAGTGTGTCGACCTTGCACCATGCTCCATCGTCATAAAGAACGGGGCCGAACCTCTATTGGAACTCTACGAATGCAAAGCCACCATTGAGAACAATCTCTCCGGTCTTAGAGAGCAACTCAACTATGTCTTGTGAGACGCAGTTAGATGACACCCTACTGATGAAGTTGATCTCCGTATGCAACCCATTAGGTAGGATGGCAGTGGACACTATAGGTCACTGGAATGACTCAGTTGTTGGCTTAGGGGTCGGGTGTCGGGCCATGAAAGCATTGAATTCGGCCACCAGGGATGACCAATCCGACGCATGGCCTCGGGGGACAGCCATGGGGGTGGCGGGTAGTAGACATGCAGACACACGGTGATAAGACCGAACTCTCTTGGACTAGACACGACCCTAAAATAACAATGCAAAGTTGGAGTACCGACTCAACTACAAACCTAGACTCAACCCATATTCGGTACTAGGCGGAGGTTTGATCCGAAGATCGCGCTCACGCAAGTGTGCTACTTTTCCGATAGGCGTAACCTAACGTTCGGACAACACCTTTTGATATACCGAATAAAGGTATGCAAATGCAACGTCGGACCGACTTAAATGACTCTTTTTTTATTTTTATTTTTAAATAAATACTACCCTAGACTCAACCTTCCACTCTGATACCAATTTGATGCGGGACGGACAATGAACCTAGGACTCTAGCTCGCAACTCGTCCCTAGCGAGGGAAACGCGGGATCGTGCGCGGTTGAGAAAAAGGCAAGGAGTCGAGGGTATCACCTTTACCACGTGTCCTCGGATTGAGTCACGGGACGGATTTCACTCACTCACTCTCGCAGCGGTGATAAAATAAGTATCATGCTAATAATCCTATCACTCTAGCAGCGACATTCAAAAGTATACGAGATAAGCAAATGCAATAAGAGGGAGGCGAGTTTACCTCCGCGTTCTGGGCGTGGGGAAGACGTTCCCGGTCGAAGCTCGTACTCTCGGTGTACAAAGATTAACAATAAATACAAAATTGATTTTAAGGCCCACTCCACGCAGGGAGGTAAAGGGCTACATTGTGGGGCCCGGGAGTAGCAAACGCGGGTTGATGGGTAGCAATTTAGACAGTTTTTGGGCCGGAGATGGACTGCTGCTCAGCATGGTTCTGCGGGGCCCGCGGGATAGCAGGTGGGTCCGACTACTGGGATGGCGGTGCCCGGGCGTCTCCTTGCTGCTGCGGCTTGCTGGGGCGCTGCTGATGGGTGGTTGATGGTTCCCCGGGAGCGGAGGCGGCCGAGAGTGCACCGCCATATTTTTCGAGGAATTAATTCCCGGACTGAGTTGCTGCCCTGTCCTCGGATCTGAACTGCGTGCCTCCACGGGAAGAATTTCTGCGGCCAGATCCGATGTCGGATCGACGCAAAATTAGTACCGATGGATAGAGGACTCAGAGGGTTATAATATATAATTTTATAAGATCCATCAAGTGAATGGATAGAAAATGAAAATGACTGTTCCTCAACGATTTTTTGCTGCCTCGGACTGACAGACACACAGGGCAGACTGAGTTTTCCCAGAAAATGAATTTTCACCGACAGGAAGACGATAGATCTGGACCCTAGAAAAATTATGGGTGGAGGGAGGGTATGTGGGGATCACGCAGGAATTTTTGGAGATTTTTGGGGGATGTATAAGGGGACGAGAAAAATACATGAACAGACTCCTATCCTGCAGATCTGCAAACTGACAGACTATTAGGGGTGGAACTAAAAATCGGGAAAAAAATACCAAATGACCTCTGAATGGCACGAAATTTAAAATGGAGACTGAGGATAACAAGAATAACAAACACTCAAAATTACAGCTCGATCAGATCTCCTAATGTAGAGATAAAATTCGGGCTTCAACCTTCTGTCCTGATGTAGACAGAATTCCGACGCGGTGGCGGTGGTGGTGGCGGTGCGACGGTGGCTCGATGGCGGCGGCGGCGGCGGCGGCGGTGCTGAGCTTCACACTCAGAGAGGGGGAGGGGAGGAGGCTTCTCACCTCAAGAATTTCGTATAAATCCATCTGAAAGGGGTGGGAGGGAGAGAGGGGTGCCCTTGGGCTTGCTCTTGGGAAAAATGCTTAATTCTTCATTGAAATCTCTAATGACACTATACATAGGCTTATATAGAGAATGACAAGGGGTGGGGGACTGGGAATTTCGTGGGAGAGAGGGGAGGGGTAAACTAGGGATATCATTTTCTTCCCCCATGTGGCCAAATGACCAAATTAAATAAAAATATAACATGGAATAAACTATATTATAAGGGGGGAGCATCTTGGACTTTGTTTGGTCCAAGTTTGAATTTTCTTCCACCTTATCTCCCCCTTGGTCCAAATCCAATCTTGGACTTTGAATCAGCCCCACATGGGCCCTAGAACCTAGATGGACCAATGGAAAAGAGGGTAGGGAACCCTGCTGGACCCACTGGCAATTTACATAGAAACCCAAGATTCCTAAAGACTAACAAATAGGCTTATAATGCCTTACAATTACAAATCTAATTACCCAGGGATATAAATGCAAACAGAAGGACATAAATGCAAAAATAAAATGTAGTGTCCGATGTTGATTCCCATCAGAAGAGAGATGAGAGAGTAGAGAGAGAAAGTAGAGAGAGAGAGTAGAGAGTAGAGAGTAGAGAGAGAGAAAGTAGAGAGAAAAGATAGAGAGAGAAACTAGAGAGAGAAAATAAAGTGCGAGTAGAGAGAGAAAATAGAGAAAGTAGAGAGAAAATAGAGAGAGTACAGAGAGATTAGAGGGATGAAATAAAAAAATGAGAAAAGGAGTGAGAGAGAGAGTTACATATGGGGGGAGAGAAGAATAAAAAGAGGTGGAGGGGGGAGAGAGTGAGAAAGTGGGAGAGGGAGAGAGATCACGGTGGAGGGGGAGAGGAGTGAGGAGGTTGGGAAGGGAGGAGGGGGGGTATTTATAGGGGCGGGGAGAGGGGGATGAGAAGAAAAAGAAGAAGGAGATAAGAAGAGAAGAAGGGATAAGGTTGAGGGGGGAGGGAGAGGATCACGGGGGGGGATTTTTGCACAAAAATTTGCAGAAATCTAACATTAACAAGATTTCAAATAATCATTTCATTTTATCTTACTTTTAGCCTATCAAACGTCAGAATTTGAAAATATACTTAACATGAAACTTATAGATCTTTGATTTCTCTTCTCAATGGATCTAATATTGACCCTATTCTGACATTCCTATGAAAAATTATACATTATTAAAATGAGATATCTATTTAATTTACTTAATAAAGTTTGTTAAACTCATATGCACTATACCGTTCAAGGCACTGGACTTTAATTAAGAGAACGTAAAATTTATATGGACTCTAAATATGAAATATTTAATTATTTTTAGGTTTATTACGGATTTAGGTGTTACATTTCTCTCTTGGCGTGTGGAGGACGCGTGCTCTCACTTTTTTTTCTATGTCCTACTCCTTTTCCCTCTGCCTCTTGTCTCCTTGTATTGATTGAGCAAATTAGATTTTATAGGGAGGGGATTGGCCTTGACACGGCGACAAATGGCGGGGGTTCATCCGGCGACGCTAGGCGGAGCGGCCCTGGCCTCCAGATCCACATGTGGCAGCCGGCCCACCTCTACTACTGTTCACCCATTTGGCCCATTTGTGATACCTTGGCCCAATTGAGATACCATCCACCCATCGACCCATTGAGTGATTTGTCTTCGTTGTTTGGAATATTTTGTTTACTTTCTGGGCCAGAGCTGGTGAGGGCTTATGTTGCTGGGGGGCCCTATAGACCAACACGTATTTCGAAATATTAATGCATGTTCCGCAATAATATTATCGATCTTCGAGATATGTCTTGAACTTGTCTTGAGTTCCAGTATTTGTTCTTGCAGCCACATCTCACGGTCGGAAGCTCACTACAAGGGTTTTATCAGGCGGATGATCGCACGGGAGTTCTTTCGTCCTTCAAGGATGTTGTGTATGTGATTTTGATGATTACAAAAATACCTTTGTTGCTTGGCCTTGTGTGAAAATGGTTGTGGAAATGATGTTGTGGAAATGATCACAAACTACTTTTATTGGGATATCATGTCGATGCATTTGTGACTCTATAAGGCTCATATGTGCTTTGATGCTAGCACATTGCATTGTGGAAAACATGCTTGGATAAATGTCATATTGAGCCTCATATCATGCATGGTAATGCTAAATGATTGATTGAGATGCAAATACCATTGCTAGCCCCCAAGGTAATGATGTGTGGATTGATGAGAGTTTGGATGATGATCAAATTGAATGTTACTCAATATTATTTTATGTGGCTTGGCTCCTTACTCTTTGAATTCTAAATCTATACTATCATGCTATGGTGAATGATATTTGGAATTTCATGACTATGTGTATGAATGACTCAACCAATCAACAAGAAATGTGAACTCAGATAAAACAATGACGTAAGTGTTGCTCTGAACTGAATTTGGAACTCATATGAGGATCTTAAGATGAAAATATTATCAAAGTATTTATGTGTCTCATGCAAGTGCTTTCATGTTCATACTTCATGTCATTTGGGTCTCGGTCTCAAAACGAGCTTCATATGTTAATGCATGACCCATATATTTTGATCTTGATCTAACATCTTGCTTTATCATATTTTTCAGGATGAAAAATCATGGTGGATCTTCATGGGATTATGGTAATATTTAATCAATTGTTTCCCATTGATTTGATGGTGTTTTTAGTGATTTTTTAGGCCCAAACAAGAATGGGTCAACCCATGGGGTCGACCCTCTCAGGTTCTGTTCAAAACAGAACCATTTTTGTGAAAGATGCCTGAAAGGGTAGACCCCTGGGGTCGACCCATGGAACGGTCGACCCCTGGGGTCGACCCCTGTAACCCAGAACTAGTTGTTAGTTCTGTTTGGTTTCTGGAAGCTCGAGGGTCGACCCTTGGGGTCGACCCCTGTAAAACAGAACACAAAAATTGTTCTGTTTGGCTTCTGTTTGCCCGAGGGTCGACCCCAAGGGTCGACCCCTTCAGTTCCGACCTCCAGCCGCCGTTTTTGACCACCGTTTTCTTGCTCCAAAAGTCTTCCAATCTGAGTCCAACTTCCACAAATCACTCCATAACTTGTGGATCTTGTCCAAGGGCTGTCTCTTGACCATCCCAAACACTTATATACTTCTCTTTGGGTCACAAACCCTAAGGAGAGAGGGGAGATCCGATTTTTGGGTGTGGTTGCTAACCCTTGTGTGTGCAGGTTCGGAGTTGTAGCTCCCAAGCCATCTTCGACCTTGCTCTGAAGCTAAATTTGAAAGGAAGAAGTTTGAATCAAAGCCCAAGATCATATACAACTGAAAGCTGCATCTGAAATCAAGATCCAACCTCCGTTCGTGCTGCAAAACTTCATACTTGCTTCAAGTTCGTTCTTCATCCTGCATAAGTATTTCATGAGGGAGTTATCTTGATCTTTCACTTCTGTATCTTTTGTTTGAGATTGTTCAAGGTTGTAAATGGATTATCTAAGAGATGTAACATATATATGAATGCTCTTTTGTTCATCTAGTTATTACTTTCTTATTAGTGCTATGTTTTTCATCCTAAGCTACAAGATGAACTAATGCTTTCCTTTCTCTTGCAAAAGAAGAAGGAAGAGTGTGGCCACAAGGTTGAGAGGAGAAGGGTTTATGAAGCTAATCCTTTTGTGATGTATGAACGTTTGATTGGAGCTAGGATTTGAAGGAAAAAAAGATCGACTCGAGGAGAGGAAGAAGATGATGTCAAGATTATAATAATCTGTCAACAAGCCAAGGAGAATCAGATTTTGCTGAAGAAGGGGGAGCCTTATACTTGATGCATCTGTCTAGTTTTTATCTCTATAATTTATTTGGAGGGTCATAGCATATATGTGTTTTTGGTTCATAAACACTTGAGATAATGGTTTGTGTGGGTGTTTGGAGAAAGGGGTCTCCGAGTGGGTGTGTTGATTAATGTGTGCCATTTTGTGCGGAGTATATCCGTATGTGTGGCTGGGCATAACTTGGGGTGTGTTCCCCGTGTGTGGTTGGGAGTTTACTCCCGTGTGGTTGTGTAGGCATTGTCCTACGTGTGTGTGGACGGAGTTGTGACTCCGTGTAAGGAATTTGTTCAGGGTGTGTTCCCCAGTAGTGTGTGTGTGTGTGTGTGTGTGTGTGTGTGTGTGTGTGTGTGTGTGTGTGTGTGTGTGTGTGTGTGTGTGTGTGTGCTGCTATGGCAGCAGGTTGAGGCAAGGCCTCGTGTGTGTGGTTTGCTGCGAAAGCAGCGTGTGTGTGTTGGGGTTCGTCCCCGTGTTGTTACATTTTGTAGCGTGTAGTGAAGCATCACCGATTTGGTGAGGGGTGGACGTAGGGAGCTCGTCGTGGTCCCGAACCACCTTAAAAATTCCCGTGTCTTGTGGTTTGATTATTGTGATTGTGTGTTCTCTATCCTATCTGTTTGTGCAATCGTGTGAGCTCGGTGAGATTGAGTGAATCTAGTGTAAACCTGTTTAAATTAAATTACTCAATCTTATATATTCCGCTGTGTGCTAGTTGTGTTTTTAATTGGACATAGTTTTTAGTAAAAGGATCTATTCACCCCCCCTCTAGATCCGTGTTCCTGCACTACGGGACCCAACAATTGGTATCAGAGCGAGGCTCTGTTGTGCCTTGATCTTCCGATCTACAGAGTGATCCCAGTGCATTCTACAATCATAAATTTTTCTGTTGAACATGTCTCAATGAATTGTTTGCCAATCTTCACTGGTTCGGATTTTGATTCATGGCTAGGCAAACTTTGTATGGTGATCAATTCCATTAATCCTAGTCTTTGGAAATTGATTTATCATGGTCCACACATATTACCTCTAGATGAGACCAAGTGGTCTAATCAGGATAAAATGATGCATCATGATAATGTTACTGCTTTGAGTTTATTGAAAGCTTCCGTAAATACTAACAAGTATCCATTTGTATCTTCTTGTAGGACGACAAAGGAGCTTATGGACCGGTTGATCAAAGCTCAATAAAAGGAAAGGCAAAAATATCTTATGGCCGATGATGCTGATCAACAAAGTGATGAAAATGCAGAACAGGTAAAATCTGATTCTGAAGAATTTACTCTTGATGATCTTGTTGAAGCTTATGATGAGTTGGAAAAATAATATAAAAAAGTCAAGTCAGAAAATAGAAAATTAAAAAAGAAATCTGAAAACTTGGTCCATGAAAATGGTTCTTGTGATAAATATTCTGAGCTTGTTAACTTCAATGAACTTTTAGAGCATGATGTTGAATATCACAAAGAAACCATTGCTTGTTTGAGAAATAAAAATATTACCCTTAAGAACATAATTGATCAATTGGAGAAAACTGAAAAAGATCTAAGAAACAAAATGGAATCAAACTCTATTGATCATGATATTTGTAATGAATTGATTATGAATGATAAACTTGCAAATAAAAATGAAGAACTCAAAAAGGAGAACAGTGCGATGTAAATTCAAATCTCCCTACTTGAAAGTAGATTGAAAAAGTTTGAAAATCTTGAAAAAGGGAAATCTGTGATAGTTGATGAATCTGATAAGATGCATGTGCTTGAACAAGAAATAGCTAACTATGAATTGTACATTGCATCCCTTGAATCTGAAATTGGTGACTTGAATGCATCCTTGTCTAAGTTTGTGAATGGGGAAGAAAATCTGAACAAAATATTGGGGACTAAGGTGAATTTCCAAAGAGAGGGGCTGGGCTATAATCCTGTGAACAAAAGGAATTTTGAAAACAAAGTCTATACATCATTTGTCCATAGTTCAAATATAGCTAGCACATCAAATGGGCATCCAAATCAATCTGCTCCTCAAACAACGAAGAGATCAAATGAAAGTCTGAAAAAGAAATAAAACTTGCATCAAAAGGCTAAAAATATTGTTGGTGTCACGATGAATGCCATGAAAAATCATGTTGCACACACACATGCATCCACAAAGAAAATCTCATTTTTTTATTGTGGTGAACTTGGTCATATGATGCATGATTGCTTTTTGATGAAATCTGAAGATCTAGAAGCATGCAAGAAAATGAATGTCTTCACAAAGCCAAGAAAGTCTTTGAACACAAAAAGAACTTTTGATAACTCTTATGTACATGCAAGAATATCATTTGAAAGATTTGCTCTATTGAACTGTTTTCATTATGGAAGGTTCAGTCACAGGATGAACAATTACTCTAGTTTGAAAAATGAGAACACCTCTTCAAACTCACAAAAATTACATGCTCATTCTTACAAGAAAAATCTGAACTCTTTTGGTCATTGTCATTATTGTGGTGAGTTTGGGCATACCATGTATGATTGCTCTTTAATACATTTTGATGATATGCATGCCTAAAAACTGTGGAAGGCACCCTCTAGAGGTGTAACTAACCATCCGGGACCCAAGAGGGTTTGGGTACCCAAAACAACCAAATGAGAACTTTGTTGCAAGATTACCTTGAGACCAAGGGGAAGGCTTTAAGTCGACTTGGCCAGTTCGAGTGTGATGCCTTGGTAAACATGGGTTTATCCTTGAATTGATACTAATTTGATTGTATAGGTAATCTTATGTGTTTCATGTGCCTTATATGCATAGACTTGACTCTTTACACATGTTGGACTAAACCTGAAATTTCTGAAATTAATTTTGAACTCATGACAGCTTGAGTGAATCACTTGTATTGAATTGAGATTGATATGAAATTGAGTTTCTAATATTGCAAGTTGAGAGAGAGAGAGTCATATGTGATGAAAAGCCTTGAAGTTAGTTTCTTCATATGCATTGGCTTAATATTGACATGAATTGAGCTCTTTACAGTACATGTTTGATAATGACCATCAACCTTTGAAATCATGGAGAGAAAGAAAGGAGCTCAAGAGGACTTCAATGCCAGATTTGATCTACTTCCATTTCTTCTGGCTAATATCATTCTATTTCTTGCAGGAGAGAAAGAAAGGAGCTTATTGATGCAGAAGATAACAAGGGGAATAAAGTAAAGAATCTGAAAATGTTAATAAAGGTAACTCAAGACAAAGGTGAGAAAATAAAGTGTTTGGCTGAAGTTCCTTGATCTTGATGTTAATGCCTTAACTTGACAGACAGTGATTTTGAAGGTTTGGATACCCCTTGGTTGTTTTTGACAATGTGGATATTGAATGCTTGGCTGAATGGTATTGAAACATCTGAGCAGTATATATGAGAGTGCAACCATTGAATACTTTTTGATAAACCCCCGATGTCAAATGAGAATACATTTATTTCTGATCATCATTTCAATGATCACATGGTATATAAAATGGTGACATGTGGAAGGGCATGTCAAGCTTGTCTGAAAGCTATCACCATGCGTGAGAATGTATCTCTGCCCGGTATCATGAATCATCTATGCATATGGCATCAAATTTAAATGAAATTTCTAAAATCATGCATTGATAATGGGGGAGTCTTGCAAGCTAAAAATTTTGAAATTGTTATTTTTCATTCTCTCAGCATGATGATATTATTCTGTGGCTGAACATTTTGAGGACTGAAGTTGATCAATGTTTCATGGTCTTTACCAATGTGCCACTCATCTTTTTGGATAAAAGCACAACTGTTTTCAAGAAAAATTCACATGTGATGATTTTGATGCTTTGCATGAATTTTCTAAATTCCCTTTTCAAAATAAAATTGTGTCCTCACATTTTAACAATTGGTAATGCATGTCATGCATCAGTTGCATTAGGTGCATATAGAGTGTCATGTGAAATCTGAAATCTTGCATCACATTGCATATTTACATATCATTATCTTCACATCATCCACATAATACTTTTAGAAGATGAAGCTCATCATGTGTCTTGTTGCATAGTTGGAATTTTCAGCATACATATAGTGCATATTTTGAAATGCATCATTTTGAACATTCCATGTTGCATAAATGTCAAAAATGAATTCTTCTAACAAAGTTCTCATATCTTTAGGGCCAACAATTCAAGAACTGAAATTGCATATCTTTTCATTTTGCATTACAGATGCATATCTCCATTGTATGCTTGCATGTTATTATATGCTATTCAGCCCCTTCCTTTGAAACTTCTAAGACCAAACACTCCCTTGTTAACTAATGTTGCATCTGAGTCTTAATAAGTGTGCTTCATGTCAAACTCTCAGGGGGAGCATTTCATGTTTATTGCATTTACATAGGGGGAGCTACACTATCATGTTCTAAGTTAAATTTTCTCATACATGTTAAATCAAATTCGTACACTTCATGCACTTTAATGTGAAATTGAGTGTTGTTCATAAGGATATAGGAATTTCATTTCAACACTCTAAAGTAATTCAACTTGCTGCATGGATGATAAGAGACAGTTAAGGAAAAAGCTGCATGCCTCCACATATAAAAAATGGTTGATATGAAAGGCAGAGCAATGCTAAGTCTCACTAAGTAAACTGGGCACATGTCACCTGAGACGTGATGTGGTTCATTTCTGAAACGTGTTAACTAAAGTTTCTATGTTCAAATGAGGTGACAAGGTTCAGTATTCTGAGTAACCGGGGATTCTGACATGAGCTCCATGTGTCTTCTCGCGTAAAAATGAATTATTTGAACCTGATCCTTCTTAGAAAAATTCAGATTGTCAGTGTGAAAATTACTGATGATAATTTGATGAGGTAGAGCGAAGCCTCCAATACGCTGTTCTCTATATTGAAATGTAGTCTGTGCCATTACTATTGTGTTTAATTGAAAATCTGGTTATCCATATGGCTAAACTTCATTCTCATGTTACTCACTTGCACATGGTAATTTGATTTGATATGTATTTTGAAAATTTGATTAACTGCTTGACCTACTGTACGTCTTCTCCTATTTATCTGCACAATCCTCTAGGTGTAATCATTAGCATTCTGAACTTAATGACTCACTTACACTTTTCCTACACCTATCCTCTCACTGTAAATCAATTGGTATCACTTCTTGTGAAGGAGTTTTGTTGCATGTATCTATAGATATCTGCTTGATTACATTGTATGCATTTCATGTCTCATCATTTTCTTACATCCTGTTTCATGCATTTCACAAGAAAACAAAAAATCAAAAACTTGAAAATCAAAGTCATTCATCTAATATGCCAATGTCAAAGGTGGAGCTTTGCATTTGATCTTATCTGCTTAAGTCATCAGGATTTGCATGAGTCACTACCTTACTATGGGTGTATGAGTACTTGTTTGCTTGCTCATTCTTGTTCCTACCATCCACCATTTCCAATTTCAACAATTGGTATCAAACTATTTTACAATTACTTCATGCACATTATGCATATTGATTCTCTTCATGATCCCAGTGTCCATAGGTTCTTGCCATTCTGGATTCCCCGTCCGGCTCCCCATTTCTGATTATGTCAAAGGGGGAGAGAGCATTATAGCATAATATTTTGTCATCATCAAAATGGGAGAGATTGTTGTGTATGTGATTTTGATGATTACAAAAATGTCTTTGTTGCTTGGCCTTGTGTGGATGCCCTTGTTGCTTGGCCTTGTGTGGAAATAGTTGTGGAAATGATCACAAACTACTTTTATTGGGATATCATGTTGATGTATTTGTGACTCTATAAGGCTCATATGTGCTTTGATGCTAGCACATCGCATTGTGAAAAACATGCTTGGTTAAATGTCATATTGAGCCTCATATCATGCATGGTAATGCTAAATGATTGATTGAGATGCAAATACCATTGCTAGCCCCCAAGGTAATGATGTGTGGATTGATGAGAGTTTGGATGATGATCAAATTGAATGTTACTCAATATTATTTTATGTGGCTTGGCTCCTTACTCTTTGAATTCCAAATCTATACTATCATGCTATGGTGAATGATATTTAGAATTTCATGACTATGTGTATGAATGACTCAACCAATCAACAAGAAATGTGAACTCAGATAAAACAATGAGGTAAGTGTTGCTCTGAACTGAATTTGGAACTCATATGAGGATCTTAAGATGAAAATATTATCAAAGCATTTATGTGTCTCATGCAAGTGCTTTTATGTTCATACTTCATGTCATTTGGGTCTCGACCTCAAAATGAGCTTCATATGTTAATGCATGACCCATATATTTTGATCTTGATCTAACATCTTGCTTTATCATATTTTTCAGGATGAAAAATCATGGTGGATCTTCATGGGATTATGGTAATATTTAATCAATTGTTTCCCATTGATTTGATGGTATTTTTAGTGATTTTTCAGGCCCAAACAAGAATGGGTCGACCCATGGGGTCGACCCTCTCAGGTTCTGTTCAAAACAGAACCATTTTTGTGAAAGCTGCCTGAAAGGGTCGACCCCTGGGGTCGACCGCTGTAACCCAGAACTAGTTGTTAGTTCTGTTTGGTTTCTGGAAGCCCGAGGGTCGACCCCTGGGGTCGACCCCTGTAAAACAGAACACACAAATTGTTCTGTTTGGCTTCTGTTTACCCGAGGGTCGACCCCTTCAGTTCCGACCTCCAGCCGCCGTTTTTGACCACCGTTTTCTTGCTCCAAAAGTCTTCCAATCCGAGTCCAACTTCCACAAATCACTCCATAACTTGTGGATCTTGTCCAAGGGCTGTCTCTTGACCATCCCAAACACTTATATACTTCTCTTTGGGTCACAAACCCTAAGGAGAGAGGGGAGATCCGATTTTTGGGTGTGGTTGCTAACCCTTGTGTGTGCAGGTTCGGAGTTGTAGCTCCCAAGCCCTCTTCCACCTTGCTCTGAAGCTGAAATCGAAAGGAAGAAGCTTGAATCAAAGCTCAAGATCATATACAACTGAAAGCTGCATCTGAAATCAACATCCAACCTTCGTTCGTGCTGTAAAACTTCATACTTGCTTCAAGTTCATTCTTCATCCTGCAGAAGCATTTCATGAGGGAGTTATCTTGATCTTTCACTTCTGTATCTTTTGTTTGAGATTGTTTAAGGTTGTGAATAGATTATCTATGAGATGCAACATATATATGAATGCTCTTTTGTTCATCTAGTTATTGCTCTTTTATTAGTGTTATATTTTTCATCATAAGCAACAAGATGAACTAATACTTTCCTTTCTCTTGCAGAAAAAGACGGAAGAGTGTGGCCACAAGGTTAAGAGGAGAAGGGTTTATGAAGCTAATTCTTTTGTGATGTATAAAGGTTTGATTGGAGCTAGGATTTGAAGGAAAAAAGGATCGAGGAGAGGAAGAAGATGATGTCAAGATTATAATAATCTGTCAACAAGCCAAGGAGAATCAGATTTTGCTGAAGAAGGGGGAGCCTTATAGTTGATGCATCTGTCTAGTTTTCATCTCTATAATTTGTTTGGAGGGTCATAGCATATCTGTGTTTTTGGTTCATAAACACTTGAGATAATGGTTTGTGTGGGTGTTCGGAGAAAGGGGTCTCCGAGTGGGTGTGTTGATTAATGTGTGTCGTTTTGTGCGGAGTATATCCGCGTGTGTGGCTGGGCATAACTTGGGGTGTGTTCCCCGTGTGTGGTTGGGAGTTTACTCTTGTGTGGTTGTGTACACTACCAAAAAAAGCGGGATTTCAGACGGATGTTTCAGACGGAAATTTTTCTGTCTTAAAATCCGTCTGTATTTGTGACGGATTAGTTTCCGTCACAAATTCCGTTGTTATTAAGGACACACCAGACTCCCTCTGAAGATCCGTCTATAATTATAGACGGAATATATTCCGTCTTTATATACGTCGCAAATTTGGGACGGATATTCCGACGGAAATAATCCGTCTGAAATTTCAGACGGAAATAAGTTCCGTTCGTATTTCCGTCGGAAAATTCCGCCTTTCCCGCCCCTCCCTGCCGCCTCTTCCACCTGGCCCCATTTCCACCCCCCCACTCTCCCTCTCACTCTCTCCTTCCTCTGCCCTCTGCTTGCGGTCGTCGCCGTAGGAGCCGTCTTCGCCGCCGAAGCCGCCGTCCTCGCCGTAGCCGGAGGCCCCGCCATCCTCGCCGTCACCGGAGACCCCGCCGTCCTCGCCGTCCTCGCCGTCGCCGCCATTCGCCAACCTCCCTCCCTCTCACGGTCGTGGTCGCCGTCGCCGCCATCATCCTCTTCCCACGGTCGCCGTCGCCGCCGGCCGGTAAGTGGCCTCGCTCTCCCTCTCTCTCTCCCGATCATGTTCCCCTCCCTCAATCCCTCTCCCTCTCCCCTGTCCGGCTCCATCACTCCCTCTCCCTCTCCCCTTTCGCGCTCCCTCACTCCCTCTGGCCGCCCTCCCCCACCCCCTCCACTGCCCTCTCTCCCCTGTCCGGCTCCCTCACTCCCTCTCCCTCTCCCCTCTCGCGCTCCCTCACTCCCTCTGGCCGCCCTCCCCCACCCCCTCCACTGCCCTCTCTCCCCTGTCCGGCTCCCTCACTCCCTCTCCCTCTCACTCCCTCTGGCCGCCCTCCCCCACCCCCTCCACTGCCCTCTCTCCCCTGTCCGGCTCCCTCACTCCCTCTCCCTCTCCCCTCTCGCGCTCCCTCACTCCCTCTGGCCACCCTCCCCCACCCCCTCCACTACCCTCTCTCCCCTGTCCGGCTCCCTCACTCCCTCTCCCTCTCCCCTCTCGCGCTCCCTCACTCCCTCTGGCCGCCCTCCCCCACCCCCTCCACTGCCCTCTCTTCCCCTGTCCGTGGCCCCTCTCCCCCTCTCATTATGATGCTGTTCTTGTAAAATCTAGTTTGAACATTAGGTGGATGTATTTTAATTTGTAGAATCTATCTAAAAACTCGTTGGAGTGAGATATCGCAAATTCTGAAAATAGACTCAGTTTGAACATGTCTTATTCTCCTCCAAAAATCTATCAGGGCGCATAAGTCAAGATCTTAATACTACATTTGATTAAAATGATAGAGATGTCAGATATTTTAATGAGTAGAATTTTAAAACTCATCCCCACAAATCCAGCCAAACTCCACCTAACAGAGTCATAGATAATTTGGACCCGTGGCCTAAGTGACCGTCTCACTCCCTGCCCAAATTGGCCACTGTGAACAATTTCACATCACTTGGGATCTCCCTGGGTAGCTTCTTCCTGATTAATTTGGACTGAATTAGACTGGGGAGACTCGTCGGACCCACGGAGACTGATTTGGACTGAACAACCATGGGTTTAGTTTAACGATACACAGGTTATTTTTTTAAAAAAAAATAAATCGCTTGTGTGAAATGCTACACATGTTCCTAGTCTTGCCCCGGACAGAACTTGATGATAGCTGCATTTTTCCTTTCCTGGGCATGTGACATTCTAAACGCAATAAATAGCCAGAGTTTACAAGAACACCATCAAAGAACCTTCATTCAATCAACAATCATTAATTTTTAGTTCAGATGGTATGAAGGAAAGTGAAGTTCCAACTTCTGATCCGAGAAACAATGTCCTTTTTGGAGTTGACATTGATAACCCTCTTGGGATACCAATGCCTAGTGATCCTTTACTAGCAAAAAATATAAGCTCTGGCAAAGACTATCAGACTAATCTCACTTCAAACAACATTATTTCCAATTCCAGTGGCTCCAAGGAAACTCAAGCAGAATTCTCAACATCAATTGTTTCTCAATCTTTTGGGGTTCCAGATGTGGCATTTAATTCTAGTGACTCCACTAATGATAGCAGCTTTTTGATTGGTAGATCAATAGATATCACTCGGTCTTCGGGCAATGATGAGTTGAAGCAGGATCTTGCTCGACTGTTCAGCATACAGAGGAGAGGGGGGAGCTCTGTGGGAGGGGGGTGGAGCTTGGTGGGACGGGGAGCTCCGTGGGAGGGGGGAGGGGCATCCGAGAGGGTTCCAGTGGGGGGGAGCTCAGTGGGAGGGGGGAGGGGCATCCGAGAGGGTTCCAGTGGGGGGGGGAGCTCTGTGGGAGGGGGGTGGGAGGGGGGGAGCTCTGTGGGACGGGGAGCTCGGTGGGAGGGGGGAGGGGCATCCGAGAGGGTTCCAGTGGGGGGGAGCTCAGTGGGAGCAGGAGGGCGGGTGGGAGGAGGGGGAGCTTTATGGGAGGGGGGTGTCATGTCTCGAGTGGCTCGACAGGCCGAGTCGCAGACCGTTGAACCAGCTCGGAAGCTATAACTCAGTTCTGAGCGGGGTTAGTTAAATTAGATATCCCTGTTGCATTTTATTAGTTAGTGGCTGATGGATTAGTTGTTAGTTAGTGGTTGATGGATTAGCTGGAGTCATGTCTAATTGGATGCAATCTTTGGAGTCCAACTTCGAGAAATTTGAATCCCAAAATTCTCTGTCTGCTGTGGCTGATATTCCTGGTTCTTTTCGCCATAAGTTGCACGAGTTCCCTAAATTTGATGGGAGTTATGACCCAGCTGAATGGCGATTCAAAGCTAATCGCTATTTTTACTGTAATAATGTTCCGGATACGCAACGAGTTACTATAGCATCTTATTATTTGGATGGAGAGGCCTTACAGTGGTTTTGGCATTTCTCTAGCTCTAAAGAATCTGTTTCTTTGCATGAGTTTTTAGCTGGGTTAGAGTCACGGTTTGGTGCAGTTTCTTCTGTGGATTCTCATGGGCAACTGAGTAAACTCAGACAAGTGGGTACAGTAGCTACGTATCAATGGCAATTTGAGACCATGTACAATAGAATAACTGGACTTTCTGAGAAGCATTTGCTGGGTGTTTTTCTGAGTGGTTTACGAGAGGATCTTGCCTGTGAAGTTCGCTCCTTCATGCCCCATTCCTTATCACATGCTATGGAGTTGGCAAGAATTCAAGAACAAATGTTTACTGCCAGACGCCGAGCTTCACCACACTTTATCTTTTCAACACCTCAGACACTGAAACCTTTTACTCCAAACTCTCAGCCAGCATTCTCCCCTAAAGGAGTAAACCCACCAGTTAAAAAGTTATCTACACAACAGTTGCAGGAACGAAAGGCTAAAGGCCTATGTTATAATTGTGATGATAAATGGCTTCCAGGCCACACATGCCAACCTCATAAACTTTTTTTACTGCATCTTATTCCGGATGATAGTGATTTTGCTCCTTTAGACAGTGTGGATCCAGAACCCTTCATTGAATTCTCTCCTGTCATACAACCCTCTCTGTCAGCTCAATATGTTACTCACTTAGCATCACCGGGCACATTGAAAGTATTAGGGAAAATGGGTACCATGTCTGTCCTGGTTTTGATTGACAATGGGAGCACCCATAATTTTTTGGACCCCCATGTTGTAAAGAAGTTGGGATTATCTGTGACAAACTTTGATTCCCACCCTGTCAAAATAGCTGCAGGTCTCCAAATCTCTTCACAGGGTTGGTGTCCTGGAGTTAACCTTAAGATGCCTGGCATGTAATTTACTTTAGACTTTTTAATTCTTCCTCTTGGCAGTGTTGATGTGATCTTGGGGAATACTTGGCTCTAGTTACTTGGAGATATAACCCTAAACGTTTCTCAAATGTCCATGAAGTTTTCCTTGAATGGTCAGGATTTCATATTACATGGGTCCAAGTACTTTTCCAAGCTGGATTTGAGATCGGGTTATCATCAAATTAGAATGCATCCTGATGATGTTTACAAAACTGCCTTTAGAACACATGAGGGACACTATGAGTAGACAACCAATTGTATGCTAAAATGTCTAAATGTGTGTTTGGGGTCAGAGAAATTGAGTATCTTGGCCACATTATTTCAGAAAAAGGGGTTGCTATGGACATGTCTAAACTACAAGCCATTTGTACTTGGCCTGTACCCCGGTCTGTGAGGGCTTTGAGAGGATTCTTAGGGCTTACAGGATACTACAGAAAATTTATTAAAAACTATGGTCTTATTGCTGCACCTCTGACCAGTCTTCTTAAGAAGGACAATTATAGTTGGAGCCCATCTTCTCATCAAGCCTTCTTATAGCTTAAAGAGGCTATGTCAACTGCCCCAGTTCTTGTCTTGCCTGATTTTTCAGAAACTTTTGTAGTCGAGTGTGATGCTAGTGGAACTGGCATGGGAGCAATTCTCATGCAAAAAGGACGTCCTACCATTCTTGAGGCCGTACATGCTCCACTGAGGTTGAAAGTGATCCCATTTGAACCTTGTCTTATGATGATAAGAAGATATAGAGAAATGGAATGACCACATATCTTAAGTAGTACATATATACAAAGATGTGGATAAATGCAAAGAAATCAGAATTCTCTATAGCAATAGGTAAATACCCAAAAAATTCGTTTTGTGATTTAAAACTTTGTGGATTTTAATTGCATGTAAATATAATTTTAAATCTGATTTTAATAGAAATTTGATGTTAATTTAGCTCAAAAATGTAGATTGTTTTGCTTCGATGTTATTCATTTGAAAATTTTTGTAATTTGGGTGTTATTTAATTTGATATGTGCATAATGATAATTGCGTTTTTATTTAATTTTATGTTATATAAATGCATGGGGTATTCCCTGTGAGTTGAGGTGCGTGGGTGCGACCTAACATTACACGCACCTCGGGAGAGCGCGTTAAAACCGTGTCAATGTGCCTTCCCGTTCAAGACTTTGGGATTGATATGTATGTTCTCATTTATTTATGAGAATGTATATATCTACCTCAAAGTCTTGAATTGTCCCGTTTGGACAGTCTGTGAATGTTTGATCGCACTTAGGCAGTCATTTACTATATATGTTTGTATGGTTTGTTGAGAATTTCGGTTGCGTCTCCTCACTCTTCTCTGATATACCATTATTGATTTTGAGTGTTTTCTTAACCACTTACTTGTAAGTGTTTAAGAAAATTTCAAAATCAATAAATATATTTGGTATATCGGAGAAGTGTGGGGAGATGATGCCGAAATTTTTAGCAAATCGTGTAGCACATATAGTAAGTGATTGTGCGATCAAACCTTCATGGATGGGTTAAAAAGTGATAATCTAATCAATATTCCTCTTCCAACTGCAAATGGTCTATGATGAACGATGTGAGGAAAGGGTCGGGTGTAATATTATGAGTAATGATTTGAAAGTTAGGATGTGTATTGTCATTTATTGGGTGCAGGCAAAATGTCGACAGATCGTTCATGGATGTATCGTAGAATAGTTGACCGGGTGGTGTCAGATGACTTTAAGCTTGGGGTTGAGAGTTTCATTCAATTTGCATTGAGGAATCCAAATGCAGCAATAGATCGCGACGGTCACATTCGATGCCCTTGTTCAAGTTGTAGAAACTTGAGGTGGTGTTCAACATGGGATGTGCAACATCATTTGTACACGAAAGGGTTCGTGGATGGTTATACGAATTGGACGTGTCATGGTGAGCAATTCGGGAGGTATGAGCCCGACAATATTGCAGGCACAAGTGGGTACGTGGATATGGTTGTAGATGCTGCTGGTCCTAGTTTTAATATTCACGATGAAGTGCCGAATAAGATAGCCGGAAGATTTTATGAACTACTTAGGGATGCTGATGAGCCGCTGTGGGATGGTTGTGAAAATCACACTCGATTGTCTGCAGTGTCACAATTGTTGAACTTGAAATCTGAATTTCACATCAGTGAGACTTGTTTTGACCGTCTCCTCCTCTTGATCAAGAGTATGTTGCCTCGAGACGAGAAGTTGCCAGAAACTTTTTACCGTGCAAAAAAGATGGTCAATGACTTAGGACTTGGATATGTGAAAATAGATGCATGTCCGAATCATTGTATGTTATATTACAAAGATGATGCAGATAAGATATCATGTTCAGTTTGTGGCCATGACAGATTCAAACCTAAGGGGGGGGGTCAATTCAAAGGCAAAAGATGTACCTTACAAGGCGTTGCGATACTTCCCTCTTGTGCCTAGGCTGCAGCGACTGTATATGTCCTCAAAGACGGCTCGGCATATGACATGGCACACCGAAAGAGTACGTCGTGCCGATGATATAATCAGTCATCCTGCCGATGGTGAAGCTTGGACTCACTTTAGTCGTACTCATCTTGCCTTTTCAAGGGAGTCACGTAATGTTCGATTGGGTTTATGCACAGATGGCTTTAATCCATTCGGTGGTTCAGTGGCAGCTTATTCTTGTTGGCCAGTGTTCATGACACCATACAACCTTCCGCCGCACATGTGCATGAAGCGAGAAAATCTGTTTTTGTCCCTAGTAATTCCTGGTCCAAAAAGTCCCGGAAAAAATTTGGACATATATCTCAGGCTGTTGATTGATGAGCTCAAATTTTTATGGACTGATGGAGTTGTTACTTATGATGCATATAGGAAGAAAAATTTTATTATGAAGGCTGCACTGATGTGGACAATAAGTGACTTCCCTGCATATGGAATGCTATCTGGTTGGAGCACACATGGGAGGTTAGCATGTCCTTACTGTATGGAAGATACCAAATCATTTGTATTGAAACATGGGGGGGAAAGCTGCTGGTTTGATTGCCATCGGCGGTTGCTACCAAGTGACCATCCTTTTCGAAGGCAAAAAGACTCGTTTAAAAAAAATACTGTTGAAATGGATGAAGCTGACTTGCAACGGGTGTCGGGTCTACATATGGCGTCACGGGTGCATAATTTACCAGATGTAGTTCAATTGTCTGGTAGCACACGGCAACTCCCTAATTTTGGAAAGGATCACAACTGGGTCAAGAAAAGCATTTTTTGGGAATTACCTTATTGGTCAACTCTTCTTGTACGACACAATCTGGATGTCATGCATACCGAGAAGAATTTTTTTGATAATGTGTTCAATACGATCATGAATGTTAAAGGGAAAACAAAGGACAACGCCAAAGCACGTATGGATTTAAAGATGCTTTGTAGACGTCCAGAATTGGAACTACAAAGTGTCAATGGCAAAACTGTGCAGCCTAAAGCAACTTATGTGCTTCATGATACACAGATCAAGGAAGTATGCCAGTGGTTGAAACAACTGAGATTCCCAGATGGATATGCATCCAACATAGCCCGTTGTGTGAATGTTAATAAGGGAAAAATATATGGTATGAAAAGTCACGACTGTCATGTGTTCATGGAGAGGCTACTGCCCATTGCATTTCGTGATTTGTTGCCAAAGCAGATATGGGGAGCACTAGCTGAGATGAGTCAATTTTTCAAGATTTTATGTGCATCTGAACTCAGACTTCGGGATGTACAAACTATCGAACAAGATGTTGTCACAACCATTTGCAAGCTAGAGAAGATATTTCCTCCGGCATTCTTTGATTCGATGGAGCACCTGGTAGTTCATTTGCCATATGAGGCTATCGTCGGAGGTCCAGTACAATTTCGATGGATGTATCCATTTGAGAGGTATGTGACAATTTTTGTTAACTTATAAGTCGTCCATAGCCGCTACATTTTGTTGCCATCTGACTTGTTGTTGTAGGTGCATGCATGAATTAAAAATGAAAGTTCGCAACAAGGCACAGGTGGAGGGTTCGATTGCTGAGGCATACATTCTTGAAGAAATTTCGAACTTCTGTTCTATGTACTTTGAGCCAGAGATTCAAACTCGTCGTACTCGACCTCCACGTAATGATGATGGGGGAGTGGATGAATCGTCCGATCGGCTCTCCATATTTAAACATCCTGGACGTGCGTTCGGACGTTGCTTGACTCGCACGCTCGAAGATAGAGAGTTGCACGCCGCTGAGATATATATTCTTTTGAATTGCCTCGAGATTGAACCTTATGTTGAGTAAGATATTAATTCATATTTTCAGCAACTCCATAAGTCTATACATCCTCAAAGTCTATACAACATTGACTTCATAAAGTCTATACATTGGCTTCCTCAAAGTCTATACATCCTCAAAGTCTATACATTGACTTCCTCAAAGTCTATACAACATTGACTTCACAAAGTCTATACATTGGCTTTATCAATTTTTTTAATCATTTTTTTTACGGGGTGCTACATTTATATTGCAGACAATTTGATTCAGAATTAGCTGAAAAATGTCCAAATATCCAGGATGTGGAGATTGAAAAAGAACGCGACAAGTTTTTTTCCAAATGGCTAAGAAACCGAGTTAGTGTGAACTCTGAATATATATGTTTGTATTTACGTATGTTGAGATAATTGTTATTATTTTAACTACTCTAATTTGAATATAGGTTGAACAAGGTCTCATTACTGATCAAAGAGTACAACAGATAAGTTATGGCCCCTCGAACCAGACACGTGCCTATCCAGGATATATTGTGAATGGATACAAATTTCATACAAGGGATTATGGGCGAAATAAGTCTACGATGAACAGCGGCGTATGTGTGAAGGGAAATTTATACAATGAAATGGAATTGGACTACTATGGTATTATTGAAGAAGTCTTAGAACTTCAGTATTTGGGACAAGACAATCATGTATATATATTTAAGTGTCAATGGTTTGATCCTAATTCTGTTCTACATGACACAAATTATGGGATTGTCAATGTCAAGCATAGGTTTAAACTTAAGACCTATGAACCGTTCATTTTAGCCGCACAAGCCCAGCAAGTGTACTATTCAAGCTATCCATCATCCAAGAATAGAGATTGGTGGGCAGTTTGCAGGGTTAACTCAAAACTCTTTCCCACTTATGAGTTAACTATGAGTGGAGATGTCTCAGAGGTTGCTCGTGCTGAATATTATCAATCAGACGAAGTTGGCGTTGTCGGTTCCTCTAGGTTTAATATGGACGAATCTGATGAGCCACTGTCATTACGTACGCGAGATGGCGTGGAAGAAGTCGATCCGACGGAGCTAAATGTTGATGTTAGAGGGGAGGAAGAATCAGATGAAGATGAAGATTTTGAATCTCATGAGACTACTATGGATGACGAAGATGATGAAGTTGAGCTAGATATATCAACATGAGGGAGGCATGTTTTGATAATTTAGTCAGAAGATTCTTACTTTTAAGCATAATTTTAAATAACATTTATCTAGCCTTATATAATTGTGGATTAATATGTATTAATTGTTTTGTTATTAATAAGGAAATGGTGCGAGGAGGTCATAGTAGGGGTGGGAGGAGATCTAGCAGTGAGAGGGGCACTACTATCTCCTCGCTACCATCTTCTTCAGACACAGGTATATTTGATCAATAAGTTAGCTATATAAATATTTTATTTATTTACAAACTTAAAAGAATTTATTTATAGGTGCAAGTGTCGGCTCACCACCACTTGTACATATGCCACCACCTCCCGCTACAGGTATGTATATTTTAATTTAAATTCTTCAACATTTGTTCTACTTATGAAAATAAGTTCTTGCAGGTCTCAGTGGCCTCCCACATGTTGTGCATACGCCAACCCCACCACCTCCCGCTGCAGGTATGTATATTTTAATTATATGTTCGCAGTATATGTATCACTCCACATGACAATAAATTCTTGCAGGTCTCAGTGGCCTCCCACATGTTGTGCATACGCCACTCCCACCACCTCCCGCTGCAGGTATGTATATTTTAATTATATGTTCGCAGTATATGTATCACTCCACATGATAATAAATTCTTGCAGGTCTCAGTGGCCTCCCACATGTTGTGCATACGCCACCCCCACCACCTCCCGCTGCAGGTATGTATATTTTAATTATATGTTCGCAGTATATGTATCACTCCACATGACAATAAATTCTTGCAGGTCTCAGTGGCCTCCCACATGTTGTGCATACGCCAACCCCACCACCTCCCGCTGCAGGTATGTATATTTTAATTATATGTTCGCAGTATATGTATCACTCCACATGACAATAAATTCTTGCAGGTCTCAGTGCCCTCCCACCACCTCCCACTTGTACAGGGCCCACCCCCACCAGTCAGCCCCTTGACGATGTCGGCAGTTGTCACGAGGGAGGCACGACCCATGATAGACGTCGCCCGTGTTGGGTATCCGGGTAAATCTATAAGGTTATATTACATTAATTAGCCCTCAACTGTGTAATATGAATATTTTGACATTTGCAATTACAGTATGAAATTTGAACCCCACGGCGCTATCCATCATTCCACCGAACTCATGTTGGCACATGTGCCCGGGGCAGCTTCCGATTTCAGAGATTTTCCGATGTCCGTCCGCGATTCATTGTACAACATGTTCTTAGTAAGTAATTACGTCATTTAATTCAAGTATTTCCCAAAGTCTATTTACAACTTTATACTAAGTGTGAAAAGTAATTGATTTACAGCGGTCTTTTCAATTCACATGTGGACATGACGCGGCGAGATGTCGTCGTGCCTGGGAGTCTACTATGCTCTCAAGTTACAAGAGGAAAATACATGAGGCCCGAGCACACGCTAAAAAATTGAGTGGGGGGAGTGAAGACCGACAATTGTGGAAGGCGCATCGCCCTCTATGGATGAGGCAGGAGGATTGGGAGATATCTTGTGACCATTTTGCCGACCCCAAGTGGATAGAAAAGTCTGAAAAAGCCAAAGCAAATAGGGCGTCAAAACCAGGTTCAAATTTGCATACGAGTGGGTCCATCTCTTATGCGGCTCATAAACAAAAATTGGTAAGTAATATACCAATTTATCTTCTTACAATTTATCCCAATATTTGACTTTTTTTTACTATGAATTGTATAACAGGCTGTGGAGCTTAATCGACCTCCGTCGTTCCTCGAGGTGTTCGACAGAACACACAAAAAGAAGGGGACTAATGATTTTGTGAGTGACACAGCTAAGTCAGCAACGGTAAGTTTATCTACATATGTAACTTGTACCGTTCATTTAAATCGGCATGTAATTCATATGAAATTGACTAGTTATTTTATTCAATTTGTAGGAAACATATAGCAAAGCAGTGACAGAGAAGTACGGGGAGGGAGACACGCAGCAGCCGGAGTTCGATCCGGTGGAGTGGGTGGCAGCAGCTGGCGTACCGAAGAAAGGCCGAATATATGATTTTGGGGAGAGCCTAGACGCAAGCGCGGTGACATCAGCGTGTGCGAGTTCTAGCTATACTTCTTCCAGTGGTAGTGCCTTCACTATACCTTCCATTGCCCCCAGCGCTTCTGCCAGCGACATGATGGACATGGTCCGATCGCAGATTTCTGATATGCAGCGGCAGCAGCAGCATTTCCAGCAAGAGATCTCTAGCCAAGTGTCAGTATTCTTGCAGGCAATTAGTGGCCTCCTCTCCCAGAGCGGAATGGTCCCTCAGAAATCAACCACCACCACAGCACAGCCCGCACAGGTGAGTCTCTAGCCAAGTTTTTATTTTGATGGAATTACTCAATTATGTTCATTATTAATTTTAAAACTCATTTACTTCAGAATAATTGAGAAAATCCGGGGGTCTAAAATTTGAAATACCGGTCGGACGGCCGTGCCGATCATTCCAACGCGACCGGGGAGATGAAAGTGACTTGTCAGAACTGACGGAATCTAAATCGGATGCCCGGTTTGAGCTCGGCGCTCAAATTTCAGTTTTAAAATACACTTAGTTTAAATGAACTACCAGGTCGGGTCCGGGGGTCTAAAATTGGAAATACCGGTCGGACGGCCGTGTCGATCATTCCAACGCGACCGGGGAGATGAAAGTGACTTGTCAGAACTGACGGAATCCAAATCGGATGCCCGGTTTGAGCTTGGCGCTCAAAGTTCAGTTTTAAAATACACTTAGTTTAAATGAACTACCAGGTCGGGTCCGGGGGTCTAAAATTGGAAATAGCGGTCGGACGGCCGTGCCGATCATTCCAACGCGACCGGGGAGATGAAAGTGACTTGTCAGAACTGACGGAATCTAAATCGGATGTCCGGTTTGAGCTCGGCACTCAAAGTTCAGTTTTAAAATACACTTAGTTTAAATGAACTACCAGGTCGGGTCCGGGGGTCTAAAATTGGAAATACCAGTCGGACGGCCGTGCCGATCATTCCTACGCGATCGGGGAGATGAAAGTGACTTGTCAGAACTGACAGAATCTAAATCGGATGTCCGGTTTGAGCTCGGCACTCAAAGTTCAGTTTTAAAATACACTTAGTTTAAATGAACTACCAGGTCGGGTCCGGGGGTCTAAAATTGGAAATACCAGTCGGACGGCCGTGCCGATCATTCCAACGCGACCGGGGAGATGAAAGTGACTTGTCAGAACTGACGGAATCTAAATCGGATGTCCGGTTTGAGCTCGGCACTCAAAGTTCAGTTTTAAAATAAACTTAGCTTAAATGAACTCCCAGGTCAGGTCCGGGGGTCAAAAACTTGAAATACAAGTCGGACGGCCGTGCCGATCATTCCAACACAACCGGGGAGATGAAAGTGACTTGTCAGAACTGGCGGAATCCAAATCGGATGTCCGGTTTGAGCTCGGCGCTAAAAGTTCAGTTTTAAAATACACTTAGTTTAAATGAACTACCAGGTCGGGTCCGGGGGTCTAAAATTGGAAATACCGGTCGGACGGCCGTGCCGATCATTCCAACGCGACCGGGGAGATGAAAGTGACTTGTCAGAACTGACGGAATCTAAATCGGATGTCCGGTTTGAGCTCGGCACTCAAAGTTCAGTTTTAAAATAAACTTAGCTTAAATGAACTCCCAGGTCAGGTCCGGGGGTCAAAAACTTGAAATACAAGTCGGACGGCCGTGCCGATCATTCCAACACAACCGGGGAGATGAAAGTGACTTGTCAGAACTGGCGGAATCCAAATCGGATGTCCGGTTTGAGCTCGGCGCTCAAAGTTCAGTTTTAAAAGTTCAGTTTTAAAATACACTTAGTTTAAATGAACTACCAGGTCGGGTCCGGGGGTCTAAAATTGGAAATACCGGTCGGACGGCCGTGCCGATCATTCCAACGCGACCGGGGAGATGAAAGTGACTTGTCAGAACTGACGGAATCTAAATCGGATGTCCGGTTTGAGCTCGGCACTCAAAGTTCAGTTTTAAAATAAACTTAGCTTAAATGAACTCCCAGGTCAGGTCCGGGGGTCAAAAACTTGAAATACAAGTCGGACGGCCGTGCCGATCATTCCAACACAACCGGGGAGATGAAAGTGACTTGTCAGAACTGACGGAATCTAAATCGGATGCCCGGTTTGAGCTCGGCGCTCAAAGTTCAGTTTTAAAATACTTAGTTTAAATGAACTACCAGGTCGGGTCTGTGGGTCTAAAATTGGAAATACCGGTCGGACGGCCGTGCCGATCATTCCAACGCGACCGGGGAGATGAAAGTGACTTGTCAGAACTGACGGAATCCAAATCGGATGCCCGATTTGAGCTCGGCGCTCAAAGTTCAGTTTTAAAATACACTTAGTTTAAATGAACTACCAGGTCGGGTCCGGGGGTCTAAAATTGGAAATACCGGTCGGACGGCCGTGCCGATCATTCCAACGCGACCGGGGAGATGAAAGTGACTTTTCAGAACTGACGGAATCTAAATCGGATGTCCGATTTGGGCTCGGCACTCAAAGTTCAGTTTTAAAATAAACTTAGCTTAAATGAACTCCCAAGTCAGGTCCGGGGGTCAAAAACTTGAAATACAAGTCGGACGGCCGTGCCGATCATTCCAACACAACCGGGGAGATGAAAGTGACTTGTCAGAACTGGCGGAATCCAAATCGGATGTCCGGTTTGAGCTCGGCGCTAAAAGTTCAGTTTTAAAATACACTTAGTTTAAATGAACTACCAGGTCGGGTCCGGGGGTCGAAAATTGGAAATACCGGTCGGACGGCCGTGCCGATCATTCCAACGCAACCGGGGAGATGAAAGTGACTTGTCAGAACTGGCGGAATCCAAATCGGATGTCCGGTTTGAGCTCGGCGCTCAAAGTTCAGTTTTAAAATACACTTAGTTTAAATGAACTACCAGGTCGGGTCCGGGGGTCTAAAATTGGAAATACCGGTCAGACGGCCGTGCCGATCATTCCAACGCGACCGGGGAGATGAAAGTGACTTGTCAGAACTGACGGAATCTAAATCGGATGTCCGGTTTGAGCTCGGCACTCAAAGTTCAGTTTTAAAATACACTTGGTTTAAATGAACTACCAGGTCGGGTCCGGGGGTCTAAAATTGGAAATACCGGTCGGACGGCCGTGCCGATCATTCCAACGCGACCGGGGAGATGAAAGTGACTTGTCAGAACTGACGGAATCTAAATCGGATGTCCGGTTTGAGCTCGGCACTCAAAGTTCAGTTTTAAAATACACTCAGTTTAAATGAACTACCAAGTCGGGTCCGGGGGTCTAAAATTGGAAATACCGGTCGGACGGCCGTGCCGATCATTCCAACGCGATCGGGGAGATGAAAGTGACTTGTCAGAACTGACGGAATCTAAATCGGATGTCCGGTTTGAGCTCGGCACTCAAAGTTCAGTTTTAAAATAAACTTAGCTTAAATGAACTCCCAGGTCAGGTCCGGGGGTCAAAAACTTGAAATACAAGTCGGACGGCCGTGCCGATCATTCCAACACAACCGGGGAGATGAAAGTGACTTGTCAGAACTGGCGGAATCCAAATCGGATGTCCGGTTTGAGCTCGGCGCTAAAAGTTCAGTTTTAAAATACACTTAGTTTAAATGAACTACCAGGTCGGGTCCGGGGGTCTAAAATTGGAAATACCGGTCGGACGGCCGTGCCGATCATTCCAACGCGACCGGGGAGATGAAAGTGACTTGTCAGAACTGACGGAATCTAAATCGGATGTCTGGTTTGAGCTCGGCACTCAAAGTTCAGTTTTAAAATAAACTTAGCTTAAATGAACTCCCAGGTCAGGTCCGGGGGTCAAAAACTTGAAATACAAGTCGGACGGCCGTGCCGATCATTCCAACACAACCGGGGAGATGAAAGTGACTTGTCAGAACTGGCGGAATCCAAATCGGATGTCCGGTTTGAGCTCGGCGCTAAAAGTTCAATTTTAAAATACACTTAGTTTAAATGAACTACCAGGTCGGGTCCGGGGGTCTAAAATTGGAAATACCGGTCGGACGGCCGTGCCGATCATTCCAACGCGACCGGGGAGATGAAAGTGACTTGTCAGAACTGACGGAATCCAAATCGGATGCCCGGTTTGAGCTCGGCGCTCAAAGTTCAGTTTTAAAATACACTTAGTTTAAATGAACTACCAGGTCGGGTCCGGGGGTCTAAAATTGGAAATACCGGCCGGACGGCCGTTCCGATCATTCCAACGCGACCGGGGAGATGAAAGTGACTTGTCAGAACTGACGGAATCTAAATCGGATGTCCGGTTTGAGCTCGGCACTCAAAGTTCAGTTTTAAAATAAACTTAGCTTAAATGAACTCCCAGGTCAGGTCCGGGGGTCAAAAACTTGAAATACAAGTCGGACGGCCGTGCCGATCATTCCAACACAACCGGGGAGATGAAAGTGACTTGTCAGAACTGACGGAATCTAAATCGGATGCCCGGTTTGAGCTCGGCGCTCAAAGTTCAGTTTTAAAATACACTTAGTTTAAATGAACTACCAGGTCGGGTCCGGGGGTCTAAAATTGGAAATACCGGTCGGACGGCCGTGCCGATCATTCCAACGCGACCGGGGAGATGAAAGTGACTTGTCAGAACTGACGGAATCCAAATCGGATTCCCGGTTTGAGCTCGGCGCTCAAAGTTCAGTTTTAAAATACACTTAGTTTAAATGAACTACCAGGTCGGGTCCGGGGGTCAAAAATTGGAAATACCGGTCGGACGGCCGTGCCGATCATTCCAACGCGACCGGGGAGATGAAAGTGACTTGTCAGAACTGACGGAATCTAAATCGGATGTCCGGTTTGAGCTCGGCACTCAAAGTTCAGTTTTAAAATACACTTAGTTTAAATGAACTACCAGGTCGGGTCCGGGGGTCTAAAATTGGAAATACCGGTCGGACGGCCGTGCCGATCATTCCAACGCGACCGGGGAGATGAAAGTGACTTGTCAGAACTGACGGAATCTAAATCGGATGTCTGGTTTGAGCTCGGCACTCAAAGTTCAGTTTTAAAATACACTTAGTTTAAATGAACTACCAGGTCGGGTCCGGGGGTCTAAAATTGGAAATACCAGTCGGACGGCCGTGCCGATCATTCCAACGCGACCGGGGAGATGAAAGTGACTTGTCAGAACTGACGGAATCTAAATCGGATGTCCGGTTTGAGCTCGGCACTCAAAGTTCAGTTTTAAAATAAACTTTGCTTAAATGAACTCCCAGGTCAGGTCCGGGGGTCAAAAACTTGAAATACAAGTCGGACGGCCATGCCGATCATTCCAACACAACCGGGGAGATGAAAGTGACTTGTCAGAACTGGCGGAATCCTAATCGGATGCCCGGTTTGAGCTCGGCGCTAAAAGTTCAGTTTTAAAATACACTTAGTTTAAATGAACTACCAGGTCGGGTCCGGGGGTCTAAAATTGGAAATACCGATCGGACGGCCGTGTCGATCATTCCAACGCGACCGGGGAGATGAAAGTGACTTGTCAGAACTGACGGAATCTAAATCGGATGTCCGGTTTGAGCTCGGCACTCAAAGTTCAGTTTTAAAATAAACTTAGCTTAAATGAACTCCCAGGTCAGGTCCGGGGGTCAAAAACTTGAAATACAAGTCGGACGGCCGTGCCGATCATTCCAACACAACCGGGGAGATGAAAGTGACTTGTCAGAACTGGCGGAATCCAAATCGGATGTCCGGTTTGAGCTCGGCGCTAAAAGTTCAGTTTTAAAATACACTTAGTTTAAATGAACTAACAGGTCGGGTCCAGGGGTCTAAAATTGGAAATACCGGTCGGACGGTCATGCCGATCATTCCAACGCGACCGGGGAGATGAAAGTGACTTGTCAGAACTGACGGAATCCAAATCGGATGCCCGGTTTGAGCTCGGCGCTCAAAGTTCAGTTTTAAAATACACTTAGTTTAAATGAACTACCAGGTCGGGTCCGGGGGTCTAAAATTGGAAATACCGGTCGGACGGCCGTGCCGATCATTCCAACGCGACCGGGGAGATGAAAGTGACTTGTCAGAACTGACGGAATCTAAATCGGATGTCCGGTTTGAGCTCGGCACTCAAAGTTCAGTTTTAAAATAAACTTAGCTTAAATGAACTCCCAGGTCAGGTCCGGGGGTCAAAAACTTGAAATACAAGTCGGACGGCCGTGCCGATCATTCCAACACAACCGGGGAGATGAAAGTGACTTGTCAGAACTGGCGGAATCCAAATCGGATGTCCGGTTTGAGCTCGGCGCTAAAAGTTCAGTTTTAAAATACACTTAGTTTAAATGGACTACCAGGTCGGGTCTGGGGGTCTAAAATTGGAAATACCGATCGGACGGCCGTACCGATCATTCCAACGCGACCGGGGAGATGAAAGTGACTTGTCAGAACTGACGGAATCCAAATCGGATGCCCGGTTTGAGCTCGGCGCTCAAAGTTCAGTTTTAAAATACACTTAGTTTAAATGAACTACCAGGTCGGGTCCGGGGGTCTAAAATTGGAAATACCGGTCGGACGGCCATGCCGATCATTCCAACGCGACCGGGGAGATGAAAGTGACTTGTCAGAACTGACGGAATCTAAATCGGATGTCCGGTTTGAGCTCGGCACTCAAAGTTCAGTTTTAAAATAAACTTAGCTTAAATGAACTCCCAGGTCAGGTCCGGGGGTCAAAAACTTGAAATACAAGTCGGACGGCCGTGCTGATCATTCCAACACAACCGGGGAGATGAAAGTGACTTGTCAGAACTGGCGGAATCTAAATCGGATGTCCGGTTTGAGCTCGGCGCTCAAAGTTCAGTTTTAAAATACACTTAGTTTAAATGAACTCCCAGGTCAGGTCCGGGGGTCAAAAACTTGAAATACAAGTCGGACGGCCGTGCCGATCATTCCAACACAACCGGGGAGATGAAAGTGACTTGTCAGAACTGGCGGAATCCAAATCGGATGTCCGGTTTGAGCTCGGCGCTCAAAGTTCAGTTTTAAAAGTTCAGCTTTAAAATACACTTAGTTTAAATGAACTGCCAGGTCGGGTCCGGGGGTCAAAAACTTGAAATACAAGTCGGACGGCCATGCCGATCATTCCAACACAATCGGGGAGATGAAAGTGACTTTTCGGAACTGGCGGAATCCAAATCGGATGTCCGGTTTGAGCTCGGCGCTCAAAGTTCAGTTTTAAAATACACTTAGTTTAAATGAACTACCAGGTCGGGTCCGGGGGTCTAAAATTAGAAATACCGGTCGGACGGCCGTGCCGATCATTTCAACGCGACCGGGGAGATGAAAGTGACTTGTCAGAACTGACGGAATCCAAATCGGATGCCCGGTTTGAGCTCGGCGCTCAAAGTTCAGTTTTAAAATACACTTAGTTTAAATGAACTACCAAGTCGGGTCCGGGGGTCTAAAATTGGAAATACAAGTCGGACGGCCGTGCCGATCATTCCAACGCGACCGGGGAGATGAAAGTGACTTGTCAGAACTGACGGAATCTAAATCGGATGTCCGGTTTGAGCTCGGCACTCAAAGTTCAGTTTTAAAATAAACTTAGCTTAAATGAACTCCCAGGTCAGGTCCGGGGGTCAAAATCTTGAAATACAAGTCGGACGGCCGTGCCGATCATTTCAACACAACCGGGGAGATGAAAGAGACTTGTCAGAACTGGCGGAATCCAAATCGGATGTCCGGTTTGAGCTCGGCGCTAAAAGTTCAGTTTTAAAATACACTTAGTTTAAATGAACTACCAGGTCGGGTCCGGGGGTCTAAAATTGGAAATACCGGTCGGACGGCCATGCGATCATTCCAACGCGACCAGGGAGATGAAAGTGACTTGTCAGAACTGACGGAATCCAAATCGGATGCCCGGTTTGAGCTCGGCGCTCAAAGTCCAGTTTTAAAATACACTTAGTTTAAATGAACTACCAGGTCGGGTCCGGGGGTCTAAAATTGGAAATACCGGTCGGACGGCCGTGCCGATCATTCCAACGCGACCGGGGAGATGAAAGTGACTTGTCAGAACTGGCGGAATCTAAATCGGATGTCCGGTTTGAGCTCGGCACTCAAAGTTCAGTTTTAAAATAAACTTAGCTTAAATGAACTCCCAGGTCAGGTCCGGGGGTCAAAAACTTGAAATACAAGTCGGACGGCCGTGCCGATCATTCCAACATAACCGGGGAGATGAAAGTGACTTGTCAGAACTGGCGGAATCCAAATCGGATGTCCGGTTTGAGCTCGGCGCTCAAAGTTCAGTTTTAAAATACACTTAGTTTAAATGAACTCCCAGGTCAGGTCCGGGGGTCAAAAACTTGAAATACAAGTCGGACGGCCGTGCCAATCATTCCAACACAACCGGGGAGATGAAAGTGACTTGTCAGAACTGGCGGAATCCAAATCGGATGTCCGGTTTGAGCTCGACGCTAAAAGTTCAGTTTTAAAATACACTTAGTTTAAATGAACTGCCAGGTCGGGTCCGGGGGTCTAAAATTGAAAATACCGGTCGGACCGCCGTGTCGATCATTCCAACGCGACCGGGGAGATGAAAGTGACTTGTCAGAACTGACGGAATCCAAATCGGATGCCCGGTTTGAGCTCGGCGTTCAAAGTTCAGTTTTAAAATACACTTAGTTTAAATGAACTACCAGGTCGGGTCCGGGGGTCTAAAATTAGAAATACCGGTCGGACGGCCGTGCCGATCATTCCAACGCGACCGGGGAGATGAAAGTGACTTGTCAGAACTGGCGGAATCCAAATCGGATGTCCGGTTTGAGCTCGGCACTCAAAGTTCAGTTTTAAAATAAACTTAGCTTAAATGAACTCCCAGGTCAGGTCCGGGGTCAAAAACTTGAAATACAAGTCGGACGGCCGTGCCGATCATTCCAACACAACCGGGGAGATGAAAGTGACTTGTCAGAACTGGCGGAATCCAAATCGGATGTCCGGTTTGAGCTCGGCGCTAAAAGTTCAGTTTTAAAATACACTTAGTTTAAATGAACTACCAGGTCAGGTCCGGGAGTCTAAATATTGTTTCAAGCTAGTAGTTGATCTATAAAATCTGCAGTTATCAATTTGATATGTTTGATTTATATTTGTGCTCATTTCTTCGCACTAATTTTTTTATCTATGAATGAATGTTATTATTTTTTTAATGTAGGGGGATCCTTCTGCGGGCAGCGACAGAGGAGATGAGTAGGGCAGTGACGATATGGATGATGAGGATATTGACGATGTACCAGATATTTCTTGATGTTTAATGATATTTGTTTTATGTTATTCAGACGGATCAGCAGGGTTAATGTGTTTTTCTTTGTATTTATTTTGTCAGCATGGTCTTGAATTTTTTTATTGGTGGTGTTTATTTATTTGAACATCTATGTTGATGTTGAGATTTTTTCGGTGGTGTTTATTTATTTGGGGTACGTTGATGTTGAGTTTTTTTTTATGGTTAGTTCCAATAATTTTTTTTAACAGGTTTATTAGATAAATAAACTTAAAATTTTAAAAATATATATTTTTTTTCAGACGGATTTATAATCCGTCTGAAATTACGTTTGGAATAGCGACGGTAATTTCCGACGGAATTTATATCCGTCGTGAATTCCGTTTCAAACACCGACGGATTTAGGACGAATAAGCATATGGAACCGTCGTTGGAAGTTACGACGACAAAGTAATCCGTCGTAATATCCGGCAGAAATAGAGACGGATTTCAGACAATATTTCAGACGGATTACGGACGGTATTTACAACGGATAATAAATCCGTCTTAAAAACCGTATGAAATACAGACGGATCATTTCAGACTGCTAGTTACATACGGAAATTTTATCGTATGAGATTTAGACGGAATTTATGACCGAAATTATTTGTGTCTTAATTTCAGACGGAATTTCAGACCGAACAGTTAACTGTCACAAATTTGTGACTAAGAATTTCATACGGTCGAGTTCCGTCTTAAATCCGTCGGAATTCCGTTACAAATATGTGTTGCGACGGATTTTCAGACGGATTTGAGACGGATAACGTCCGTCTGAAATCCCGCTTTTTCTGGTTGTGGTAGGCATTGTCCTACGTGTGTGTGGACGGAGTTGTGACTCCGTGTAAGGAATTTGTTCGGGGTGTGTTCCCCAGTAGTGTGTGTATGTGTGTGTGTGTGTGTGTGTGTGTTAGTGTGTGTGTGTGTGTGTGTGTGTGTGTGTGTGTGTGTGTGTGTGTGTGTGTGTGTGTGTGTGTGTGTGTGTGTGTGCGCTACTGTGGTAGCAGGTTGAGGCAAGGCCTCGTGTGTGTGGTTTGCTGCGAAAGCAGCGTGTGTGTGTTGGGGTTCGTCCCCGTGTTGCTACATTTTGTAGCGTGTAGTGAAGCCTCACCGGTTTGGTTTGATTATTGTGATTGTGTGTTCTCTATCCTATCTGTTTGTGCAATCGTGTGAGCTCGGTGAGATTGAGTGAATCTAGTGTAAACATGTTTAGATTAAATTACTCAATCTTGTATATTCCGCTGTGTGCTAGTTGTGTTTTTAATTGGACATAATTTTTAGTAAAAGGATATATTTACCCCCCCCCTCTAGATCCGTGTTCCTGCACTATGGGACCCAACAAATGACTATTCTTTTTTCTCGATTACTTTTGTGACGGACAATAATTTTGCCGGGTATCGGCTTTGCCGGAATGGCACAACCGGATGAGTTTCTCATAATGCAGTGGACTCTTTTCGCTGATTGATGAGGCTGGACTCCTTTGATGATTACTTTGGGGATCGTACATCAGCCTAGGCGACTTATTCGACACTCGACTTGGCTGCCGTTGTGTCTTCAAAGCGCTTCGTAGCTCAATCATTATGTTGGTGGTATGTTAGAGCTTCGATGGCTCGAGGGAGCATTCCCGGGTTGTAAATTGCAGCGGTTGAGCTTGACTTGATGGTTTTCAGCTCACGGCTGGGAGTACACACTTATGTAACATTTTAGGCATCAACACCACCACCTCGCCACGCATGGCCTTTCCCTGCTGCTGTTTCCATCTCGCCCACGCAAATGAACGAAGCCACCTCCATGCACATGCAACATAGCCAACAACCACCTCTCCGCCATCCATGTGAACCACCCTCCTTGTTCGCCAAGCAAACGCCCATCGCTTCCACCTTCCCACGGCCACCTGTCGTGAATGATGGCATCATCGAGAGAAATCTTCCACCTGTAGCACTACTCGCAGCTACTTTCCATAGTCTGTAGTAGACACAACACTGCTTTCCTTCCGTGAACATTCCGCCTTCAACGTCCACTTGCCGTTTCCGCACAAGCATCATCCGCCACGCACTAGACTTCCCTTCTCCATGCAACCCATGCGAACACGGCAACACATAGCCCTCCTCCGTCATCTAGATGCCACATGTACATGGAAGAGCCCTTACGCCGTGTGCATACGCCAGTGCAGCCACGTCTATGCACCGTGACGTGTTTTGTGAAACATATCCAACAAGGAAGTTGCATTTCACCAAATATATACCTTGTGAGTCTCGTCGCTACAAAATAAATAAAATAAAATATCACTTAACATCACAAAAATAATCTTATTAATATAAATAAATAATCACGTAATTACCTATTTTTCCATACATCTCAAATCCCACATTTTACTTTATAACTCAAAATTTAATTAATTACATGAAATCCTAATTTAGTGAGTGACTAAGATTAACTATAAAAATTGCACAATTGATTACATTAAAGTCCAAAAAATAATGCTTGTGACATAAATAAACATATGAAAATGTGCACTTATCAGTTAGTGGAGTGATGCTCTGCTCGATCATGGGGATTGCTCGTTGTTCAGTCAGCCGTTCTCTGAGGAAGGGCATCGTGGCGGACATCTTGGCAGCATTGGCGTGATTTGACGCTCGTGAGGGTAAGTCCTGTAGCTGTGGCCTCCACGCTCACCCGTTGGTGGATCTCACAGCGTCCGGGGCGCACGCATGCAAGGGTCATGCCTGTGAACCGGCCAATCCTGAGTGGGTCTCGATTGGGCTACATTCTTGAACTGCGAGTCGACTGGTGATGGCCGCTATGGGCCTAGTGACATCGGGTCGTACTGGACCTGACATTATTGGGCCATGTTGGGCCTGACGGTCTCCCTACTCCTCAAGTACCAAAGCAAAAATATGAAAACCTAGGAATAGTCAATCCCGAGCTCACCCGAGTTAGTTTATCCTAACCTGTAATCAAAGTGATTTATTGATGGATACAATCAAGATGAAAATATATAAATAGTTGTTAATAATTGAGTAGAATATCAAAGTATAACGAAGTTCGCTTGCGAGATGGATGTTGGCAGCCGGAGTAACGAAGATAAAAATATGGTTCATTTCATAGGTATAGTGTCAAATACATTGATTCAAAAGTCAGATGTTATATCATGATTTATCGTATTAGTGTGACTCGAAACGAGTCGGTTATATCATATCGTATTTGGACTGAACCGAGATAGTTGACTTGGTTGAAGACACCCCTATAGTCTCTTTGAGTCGAGTCCGAGTCTATACGGGTCAAATCGTATTATATGGTATCTGGGTTAGATCGAACTGATATAAATCACTGACACGACAACCGTTGCATTTTATAGCTTGGATCATAAGGTATTTATAGGCAAGGCACACAACATTGACGGGGAGAGTGGCAAAGAACTGAGCAGACGCAAGGCAACTAAAAAGGTGCAAGACTCCAACATGCTAAAGAGGTAAGCAACTAGAAAGTTCAACTTGTTAAAGTGATTGCCGCATAAGAATCTTAATTTCTATGACGTAGGATACAGGACCTACACAGAAGACTATTTTAAGGATGGGAAGACCCACTATGGAAGTGGCGAAGGAATTGGTTACGGACGCCAACTAGGTCAAATAGTACTGCGATCAAATAGTGCACTTGGTATGGGACTTCTTGGTGGAAGGAACAAGGGCGCATTTGGAAGAGATTATGGTGTGCGATTTTTTTTCAAGATCATTGATAAGAAGCACCTTTTGAGTAGGATTTTAGATTCTCACTTTTTTTATCCATATCTTTCACTGCCTATTAATTGGGTAGCATTTGAAAATGTTTTACTATGGATAGAGATTCCAAGGTCATAATCGTGCCCCTAAATTTTTTTCACACGTAGATCAAGATGGACGGTTGTTCTGACTATTTTGGCAGAGATGATGTAAAATAAAAAATTTGATGAACAAGTCAGGGAATTAGTCTATTCCTTTTGCAAGTAAAAGCCGTGGACTGTCAAACTCAACTCCCTTGAAATAATGAGTAAACCAAGTTCTACTCTTAAGTTGGGATTGTGTCGATGGATTTTTTTTAAAAAAAAATCTTAACATAAGATAAATGTGAGTATCAGATATTTTGGATATCGAAATTCACCTCAAAATTTCACGAGAGGAGTTCTTGTAAATTATTTAACATCCATCATTTTATATCTTTTCTCTCTATTTTCAAAAATTTACTACAAAAGTCGAGATAATTTTGAGTCATTTAGTTAGGATTAAATTATGTAATGAATTTCAATCATTAAAATTCCCTAATAATCTCAATCAAATATACCCTTAATTATACCTTTTTTAATCTATGCTCAATATAAATTATTTTTAAAACAAATTTAAATTCAACCATATGAACAATGATAAATGAAGAATGTATGATACAGGAGTGTAATTATGGACTCTCGCATAATGTTGAAGCCCAACTTTCAAGGACGGTGAGGAGGGTAAAATTAACTCGGCCCATATAAGGCCTGTTATGCTAGGCCCGCTTCGGCCGAAGATCTACAATGCGCACAACAGGCCTTTGACAGCCGCGGCCCACAACGGACAACCCATGATGAATAGTCTTCGGATTCGTCAGCTCACAAAGGGTATCAACCCAGGTGTAATGGACGTCGGATGACCCTCCGGCGACAGAACGTTATCCCCCACGACGTCGGTCTCAACTCCTCTAAAGACGAGCACGTCTTACAGGCGCCGTAAGACTTGCCATAGAACCGTCCGACTCCGGAGGAACGGACCCTCAACGAGAAACTCCCCACGATCACTGAGGGGCGTTACTCCATGACTTGCGCCCTTCCCTGCTAAGGGACAGGCCTTCACCGCCAGAAAAAGTCTTATAAAAGGATCCCTTGTCAGCCACACAGGGGGGTACACAGACATATACAGAGAAGACACAGAAATATAGATCTACAGACATGGCAAGGGAGTCTCCGATTGCAAGACCTCGAGGCTCCGGCCGTCTTCCGAGCACCATTACCGCCCAACGAGCACTCTCGGAGCGTTCACTGGATAAGATGAACATTCCAGCGGAAGATCGACCACCCATCTAGACTTGTTTAATTAACTTTTGTCTCTCTTACTCTCCTCTACCTCTCCTTAATCTTCCTCTTCCGAGATTCTAACTTAAACATCGGAGAGTTATCTCCTGGGATAACATCTGGAGCTCCTTCTGACTGTCATGAGTGAGCAGACGATCCTTCCTCAATAAATAAATTTAAAAATGTAATACGAGTCTTAAGAATCATATTTTCACCTCTACAAACGGTACGAATTTTCTCAAAATACCGTGGAAAGGTGTGATGAAAGTGTGATGCCAAAGTACGTTGACATTTCATCTTTTTAGTAAAATCACATTTTTTATATCCTTGGGCTCTATGTGACATGTCTCAACCGTGCTTACCAAAATAAATTTAAGGTTTTCACAATCCAACTCCGAGTTCAAAGGGAGCGCCACAACTCACGACACGATCTGCGGCAGCAGCCAAAGGCGTTTTTCTGGTCTCTACTCTTCATTAGTCGTGTGTGGGATAGAAGCCATTTACGGTCATCCCCCCGTCCACCGGTATGACCTGCCCCGTCACGTAGGACGCCGCCGGCATGCAGAGGTAGGCCACCAGAGACGACACCTCCTCCGGCTCTCCAACCCGACGCATGGGCGTTCGAGAGCGTACTTCCTCCATGGACTCCTCATTTTGCAGCATCTGCAACAACGCAAGAAGTTTCAGCAGGTCATGTCAACGCCTACCCCCTCCTCAAAAGACCCTTTTTTCTCTCTTTTTTTTATTTATCAAAGCCCATTGAAGTAGCAGGGGGATGAAGGCGGGAGGATAACAGATGTTTACGCGGTCCACGGCGGGCGTCCTGATGAGCCACGGCGCGACGCAGTTGGTCCGGATGCCATCTTTCGCCCACTCGCACGCCAGGTTCCTCGTCATCTGGTTCAACGCACCTGCAAACGCAGAGCGGAGAGAGATGGAGAGAGAAAAAAGGCAACGCTTCAAACACCTTTCGGCTTCAGATGGTGAGCCCTGTTCTACGGGGATGAGCAGCAGGAGGCAGAACACAACCTTTGCTGGCAGCGTAAGCGGTGGAAAGGTGCACCGCGACCAGGCCGGCGACGGAGGAGATGAACACGATGCTGCCCGCCCCCGACACCTTGAGGAGGGGGTGCGCGAGCTGGCACAAGTGGAAGGAGGCGTCCACGTTGGTGGCCATGACGGTTGAGAACTCCTCCGTGCTGAGGTCCAAGGCCGTCTTCCGCACGCCGATCCCCACATTGTTCACCTACAAAAGAACACGCCCGACCAAGTGTAACTGTACACATCTGTAATCCTTGCTGAGCAACACAAACATAGCTTGGTCAGTGGCCTTGTGAGTTATGAATGAGGCTAACAGGTGAGTGAGGTTATTTGGGGCTGCTGCTCTCCGAAAATTTCCATGGCGTCCTAGAAGGGGGAAAGTCTAGAATGCTCACAGAGACGAGGCTACTCGTAAACAGAGCTAGTTTACAGCTCCCTGTGAGGTTCACCATGCGTTGAGCAGAGTGAGCACTAACGAGCAAGAGACTCCAATTTCCGATACACATATATAGCTTCCGAGCCTCCCATGTGTTGATAAGTGAGGAAGAGGACGAGAATTCTACATGAAAAGGGACAAGTTTGTGAAGAGAACAATTCTGTGAAGGTGATAACAGCTGCACAAATAGGCCAAAGAATCCTCTTTTCTCTTCTGAGCAGGTGTTCCTTGATCGGATCGGCAAGTACAAAGAGCACAGACAAATTGGTGATTTCAGATTAATTTGTTTGTTTGTGCCTGAGGGGTGGTTAGCTGGGGGTTGGGGGGTGGGGCGACGCTTACGAGGATGTTGAGCCTGCCGCCGAAGATGGAGGAGACGACCTCCACGAGCTTCTCCCGGTCGGCCCGGGAGGTCACGTCGCAGGGCGTGCCGGTGACGCGGGAGAGCCCCGACGCCTTCCACTGCCGTAGGCGGTCGTCGAGCTCGGCCTCGTTCCGGGAGCACGTGTGCACGGACGCTCCCAGCTCCGCTAGCTCCTCCACCACCGCGCGCCTGCAAACATCAGAGAATGAACCAAACCCCAGCCATGCACCAACAGAGATCACAGACAGAGCAGAGGGTAGGATCGAGCGGGTGGCCGGTCTGGGAGGAGTTACCCGATTCCTCTGGTTCCCCCGGTCACAAGCGCCGTCATGCCCCGCAAGGACCACCTCCCCCCCTTCCCCCTGCCGCTGCCGCTGCCACTGCCCCTGCCGTCCGCCGACGTCCCCATCGGCGGAACCCCTATATTCCCTCGTCCTTCGCGCTGCGACTCTTGCCTGACAGCAGTCCTTGAGATCTCCGAGGTCTCTTCGGGCTTCTACAGGGACTCGTACAGAAGAGGAGGACGATCTTTGATCTTTTGGTGGAAGCAAGAGACCTGGGTTTCCAGATATGCTGCGCCGTGGACTCGGTTCTTATCGTTTCGGCGCAGAAAGAAAGAGAGAGATGCCCGGCCCAGCGGCCGTGGGGGAGCGAGACGGGCGGAGGAGTTCCGTCCGGCCGCGCTAGCGGGGTACAGCCCGACGGCGTTTAGTAACGCTTTTACTCGTGCACCGTGGTATTCGGTAATTCAGTTCGCGACAGGAGTTACAAATTTACAGGGGAGCCATTATTTGCCCTGTTTTAGTTCGGAAAATTAATTAATTTTAATATGGTATTAGTTTTGATAATACATCTTCAATATAGAATATTGATATTGATCTTCACATAGAAGGATTGTGAAGGGCGGCAAATAAGAGAGAATTGTAATTAAAAGTAGAGAAAGAGGAGGCCAGGGGACGTTGTTTCCAGACTCCTTGGGCCACTTTGTTTGTAGAATATGGTGTAGGGTCGGGTTACATGGTTAAGATATGAGATATAGTATTAAATCTTAGGCCGTCGTATTCGGGATAGTGCGGCTCCCAGATCAATTGTTCACAGCCATCGCAAGAAGAATTATTACAAAATGCAAGACAAACGATCAGAGGATTTGGGGTTACGATCTCAGGAAAAATTCTCTAATGTTTAAGTCAGTGTAGGTGAGAGCACGATGCAAAGCGAGGTTACGATCTCAGGAAAAACTCTCTAATGTTTAAGTCCGTGTGAGTGAGAGCACGATGCAAAGCGAGATGAAGGAGATTGGCAGTACTAGACTCCTCTCCACCAGTTGAGGAGGCTAAGATTAAAACTTATCTTTTCGGCGGAGATCTCTGAGATTAAATAATTATAGACTCTCTCCCTGGAGTAGTAGGAATCTTGAGGGGCCGTTGGGCGGGAGCGTTACGTCTACAGTGTGAACTCTTACAGTTGTAGGACTCTTACTCTCCCCTTGTCTCCCTATGGACTTCCCGCTCCCAGATGTTAGCGTGAAATTCAATTTCAATTATAAGGGATAAATGCTTGACCGCGGGGGATCCACTCTAGACCGTAAGAAAGGTGGGAGTCCTAATGATGGATTGACCCATTTGTAGATAAGGGATATTCTCCTCCTATGTTCGAGCTTCTAACATACTATTTCGGTCCCGGGCATCCTTGAGAGAGTGACCTAGCGGCCTTCTACTGGCTCGGGTCGATAGTGCGTTGGAGTTCCTCTCGAACGTAGGGGAGTCCTTCGCATGGGCGATGGTGTCAAGACTAGATGGCTCTCTTTTGGGCCTTTGACCTTCGGTCTTATAGTAAATAGACCTTCGATGTGAAGCTGGGTTGTCACTTACTGGACCGAGCAGGTCTTTATGGGTCTTTGGGCCGTTTAGATAATGGGTCATGAATTTTCCCCTCTCCATATGGCTTATTCTATTTGGCAACACGGACTTGGCATTCGAGGTTGATCATGATATTTGGATTTTTCTGGCAAATATCATGTTCAAGTGAAATGTCCAAATATGTTGCTTGGGGCTGCCCCATCGTCATCATTGTCTTGGTTTATCCACCTACGTCGTCGTCGTCCCCATGCGCAACGAGGAGGGGATGCCAGAGAGGAGAAAGGCGTCAGCATCCGACATCTTCTAACTAGGTTCGGTGGCATCTCCACCGCCGTCCATGACATCTACTAGCGTCTCCGCCACATCCTATGTTGGGTGGAGGAGAGGGGCGACTAGTGGTAGATGGGGGTCATGGGGTCGACTTTCGGTGATGTTCTTGTTGTCATCCACGACATCAGTCAGAGTCCGCGACGATCGTCATCTTTGGCATTTTGCCTCTTGTCCACATAAGCAAGAGCGATGGTTAAGGAATGAAAATGTACTTGCATGTGGAATTTGCCATCCGTGGTTACAATCATTGGCATAACTTATTCCCTTAGGGCCGCTTTGATATTAGAACAAGGCCGGTTAAGATTTATTAACCCATGGAAGAGAAACAACGGGCCCCACCCTCACATCTCACACACAATCGGCTTACCCGACCCCGGGTAAGTTATTCGAGCCCCTGGACTCGAATATTTACCCCACCCGAAAAATAAAGAGGACCTTATCAAACTGGCTGTCATAGTCTAATCGTATTTATTTTAATATAATTTTAGTTCTACATTAGATAGTATTAAACTCTTCTAACATAAAATATTAGAACTAACAGAGTACAGCAAATCACTCCTTATCAATAGCGATATCAAAATTGCTACAGATATTATTTGCATACAACAACTAAACACCCCAGTATGTCAACTTAGATGTCGGTCTTCATAGTTTTTAATTTTAATAATTTTTATAGGTTATTTTGATAAATGTTTACCGAGGTAATTTTAAGTTATAATTATATCCGTGTGCTTGTTAGGGGGGGGGAATATCTTGAGTATCTTTTTCAGAGTGCATATGAGTAAACTATGCTACAGTAAGGGAAGTATTAACGTAACTAATTAGAAGAGTGTCTATTGCATATTTTTTTCTTTAGAGAGGGCATTCTTACAATTATGATTTTGGCAGGTAGTTTCAAATAAATAATTTTATCAGAATTATTTATTCAGATGCCCCTTAATCTTAACATTAATATTCTTGATATCAACAACTTTAATACCGAAATTGATTTATGAAACAGGACAAAAGAGAACGATCAAAGGAGAAAAGAGAGTTATGTTCAAGGAGAAAGAACAACGAATGAAGAGGAGAGGAAGTAACATCAAAACTGATACTAACAGGTCCAACCACCATCTTACATTACTATTTCTCACTGATTAGAATTATGTGGGATTCAATCCTAATGTTACTAAGAGCAATTTTTAGTGGGTCTCAGTAAATTCAAAAACTTAGGTGACAATTCATCTCACTCATTCAACCTATTCTCCGATTTCTGAATAGACAACCTCATCTCATTCTCAATTATTCCTTGCATCATCATACTGGGGCAGTGGCACGCCACCTGATAGCCAAATTATTCCTCGCATCATCCGTGGTGGCCCATTTTTAGAAGGGATAGCGATAAATATATAAATATATCTCATAATTTCCGGCATTCTATTATATTATGATTTTATCTTTATAGTTCTGGGCGACGAGTACACGTCTCCCACGGCGGCCAAGATGATGTAGTTGGATCAGGACTTCTTCGGAGAGATCAATGATGTTACGTAGCATAGACGTTATCTTCACATTGATTTATAATTAGTCAGATTATTATTCTTACTTTAATTTAACTAGAACAGGAGAAGTGAAATCAGTACTTTTAATTTATCGCATTAGATTAGTTTATTGATAATCTAAAGAATTGTTGTTAAATCTTACACAACTGATACAACTAAGTAAAAATAGAGTAGGCTTATCCTCGACAAGACTATATTATGTAAGTTGTCATCTCATGATCTTGTTAATTAAAAAGAACGAGGTCTTACTAGCCCCGTACTCGTCCCAACATCATATGACTTCTACTACACCTCTCCCACAAAGTGTGAGAGTTCATTATAAGGACATCATCTAGGTTAAGTGCACGAATGGTCTTAATTCTCAACATCATACGACGTCTACTACACCTCTCCCATCAGACTCTATAGTCGGCAACGACATCCGAATATTACTTGGAGCATATGCCATCAGAGCTACCGCTTTGTTTGCGGAATAAAAGCTCGGGTACCTGACCATACGCGACTTATTCGCTTTAGCCACGTGGATGGCGCACGCAAGTGTACCCGACTTATTCTACAAATAACCCCCCGAATAACTCAATCGAGTGAAATGCTGAATTTGCTAACTTGGGTCACCCCCATCGAGCTGATAATGACCTTACCATAACTTGTATGCATGTATTTCATCGGGTTGTGGAAGAATATTTTGCACCATCTTTGGAGTGGGGGATGCTCTTCGGCTTCGGCCCCGGCCTCACTGTCGAGACCGTCGTCCTCCACAGCGTCATCACACGAGGAGACCGCCCCTCGCCGCATAGGGGAAGCAGGTAGTTGCCACCATAACTGTGTTGCTACGCTACATTATCTTTGATACTTTGTTAAAATAATACTATATGTTTTCTTCATGTAGCGGAGAATATTTGAGTGTGGGAAATGTTTATGATAGCGTTTACCAACAATATATTTCTTTCTGGAATCTACTTAAGAAATTGTCAAGTGTAAGCTGTATTTTGTTGATAGAATTCTCACTCTTTGTAATTATCAGTGGATCTCTTGGATTATAGAAAAGGATTTTGTAACGCAAGTATAGTGAAAAAAATATGCTTTAATTTGAATGATAAGTTTTTCTAAAAGTGATGACTTGATTAGTTATGGTATTTTCCATTTCTTGTTTAAAACTTTTATTAAAAAAAATATCTTGTTCTTATGGCATCTAAGACGCAAAATCTCTGGTAATTTATTGCGGAAAAATCACATCTTAGGGAACCTTTTAATCGATTTTGCTCTGCTATTTTCAACCCTCGTGAATTATTCTTTATATTCGCTTTTTCTAGGCGTTGGGGAATGGGGAGGTGGGGGAAGGTGTTCCTGTTCCAAGATAAGAGCAGCTCTCTCAGCAGAGGAACTTCTCTTCAGGGATCAGAGAGGCCACATAGTAGTTTCCTATTGTTTATTTCTCCTGCAAGTTTTTATTCTCTGTGAATTAACTCTGATATATAGAGGGGAATATAGAGTCGGCCGACGAAATATCCTTTTCTTAAGGTCGTTCTGACAAAGTATTATATGCTTGCGCAACTTGTACTCTTTACATTTCCCTAATCACGTTTCATATGTTTTTTTTCTTTCATCTGAAGTGCTTGATTGCACATCTGAATTTTTAGTCAATCAAGCTCGATTTGCAACTTTGAACTGCAGAAAATTCCTGAGTATAGCTAGAGACTTCCTTTTCATTGGGTGTGTCTGAATTTCCAAAAGTAAAAGTCAAGTATAGATCTGAAGGTTTTTCTTTGCATCATCAGTAAATAATTTTGCAGCGCAGGGGTCCGTTCTTGCCCATGACTATATGAGGGTCGTAATTTATGTCAATGAAAATATTTAGAAGGTATTACTAGATAATCTGATACATCTTCCCATTTATAGGTATTTGGAGATTTCTACTTCTGTAGCTGTGTTCCCCGTCACCCTGGCAGCTCAAATGTCATTCCGTAGCATTGTTCGAGATGTAAGGGATAGCATTGGGAGCTTGTCAAGGCGTAGCTTTGAAGTCAGACTCACAGGCCATCACCGAGGAAAATTGTAGGCTAACATTTGTTTTGAGTTTTTATTGGCCGGTTCAAGTGTCATGGGTTAAGTCCCGTTCGATTCAGTTTGAACGGGGTTCAAGTGTTTTGGGTTTAGGGGGCGTTTGAAACAGATGGGGGAGTGGAGGGATTTTTTTAAAAATTTCTTAGAGAGAGAAGTATCTTTTAGATAATTTTTAGAGATTTTCTAATTTTCTTCCCTTTCTACTTATCTTTCTCTAAACCTCGAAATCCGTATAAAGTAAAAATTTGATGAGATATTTGAAAAAAAAAATTAGAGAAGAGGGGATTCCAATGATTAGAGAGCTTAAAATTTCTCTCCCACATCCTTTCCAAACGCGCTCTTAGTCCGATTCAAAATCTGTCGATCTAAGAGTTTTAAGATTTTCTATGTCCTCCGCGACACTGCAACCCCACCCCCAAAGCCGCCGTTGTTTCCCTCCCCTTTCTCTTTCCGTTGTGTTGTCGTAGGAAAAAGGAGAGCTGGGATCCAAGTTGGTTGACGCAAGAAGGTCCAAGATGTGAAAGTAAGTGCCATGTTTTTGTTAATTAAACTTCTTCTTCCTTTCCCTCACCATGAAAAATTTTCCTTTGCTCACTGCAGCAAAGCTTCTTTTATGTGAGCTCGGAGGGAGAGGGCTCGCTTGTTCCCTTTTGCCTTGGCAAGGTTTGAACAAGATATGTTCACCTTCTCTTGTAATATTTTCATTGCATTTACCTGAACTAACTTATCACTGCGACAAAGCCGTTAAAAAAAATATTCATTTCCCATTGTAAACAACGCACTTGAAGCCAGACTTTGAATGTCAATGATTTATAGATACACTTGTTTTATTTATAGGTGCATTTTCTTTTGATATTTACATTGTATTTGCAAGAGTCGATGGGTTTGAAGTGCAGGAGATGCTCTTTGCTTTTCAACATCAGAGATATAGACGAAGTGCATTATGATACTAAGATTCATTTGTTAACTATGCATTTGGATGTGACTTTCATGTTCAGATTTGTTGATTTAAAAATAGCAAAGATGTATAATGTGATTCTCCACTGAGTCTTATTATCATTTTATTTTAAGTGCCGATGATTTATGATTTATGGGTGCATCCATTTGTGAGTAATTGTAAGAATGAAAATTGCTGGGTATGAATCCAAAGAAGTTATTGATTAAACTAATGCAACGGGGAGGTAAGGTGTATTATTTGTAGATAATTATTTAAAAGATATTTCTTAGATAATAATGAATTTTTAAATAAATTTTATTATTTAATATGATAATAAAATATAAAAATTAAAATAAACTCACGCGCATAGCACGTTACTTTAACTAGTATATATATATATATATATATTCTTTCAAGTCGGGTTCCATACGAGGCAAGTAGAGATGCAACTGGTCCGAGAAGCATCTTTCTTCCCAATCAGATTCCCTATGAAATGATTCATGGGGGTGAAGAAACGTCTACAGACACACGATAAAGATAAAGATGGGAAGAACAAACTTACAGCATTCGACATATACCATAAAGGAGGCGTCATCGAAACAATAAAGATGAGCTGAATGGGATCCAAACAAGAATAACAAAAGGAAAGAGAAGAAGAAACAAAACCAAGGGACTCGTTGCTTACCTACTTCAAAAAACCCTACAATTGCACACAGCGATAGAAGAGATGAATAGACCGCTTTGCTCCATGAGTTACAGAAGATGGAGCTAGAGCTGGCGCAGCCACACCGGCAAGATACAGATCAAATTGACAACCATAACATTGAAGCAGTGATGAATGGTAATGAGAATTAGGTGACCTTTCTTTTTTTTTTTTAAATCATGATGTATAACCAGCTATTCTTATTTATCTACACTGACGGTATAATTACCGCCACTAATGATAATGTGAGCACCGCATCCCAACAACCTCCACGATCTGCACCTACGCAATATAACTCTTCTTTATCGGTGCGTCATCAAAAACTTGTGTTCAATAAAGCATACCACAACTCTGAAATTGACATGCCGACCTCCCTATTGCAGGGCCTATTCAGGATGAAATTGGGTGACCTGCGTAGCATTTGCAAATGCCCATAAAAGGATTTTAATTAGCATAATTTACAACATTCTTACGTCAAACCTTAGCAAAAGGATTTAAATTAGCATAATTTCCAACATCCTTAAGTCAAACCTTAGCAAATGATAATTTGATTTGTCTTAGAGCTGTGCAAGGGTGCATCAAACTGCAGGGTATTCTTAATTTGGTTCTCCCAGGCTGAAAATTGACTTTTTGAATGAAATGGACCAAATAGCTAGTTTTCTCTGAGATTGAGATCATCAAGAACATCAGCACGGTTGAGAGAAGGAGAAAAAGAAAAAACTTCTGCATGGGTGTCAGGTGCCACTGAAACATTTGCCCCTGTGGAAATAGCAGGCAATCTGAATGGATCTGTCTAACCATGAGTTGGGTAAAAACCATTCACAGTCATCCCTCCATCAACAGCGATGGTCTGCCCAGTGAGGTAAGAAGCTGCCGGCAGGCAAAGGAATGTGACTAGAGAGGATACTTCCTCTGGCTCTCCAATGCGACGAAGAGGAGTACGAGAAATTATTCCTTGTGTGAACTCATCATCTTTGAGCAACTGGACAAAAAGAAAATATTAGCAAGAAAAAAAGGGGGGGGGAAACTAGGTTCAAAGATGTGTAGCAGGGCAACCACATTTCAAAGTGATGAAGATAAAAGATTAGTACAAAGGTGATTGAAAGATTCTCCAGTGGTTGAATTTAGGTGTTAAACTACACTAGGATATCTGGGTATCCCGAGTGATAACCAAGCAGTAGTCAAGCAGCAAGCCTACTGGGTATAAACCAGTTTTACCGCAAGAAAGAACAGTAAAACAAGGCCAAAGAGTTTGTAAACGCAACGACTTTTCAACATATAAATTCATAACTCACATAATTTTATTACAATAGTTATATGGAAAGACTTGTCAATATTTAATTGCATATTGGATCCTCTGAATTGAGCAACTTTAGAGAAAAATTGCAGTTGCACATTCAGATTTCAGTTCTAATAAGAGTAGAAGCCAGAAGTCATAGATGTAAATTTTTAGTGAAATTAATCACAATGGGCATATAAAGGCAAGTAATAATTACATATTGACAAATGAGATAGGAGAAAGCCTACTACGCCTGCCCAACCTCTGGAGAATGATTTCAATCAATGAAAAAGAACAAAAGAACAGGCTGAAAACAATTTAGCAAAGAAAACAATGAGCTATGTTCCCATGTGACAGGTTGTTAGTCCCAAGATACTTAATTATCCATACAATCCAGCTCAACAACACTTATTTTGTAAGAAAAGAAAATTAAGAATGTAGGATTAGAACTTTTAGTATGGCCATATAATATCAAACATAAATATCAGAATAAACGATTCAGAACTTACATTTTCTACCAGTGAGGTCTTCGTATACCATGGGGCAACACAATTGGCGCGAATGTTGTCTTTTGCCCATTCACATGCCAAATTCTTAGTCAGTTGATTCATAGCTCCTGACAAAATATGCACTCTACGGGTGTGAGACAAATGATAACACAAGCTCCAGGAGCTAAGCTCATTTTTAAAAGAGAAATTCAGTAGAAAAGAAGTTATTACCTTTAGTTGCTGCATAAATAGAACCTGTGCCTAAAGCCACCAAGCCAGCAACAGAGGATACAAATACAATGCTTCCTCTGCCAGATGCTCTTAGAAATGGATGTGCAAGTTGGCAAAGATGAAATGCTGAATCAAAGTTGGTGCTCATGATAAAAGACAATTCTTCAGCAGTAAAATCAGTTGTCGGCTTCCTTATATTTGTCCCAACATTGTTAATCTAATGAGACAATTGGACAGCAACCTTCTTAGTCCCTTAAGCCAATTTTGACAAAAGCCCCAGATCCATAGAAATATAGGCAAGATTGTTTGGAAAGCAAAAATGATCACAATAGAAACAATATTATGCAACCAGTTTCACTTAATGCAGATTACCACAAACTAAAGTTTGAATGCTGCAAGAAGGAATTCATTTTAAGAGACTACAAATAGTACAAAATGCTGAAATATGCCAACCTAAAGAACAAAAGAACATGTCATTCCCTGCGATAAAGAAGAAAAGTAGTAATTAATCCTAACAAGTCAAAGAACCGTAAGCAGCAGAAAAAATATTGCACAAGCTAATATGAATTATTGTAAGACAACTATAAAATAAGTTTCGCAGATCGTATAATTAAAACATTATTTTAACCATAATTTTCCTTTATTAGTGGCCCTATGGAGCATCCAAAGCACCGGATAACTTCATAAGCATTTGGAGCAGAAGAAGAAAACAACTGATTACAGCAGCTCTATCTGATTTTTTTTTCAGTGTCCTAATTGGTTAAACCCATTTAAGACTCTTTTTGCTAGAGACATTGTCTACAAGCAGCAAAAGTACGGTGAAACAATACTATATTAGGTCATATATCAATCTTAGTACTAGTTCATATATCATAGGATGCCATTGAAAGTAGGAACAAAGAAAGTTGTAATAAAGGAGCCAATACAAACCTCTAAGGCATTGCAATGTGATTATTTAAAACAATAAGAATAAGAATAATGTGACAATGCATTATACACATACAACGATTGCTTCCCCAGATCTTGGTGCCATCTCAGGATATTGGAAATGGGAGATCTGAAGAGACCATGGAGAGATCAAGATCCCTCCCTCCCTCCCTCTCTCTCTCTCACTCACGTCTTGTCCAGAATCTGAACTGAAAACTAAAAATAAATCCCCCAAACCCCTAGCAACTGGAGCCTGGACCAAGCCAGGAAGTCTGTTTGGGTTAACTTATTTCCTATAAAGACTACATGAAGATTGAGGTGCCATCCCCAGCCAATAATTCAAAACATCATCCCATCAAAACCCTGAGGCCCTTTTTGATATTCGGGTGAGGGTAGGTTAATCGACCCCGAAGGGTCGATTAAGCCACCCGACCCCGGTTAGTGCACGGTGTGTGAGGGGAGGTGAGAGGGAGGCGGGGCCCACCTGTCCCCCGGTTGAGATAACCGGCCGACAAGCCGGTTATCAAAGCCGCCCTGAATGATTGCTTTAATGAAATAAGGTAAAAGGGAGAAAAAGAAACTGCAATGTCTCCCCCAAATTCTCACCTTTGGCAGATCTCATGAAACAAGTGTGCACATCCAATTTCAAGAATGCACCCGAAAGGGCATGTAGATGTCGTTGGTCAAATTCTATCATCTTCAGCCTTGAATACATACAACATCTGAGATTTGACCACCAAGAGGGTTGCAAATGCATACTATTGGTAATGCTACAGTTTTATACGTATTTGTGATATTTCATGAAGCTTAAAATAGAAAGTTTATCTATGGGGTGGATACAACTTCCAGTACTGCAGGTATCTCATATCTGCAGTTAATTGTTAATCCACCAGACAAAATTTTGTTCATCACAACAACAAAGAAAAAGAAGAGCATTAGCAAAAAGCTTAATTAACTGCTATACTTTGAATTCGTTAATATATAGACGCACCAAAGCAACCACTGGGGAGTAGCAATAAATGACATTCACAAAAATGAAATGAGACAATGTAACGTCGGAATCCAGTATGCAAGGAACATGTCAAATGATTGCCCGTGAGGAGCCTATCTATGTCAACCACAGGGCGATACGGGGCCTTCCAAATTAAAATGGACTCACATTCTAATAGAAAACACTGGTTTAGATCTCTATCGTCAACAAGAATGAAGAGAGAACACCACCAAGCATGTAATTTTTGAGGAAATGTAAAATTTATAAATCACAAGTTCAAAATTGTAAAAAAAAAATAGAAGAGAAGTGAAGCACTGTTAGATAGGGTACTCATCTATCTGTTCTGGTGGAAAAACTATACATGGTCTTCATACCCAAAATCTAATCCAATGCAAAAGGGTTGTTTGTTTGACAGTAAAACACTGTAAAATCATGTTTTTTTTATCTTACAGTAGATTCCGGCTGTTTGTTAGATTGTAAAACAGAGAAAATGGGATTATGGATGGCCCATGTGGCACTAAAATTTATGGTGCCAAAACCGATGATGAATAACCTTAAATTACAATAAACAAATAAAATATCGTGTTATATTGTACGGTCATCCAAACCATGGTTCGACGACTCAGTTTTGACTCGCCCGACTCGGGCGTACCGTACCGGATCAGGGAAGAAACGAGTCAGGTCGACTCGTGCCGACTCGGGCCGAGTCGGGTCGAGTCACAAAGAAAGCTAGTGTATTTTAGATGTATCGTATCGGATCAGGGAAGAACCGATCCGGTACGGATCACCGAGTCGGCGAACTATGATCCAAACACAGTCAGATTTTGAAATAAAAAAAATACACTGATTATAAAACCAAAAAGATATTTTATTTTACTGTAAAACAAACAACACGAAACCGAGCAGAGAAACTCACAAGGATGTTGAGTTTCCCGGCGAAAACGGCAGCCACCTTCTCCATCAGCTTCTCCCGTTGCCCCCGCATGGAGAGGTCGCAGACCGAACCGGTGACGCGGAACCCCATCCCCTCCCACTGCTTCAGGCTCTGGGCGAGCTCGGCCTCGTTCCGGGAGCAAGTGTGAACTTCCGCTCCGAACCCGGCCAACTCCTCCACGATGGCGCGCCTGCGCAAGAAGACACCGCAGCCTTACCAGAGAAGCCATAGCAGGGCTTCAGGGCCCAGAATGGAGCATCGGGGAGACTGGAAACAAGGGTTCCCCAAGGAGAAGAACCAAAAACATATATAGACGTAGAGAACAGAAGAAAGACACACACACAGACAAAGAACAAGAGGGGAGGGGGGAGGAGGCGACCGACCCGATGCCCCTGGTTCCTCCGGTGACCAGAGCCTTCATCCCCTGCAGAGACCATCTTCCCCCGCCTCCTCTTGCGGCGGTGGCCCCGCTGCTGGTTCTGCTGACACCGCCCTCTGCTTCTGCCATCTCCCTACCCTCCCCCGGCAATGCCACCAGCACGTCTGCCTCTACAGGATCAGATGAACAGAAGTTGCAGAGAGTTAGAAAACCGGAGATGAAGATAGAAAACAGGGGATCGTACTCTGAACAGGAAGCCGTGGAAGAAAAGGATCTCGTTGCTACAGCGAGTCCTCTGATAACTTGGTATTTATAATGACAAGTTTTGATACAACAGTCCCCGCAATATTCCAGGGGATAAGTGTGATTGTTACAACAACATTCAATGTGAGTTACGCTAACACGCGTAAGACTCGGGCTATACTAAACTACACAGGATAAGAGGAATCTTACCCAGCTTGGGTTGGGCGAATAGTATGCGTTCTGTTACACGCCCCCTCAAGATGAGGCGGGGGGACCACGCTCAGCTTGTCACGAAGAAATTGAAAAGGTGACACAGACAGAGATTTTGTGAAAATGTAGGCAACTTGGTCCGTTGAAGCAACATGCCGAATAAGAAGTTGTTGATTGAGAATCATTTGTCTGACAAAATGGTAGTCGACTTCTACATGCTTGGTGCGCGCCTTGAAGACGGGATTTGCTGCTAGGTAGAGGGCACTGATATTGTCGCACCAAATGATTGGAGCTGATGCTAATGAGACTTGTAGTTCTCGTAACAGGTGTTGAGTCCACACCAGTTCAGTTGCAGCAGACGCAACAGCACGTAACTCCGCCTCGGTGCTAGAGCGGGCTACAGTGGGTTGTTTCTTTGCAGACCAGGTGATGAGATTGTTGCCAAGGAAGATGCCAACGCCACTAGTGGAGCGACGGTCATCCGGACAGCCGGCCCAGTCTGCATCAGAGTAGGCTTGTAGATGACAAGAAGAAGGGCGCAACATTAATCCATAAGTAATAGACCCCTTTAAGTACCGCAATATCCTCTTGATCATGCTCCAGTGGGAAGTAGTAGGAGATGCTAAGAACTGACAGGCTTTATTTACGGCAAAGGCCACATCAGGACGAGTGAGCGTAACATATTGTAACGACCCCACCACACTGCGATAGTCCGAGGGATCCGAAAGAGGCTCGCCATCCGTTATAGAGAGAGAGGAGCGAGCAGCCATAGGAGTGGAGATCGGCTTTGCTTCTACAAGTTGTGCCTTTTGCAGTAAGTTAATGATATATTGGCGTTGGCTTAAGTGAAGACTTGAGGATGTCCGTTGAACTTCAATGCCAAGGAAATAGTGAAGATCCCCTAAATCCTTGAGGGCAAATGTATTACCCAAGTCTTTAATTAAAGATTGTAGTGCCTTAAGCTCACTGCCAGTGATGATGATATCATCGACGTACACCAAAATATAAATAGTGACCCCATGAGTAGTAAATAAGAACAGTGACGGGTCACATGTGGATCCAGAAAAACCCATAGATAATAGGTGAGTGTATAAGCGAAAAAACCAAGCACGTGGGACCTGCTTAAGGCCATAAAGTGCTTTGTGTAGTTTGCAAACATGGTCAGGAGCAGCTTGATCTACAAAACCAGGTGGTTGCATCATATAAATATCATTCTGGAGAACGCCATGAAGAAAAGCATTATTCACGTCAAATTGTTTGATTGCCCACTGTTTAGAAATAGCAATAGAGAGTACTGCCCGTATAGTGGTGGGTTTGATGACTGGACTAAAAGTCTCGGTGTAATCCAATCCATGTTGTTGTGTAAAACCTTTGGCGACTAACCGTGCTTTGTAGCGACCAACGGACCCATCTGAGTTGCGTTTGATTTTATATATCCACTTGCACTTGATAATATTGGCATTGGGTGGTGATGGAACAAGAGACCAAGTGCCATTGTATTGAAGTGCACTAAATTCTTCAGACATGGCGGTACGCCAAACCTGGTGCTTGTTGGCAACATTGAAGCAGGTAGGTTCAGTCACATTAGTTTCAGTAAGCAAGGCATGGGGAAGGGGGTAACGGGAGGTAGTGGATTTCTTTGGTGGTGGTGGTGGTGGTGAGGGTGGAGGCATAGAAAGTGGTTGAGTACGACGCATGATGTCAGAGAGAGGAAGCAATTTGGGTGGTGGAGATGTGAAGGCACAGGAGGGGGATTGGGAAATGTTATCAGATGAAGAAGGCTGTGCGGGTGATGGTGTTGAATTAGGAGAATGAGCTATTGGGGTGGAGGGCGGGTGGTCCTCAGAGGGGGGAGATATAGTGGGCGATCCTAGGCCTCGTTCAACACCACTAGCAGCAGACTGAGTAGGGGAAATGGATGTGGAGATGGTGGGAGGGGTTGTAGCAGGACATGATTGCAAGGATGACCCAAAATCGGGAACAGTGAGATATGTGGGGTTGGAAGAAGAAATAGTGGAAGCCGAGGAGGTAAAACACTATATGGAAATGAGATTTCGTCAAAAATGACATTGCGCGCAATGTATGTGCGACGAGTAGCAGGAAGAAAACACCGATACCCTTTATGAGAAGAGCTGTAACCAAGAAAAATACAACATTCAGACCGGTAGCTGAGTTTATGAGAGTTATACGGACGGAGATGAGGATAGCACGCACACCCGAATGTATGTAGAAGCGAGTAATCAGGTGGACGAGAGAAAAGTTTTTCAAAAGGAGAAACATTGTTAAGGACCGGGGTGGGGAGACGATTAATAAGATATGCAGCACATAAGACGGCATCATCCCAAAAGGCGAACGGCATATTGGCACGACTGAGTAGAGCTAACGCTGTTTCGATTAAATGACGATGTTTTCGTTCAGCGACACCATTTTGTTGGTGGGTGTGTGGGCATGAAATGCGATGGGATATGCCGCATGTAGAGAAAAATTTGGAGAGCCGTCTATACTCGCCCCCCCAATCGCTTTGGAAATATTTAATGGAAGTAGAAAATAAATTTTCAACATTACGCTTGAAGTGTAGAAAAGTAGGGAACACATCACTCTTAGAAGCTAATGGATAAAGCCAGCAAAATCTACTATAATGGTCAATAAAGACAACATAGTACCGGTAGCCATTATTACTGACATGGGGTGACGGTCCCCAGACGTCGGACATTACAAGTTCTAATGGGAAATGAGATTGGAAATCAGAAGACGGGAAGGGAAGTTGATGACTTTTGGCTCTTTGGCAATGAGAACAAACAGAGCCTGTGGAAATATTATTGAAGGGAACACCAATAGAGTGAAGAACCTGACGCACAGTTTGCAGAGCAGGATGCCCCAGCCGGTCATGCCAAGACTCACAAATACTGGTGAGAGCTTGAGGTGGAGAGTCAGCTGCTGTGGTGAGACGGTAGAGGCCATTGATGTTGGGACCGCGAAGCACTGCTTTCCCCGACTTGAGATCCTTAACAACAAAGGAGGAGGGATAAAATTCAAATGAAACATTATTCTCTTTAGTAAATTGGGAAACAGAGAGTAAATTCTTAGATAATGAAGGGACATGTAAAACTTGAGATAAAGTAAATGGGGAAATGTGAGAATGACCAATGTGATTTATGCGCAAACCTGCCCCGTTGCCAACCTGCACCTGTTCAGCACCCATATATGCCTTTGGAGTCTGCAGAAGGCCCAAGTCCGGTGTCATATGATTGGTAGCTCCGGAATCCGGATACCAATGGGGATCAAAATTAGGAGGAAATGCTGCTGTTTGGGCATGGAAAGCCTGTGAAGAGAGTGAACTCTTCTCATTACGAAAAGAAAGATCGAACCGCCGACGACATGACTGTGCTTCATGTCCCGGAAGATAGCAGAGTTGACACGGTTCTGAGGAGGATTGAGAAGAGACATCAGACGATCCTCGGTTGTTGCGACCTCCACTGTAATGACTGCCAGAGGAACTCCGATGTCATTCTCCATTACTGCGACCACGATTTCCACGGCGAAATCCAGAGAAAGTGCCCCTATTATTGTCAGTGCGGTTGTCAGTGCGGGTACTGTTAGATCGATTCCCAGTGTGAGCTAGATTTGCTGAAGGCAGCATATCACCCATAGGTTGGTGATGTTGCTGTAGGAAAACCTCATGGCTGAGCAGCATTCCTTGTACATCTTCAAATTTCAGGGAGTCGGCATCCATGCGGGTTGTCACAGCAGTAACAAATGACTCATATTCCGGGCCAAGACCACCCAGAACATATAGAAGCATGTCATTAGACGAGACAGGATCTGATACTGCAGCTAAAGAGTTTGCAAGGTGTTTAGCCTTTTGAATATAATCAGTAATGGATAATGCACCTTTCTTTAGTGTTTGGAGTTGCAGTCGTAGCTGAAGAATTCGTGCCCGGGAAGGTGAGCCATAGATCCTGGAGAGAGTATTCCATACTTCAGCAGAGGTGAGCAGACCAACAATCTGAGGAAGGACCGATTCTGAGAGAGATGAGATGATCCAACTTAGAACTAACTGGTCGTACTGCTTCCAAGTATCAGCAGTGGGGTTATTGATGGACTTAGTTTGATCATTTGGATCTGGAATGAGAGAGGGAGGACACGGCAGACTTCCATCGACTAGGCCCATAAGTTTGTATGTGTTGAGGACTGGTAAAAACTGAGTTTTCCATACCATATAGTTGTCTCCAGTTAGTTTGACAGGGAGAGAGTGAGTAATGTTGGGCAGTGTGGAAAATCCAAATGAGAAGGGAAGGGAATCAGAGATAGTAGAGGAAGCATTGGCTGAGTTGGAGGAGGCAGAGGAAGAGAAGTTTGAAGGAGTGGCCATCGTCCTGCTCTGATACCAAGTTAGAAAACCGGAGATGAAGATAGAAAACAGGGGATCGTACTCTGAACAGGAAGCAGTGGAAGAAAAGGATCTCGTTGCTACAGCGAGTCCTCTGATAACTTGGTATTTATAATGACAAGTTTTGATACAACAGTCCCCGCAATATTCCAGGGGATAAGTGTGATTGTTACAACAACATTCAATGTGAGTTACGCTAACACGCGTAAGACTCGGGCTATACTAAATTACACAGGATAAGAGGAATCTTACCCAGCTTGGGTTGGGCGAATAGTATGCGTTCTGTTACACAGAGCAATTCCAAGGGACGTCACCGGGCAAGGCTGGTGCTAATCCGTATCCAGAAGATGGATCCCCAATGGTACGAGTCCCTGAAATGGGCCATAATGGGCCTGGGATCGCTTTGTGGGGATTGATCGACAAGGGCCACATGCGTGCCCATGTTCATCTGTGTAATGTTGCCAACTTGTCATCTCATGACTCATACAGACATGAAGGAACTAAAATTGGCTCAGTTATTGTTGGATAAAAAGGGCTCAAAATCTGGAGGTCAAATTCTCTTACAAGCAGAGATGATGCTTTCAATTTGACCAGAAAAAGAATGATGCTTTCAAATCCAAGTTGCCACCAACATTTCACTTTTTCCATCGATACAAACTCGGCTTCAGGTAATCGGTTACCCAAAAACTGCTGCAGAATTGGGCGGCGACTATGCGGTCTCTGAAATAGGGACTCTTTGAGCAAGGTGATTAGTATTGACTCAGTCTAGTCTAGGTATGATATCATATGGGCTCACATGTAAAGACTCCGGTCTAACTCGAAGAGACTCGAGCCCTCTAGAACTTGGTTGATTGTCTAGATTCAGTCTAGGTATGATACAATACGGACGACTCGGTGCAAGTCACACCTATATGGCAAACCATGGGTTATGATACGATACGGTCGACCGTCTCCTTCCACAGTCATATCAGGGGCACTAGGGATTGATGGTGTAGTAGGAGAAACACCCACAATATGGCGTTGATATCTAGGACAAGAATCAGATAGAAAAATGGAGGGGAGAGGGGCGACTCCACCGTGTCGTCCCCGACATCTGCTAGCGTTTCTGCCTCATCCTGTGTTGGGTGGAGGAGAGGGGCGACCGGTGGTTGATGGGGTTCACGGGGGCGGTGTCCGACGATGTTCTTCTCGTCCTCCGTGACATCAGGCATATGAGTAAACTATGCTACAATAGGGGAAGTATTAATGTAACTAAGAAGAGTGTCTATTGCATATTTTTTTCTTTAGAGAGGACATTCGTACAATTATGATTTTGACAGGTAGCTTCAAATAAATAATTTTATCAGAATTATTTATTCATATGCCCCTTAATCTTAACATTAATAATTTTGATATCAACAACATTAATGTTGAAATTGATTCTGAAATAGGACAAAAGAGAACAATAAGAGGAGAAAAGAGAGCTATGCTCAAGGAGAAAGAATAACGAATGAAGAGGAGAGGAAGTCGTATCAAAACTGATACCAATAGGTTCAACCACTCTCTTACATTACTGTTTCTCATTTATTAGAGTTCTATGGGATTCAATCCTCATGTTACTAAGAGCAAGGGCAATTTCTAGTGGGTCTCAGTAAATTCAAAAACTTTAATAACTTGGGTAATAATTCATCTCCATCATTCAACCTATTCTCCGATTCCTGAATGGACAAAATCGTCTCATTCTCAATTATTCCTTGCATCATGCTGAGGCTATGGGACACCACCCGATAGCTAATTATTTTTTGCATGCATCGGAGGGCCATCTGCGGTGGCCCATTATTAGAAAGGGTAGTGATGTATATCCCATAATTTTTGGTATTCTATTAAATTGTATTTTATCATTATAGTCATGGGCGACAAGCATGGTTTGCCGTCCCACCCCGACCCGCACCGACCCGACCCGACCCAGGCGGGCGCCGGGTCGCACGGGCTGGGAGTCGTGGACGGGACGCACTGGACCGCATGGTCCCATGCGTCCCGCCACGTACAGGTCCGGTGCGAGGTGGGACCCGGCTCGGTACGAGCGGGTCGGGGCGGTTCTCGCCCATTTAACAGGCCGGAGGGGAGGCTCTTCCTCCATCCCTCCCACCGGCGAGCGGCGGTGCAGCGGCGTTGGACGGCGGTCGACGGCGGTCAGAGTGGCGGACGGCAGCTTTGGGCGGCTCAGAGCGGCGATCGGAGGTTGGTGAATTATTTTTTTTGTTAAATGGTATGCGTCTGTGGGGGGCCGCCGGAGGTGGGGGAGGGAGGGGTGGGGGGGCGATCAACGTCGGTGGGGGGCGCCGGAGGTGGGGGGAGGGAGGGGGGGCGATCTGGCCGCCGGAGGGAGGGGGGGGCGATCTGGGCGGTGGAGGCCGCCGGAGGTGGGAGAGGTGGTGAGGGGGGCGGTGGTGGCCGGGGGGGGACGAACTGGGCGGTGGGGGGCCGCAGGAGGTGGGAGAGGGAGGGGTGGGCGGTGGTGGCCGGGGGGGGGGGGGGGGGGGGGCGATCTGGGCGGTGGTGGCCGCCGGAGGTGGGAGAGGTGGTGGGGGGGGCGGTGGTGGCCGCCGGAGGTGGGAGGGGGGGTTCTGGGCGGTGGGGGGCCGCAGGAAGTGGGAGAGGGAGGGGTGGGCGATGGTGGCCGGGGGGCGCCGATCTGGGCGGTGGGGGCCGCCGTTGGGAGGGGAGGCGATGGTGGCCGGGGGGGACGATCTGGCCGGGAGGTCCGATCTGGGCGGTCATGGCCGCAATAGCCGATGTATCATGGCGATTCAGATAGCAGTAGTTCATTCTTCCCATCATATCCATATCCTCGTGCCCATACTTCAATGCCGCAATATACCGTAGGATACGATCAGCCATCAACTGTGCCACCGCCTGTCGTATACGCACAAGGTTCGCCGCAGTATGAATACTACGTACGCATGTATTGGGAGAACTATGCAGGTTCGATGCTTTATGGAGACTATCTGTCATATCCGCGGACCACATTTAATGTCAGATTATTTGGAGATGGGCGCTGGCCCAGTTTGGGCCCATATGATTAGAAGTATGCATCATTTGTTTATATTTATAAGTAACTATTAATTAATTATAAATTTCTTCATATCTTGAGTTTTGTACATGTCATTGAAGTTACTAATGTAAAATTTTACAACATTTGTAGGTCATCATGGACGGACGACGACACCCTGCGTGGGAGCACAGTTATACTGTTGAGGGTGATCGACATGTGCACTATAGATACTGCGGACATCGCGTCACCGGTATACACAGATTTGCAGAGCACCTTACGGGAGTGGGACGCGATTGCCGTGCATGCGACCGAGTTCCTGGGGATGTCCGACATTACTTTCTGACAGAGTTATGAGAGGGATATGTTTCTCGTAGCAGAGACGGGGCATCCTCTTCTACGTCTAGAGTACCCCCACCACTAGCACAGGGCAGAGCATGTTCTTCCTCCACATCCAGAGTTCAAGCAGCACCAGCACCAGCACCAGTCACACATGATAGAATTGAATGTATAGATGTAGTGAGGACTTTTTTTACATATTTTTATGTACCCTCCATCGCATCACATGACCCATCATTTGTGCCGATGGTTACATATTTTCAGTCCCACCCACATGTACTTCCACCCACTAGGATAGAGTTAGATCATACGGGTCATCCATCTCATATATCTGATTGTGATTGAGACTCGGGCTTCACAGATGACTCAGATGAGTGAGTTTTAGTATTTTATACTTCATGACTAGAGTTGAATGATGCAATTATTATGTCTATATTTACTTTAACATATTCAGTGAATTTTTTGTATCTGTTAGCATTAGATGTTTAATTTAGAGGTGTTAATTTTATATAGTTAATTATGTGTAATTTAATATGGATCTATTACCATAAAAAATTAACTCTATATTCTAATATTATTTAATATATATATAATTTAATCTTTAAATAAAATTTTATTACAATTTTATTTTTTTAAAAACTAAACTTTAAATTTAAAAAAAATCAAAAAATCACGTGACTTGGACCACTTGGCGAGAGAGCGGACCGGGTTGCTGGGCGATCCGCCCGACCCAACCCGTCCCACGCCGAGACCGGGTCGCACGGGTCTACACCTCTCCCACAGCCCCGCCACAACAATGAGGTAAGGCCCACAACGGCCAAGATGATGTAGTTGGATCATGACTCTTTCAGAGTGCTTAATGCTGTCACGTAGCATAGAGGATATCTTCACATTGGTTTATAGCTAATGAGATTATTATTTTTACTTTATGTTGACCAGAACATGAGAAGCAAAATCAGCAATTTTAATTCATTGCATGGCAACACACGCGCCCAACGTTGGCAGTGATGGTGGTCATATGGCAGCGTCTGGCGTCTTCTCCGATGGAGTTCGGCGATGTTTCTATCATCGTCAACGACGAGGAAGGGCCCACGACCGGGGTTGTACGGTTCATCAGGCCGTGAGCAAGGGGAGCCACTTATCAAAGCAAAACATAATGCTACCTCAAGTATGCCACCCCCGATTACGGTTAAGTGCAGTAACCTATTCCCTAATCAAAGTGGCCCTTAATGAGTTATCAACTCTCTGAGGTATGAAGCTATGTTTATTGATGGTTCTTCCTCGCATGCTCACAAAAGGGACTCATCTGATAAAATGGGAATCTCTTTACGAAGACACAGCCGATGTCTTTGGGGAATGTATTGGTTGACTAGGAATTGCGAAAGGAAAAAGCCCGCAGCAATTTTCCCCCTCACCAGAGACGAATCTAGGCAATATATCAACATAGAAATAGCTCCCTAGCGTTCCTTTTGAAAGCCCCATCGGGCAATCAAGAAAGAGATAGTACATCATGGGAAGAGGTACCACTTTGTTTTGCAAATGAGATTCCCATAAGATCTTCTGGCGTGAGCCGAAACGAATCCGCGCTCAATTTGGAGCTGATAATGACTAACTTGTAAGCATGTACTTCATCGAGTTATGGATGAATATTTTGCAATATCTTTGACACTCCTCATGAGAGTTGTGGAATAATATTTTGCAATATTTCATCGAGTTGTAGAAGAAATGTTTAGTAAATTTAACCCATCTTGAATTGTAAGAAAAAATCTTCTTTCAAGTTGGGTTTCATATGGGGCAAGTTGAGATGCAACTGGCCCGGGAAGCATCCTTCTTCCCTGGCGGGAAATTGTCCTTCGTCGCTGCTTGGCTAGCCCGTCACCCCTGGAGCTTGCCACGATTTTAGCCTCTCCCTCACGCCATCGTTTGTCCCATCGGCACCTTATGGAGCTTGCCCTGGCTCTTCCCCTTTCGCCCGGCCTCCTGGTGGTCCTACCCCAACGCCGGCGCAGATCTCCTCTGGCCGTGGGCGCTGCTCGCTCCTAGCTGCAGCCCTTTCCTCTCACGGTGGCGATCCTTCCATGCTCGTGGGTTCTTCTCCAGCGTCGGTAGGCGCTCTCTCCTCGTCCTCCCTTGCGGGCCCCCACGTCAGTCAACCCCCTCCCTCTGCGCTTTCAGTCAAACCTTCCCCTGCCCTTGATGGGACGGGCGCGGCTTGCTATCCCCTATTTTCGCCTCTCAACTTTTGCCCACCCGCTGTCGCTCTTGCTCTGGCGACGATAGACGCTAGTACTCCGCCGTCCACCACCCCCTCCTCCCATCCGCCTTCCTCCTCATCCTCCGTTCCCGCTCTATCATCCTCTGGTCATCTTCTGGCCGTCGGGCACTCCCATCCGCCGCCTGCCTTCTCCTCCATTGAGGACCCTCCTGGCGATCCATCCTCTACTGGGCTGTCATCTTCATCCCCTCCTTCGCCCCCCTGTTATCGTGGTAGTCCCCCCGACCCTCCCATCCTCCATGTGGGTGGCCCGTCCTCCTACCATGCCCCCACCACTCTCCCTTCCAGCTCTGTTATTCCTCTCCCCACCTCTCCCCCACCTTTACTTCTCCGGCTATCGCCCTCCCTGCTGGCTCAGCCCCCACCTCCCTCCTCCTGCCTGTCTCACCATGTTCTTGATGCTGCCTCCATTTGCTCTCTTGTGCCCCTCTCCCTCCTCTTCCTACCTTGCTAGCCCTCCCCTCCTGCCCTCTGCTCTCCCTTCGGCAGCCTCCCCCTCTCTCCTTGCCCCCCTTGCTCCCCTCCCCCCTCCTGTCCCTTAACCCCCCCTTGATCCCCCTCTTGTTGCCCCACTCCCCCTTCAAGTAGCCCTCATGCTCCCCTCTTGCCTCTCCTGCTCCCCTCCCACCTCTCCTGCTCCCCCTCCTTGCTGTGCCCCTCAAGCCCGTCAGGGCCTCAGTGAAGCCCTCCTGCTCCCCTCCTGCCTATCCTGCTCCCCTCCTTCCTCTCTTGCCCCCCTCCTACCTCTCCTGCTCCCCCTCCTTGCTGTGCCCCTCTAGACCGTTAGGGCCCTCGGTATTGCCCTCCTTCTCCCCTCATGCCTCTGCTACCTTCGGCCACCCTACCTTCCCCCCCTAGCTGACCCTCGTGCTTCTCTCCTCTCCCCTAGCCTCCCCTCTTCTCCCTCCCCCTACCCAACCCCTCCCTCGTGTTGCTGCCCGACCTGCGGATGGCTCCTTCGACTTCAGACAAGGAGTCACCCGTGGGCCTCGTGCCTGCCGCTGCTGCCCAGTGCCCTGCGGCCCCCTAGCTTGCCTGCCACCTCTGGTGGGCTCTTTATCGCTGCTCCGGCGTGGTCCCCTCTGCCACCCTCGTCTCCGGCCCCGTTCAAAGCCCCGTCAGCTGATGCGCTCATCCAGGCTTGTCTTCTGGGTGGGTCACCCATCCCACTCGTGTTCCCGATCGCGGGCCAAGGTCTACTATCTCCGGCGTCAACGACGTTCTCCGTTAGAGTTACGTGCCTCATATCTTTTGGGCCTCGTTGTCGTTTTCCTGTTTGGACTTATTGGGCCTTGCCCACTTGCTATAATTGGGCTCCTCCCTTCCTCTGTAGGAAGCCCCTTGTTGTAATTGGGATTTCCTTAGTGGATGCCTTCGTGGTCCCATGTTTCCCCTCCTCCCTTTTCTTGCTATTGGGGTCCTCCCTTCCTTTGTAGGATGCCCCATGTTGAGTATATCCAGGTGATTTTGATGATAATAAAACCCAGGTCATGTGTTCTCTCACGTGCCATGTATTAGCAATCAAGTTCGACTTTCATACGCAATCAAGGCCTAATTTCATCATGCATTATGTTTAAGTGTTCATACTCTTTCAAATGCCTAAATCCACCTTGGTTCTAGAACTGACCAGGCTAAGCACAACCCACTCATTTTGATTGGAACATGATGTGGTCATAAACTGATTCGTTCACATATTATGATTCATTGGCTAACTTCTTTAAAAATGCAGGATTTCCAGTCAGTGGTCGACCGCCGGTCAGAGGCCGGTCGACCGGTTTTCCCAGCACTGAAAGCCCTATTTCTATAAAATTCCGGTCGACTGCCCCCTCTTACCGGTCGACCGCCAGCTTCGAGGTAGCTATTTTGACTTTATTTTCTACAACGTGGGAAGCCCTTTCCTTGAGTTTGTTTAATCCAAAAGTCACCAGACTTACCATGATTTGTGGATCTGGTTCCTGCCTTGTCCCTTGACCATCCAAGATCTATAAATACATCATATTGGGGTCAAAAACCCTAATCAAAAAGTGGGAGATCAAGAGACTATCAAGGGAAGAAAGAGTGTTGGCACTGTAGCTCCGTGAATAGTGTTTCGGGGAAGAACATCTTCATCCATCTCCAAGTTTCCAAGATCATCTGCAAGCCATTCAAGTGAAGATCAAGTTGTGGAGGAAGCATCATCCAAGACCACCTACATCCATTAAGGGGGAGCTTAAATCTGCATTTCCCTTTTTGTGTTTCTCCCTTATTCTTCATCAAGCTTCAAGTGTGTGATCTTGCACTTTTAAACACTTGTGTGTGGGTGGATCTACGTAGATCCGTGTGTGTGTGAGTGTGTTTTCTTCGTTTCCTCACATCTCTTTGTGATTCGGTGCATGTGCACCTTTGTGGGAGTTCCGAACTCTTCACGTGTGTGTGTGTTTTGATCTTCTAACCCTTTACAAGATAGTGTGGGAATCCTCACAGATTGTGAGGGGTGGACGTAGGTTACCGTTGTTACATCCGAACCACCTAAAAATCACTGTCCATTGTATGGTTTGTTCCTTTTCTTCTATCCCCATTCTGTGCAGCACACTCTCAGTTTATTTTGGTTATCTTGTTGAGTTAGATCTAGCATAATTTATCATTCTCATATCAACTCATATCGGGTCGTTCACCTGGGCACGAGTGGTACCATTGCGATCGGTGCGTCTCGAGGATTCCGGAAATGTAATTTTCTATTTTTTGGTATTTTCTGGAATTTCTGAATTTTCCTATAAATACCCCCCTACTTTCTCTCTCTCCCCCACCTTCTCTTTCCTCTTCTTCTTCCTCCTCCGTTTCTCCCCACCGTGGCCGCCCTCTCCCTCTCCCTCTCTCCCATTCGAGCACGGCGACCACCGTTTCGGCTGCAGATGGCGGCGGTGCGACGTGGCAAGGACGTGGGTGATGTCGAGACGATCGTGCGGGCGTGCGGCAAGCGTGGGAAGCGTGGGGAGGCGGGGTTCTAAAAGCGTTCTTCACGATTCACGGACGATCCGGCGGAGCATTCACTCCATTGAGGTAGGGTGACGTTCCCTAGCTCCCCGCCGTTCATTTCCGTGGTTTATAGGCCGAGAGGAGGCCGAGAGGGGTGTGATTGAGCATGTTGGGGTTTTTCCATGATTTGGGGAGAGCTCACCAGATCTATGGATTTGATGCATGATTTCACGTTTTGATGGCCTAGAATCATGCTAGGGGTCCCCAGGGGTCTTCCCCTTTGATTTCCCCCTCTCCGGTGGAGGCATGGGGGCGTGGTTGAAGTTTTTGGGCTTTCCCGCCGTTTTCGCCGACGGGTGCGTGTGACGGTCCTTCCAGGGACCGTCACATGATGTGACGCGCCTCGGGGGGGCCATCACATGCCCTTTGGTTAGCCTTCGGGGGTCAGAGACTATGACGGTCCCACGATTGACCGCCACTTGTATGTGACGCACCTGGGCTGGGCCGTCAGGGGCTTTCCGACCGTTGGTTTTTGATCATTGGGGGTCTGCGTGAGTAACGCGCCTGGGCGAGCGCGTTACATCCGTGTGACACGCTGGGGCGAGCGCGTTACTCCCTGGGTTACCCCAGGTGTGAGGGGTGCGTAACGCGCTGGGCCAGGTGCGTTACATTCGTGTAACGCGCTGGGGCAGGCGCGTTACATCTTGCGTTCCTCAGGCCATGTAACGGCCTGCGTTAGACCGCCAAGTGTGTGTGTAACGGTCTTGCCTAGACCGTTACAGCCTTGTGACGGTCCCGAGGTGGACCGTCAGGCGCCTGGTTGCCCCGAGAGGGTTGCAACCCCATTTTTAGTCCGACTGTGGCCACCGTGCGACGGGGCCGGTGCGTGGGGTGGTCCCCGTGCGTCGTCGGATGCGGGCGTCGTTTTCCGTGACTTGAGAGTCTACTCCTTCAGTGACCCTCCACTAGTCGTAGCCTACCAGTACGCGGTACCGGTCGCACCAGGGGGTGGTGTACGGGCTTACCCTTAGAGGCGGTTTGTGGACCGGTTGCCGTCGGGCCCCATGTCTTGCAGCCAGAGTCCGGCTGAGGGGAAAATCGGTCAGAGGACCAGACCAGGGACGCGCGGTCTGTGTGTGCACACGTGGTTGGGGGCGGTTGGATCCACGTCGACGGGCGTGACCCCAGCTAGTCACTTGTTTGTGGTTACTTGTTCGATGTTCGTGCCTTGGGTAGGCGCTACCACGTCAGGCAGTTCACCTGCGGTGCGGTGTAAGACGTCAGGGGACGCTACCGACTGTGTTTCTAGTGGGAGGTACTCCTGTCGAGTACGGAGTGTCAGACTGTCAGTTTCGTGGCTTTGACCTTTGGGTTTTGCCGGGTCGACCGTTGAGCTTCGGTTGTCTCACCGTGGCACGTGTGCCGGTTTGCGTGCCGTAGGGTCTTTGTTGTGTAGAGTACAGGGCTTTCCTTTCCGAGGTACTCTCCTATCGCTAGCGTAGTGGTTTCCCATTTTACGAGGTAGGGTTCGAGTGATCCCTACTGAGTCTTGTTCCGAGACTCATTCCCTGCGTGTTTTCACCGTGTTTCAGGTGAGGCGCCGCCCCAGGGGAGCGCGTCTGGGGTGCAGCGTGGTGCGGGTGCCCCGAGGTAGTGCCAGAGGTCAGAGCCGGGGTATGCCCCGTGTAGCTATACTTTTCTTTCTTGTCTCTGTACTAGTTGTGGACTACTGTTGTTGTTATTTATTTTTAATTGTGGACCATGTAAATTGCTAATTTATTTCCTGCTTAATAATATAACTGTTTAATTTCTACAATTATTTGTGATACTTGTGTAGTTTCCACACCATCCTTCTAAACCTTCCGAGTCTTCAGACTCGTGGGTGGCGGTGCGAGTCTCGGGTTATCGGGCCTTCCCGGTAATCAGATTCTCGGGTCGTTAAAGCTGATATCAGAGCGCGGTTGTGGAATTACATGAGAATCATAGGTAAGTGTAGTGGTCCACTTGTCCACAACAATGATGTATAGTTGACACTGGCATCGGGCATCGTGTGTTTTTCTTCACCATGCCGTTTTCGTGTTTTCTGTCTTTTACTTCAGGAGCGAGTATGGCGCCAAGGCGGAGCACTCGCTCTCAGCAGGGGCAGTCGGCTGGAGGTCAGGAGATCCAGCAGGGGGTCCAGGGGGACCAGGAGGAGCATAGCAGAGCGCCACTAGGAGCTACCGAGGCCGCGGCTACTGCGAGGGTTCCGGGGGCTGAGGATTTCTTCCGTGGCATGTACCAGCATATGTCTCAGCAGTTCGGTGGAGAGGCTGGTGAGGGCTCTTCAGCTAGGGGTGGGCCAGGCCGAGCAGTGAGGGACTTTCTGCAGTTCCATCTGCCTTACTTCAGCGGCCAGGCAGACCCTGATGCGGCTCGTGATTGGCTTGATGAGATGGAGCGGGTGTTCAGTTCTGCGAAGAGTGCTGCCGAGGACAGAGTGGTGTTGGCCTACAACCAGTTGCAGGGTACGGCTCGGAAGTGGTGGTCTTCCGAGTGGAAGACGTCCTTTCAGCTTCGTCCACTTGAGCAGGTCGAGTGGGATGACTTCGTCTGTGCTTTTGAGCGTACGTACTGTCCAGATTTTGTTGCTACGCAGCGGATGCGGGAGTTTCTAGAGCTGGTGCAGGGCGACGTGTCCGTGTTACAGTACAGGGCCCGATTTGTCGAGCTGGGTCGGTATGCACCTCACATCATGGAGCATGAGAGGGTGAAGACCGCGCAGTTTGTTCAGGGTTTGAGGCAGGAGCTGAGGCACCATCTGATCGCGAATGGGGTCACTGATCTAGAGACAGCGTCTCGTGTTGCGGCTTCTTTGGAGATGGATATGCAGAGGACCTGAGGACCGATCAGCCAGGGACAGTCTTTGTCAGGTCGCAGCCAGCAGTCGGCTATCCAGCAGCAGGGTTCCTTCCAGCATGCGATGAGTGGTTCAGGAGTGCCGGCATAGGCAGCGTCGGTGACAGGATCTGCGTCCTTTGGCACGAAGGTCAAGAAGTTTTTCAAGAAAGGGTTCGGCAAGAAGAAGTCCAAGGATCAGGGGCAAGCTTCATCGGGCAGTGTACAACAGTCGATCCCCTTGCAGCATCAGGGATCAGTGGGTGGGTCGCGAGGACCGTGTCCACGATGTAGTGGGTTCCACCCAAGCAGGCAGTGCACGGCGCCGATTATCTATTTTCGGTGTGACCAGCCAGGGCACATGGCGCGTGACTGTCCTCAGAGGCCGCCGCAGCAGCAGGTTCCCCAGCAGCAGAGGCAGCAGCAGCAGGGACAGTATCCGCCGCTACCCAGGTCAGCTAGTGTGGGAGGCAGGCAGAGAGCTCGAGGCCAGATCACGCACATGACCAGGGCAGAGGTAGTGGCGTCGCAGCTCGTGGAAGGTACCGTTCAGATTTTGGGTTGTGCGGCTCGGGTTTTGTTTGATTCCGGCGCGTCTCATTCGTTTATTTCGGAGGATTTCACGTTGAGCATCGAGGAGCCGGTGACCCAGTTGTCCTGTGATTTGGCAGTGGAGTTGCCTTCGGGTGATTTCATGATCACTCCATATTGCTTCGATCAGGTTCCGATTTGGATTGATGGGCGGAGTATGCCAGGCAGGTTGTATGCGTTGCAGCTTCGGGATTACGATGTGATTCTACGCATGGACTGGCTCGAGACTCATGGAGCGGTGGTGGATTGTGGAATGAAGAGGGTTTACTTCCAGCATTCGAGCAAGCGGACCTTCTATTTCCAAGGTATCCGTTCCACCTCTTCTCGATTCCTCATTTCTGCTATTCGAGCCCGTCGGTTGCTTGATTCTGGTTGTCGGGGTTTTTTCGCGTCCGTGGTTGTGTCTAACCGGATGGAGCCGAATGTCGAGGACATTCCGGTGGTGTGCGAATTTCCCGATGTTTTTCTCGAGGAGTTGCCTGGATTACCTCCCCAGCGGGAGATCGATTTTGTGATCAAGGTTGTGACTGGTATGGGACCTTTGGCGAAGGCTCCCTACCGTATGGCCCCCGCTGAGTTGAGGGAGTTGAGGGCGCAGTTACAGGAACTGTTGGCCAAGGGGTACATTCGTCCTAGCTTTTCCCCTTGGGGTGCGTCCGTGTTGTTTGTGAAGAAGAAAGACGGTAGTCTGCGGCTATGCATTGACTATCGGCAGCTGAATGAAGTAACCATTAAGAACAAGTATCTGTTGCCACGGATTGATGGTTTGTTCGACCAGCTCCAGTCTGCGCGAGTGTTCTCGCAGATTGATTTGCCGTCCGGTTACTATCAGCTGAGAATTCGCGAGTCCGATGTGGAGAAGACTGCATTCAGTACGAGGTACGGGCATTATGAGTTTTTGGTGATGCCGTTCGGGCTCACCAATGCCCCAGCAGCCTTCATGGACTTGATGCAGAGGGTGTTTCATCCGTATTTGGACCAGTTCATGGTCATCTTCGTGGACGACATCCTTGTTTATTCGCAGTCTGCCGAGGAGCACGCGTACCATTTGGGTGTGGTGCTGCAGACGTTGCGAGATCACCAGTTGTATGCGAAGCTCAGCAAGTGCGAGTTTTGGCTCGACGAGGTGCACTTTCTGGGGCACGTGATTTCTGGTGATGGCATTTCCGTGGACCCCGCCAAGGTCGAGGCAGTAATGCAGTGGCCGAGGCCGAGGTCGGTGACGGAGATCCGGAGTTTCTTGGGGCTTGCGGGCTATTATCGCCGGTTTATCTAGGATTTTTCTCGTATTGCAGCCCCGATGACTAGGCTCACGTGGAAGGATGTGCCTTTCGTCTGGTCTGGAGAGTGTGAGCAGAGCTTCAGGGAACTGAAGAGATTGCTCACCTCGGCGCCGGTGTTGGTTTTACCTTCTGGATCGGGAGGTTTCGTGGTGTGTACAGATACTTCCGGCGTTAGATTGGGAGCTGTGTTGATGCAGTATGGTAGAGTGGTGGCTTATGCATCTCGGCAGCTAAAGTCCTACGAGGAGAACTACCCTACCCATGACCTTGAGTTGGCGGCGGTGATCTTCGCGCTGAAGATCTGGAGGCATTATCTGTACGGCGAGAAGTTCGAGGTGTTCACTGACCATCAGAGTTTGAGGTACGTGTTCTCGCAGAGGGACCTGAACCTCAGGCAAAGGCGTTGGATGGAATTTATTAAGGATTATGACTTCACCCTGTCTTATCAGCCTGGCAGGATGAATGTCGTCGCCGATGCCCTGAGTTGGAAGGTCACGGTCAGTGCCTTGATGTTGAGGAAGTGGAGGCTCTGGGAACAAGTGCTCGAAGTATCCTTCAGGCTCAAGATTCCCCAGGAGCCAGGGTTGGCAGTGCTTGCGAGTCTGACTGTCACTCATGCTATCCGTAGTCAGGTGACAGAGGCTCAGCATGCGGACCCTGAGTTGCCCCGGATTCTGGCGATGGCTGATGTGGAACTCAGTGAGGACGGTGCTGCGAGGTTTCGCGACAGGCTGTACGTCCCAGCGGAGGAGCAGATTCGTCGTGCGGTGCTGCGTGAGGCTCATGGGAGCAGGTACACCGTACACCCGGGTGCGACAAAGATGTATCGGAACTTGCAGAGGTAGTTCTGGTGGCCTGGCATGAAGAGAGATGTCACAGAATTTGTGGCCAGGTGCCTGATCTGTCAGCAGGTGAATGCGGAGCATCAGCGACCAGGAGGTACTCTCCAGCCCTTTGATGTTCCTGCGTGGAAGTGGGACCACGTGACCACAGATTTTGTGGTGGGGTTGCCGAGGACCCCGGGTGGGCAGGCCGGTATTTGGTTGTTGGTGGATGTAGACACGCCAAAATTGACGCTATGATGATCAAATCTCATGTCACTATGATAATACCCCAAAGTGAACTTCAATATTTCCATAAAATAAAGATTTTCTATTTTTGTGTGTGTTTTCTTCGCATTTTGTGCATTTTTTGTGATTCACGACTTTGCCTAGGGCGTGTTTCAATTAACGGTCTTGCTTGAGGCGTTTTCTAAAGAAAGGACGACCAATTTTAAGGGCGTCAATTCCTGGTGTTTTACGAGTCCCACCCTGATTGAAAATCAATGATTAACGTCCTTCCATAGGACGTGTTTTGTTTTACGTCTTTGCTTCAGGCGTCTTTTTACAATTTTCAAATAAAGAAGGTTTTTATTACCAAAATTGAATCCAGGAAGTGACGCCCTGATCCTGGTCGTGTTTTGAAGTAACGCCCTTGAGCAGGTCATCAATTGTTGAATTGACGCCCTTTGGTAGGTCGTGTCTCACCCTTTCGTGTCCTGCTTAAACTCATCTTTCCTGAAGAGTTCCTTGCTTTTCTTGATCACCTTGCTTGATCTGGGAACTAGAGTCCTTGCCATTGACGATCACTGCCTATTCTTATCTTCCCAAATCCGTGCTTATCTGTGATCGAGACATTATAAAAGGATTCCCTAGTCAATCTCGCGCGAGGTTACGGTATTGCTGGAGCCATTAACCACAAAATCAGAAAAAGAGCAGAGAGCAGTTTTCTTTTGCGCAGAGAAGAGTTTCTACTCTCTTCATCCGCGTGATCTCTTCGTCATCTTCCTTCTGCTTCCTGCTGCTCCGGTGGTTCTCCCCTTTACTGTTTACAGGAACAGCAGGGGTTCCCTCTCCCTTGTGTGTTTGCCTTCATCGTATCATCATCGATCATCATACTTTTCTTCTTTTGCATTAGTATTGCATCTTCCTCCTCTCCCTAATTCTCTAGGGGTTTTAAAACCAAACAAAAAGGTGCGCATGCTATATTCTTATTTTCATCATCGTACTATTTATTTGGATTGATACTACACTCACTCTTGGCTGATCTCCTTTTCTTTTATTTATTTGTTCTTTGTTTAAGGTAATCAAAAGGAAGAACCCCCTTCATCGACCGGCCGATAGAAGGTGGAGGAAGGAACTCACATCCATCCCGCGTCTTATTTTTCACCAGGTATTCGCGATCATCTTTTCTTCTTATTGAGGTAACCCCTCTGGCGATCACACTCCTTAGTAGCACCGCGTGCTCTTTTACTCCCTTTTTCATCATTATTCTTCTTTTTCTCTTATGCATATACATATTATTCTCCTTTAAGAGTGGATTTTCCATGATTCACAAATTGGCGATCACGGTGGGACTTCCACTATTTTTCTTTTGATTACCATCTCCTTTTGGCACCCACGTGTGCCCTTTCCCCTTTGGCACCCACGCGTGCCCTTTCCCTTTGGTACCCACGGTACCCCTCCTTTGTGCCCCACGGGCACCCTCCACTGTGCACACTGCACACTCCCCGAGATCTGCCAGCTTGTGATTTAATCTATTGCTGTTGTTGAATTAACGCCTTTCGCAAAGGCGCCTTTCTATTTAACGCCTTCATCCAGGGCGTCTTTTGTTTATTTAACGTCTTCCACGAAGGCGTCTTTCATCATATCTGCTGCTTCTGTGAATTTGCGCCCTCTCCTTGGGCGTCTTTTTATTTGGCAGCGCCTTTCACCAAGGCGCGTTTTGCTTCGATCTTGCGCGCCACTTATATTTGACGCCATCTGTCAGAGGCGTCTTTATCATATTTAGCGCCTCACATCAAGGCACGTTTTTGCATTGTCTGAGAGCCCCTCCCAGTGATTCACGACAGCCACGCTGTCGTCTCTTTTGTTGGTAGCGACTGCCTCCAGGTCGCCTCTTTCCTGTGTGTTTACAGAACCTTACTGTTTCTGTCTATTCATGTTGGATTCATACTTACATTGATTATTTGATTATATTGCTGTGATTGGCTTATCTTATACTGCATTTTGCGGCATTTGGTTGAGAGACCTCCTCTCTCTACACTAGGATTCCACACACCTTTCTTGGAATCGGGACAACCCTCCATTGAGCATTCCGTCTCTTTGGACCGGAAATCCCTTTTTCAAGACCTCCGTAAGTCTCCGCACCCGTGGATTCCCTCACGGACGCTGGGCTGGTTGTACCCTTGAAGTATCCGGAGTTTAGAAGAACCTATCGTTGGTGAGAAAAGAGAAAGAACCTAGTTGACACGGAGGCTATACTTGGATCCAAACTAGGTTTCACTTTGCAAAGAAGAGTGAATTATTTAGCAATTTAATCCACTTTAATCTCAAACATAACACTAAAACCTTGCGTTCATCTCAACTTGTTTGCATAAACTTGGTTGGGTTGATTTACTTAAGCTTGTTTCGATTGGGTGATTGATTGTGTGATAATTCATTCATAAAGCTTTCTCTCTTTTTGAGCATGCAACTCCGTTCAGGTAAGATTATCAACATGGCAAGCTACGGATATTCCTATGATGATGTGGAGGAGAACGTTTTTGGCCAATCATATGAGGTTCCCCAAGATTCTATCTATCATGAGGGGAATTACCCTCCCCCTCATTCTCATTATCCTCAAGTTCATGTGGTTGATACCACTACTCAAGAGGTTGTGCCCTCTTCTCAGGCTTTACCCTCCAACACTTCGGGGAACCCCTCCCCGTCTTTCAACGTTACTGATTTGATTAATGCTCTATCACAATTAGATGACTCCCAGCGGCAGGCAGTTCAGGCCGCTTTGAAAGGGAAGTCCGTTCCCTCTTCATCCTCCAATCCCCCTCCGGCCGAGAGTGGCCATCACCTCACAAATGACCAGGCAGTCTTGCACAAACCTCCCTCTTGTCCACCAACGCCTGGAGCGGCCATGCCGGCCCAACATGCGAGCTACTCAGCGGCTAGGCCCCAATTCTTTCAACTTCCCCAAATTCTAAGGACGCCTATGCCAAATACCTTCATTCCAAATTCGGCCCCGGTCGAGTCAGACACTAATGCTTTGCTCCTTCAGAAATTGACTAGCATGGAAGAAAAACTCAACAAGGTTACTGCTGTCGAGAATGCACTAGAAATCTCTCTGCCTACATTGCCAGTTTTTCATTTACCACCTTCTGAGATGCCGAACTTTCGGCGATACAATGGAAATGGCAATCCTTTTATCCATCTGAAGGATTTTATGTATGAAACGTCCTTTTGGCAGGGCAACAAAGCCTCATTGGCTTATTTGTTTAGAAGATCTTTAGAGGGGCCAGCCCTCGAATGGTTCTATTCCCTGGATCCGGCAGATGCTAGTGATTTCGATGTGGTTCAAAGGAAATTCTTGCAGAAATATAGGGACCGGGTTGGACCCTCCCTTTCAGTTACAGATTTGGTTGCAGAAAAAATGAAGCCCGAGGAGGACTTCATCATATTTGCTGATAAATGGCGGTCAATGGCCGAGAAGTTGAGAGATACCTTATCAGAACCGGAACAGGTTAAGATGATTATATCCAATGCAACCCCTCAGTTCCGGCATATACTGGCTATGAACAGATTGACCACCATGGAGGAACTCTATGAAAGAGCTCGTTATATTCAGACCCAAATGAAAGATTCGCCCATCATGGGCATGTTTGAGCCAAAACCAAGGTTGGTTAAGAAGAATACAAATGTCAACAATAGCGGGCCCACGACTGAGGGCACCGTCATAAATGAGCAAGTTGGCGCGGTCGGCAACCCCACACCTTTTCGCCAATCTAACCCACGACCCTCGCCACCTCCATCACAAGGCACCCTCTTTAATTCACCCCCACAACACCAATTCGCACCTCAACCCTCCTTTGCTCCGCCACAAAATCAAGCGCCCCGCGCTGACCCTCCAGCTCCGCAACAATACCACCAAGTACTGCCACCCACTAATTATGGACCGCAACAACAACAGCAAAGGAGACCACTTGGCCCAAAAAGGGCCCACTATCCTCCACTCCCAGAAAGTCTCCCGGATATTTTCAATGCCTTAATGGCCGCCAACCTGCTCATGTTGCCAAGAGAAAGAACAGCGTGGCCCGCTAATGTTGACACGTCCCGTTATTGTGTTTTCCACCGCTCTCCTGGTCACAACATTGATCGTTGCTTCCACTTCAAGGACTACATTTATGATTTGAATGACCAGGGTGGCATTAATTGGGATGAGATGAGGCAGTTTATCGCCACTATGAAAGAAAGAAGGCCTCCTCGGCAACAGCATGCTCAGCAGCCGCAGCAACCAGCTCAGCAAGTACAGCAGCAAGCTCCAGCGCCTCAGCAGGATATGGGGATTGTCCACAATCCACTGTCGGAGCACCCGCCGAACCAGCATGTAAACCCTGTCACGTCTCTCCGTGAAGTAGAGAGAGGGCAGGGCTGGCACGAAGAGAACGCCTCTGTCGGGGCATTTCATCACAATTCCAATCAACCTCCGCGCCTCCTGCGCACCCTTCCTTCTTCTTCTACCCCCCAAATAAGCCGATCCCTTCAGCGACCCGCTAATCCACCTGCACCCACCAATTCTCCATCCTTGCCAACCCTACCTCTCCTTACCCGCTTACCGCCCCCGCAGCCTACCACACAGCAAACTCCGTCGTCCATCACCAACCCTTCGCCTTTGCCATCCAGGCCGCTCCTTATCCGCCCATCACCAACACCCGCTACACCCGCTACCACCACTCCTCCATCGGCAAGGATCCTTCCACCATCAGTTCCTCCACCTTTTGTGCCCAGATCTCTCCTCATCCCACTCGCTAACTCTCAGGCACCCCTTCCTACTCCTATGCCTCCTACGGGGGCTTCTTTGTTGAACTCCTCACCGGTACTCCCTACGGGAGCTTCCCCTTCTTCAAACACCCCTCCACCATTTCTTAACACCAACGTACCTTCTTCTTCTTCCAATCCTCCCCCCACACTTGTCCCGACAGAGGCACGACAAAATGTGGCACCGCTCCGCAGTGGACGGATGTTCCACCGTATTTTTCCACAGAGGGAGCTAGAGCCCGTGCAGGGGCCGCAAGAGCAAGAACAAGAACAAGAGTCAGTGCCAGGAACTCAGTATGATTTGTTAAAGCACTTGGACCGAACTCCAGCACGAATTTCAATCCTAGAATTAATCAAAAGGTCCACCACTCACCAGCTAGCTCTGAAAGAGTATCTGCAAAAAGTTATGGTCAATGAAGACATCCCTATTGAGCAGATAACTACAGTTTTGACGCCCGCTAGCAGTCAGCCGGCTATCATTTTTCATGAGCATGAACTAGCACCACTCCCAGCAAGGAAATACGCTCTATGCATCACAGTCGACATCAATAAGGTGGCTGTAAAACAATGCTTGGTGGACACTGGGGCATCCATCAATGTCTCGCCCCCTAGCACCTTGAAATTATGTGGCATTCCAGAGAACCAGATGCGGCCATCTACTATAACAGTCACAGCATACGACAACACTAAGAAGCCTCCTCTAGGCATGATCACATTAAAAGTCAGTTTGGGTCCGACCGCAATCACAGTCGATTTCCACATTTTGGACATAGATCCAACATTTAATGGCATTCTGGGCCGCCCCTATATTCAACAGCTCGATGCAGTGCCCTCTACAAATCATCAATGCCTTAAGTTTCCACACAAGGGCCGCATCATCAAAGTTACCAGTATGCCAATTCTGCTAGAGGAAGATATACACTTGGCTTCATCAGTTCCTTCTATTTGGCCTGCCAACAAGTCGTTGCTATCAATGCTAGACCTCCCTCACCCACGGCCAATGTCGCCTGAGACTGTCACGACAGTTGCTATGACACCCTTGCCTTCCAAGGGGAGGAAGAAGAAAAACATGATAAACACCCCTGGCTGGAAAATTCTAATGAAAATGGGGTATCAAAACGGCAAAGGTCTGGGTGCCAGTTGTCAAGGCAGGACTAGGCCTATTAAGCCTCAGAAATTGATTACACGAGGCGGCCTGGGTTACAAAGGGGCAGGCAAAAATGAAGATGAACCATGGACAGTTATGACATCCACCTTGAAGACAGATCGTCAGACGCTTACTTGGACATTGAAGACACATTTTGTCACGGGTGGCGTTCAGAATTATGAGCAGACTACAATAATCACCTCCATTCTAGACTGTCAAGACGTTCATGCAAGACAGTTTGCTCGTCATATTGCACCATTGGCCACTTATAAAGCCCTGGAATCTCTAAGGCCTGATAAAAGAAGAAAGATGGATGATCCCGAGGTTGATTGGTACAGATGGTTCGATATGTATGATATTACTATTGCCTTGAGCCGTCTTTTTATGCCGACTGATCCAGAATGGCCGCCACTAATACATGAACTGATTGAAAAGCCGGCCGTGATTACAGACAAGAGGCAGTTACTGAGTGATTATACGGACACTGGAGAGCCAGATGTTCCGTATGAAGAAGGATTTACAATAGACAGGCTGTGGGCCGGCCTTTTCTCTCTCACTTCCATGCATCCGTCTCTTCTAGCTTCTCTACATTCTCATTTGTTCTCTCGCGTGCCGAGACCGCCGCCAATTATGGTCAGCTTTTCTCCAGATTCACTGCAGATTTCTCTCCCGATTCCTCCCTTGCTCCTCGAGCAATTCTCCAAACTCTCCATCACACCCCCGCGCGGGTCATCTCTGATTCAATCTTTCTCCAAACTTTCAATCTCCACTCCTCCTGCTATTCTTTCTTCACATTGTTTTCTTCTAGAAAAGGAAAATAAAAATGAAGTTAAAGATAAAAACAAAAAAAAAACGTCAAAATTCCAACTCTTCAGTCCTCCATCTCCGTTGAGGAGACTTCTTATCTCTTTTCCGAGCGTGTCCCGACCCAGGGGCCACTCTTCCATGACTCATTAATAAATCTTTTCTCCCCCTCTGGTGAGGGGTCTCCTTCTGTATCACCTCCTGTATCCACTTTTTCACCTCCTTCCTTCAATCAAGCTAGTTGTTCCTTTTCTTCTAATAAAATTCATGGGGTAGATTTTCATAAGAAATCCAAGGGTAAGCAGATTCCCCGTAGGTTTCTGTTGGAATTAGCCAGAAGGTGCCAGGCTTGTTTAGCTTTTCCCGAATTTGTGGAGAATCTGGTCATCCTGCCAGGGTTAGAATATGAGGATACTAATGTTTCTTATGAGGGTTTTGGTGTCTATGAAATCATGAATGATGAAGACCCTATTGAAGAGGGGGATGAAAGTTATGAAGAATATGAGGACGAGGCTGATGCCTTTGCCAGTGGCATGAGAAGATTCGACGAACCATCAGCCTCCGTAGAAGAGCCTACCAAAGAAGTTAATTTAGGTACCAAGGAAGACCCTAGGATTGTCCTTATCAACAAGAATTTGCTGCCCTCCGAAGAGGAGACGTTTATTTTGGTACTTCAAGAATACAAGGACACGTTTGCGTGGAGTTATGAAGACATGCCTGAATTAGACCCTGCGCTCGTTGAACATCGGCTTACACTTAAGCCGGGGTCTGTACCGATTAAGCAACGGTTGAGACGTTTCCACCCTAACATGGCTTTAAAGATGAAAGAAGAAGTCGACAAGCTCCATAAGGCTAGATTTGTTAGAGTTATCCTCTATCCCAACTGGGTGGCTAACATCGTCCCGGTCATGAAGAAAGATGGAAAGGTTTAAATTTGCATAGACTTTCGGGACCTCAACCGTGCGTGTCCTAAAGATGACTTCCCCCTCCCTCATATTGATGTTCTGATTGATAATACAGCAGGATTTGAGACTCTCTCTTTCATGGATGGTTTTTCAGGTTACAATCAAATTCGTTTGGCTGAAGAAGACCAGGAGAAAACATCATTCACTACACCATGGGGTACATACTGCTATGTGGTCATGCCTTTTGGACTCAAGAATGCTGGAGCCACCTATCAGAGGGCTATGATGGTGATTTTTCATGACATGATTCATATTTATATTGAAGTGTATGTGGATGACCTGGTAGTAAAATCAAGGACAAGGATTAAGCATCCTGGGGTTCTAGCTAAAGTCTTGCAAAGATCACAAGAATATCAATTGAAGATGAACCCCAAGAAGTGCGTATTTGGCGTTTCTTCAGGGAAGTTGCTTGGATTCATTGTCAGCAAAAGAGGAATTGAAGTTGATCCCAACAAGGCGAAGGCCATTAGAGATATGACTCCTCCCAAGAATTTGAAAGAAGTTCAAGGATTGATCGGGAGATTGCAATTTATTCGCCGCTTCGTCTCCCAGCACTCACAACGATGCAGGCCGTTTTACGAGCTTACTAAGCCGGGAGTCAAGTTTAATTGGGATGACAAATGTCGGGCAGCCTTTGACGGATTGAAGGATTATTTGGCCAATCCTCCTGTCCTGAGGCCGCCGGTTCCAGGCAAACCACTTATCCTCTATGTTTCTGTCCTGGATGACTCCGTAGGTGCTGTCTTAGCTCAAGTGGACGAAGAAAGAAAGGAGAGGGCAGCATACTACTTGTCTAAACTTCTCAACCCTTGTGAGCAGAGGTACTCAGCCATGGAGAAGACTTGCGCTGCTTTAGTCTAGGTAGTTCAGAAGTTAAAACATTATTTCTTAGCTCACGAGGTTCACCTCATTGCTCGCATGAATCCGATTAAATTCTTTCTTGAAAAATCTGTTCTTACTGATCGATTAGCACGCTGGCAAAGCTTCCTTTCTCAGTTTGATATCACTTACATTCAACAGAAAGCTATCAAAGGTTACGCCATTGCCGAACATCTTGCTCACCACCCTCTACCCCGATTTGATCCTGTCAATTCGGAGTTTCCAGATGAAGAACTGATGTCCATTAATCGACCCCACGATTCTATGTGGACATTACATTTCGATGGAGCTCTAAATTCCCAAGGAAGAGGGATCGGCATGGTTCTTTTAACACCGGAAGGGGTCACCATCCCATTTGCTGCTCGGCTTACTTTCCCTGTCACAAACAATATAGCTGAGTATGAGGCTCTTCTGGCCGGTCTTCAAACCGCTCATCAATATGGTGTTACTCACTTGCGAATTTTGGGTGACAGTCAGCTCATTCTGCGCCAGGTGCTTGTCAAGTGCCGCACTATCAATCCTAAGCTCAAGCCCTACCAGGAGCTTGCTTCAGCTTATGCCAAACTCTTCACCAAGTTAATCTTTGTTCATGTCCCTCGTAGCCAGAACATCTTAGCCGACGCTTTTGCTTCTTTGGCCTCTCCTCTAGTCTTCCCTCCTGAGCGTGATTTTCATGTTCCTCTCATTCATCAGCGTGACACTCCAGCTATTAAGGATCGTGCATTCCTCGATATTAGGGATAAGGTGCTCGAGAAGGTCAGGCAGAAGGAAGCTCTTAAAGGCAAGGAGGTCATGCTTTTGGATTGGCAAGAAGAATTGGCTGACGAAGAGAAACCTTGGTATTATGAGATTGCCAGATACTGTAATGATCAATCCTATCCCGAGGAGGCCACAGTGGAAGAAAGGAAAGCAATTAGAAGAGTGGCTCAACGTTATGTTTTGGTTGGAGGTGTGCTCTATAGAAGAGGGCTCACAGGTGTGTTATTAAGATGCCTCGACGATGATGAATCTTGGAAAGTTGTGGAAGAGGCGCATTCTGGAGTGTGTGGTGGTCATGTGAACAGCCAGATGCTAGCTAAGAAGATCCTTAGGCTAGGTTTCTATTGGCCAACTCTGGAAGAGGACTGCTCCATCTATGTTCGAAGGTGTGTTAAGTGCCAACTGCACGTCGACAAAATTCATTCTCCTGCTTCTTCACTCCATCCTATGTCCTCCCCATGGCCTTTCTCCATGTGGGCTTTTGATATCATTGGACCTCTTGGTGATTCGAACCTCCTGACCAAGCAAAAGTCGTTCATCCTGACGGCAACGGAATACTTCACCAAGTGGGCGGAAGCGGAAGCTTACGTGGAGATTAAAGTGTCAACTGTCTGCAAGTTCATAATGAAGAACATCATCGCAAGGTTCGGCATCCCAAATACCATCGTCACCGACAATGGGTCTCAATTCATCTCCCAAGAGCTCAAGGATCTCTGCAACAGGTATAACATTGCATTGCATCATTCTTCTCCCTATTATCCGCAGGGCAATGGCCAGGCAGATGCCACTAATAAAATTTTGATCAAAATCGTTAAAAAGACGTGTGAGGCTAATAGATTCTTGGATTGGCCAGACAAGCTAGTTGAAGCTCTCTGGGCCTATCGCATTTCCATTCGTACCCCTACTAGGCAAACCCCTTTCGCCCTTACTTATGGAATGGAGGGGGTAGTCCCTTATGAGATTCTCATTCCATCTTTGCGAGTACAATTGGACAAGGAACTCCCTATTGATGCGCGTCGCGATTCGCTCCTTGCTCAGTTGGAACTCCTAGATGAGAAGCGTCTGGTCGCCGCTGAGCATGCGCGTGTTTATCAAAACAGGCTGTCACGTTTTTATCAAAAGAAAGTAATTGAGAGAAAATTCAAAGTCGGTGAGATGGTAATCAAGAGAATCTTTGTAAAGCCTGGTGGACCCCGCTCAAAACTCCAACCAAATTAGGAAGGACCTTTTGTTATAAAAGTTGTTTATCCTGGCAACGCTTACAAATTAATTAATGCTGAGGGAGAAGAGTTAACTCACCCTTGGAATGGTTTGTATCTTAAGAAATACTACCCTTGATTCCAAAACCTAAAAAAAATAAATATATTTCCAAAATCCAAAAAAATATATATATTTCCAAAACCAAAAAATATATATATTTCCAAAATCCAAAAAAATAGAAATTCTCCAAAAATCAAAAAGAATGAAAGTTTTCCAGATGGTTGCCACGGTTGTAAGGACGCAAGGTCCGAAAGGTTAAAATTCAGAATTCATTCACCCGTCTTGTTAGCTTAAAATGGGGTTGACACCCGCACACACTAACACGCTTTATTCTTGAACTCAAGCGGTGCAAAATCCGACGGAAAGTCAAAACCTGACTAAAGGTGAAGACAATACCCGTTCTTTCCTCCTTCGGCCCATAAGGGAGGAAGGGACGCCTCGAGGTAGATCCACCAAGCCTATCCGCCGCCCTAGTAGGTGGAAGTCAGGGCCCAAAAGGGAACACAAATGCCACAAAAGCCCAAGTACAATTAGGTTTTTATGCAAAATAATTCCAAAGTGAAAGTCAAATGGTGAAAAGAAAAGCATGTCAAGAGGGCAAAGTCCCCGCAAGGAAAACCTTGGGCGTATGCATGCAATATAAAAGAGGCAAAAGGCAACAAAGTTTCCCTACGCCAAAGACCGAACCCCAACGGGCATAGGGCAGAGGAGGTAGCTTTGCTTCGGGCATCTCAGAATCCCTTATGGGCTTCCTTATATCTTCTTCCATCCCTTCCTTTGTGGTAAATCATAAACCAGCAGAATGGTCGAGACGGACCTAGGAGATTACACCGTGCGAAATCTCGAATATAAGTTAATCATTATCACGCCAACTCCCTTTTAATTACTCAAGAAAGGTTCATGAATTTTTAATGGTAACCGTGTAGGACCCACGGTCTGGGTAGCCTTGTCAACCCAATTTGGAAAAAAATTTTTTTTTTTTAACGCCTTCGTTTAAGGCGCTTTTTATTTAATTCACGCCTTTATTCAGGTCGTCTCCTTCAAAATAACGTCCCCTCCCAGGTCGTCGCTTTCTCAAAATTTGAAAACATTTTCAAATTCACGCCGTTACCTTGGGCGTCTTTTATTTGAATAACGACCTAATCTAAGATGCGTCTTTTGAAAAATAAAAGAAAAAAAATAAATATAAAAGGAAAAGAAAATAAAAGAGAAAATAGGATTTATTCTTCATGTGTGTGCTTGCATTATTGCATAGGGCATCTTGATTATTGTTTGCATACGTATGCTTGCGTGTTGTATCTCCCTTTATTGGTTATTTCATTTACCTTATTTGATTAAAGGCTTGGCCCCTTGACCCGCTATCCAGGTCAAAAGTAAAGGCACCCCTTGCTTATGGAGCAAGGGGCCAAGTCAAACAGACGAATTAACCTATTTATCCAAGTGTGAACCACAGCTGCAGGTACGGGACAGAGTAAGGTAAAACAAAGAACGTGGAAAAGAAGCAAAATACACAACCACAAGTACACAACTACACAAGTGCTCAGGTAACAAATATGTCAATCTCATATATATATACATCATAAATATCTGAGTACAGGTGTGAGGGTGGGGGAGTACAACTAAGTCTCTCAGCTCTCGCCTCCACCCTCCTCTCTCCTACTCTCTACCTCGTCCTCGCCGTCCCGAGGAGGCGCTGGTGGAGGGGGCATGGGCCCCCGAGAAGAAGCTGGAACTCGAACCTGGCCCCCTGCCTCGCTCCTCTCTCGAAGAGAAGAACCCGCCACAAAGGTGGATCTGGTGAAGGAGTACCCCGCAGCACGAGCTCGCTCACGCCCTCGCTGGAGACGCTCCTCAGCAACTCGTAGCCGCTCCTGAGAAAGGATCAGCAGCTTCCTCAGGTCTGTCAGATCACGATCACGCGCCGCCACCTGCTCCTGGTACCGGGCACGGTCTGTCTGCTGTAGCTCGTGGTGACGGGCACGGTCCGCCAGGTGCTCCTCCCGCTCTCGAGCGCGCTCTCGTCGCTCCAGCTCAAGGGCAACCCGCAGCTCTGCCACGTCCTGAGGCAGCTCCTCCCGTCGCCTCAGGGACCGCTCCAGCTCTGTAATCCGCTGCTCGCGGATCGCCAGCTCTGTCCCGACCAGGGCAGCCTGGGTACGTGCCGCCTGTAACTGTCTGGTCTGCAAATAGGTAAACAAGTCATCAGTTCCACAGTTCAATAATTCATGAAATAAGCAACGCATGACGGAAAGTAAATCACTCACCTGGGTAGTCATAGCCTGCTGTCCCTCGCAGACGCAAGCAAGAGCGGCTCGAAGTTCCTCAGTCTGAAAAATGAATTTCATCAGTGCACATTGAAATATAATCAATAATTGAATGAGGTTTGAGTTTTGGAATTTACCCGTGAGGTGAGGTCATGCTCTGCAGCCTCGGCCCGTGTGACCGCTCCCGCTAGCTGCTCTGCTAGTGCGGTCACCTCTACACTGGGTCCCCTCGAGCTGGAGGCTTCCCCTGCATCTCTCCCTACGGCTCCCTGCTGGGCACGCTGCATTCATTGAAATCGTCAGTGGCTAATCATCAATAATTCAACAAAAATTCATTTGCATATAGAAATAATTTAAACACTCACCAGGGTCTCTAGGTCTGCTTGTGTAGCAGCTAGCTGGTCCTCCAGGCTGTGTAGATGGGCCTGTGCATCCATAGCCGCTATATCCCGTGCATCCTGCATTCATTACATATTAGTTACATGATAGAAACATAAGCATTTGCATTTAATTTAGAAATAATTGCATTCATACATACCCCTAGGACCCTCATCTGGGGTCGGCCGGCGTAAACCTCCCAGTAGCGCCGGAGGTACTCGGAGCTGTCAGTCGCCTGGGAGGTGACTCGGGTCCCGCCTCGCCGCCAGTCGGCGTACTGCTCCTCGAACTGCACCCTCCAGTCGATCGCCTTTGTACGACCGCGCGTCTTCTTCCCGATTCCTCGTGGTTCCCCGACCTCTATCCACTCCTGGTGTAGGCCCAGGGTCCTCATCACCAGCCTGAGCCGTAACGGCTCGATCTCGCTCAAGCAGTGAACCCAAAGCTCATGCTCAAAGCGAGGTCGCCCTGCTACGACCCATGGCTGGCCCTCGTCAGTCATCCCCTCGTAAGGCCTCCATCGGACCTGCATCCATGAACATGCATGTCATCTCATCATACTCATAATAAATTCAAATAAACATAAAAAAAATGCATCATTCATACCAGCGAGGGAGGGAAGTCTCGGAACTCTCTCCGTAGCACCCACAACTCGTAGCCGAGTGGGGTGCCGAAAATGACCGGCAGCCAGCGCCGTGCTAGAGGGAAAGCACCCTCACCTCCTGGCCGTGGGTCGGCGCGCCCCATAGGCATGTACAGATGGCTCCAAACCTGCACCCATGCATTGCATTAGTAAGGCATTTACATAAAAAAAAAGAAGAAAAAAAGAGGGAAATGTATAAGTGCACACCTGAAGAAAATGTGAGAAGCCACTGACAGTCGTCTCTCGTCCTGTCCCCGTGGACAGGTCGGCCATCATGTGCGCCAGCAGCACCGCTCCCCAGGCGTATCTGCCGACTCCCTCTAAATCCTCGAGGATCCCTAGGAACCGGTAGTTGATGACGTCACCCTTCGTCCCGAGCAATAGCCTCCCGAGCAGCAACAGTAGGAACCTCCTCAAGTCTCGGTCTGCTCTCTCCCTGTCGGCTGGGTCCTGGCAATAGACTGCCCTAGCCCCATCGATCAATCTCTGTGAGAATCGCTCTGAGGACTCCACTGACCTATGCCTAGCATCCCCTAAGCCCATCACTGTAGTCAGGTCGGTGCGGAAGATAGTCCTACACTCGCTAGGTGTCTCGTAGACCATCTCTAGCCCTAGCAGCCTCTGGGCGAGCCTGATATAGTTTGGTAAGGTGATCCCGCTCACTGCCTCCCCGTCTACCCTAAGTCCCGTGATCCTAGCTACATCTTCTAGGGTAGGAACCATATGCCCCCAAGGTATCAGGAATGCCCGGCTAGTCCTATCCCATCTCTCCCTCAGAACCTGGATAAGTGGTAGGTCAGGTCTGACTGGCTCTATGCTAAGGAAGGCCCCAAACCCCATAGCATCTACCCTGGCTCTCTGGAACTCGGGGAGGCCGTAATATGCTACTCGGACCATGACCCAGGAGATCCGTGTCCTCATCAACCCCTGCACACATAAAGACAGAAATTTTGGTTTAATTGTTCAATTATTCTTATTGAAATTCACTTAATTGCCTTGGTTTGAGATGTTGATGTTTGATGTAATTAACGACCTACCCTAGGTCGTTGTTTATCTAAGAAACGCCCCGGTGGGAGGCGTAGTTCTGAGGTTAATTTCTAAATTCTTAAAAGGATTTTCAATTGACGCCCGTCCCAGGGTCGTCCTTTCATTAAGTAACGCCCCTGTGTAGGGCGTTTTCTGTTAAAAAGGATTTTGGGTTTTAATAATTTATTCTGGAATTAATGAAATGAACGACCATCCATATGGTCGTTATCTGTTGAATTGACGCCCCGATGGGGGGCGTTGTTTTCCAGGGTTGTGAAAATAAAATAAAAACATCATGCAATATAAATCATGAAAAAAATATAATTGAATATATGCACGGAATTAACAGCATGATTGATGTGAAGAAAATGATGATTTAAATAGACGACATTTTTCAGGAAATAAAATGAATTCACGACCCAGGTATGGGCGTCTTTTCTTTAATTCGCGACACCCATGAGGGCGTCTCTTTTCTGAGTTTCGAGCTTTCTAAACCCGAGGGCTATGGAAAATACTGAAAAAAATGAAAATAAATTTGAAAAAAATGGAAAAGGGGGGTCAGGGGGGGCTTACCTTCTGTCGTTTGGGTCCGGCCAGTTCTCCCCGGAGACCAAGCCGTGGCTGCCGTGGCCGCCGGAGTTGGCCACGGCGAGGCACGGCCTCCGCCGGTTGTTCCTCTTCTTCCCGTTCTTCTTCTCTTTCTCCCTCCCCGCCTTCGTCCTCTTCCTCCTCGCCATCATTTTCTCCCTCTTCGTCATCACCGTCGGCCTCGTCGACCGTCGGGTTCCGTGTTCTCGCCGTGCTCCTCGGCCGCCGCCGGCGGAGCTCCCTCCACGACGGCGTCTTCCTCGTGGGCATCTTCGCCCAAGTCCACTACCTCCGGTGCGGCCACCCTCTACCGCTTGAGTCCACCGGCCATGGCTAAGGCTAGGGCTAGGGTGTAGAGGGTATAGAGAGAGAGAATGAGAAGGATGGGGTTGGGTTTGGTTAGGGTTGCAGTAGGAGAGAAGAGAGAAAGAGGGAAAGAGAACAGAGGAAGAAGAAGGAAGGAGGGAAAGTTTAGTCGAACGGTCAAAAAGAATTAACGACTTAAGGAAGGCCGTGTCTTATGGAATTAATGACTGAAACCAGGGCGTTTCTTGATAATTAACGACATTGCTTAAGGCGTTATTTTTGTTTGCATGGGGAATGATAACCGTCGTCAGACGCATTCAATTGGGATTGATTGATGTGATGGGAGTGATGATTACTGTTTCTGAGTAACGACTATGCCTGAGGCGTTGTTTATATAAAACGTGGCTTTGCTGAAGGCGCTACTTTTAGAATTTCAACGAATACTTTTTGGAATATAAATCGAATTAACGCCTTGTCTTAAGACGTTATTCATTTAACGCCCATATGTGAAGGCGTCAATTATGAGAAATGAATCGTTGAAGACGACATTGGCTGAGGCGTCACTTTGTGAATTCACGACATTTCTTGAGTCGTTATTTACAACAGAATTACAGGTTATTGGAAGATTTGATCAGAAACATTGTGTTATTGGCTCAATTAGAATATTATCATTAGGAAATGATTACATTGCTTCAATGAGCCATTTTAGGCCTCAAGCTTCTTAAAGCTATTACATAAGATTTCCATTGATCTCTGTCTTCTTCCAAGTTTTCCACAGGTTGATGTGTCTTGTTGATTTTCCACAGAGCTTGGATAGTAGTGCATTCTTCTCCATCCTCATTGCTGCCAAGGTCCCGTGTCTTGATCGAGGGAGATGAGATGGATCTTCGAATACTCGCCGTGGAAGCCCGAGTTGAGGAAGGCACCGGTGTGAGTTATACAAGATAAATTCTGAAGCGCCTATGAGTCGAAGGTCCGTCCCGGGAGAAAATCTTGCACAGAGTTCTTGAGTCTTGAGTATTCCCGGGGCGCAAGTGAAGAGGTTCTTTGGCATTACTTTGAGGTGTTCTCTCCATTCCACTCTCTTCTTAATCTGAGGAATCCGGTTCGTCACCCTATTGCTTATCCCAAGTGAACCGGTCATGTAAGAGAGTGGGCTCTTTGAGAAGATTCTTGAGGATTGTTGGGCCTCATCACATGGATCGAACTTGAAGTGGAGATCTACCCAACTTGAGAGTGCTAGCATGCATCCGTAGATGGGCCTTCCCATCGCCGCCGAGGTAAGCCCACTATAGAGATAGGCTAGGATAGCCGGTCCAACTCTCTCTCCTTCCCATAAGCTCACTATTGCGCTTAATTGGGCCTCCTCTAGGAAATCCTCCGTGGATGGGAATAAGAGTGCTCCTGCTAAGCATACCACGAAGGCCTTCGTCACCCGTTCGATCTCTTCTTCTTCTTTAGCTTGATCCGCTCTCTTGTACACCCATGAGGCAAGCTTTAGAAGATTAATTCCTTTAGTGACCTTGATTTGATTCACTAAGTTTGGGCTAGGTATCAATGTGGTTAATAGTTCATGTGAGGAGATTGGTTTTGGCATGATGGCCATCTTCTCTTCATCCCCTTGCTTCATCCTCGTCAAGCCCAAGATCAACTCTAATTCTGCCAATAGGATGGTGGCTTCAAAGGTTGAGAATAGGAAGATGTGAGTGGAAGGGTGCCATATTTCAGTTAGAGCTCCTATGGCAGCCCAATCTAAGTGGATTTGGTCATAGTGTTTTGCATGGGTTATTAGGCCTAGAAGATGCCATCTAGAGAGAAAGACCCTCATATCTGAAGAAAACTTGGAGAGAATAAGAGGCAGCCACTTAATTTTGATGAATCTCCGGGCTCCTGGGATATTAGGATATTCCTGTGGAAAAGAAAGGAAACAGAAAGGACAAGCAGAGCAGTGGATAAGAAGAATTGGAATAGCAGAACCGAAGAAAGATAAAACAGAAGGGACATCAACCAGTTAAACTTACCTGATGTAATGCAATGCGGTTGCTGATGTGCCCGTTGATCTCAGATAATCTGGGAGTTGAAATCTTGGATCTCTTGATGGCTCTCTCCATCTTCAGTCTATAGGAAGGGCTTGGACGGTTGCAGTGCCTGTAGAAGGATCGGAAGAAGCAGGATTCGATGAATTTGTTTTGATTGATCTAGAGAGGTTCCTTCCTTTTTATGGAGGTATGAAGGGTCTTAAGGCTGTTCGGAGTTGGAAAATTGATTGCCATTACGATTGGGTTTTACTTTCGATTTGGAATCGGAAGCCGGTGGTTAATTAACGTCTTCTGTTGGGGCGTCAATTGTTTAATTGACGACTTGACAAAGGTCGTGTTTTACGCCCCTGTATGGGACGTCTTATTCTTGAAACTCTCGGTGCATTTAACGCCTTTCCCTCCAGTCGTGATTTTATTTGCTCACATGTTTGACTCCTCTATGTGCTTTAATGAACTTAAGTGCTATTCTTTGGTTGGAATTGCTTTTTAATTAAGCACTTATGATCATATGTTGCTTTGCTTTGAGAGAACTAATGAGTTTTTAAGTGCAGAAGATTGCAGGTTCGTGATGCTTGGATCACTCGTGGGAGTAGCATCATTCTTTTTCTTGTATTTATTTCCTGTAAGCATTGTTACTATATGGTATCTACGCTATTATAGCATATCAATGACCTTGTGGTTCTGATGAACCTGGAATTTGAGTTCCCCTTCATCAAAAATAGTGATAATTCCAGGAGAGTCTTGATCACACGGATAGGCCGTTGAGTCATTCAAGGTTTGGGACGATGGTTCCACTTTCTGAGTTGATACGCGGACAAACGGGCTTCGGCTTAGTGTCAGTTCAGAGATCTGGATTCTTGACCAAATCTAGATGGCTTAGCAATATTATCCTTGATTATTTTCTATTTTTTAGTTTGTTTTATCTTTTTTTCTTTTAGCCCAGCATGCATCATGTAGGACTTTGAACTTCATGCTGAAAATCTTCATATTATGGCAATAATGAAGGTCACTCGCTCTTGATTGAGTTGACATGAGATATTCCATTCCAAATCGAGTACTTTATTCTCTCTGAAGCCGCTCAGGCTAGTTCTTTGAAAATGTCCCTTTGCTGGGTCTTCATCTCAGTTCCCTTTATTTTTCTGCAAATCCACCTTGGTTGTAGCACGTCCACATTGGCTGGTAACCGCTCTCCAATGGTGTCTCCCTGTCGTGCCCATGCGCACATTTTATTTACTTAGTTTAGTCTCCTTTATCCAGCAAATCGATGCTTCCTTGGAATCACCTAGAGTTTGTTTCACTTTGAATCTTGGAAAGATTTCCAAAGCTTAGTATCTGAGGCGTGTCACATCACACCTTGGCATCTACTTATCAGTTCATTCCACTTCATTCCGCTTGTTGCACTTTTTCTCTATTTTGTCTCACTCCCTTGTAAAGCAGACGCCAAGGCGGGGCAGCTGTAGACACGCCAAAATTGACGCTATGATGATCAAATCTCATGTCACTATGATAATACCCCAAAGTGAACTTCAATATTTCCATAAAATAAAGATTTTCTATTTTTGTGTGTGTTTTCTTCGCATTTTGTGCATTTTTTTGTGATTCACGACTTTGCCTAGGGCGTGTTTCAATTAACGGTCTTGCTTGAGGCGTGTTCTAAAGAAAGGACGACCAATTGTAAGGGCGTCAATTCTTGGTGTTTTACGAGTCCCACCCTGATTGAAAATCAATGATTAACGTCCTTCCATAGGACGTGTTTTGTTTAACGCCTTTACTTCAGGCGTCTTTTTGCAATTTTCAAATAAAGAAGGTTTTTATTACCAAAATTGAATCCAGGAAGTGACGCCCTGATCCTGGTCGTGTTTTGAAGTAACGCCCTTGAGCAGGTCGTCAGTTGTTAAATTGACGCCCTTTGGTAGGTCGTGTCTCACCCTTTCGTGTCCTGCTTAAACTCATCTTTCCTGAAGAGTTCCCTGCTTTTCTTGATCACCTTGCTTGATCTGGGAACTAGAGTCCTTGCCATTGACGATCACTGCCTATTCTTATCTTCCCAAATCCGTGCTTATCTGTGATCGAGACCTTATAAAAGGATTCCCTAGTCAATCTCGCGCGAGGTTACGGTATTGCTGGAGCCATTAACCATCAAATCAGGAAAAGAGCAGAGAGCAGTTTTCTTTTGCGCAGAGAAGAGTTTCTACTCTCTTCATCCGCGTGATCTCTTCGTCATCTTCCTTCTGCTTCCTGCTGCTCCGGTGGTTCTCCCCTTTACTGTTTACAGGAACAGCAGGGGTTCCCTCTCCCTTGTGTGTTTGTCTTCATCGTATCATCATCGATCATCATACTTTTCTTCTTTTGCATTAGTATTGCATCTTCCTCCTCTCCCTAATTCTCTAGGGGTTTTAAAACCAAACAAAAAGGTGCGCATGCTATATTCTTATTTTCATCATCGTACTATTTATTTGGATTGATACTACACTCACTCTTGGCTGATCTCCTTTTCTTTTATTTATTTGTTCTTTGTTTAAGGTAATCAAAAGGAAGAACCCCCTTCATCGGCCGGCCGATAGAAGGTGGAGGAAGGAACTCACATCCATCCCGCGTCTTATTTTTCACCAGGTATTCGCGATCATCTTTTCTTCTTATTGAGGTAACCCCTCTGGCGATCACACCCCTTAGTAGCACCACGTGCCCTTTTACTCCCTTTTTCATCATTATTCTTCTTTTTCTCTTATGCATATACATATTATTCTCCTTTAAGAGTGGATTTTCCATGATTCATAGTGGATAGGCTGACGAAGGTGACTCGGTTGTTACTGGTCAAAGTCAGCTGGAGCGTGTCCAAGTTGGCTCATTTGTATGTGGAGCGGATCGTGCCGTTGCATGGGATTCCCGTTTCGATCGTGTCAGATCGGGATCCGTGCTTCACTTCTGGATTCTGGAGGAGTTTCCAGCGAGCTCTTGGCACGGAGTTGGCATTTAGCTCGTCGTATCACCCTCAGTCGGATGGTCAATCTGAGAGGACCATTCAGACTTTGGAGGACATGTTGAGATCCTGCTGCCTGGAGTGGCAGGGGAGTTGGATTCATCACCTACCATTGGTGGAGTTTGCCTATAACAACAGCTATCATTCGAGCATTGGTATGGCTCCCTATGAGGCTCTGTATGGGCGTCCTTGCCGGACTCCACTTGATTGGTTTGAGGTTGGTGAGCGTGTTTTAACGGGACCAGAGTTGGTGCAGCAATGTGTGGATGTTGTGCACTTGGTTCGTCAGAATATGTTGGCGGCCCAGAGTTGGCAGAAGAGCTATGCTGACCGTAGGAGGCAGCCTCTCGAGTTCGCCGTGGGCGATCGTGTGTTCTTGAGAGTTTCTCCGATGAAGGGGGGGATGCGTTTTGGACGGCGTGGGAAGCTGAGTCCCCGCTACATTGGTCCTTTTGTGATCTTGGAGCGCATCGGTGAGGTTGCTTACCAGTTGCAGTTACCCCTTGAGTTGGCGTCGGTGCATGACGTGTTCCACGTCTCGATGTTGCGAAAATATGTGCCCGATGACTCTCATGTGCTCGAGATTTCTGTTTGGCCTGAGGTGACTCCAGATCTCTCTCTCCCAGAGTTTCCGATCCGCGTGGAGGATAGGCGAGAGCAGCGCCTGCAGAACAAGGTCATCCCCTTGGTAAAGGTGGTGTGGCAACGGCACTCTGGTGGTGAGACTTCTTGGGAACGTGAGGACGAGATACGTCAGCAGTTCTCTTACCTATTTGAGTGAGTCTTCCTCTTCTTTCCCCTTGGGTTGTTCCCAATTTCGAGGATGAAATTCCTTAAGGGGGGAGGGCTGTAATAACCCGGACCTTTCGGATCCTTCTTCGTGGGTCCCGGATCTGGTTTTTCGGAGTGTCTGACTCTATTGTGTCCAAAATTTCATTTTGGTCATTCTTTGTGTTCGGATCGGCGCGATCCGGAGTTGTTTCGGAGGCCCGGAGGCGTTCTCAGCTTTTCCGCGCGTGTTTTCTGATTTCCGGTGTGTGTTTCGGCAATTCCTTCGGAACCTCCCTGCGGGTGAACCGGGTCGTTCACCTGGGCACGAGTGGTACCGTTGCGATCGGTGTATCCCGAGGATTCGGAAATGTAATTTTCTATTTTTTGGTATTTTCTGGAATTTCCAGATTTCCCTATAAATACCCCCCTATTTTCTCTCTCTCCCCCACCTTCTCTTTCCTCTTCTTCTTCCTCCTCCGTTTCTCCCCACCATGGCCGCCCTCTCCCTCTCTCGTTCGAGCACGGCGACCACCGTTTCGGCTGCACACGGCGGCGGTGCGACGTGGTAAGGACATGGGTAACGTCGAGACGATCGTGCGGGCGTGCGGCAAGCGTGGGAAGCGTGGGGAGGCGGGGTTCTAAAAACGTTCTTCGCGATTCACGGACAATCCGGCGGAGCATTCGCTCCATTGAGGTAGGGTGACGTTCCCTAGCTCCCCGCCGTTCATTTCCGTGGTTTATAGGCCGAGGGGAGGCCGAGAGGGGTGTGATTGAGCATGTTGGAGTTTTTCCATGATTTGGGGAGAGCTCGCCCGATCTATGGATTTGATGCATGATTTCGCATTTTGGTGGCCTAGAATCATGCTAGGGGCCCCAGGGGCCTTCCCCTTTGATTTCCTCCTCTCCGGTGGAGGCATGGGGGCGTGGTTGAAGTTTTTGGGCTTTCCCGCCGTTTTCACCGTCGGGTGCGTGTGACGGTCCTTCCAGGGACCGTCACATGATGTGACGTGCCTCGGGGGGGCCGTCACATGCCCTTTGGTTAGCCTTCGGGGGTCAGAGACTGTGACGGTCCCACGATTGACTGCCACTTGTATGTGACGCGCCTGGGCTGGGCCGTCAGGGGCTTTCCGACCGTTGGTTTTTGACCGTTGGGGGTCTGCGTGAGTAATGCGCCTGGGCGAGCGCGTTACATCCGTGTGACGCGCTGGGGCGAGCGCATTACTCCCTGGGTTACCCCAGGTGTGAGGGGCGCGTAACGCGCTGGGCCAGGCGTGTTACATTCGTGTAACGCGCTGGGGCAGGCGCGTTACATCTTGCGTTCCTCAGGCCGTGTAACGGCCTGCGTTAGACCGCCAAGTGTGTGTGTAACGGTCTTGCCTAGACCGTTATAGCCTTGTGACAGTCCCGGGGTGGACCGTCAGGCGCCTGGTTGCCCCGAGAGGGCTGCAACCCCGTTTTTAGTCCGACTGTGGCCACCGTGCGATGGGGCCGATGCGTGGGGTGGTCCCCGTGCGTCGTCGGATGCGGGCGTCGTTTTCCGTGACTTGAGAGTCTACTCCTTCAGTGACCCTCCACTAGTCGTAGCCTACCAGTACGCGGTACCGGTCACACCAGGGAGTGGTGTACGGGCTTACCCTTAGAGGCGGTTTGTGGACCGGTTGTCGTCGGGCCCCACGTCTTGCAGCCAGAGTCCGGCTGAGGGGAAAACCGGTCAGAGGACCAGACCAGGGACGTGCGGTCTGTGTGTGCACACGTGGTTGGGGGCGGTTGGATCCACGTCAACGGGCGTGACCCCAGCTAGTCACTTGTTTGTGGTTACTTGTTCGGTGTTCGTGCCTTGGGTAGGCGCTACCACGTCAGGCAGTTCACCTGCGGTGCGGTGTAAGACGTCAGGGGACGCTACCGACTGTGCTTCTAGTGGGAGGTACTCCTGTCGAGTATGGAGTGTCATACTGTCAGTTTCGTGGCTTTGACCTTTGGGTTTTGCAGGGTCGACCATTGAGCTTCGGTTGTCTCACCGTGGCACGTGTGCCGGTTTGCGTGCCGTAGGGTCTTTGTTGTGTAGAGTACAGGGCTTTCCTTTCCGAGGTACTCTCCTACCGCTAGCATAGTGGTTTCCCATTTTACGAGGTAGGGTTCGAGTGATCCCTACTGAGTCTTGTTCCGAGACTCATTCCTTGCATGTTTTCACCGTGTTTCAGGTGAGGCGCCGCCCCAGGGGAGCGCGTCTGGGGTGGAGCGTGGTGCGGGTGCCCCGAGGTAGTGCCAGAGGTCAGAGCCGGGGTATGCCCCGTATAGCTATACTTTTCTTTCTTGTCTCTGTACTAGTTGTGGACTACTGTTGTTGTTATTCATTTTTAATTGTGGACCATGTAAATTACTAATTTATTTCCTGCTTAATAATATAACTATTTAATTTTTGCAATTATTTGTGATACTTGTGTAGTTTCCACACCATCCTTCTAACCCTTCCGAGTCTTCGGACTCGTGGGTGGCGGTGCGAGTCTCGGGTTATCGGGCCTTCCCGGTAATCGGATTCTCGGGTCGTTACATAAACTCTCGGATGATGAAGAAAAATGGACTGCCGAGGAAATTAAAAAATGCACTGTGAATTTTAATGCTATGAACATCATGCAATGTGCTATACATCCTAATGAGTTTTCTCATGTATCCATGTGCAGTTCAGCAAAGGAGATGTGAGACAAATTACGGCTTATCTATGAAGGAACCTCCGAGGTCAAGGAGACTAAGGCCAATCTACTTGTAAGAGACTATGAGCTATTCAAAATGAAATATGAAGAAACCATCTCGGAAATGTTCGCAAGATTAACGGAGATCACAAATTGTCTCAAAAGCCTCGGGAATGAGTACACAAACTCCGATTTGGTGAGGAAAGTTTTGAGATCACTTCCATCAGCATGGCACACAAAAACAAAAGTAATTGAAGATTCGAAGAATCTGTCCACATTTTCTTTGGACGAGCTCATAGGGTCACTCATGACCTATGAGATAAATATGAAGAGAATAGCCTAGGAAGATACGAAGAAGAAGAAAGTGATTGGATTGAAAGCTTACCAATCTGATGATGACTTTCAAGAAGAAGAATCCAGTGAGGGAAGTAATGAAGAAGAAGACTTGGCCATGATAACTCACCAAGTAAGGAGATTTTTGAGAAAGAAGAGGAATTTCCAAGGCAGCTTCAGAAAAGGGCAAAGGAAGCACATTCAAACCAAGGGCGAGTCAAGCAAGCCCAACAACGTCATTTGCTATGAATGCAAGAAGTCCGGACACAAGAGAGGAGAGTGTCCAGATCTGAAGAAGAAGTTCAAGAAGGAAAAATTCAAGAAGCCAAAAGCAATGGTCGCTACATGGAGTGACGAAGAGGAAGAGCTGCCTGAAGAAGAGCTCGGAGAGCTCATGGAAAGCCTATGCCTTATGGCACACGAAGATGATTCGGCGGAGGTAAATTCTAACCCTGATTTTATTTCAAATGAACAATGGGAGTCTGAATATGAAAAGTTGTATACAAAATATAGAAAAATTAGATCTGAAAATAAAACTCTTAAAAAAAATTGATGAATTATCACATGAATATATCTTTGTTAAATTTGAGAAACTGGAACAAGAATGGTTTGAGCTAACCGAAGAAAAAGAAACTTTGCTTCAAACGATTTCAGATCTTAAAAAAGCCAAAGAGGAGCTATCATGTAAAATGTCTGAAATTGAAAAAGTTTGTGAAAAGCTCAAGAATGAAAAAGAAATTCTGACCTCATCCATTTCAGAAATTGAAAATAAAAATATGAGTTTGAATAAAGAGGTGACTGACTTGCAGTTCACTCTTTGTAGGTTTGTTAAAGGAAAACAAAACTTAGACAATTTGTTGGGAGTTAAAGTTAACTTCCAGAAGGACGGATTGGGATATACTCCCCAAAATAAAAAATTCTTTGAGCATAAGATCACTACATCCTATGTGCAGGAAAAAGAAAATGATTATGCTTCATGTTCATACTCTAAACCAACACATGTCCAACCAAAATCACGCCAATTTCCAAGAAGATCTTCAAATGTCAATTGCTTTCATTGTGGTCATTTTGGTCATGTAATTGCTCACTGTTGGTTTAGACAAAACTCACCAAGAAATCATGCATTTTGGACCAAGAAAAGATATGCACAGAATTGGACTAACTCTTACGAACCCAAACTAGTTTAGGTACCAAAATTAATTGCATGAGAATGTTGTTTCTTGCAGATATGTCTTGAAGCTAGGGGGAGCAAGTGGTACTTGGATAGTGGATTTTCAAGACATATGACAGGGGACAAGAAGGTGTTCTCTACACTATAAGATAAGGATGGAGGTTCATTTACTTTTGGAGGCAAGGACAAAGGTAAAATTATTGGAATAGACAATATAGGTAAGAATTCTAAAATTCTTATCAAGAATGTGCTTTTGGTGAAGGGCTTAAATCACAATCTCTTGAGCATAAGCCAGTTATGTGACGAAGGGTTCAAGATTGTTTTTGATGAAATGCACTACTTTGTCATGAATAAAAACACAAATGAGATCAAATTCATTGGAAAAAGAAATAATAATGTCTACACTGTTGATATTAATGATGTCTCTTATGATGATATGTGTTTGGTAGCAAACAATCATGAAAATGTTTGGCTATGGCACCGAAGACTAGGTCATGTTAGTTTTGGAGTAATCTCCAAGTTGTCTAAACATGACTTGGTGAATGGTTTGCCAAAGTTAAAATTGAAAAGTGATAAAATCTGTGAGGCTTGCACAAAAGCTAAGCAAACACGCATATCTTTTAAAAATAAGAATATTGTTTCTGCCTCCTGGCCTCTAGAATTACTGCATCTTGATCTTTCTGGCCCTACTAGGACATCCAGCCTAGGAGGTAAATCTTATAGATTTGTAATTGTTGATGATTACTCCAAATTTACATGGGTATTATTTTTAGCCAATAAAAATGATACTTTGATGGAGTTTCGAGTGTTTTACAAAAAAATCCATATTGATAGGGATTATCTCATCACCACAATTCAAAGTGATCATGGTGGTGAATTTGAGAACAATGAGTTCAGCAGCTTCTGCCAAGAGCAGGGATACACACACAATTTATCATCACCAAGGACGCCTCAACAAAATGGAGTAGTGGAGAGGAAAAATAGAACCTTGATAGACATGGCACGGACCATGCTAAGTGAGAACTCCCTACCCAAATACTTTTGGGCCAAGGTGATAAGTATAGTGTGTTACATCATCAACAGGGAAATGGTAAGGCCCATCTTGAAGAAAACTCCTTATGAGCTGTACAAGGGTAAGAAGCCGAATATTTCTTATCTTAAACCCTTTTGATGCCCATGTTTCATCTTGAACAATGGTAAGTCTAACCTAGGTAAGTTTGATGAGAAAAGTGACAAAGAAATTTTTTTAGGTTATGCACTTAACTCTAGAGCTTATCGATTATTCAATAAAAGGACTTTGGTTGTTGAAGAAAGTCCTCATGTTATCTTTGATGAATCCGCATTGAAGCTGACCAATTAATCTATTCCAATTATGGATGCAGATAAAGATCCCAAACCTTCAAATGATGCTAAAGCCAAGAACAAACCAACTGAAGGGATCCCAAATAAGAGTGAAGAGGATGTAGATCCTTCAATTGAAACGCTCCAAGAACAACAAGTGCAGCACCCCCACTTGCCCAGCACTTCTACGTTCTTAAAGGATCATCCAGCTGAAAACATAATCGATAATCCTCAAGATGGGGTAAGAACCAGATCATCACTAAGGCAAGTAGAGGAAGATGATTTGATAGCCTTAATCTCACAAGAAGAGCCTAAGGATATTCATGAAGCTCTTCAAAATGAATCCTAGATTCAGGCTATGCATGAAGAGCTACACCAGTTTGAAAGGAACAAAGTGTGGACTCTCGTGCCGTGTCCTAAGAATCATCCCATAACTGAAACCCGTTGGGTTTTCAGAAACAAGTTAAATGATACGGGATTGGTTGTTAGGAACAAGGCCCGGCTTGTAGCCAAAGGGTATAGCCAGGAGATGGGTATTGATTTTGATGAATCTTTTACATCGGTTGTTAGACTAGAAGTAGTCTGGATTTTACTATCCTATACTTGCTCATTGAACTTCAAACTATTTCAAATAGATGTTAAATCTGCATTTCTTAATGGTTACATCAAGGAGGATGTTTTGTAGAGCAACCTCCAGATTTTGAAGATTCAAAGCATCCAAAGCATGTGTACAAGTTGCAGAAGGTATTGTACGGATTAAAGCAAGCACCAAGGGCATGGCATGAAAGGCTCACTCATTCCTCATAGAAAATGGTTTCAAAAGAGGTAAGGTTGATCAAGCACTCTTCACAATAAAATCAGGTAAAGACATATTAGTAGTTCAAGTATATGTAGATGACATTATTTTTGGAGCTACTAACAATGTTTTATGTGAAGAATTTATAGAAATCATGCAAGGAGAATTTGAGATGAGCTTAATGGGTGAACTGAATTTCTTTCTTGGATCACAGGTGGAGCAAACACCCGAGGGCATTTTCATCAATCAAGCTAAGTATACACTGGAGCTGTTAAAGAAATTTGAGATGGCTGAAGCAAAACCTTTGTCGACTGCAATTGTTGTATGTGGATTGAATAGATCTAGAGGGGGGTGAATAGATCTTTTCCTCTTATTTAGATTTTATTTAAACTTGTTCAAAAACTATCTGAGATAATGAGTAAAGCAAAGATTTTAATGATCATTTGCATTTCAACACACCAAGAAGCTAAACTGATAAATACTAAAGACAATCACACCAAAAGAGATCACACATGCAAGATGATATTTTAGGTGGTTCAGTCTCTACACGAGACCTACATTCACCCCTCACTTAACATGAGTGAGGCTTCACTATCAAGGAAATTTTCCTCAAAAAAACCGCTATCCCACAGCTTTTACACTCGCCGGCACACAGCTTGACAACATTGAATCTCAGCTACCCTCCGCTGCCTTACAGCTTGCTTGCGTTGATTCACAGCTTCCAATGCTGCCTCGCAGCTTGTGGTTTAAGATGTATGTAGATAAATAAAAATCGAACGGGAAAGTAGATATGAAAGAAAAAGAGATTCATATCATTATTGACGCTGGGACTTAGGATGTATTTTCGATCTGAAATGAGGGCCCTGCTGCTTGAAAAAGGTCCTGGCGGATGAACCCTTGGATTAGCAGATTAATTGATTCTTCAATCTCTCTTCTTCTTTTCCAGCTTCAAGTCTTCTTCTCCTTTTGGTTTTTGAATGTGGTAGTCTTCCCCTTTTTTCAGCTGTTCTTCTCTCCGCTCCTCTTCAAGTCTCACGCGCTCATTTATTTTGTGCAACCTCTGCATATTATTTTCCTTACATCTTTTTGTTTTCGCGCCAAAACCAAGAACCTTGTTTTTTATTTGAAAATCCATTTTCAGAAGTTCCTACGGATTCGTAGGGTAGAAGTTGGAGATTTTCAAGCGGGGTAGTTGGTTGACTGGGTCTTGATCTGATGCAGCATCATAACAGCTTGAAGATTATCTCTCATGTGCCTATCTGATGGCCTTTAACAGCCACCTTCCAGGGATCTCGGACCACCAGCCGTCATTCAGTTTTTAGGGCTTCAACCTATCTGTCCGGTGTTGGTCGACACAGACTAGATCAGGAGTCGACTGCCAGCGCTTGCCAGAAATGATCTTGTTTCTGTCTGGTCCCGGAGTCGACACTTGAGCATTCAGGTGTCGACACCTGCTCCAATCCAGGTTCTGGATGGACTCCAGGGTTGACTCCCAATGCTCTCGGTGTCGACAAATGCCTTCCATGTAGAGGTTCATTTTCAGCCTAGGGATTTGAGACTGCACAAAGTGATTGGATTTCACTCAACCTCTTCTTAGGCTGATCCATTTAGCACACACGGAACCTGCATTTTCCAATAAAATCTTAAGCACTGTCATGGGTAATTCAACAAACTGACATTACTAATAAAACCTTGAACATTGTCATGGGATTTTCTTGTTGATGATAATGAATAGGTCAGCCATCTTCACATGTTTCTTCTCCATGGGTTATTAACCAGGAAACGGATATGCTTGCCACAGTTGCTTCTAAATTCCTTCACCTCCATTCTACATTACCCTTCCATTTGCTGCCCACATCACTGCCATTCTAGAAATAGCTAAAATTTCTTTGGTCAGTGAAGATTGTGTAGTGGTTCCTAAATGACACATATACACTTTTCAATATGTCACCACTTTCATGGAGTACAAAAAGGTGGGTGACCAAGTCACTCGGACCTTACCTTCAGCTAAAGGAAAATCCCAGGAGCCACCATAATCTCAATCTAGAATCGAGCCACCATCACCTCAACCTGAAGCTTTGATGGCCGAGCATATTCCACCTCAATTCCATACTCAAACTTCCACTACTCATGAAGTGGTTCCTTGGGATCCAACTACAGCTGCCTCTAACATTCCATCCAGCTCTACTCCACCACCACATCCTCCTTCTTCCACCACCTATGCTTCACATGACTTGCTTGTGCACATATCTTCTCACCTTTCTACCTTAATCAGTCAGTTCAATTCCTTCCAAATCTCCATGACTGAAGTAACCAATCGCATGGACTTGGAAAGCAGGTTCATCATGCAACAGTAAAATTCTGATCATGCCGGCAGCAGATTCAATAGACTTGTGGGCACTTTGGCCACTGTCTCCACTGAAGCCAACATGTTACAAACACGGTTGCATGATGAGCTAGCCATAATGGATGCCTCAGTTAAACAGAGTCACAATCTCCACATATCCACAATTTCAGAGATACAGAAGGTCAGGCTCTCTTATGCACATTTGGTTGAAAAGATGGACAACTTGGAGAAAGACTTTGAATCTCTTCTCCAACAGAATTCAGGCATTGCCCAAGGTCAACTTGCAGTGAAAGATCAGCTACGGCATGTGGTAGACAGATTGCAAATGGTTGAGCATCATCTGGCCCCACTGCCTCCACCAGACTCACCTAGTTCCGCTTCACCTACTACTTCATCCTAGTTTGTCTCTCACCCCTTGTTTTGCTGATGACAAAGTGGGAGAAGGGTCATTGTGCAGTCAATTATTGTCATTGTCATTGTGCAGGTCTTTGTCAGCATTTTGCATCTAGGGTCAACAATGTAATGTCAGTTTGTTTTTGATTAGTAAAAGGGTCAAGTAATGCAATGGCCTGGCTGTCATGGTCAGGTAAATAATGGATATTTCAATGAACTATTTTTGGCTGAAAAGAACTTTGCTCTTAACCTGTATTCTTCCTTGACTATCTGCTTGTTAATTCCACACAATCTCACAATGATTTATAGTTGTCATCATCAAAAAGGGCGAGAATGTTATGCACCTCTTGTTTTGATGATGACAATCTATAATTTAATGGAATGACTCTCTAAGAATGAATTGTGACTCTTTGTTTCCCTTCATTATCATTGTTATGGATGAAGCATTTTGCACCAAAGATTCTAAAGTGAGCTAGGGATGGTTTCTTACCTTTGAACATTTCGTATGGGGTTTTTACACTAGATGGTCTTACCATTGCACGATTTACAGTGTAACATGATGTGTTGACTGCCTCTGCCCAAAATCTTCTTGGAAGATTTCCTTCTACCAGCATTGTTCTTGCCATCTCTACCAAAGTTCGATTCCTTCTTTCCACAACCCCATTCTATTCAGGCGTTGTAGGTGAAGAGAATATGTGTGTTATTCCTTTGTTCCAGCAAAAGGTGTCAAATTCAGAATTCTCAAACTCTCCACCATGGTCAGATAGGATTGTGCATATCTTGAACTTACCATCCTGCTTAAGCCTTTTGTAGAAAGCCTGAAATTCATGAATTGCATCATTCTTATGAGATAAGAAAAATACCCAGGTAAATCTAGAGAAATCATCTACTATCACATAACCATATCTCTTCCCACTAATACTAACAGTCCTGGTTGGACCAAATAGGTCCATGTGCACTAGCTCTAGTGGTTTGGAAGACTGGTTTTCAGATCTACTTTTGAAAGATTTTCTAGTTTGCTTTCCTTGGGCACATGCACCACACACTTTGATGTTTTGATTAAAAGCGATTTCAAGCAACCCTCTGACCATTTTATTCTTGACTAATTTATGCAGCACCCTATAACTAACATGTCCTAGTCTGCGGTGCCACAGCCAAGTCAAGTCCTCCTTTTTGGCAGTCAAACATAAATCTGAATGGGCAGGATCATCTAGGTCTATCATGTAAACATTGTTCACTCTCTTGCCCATAAATTTTACTAAGTCTGAATTAGGTTCCATTATTTTGCAGATTTGGGAGTCAAACACCACTTTGTGTCCTTTGTCGCACAGTTGAATAATGCTGAGCAAATTGTGTTCCAAACCATCTACTAACAACACATTTTCAATGCAATTTGAGAGCTTTTTACCTATTTTACCTGTACCGACGATTTTACCTTTGTTGTTTCCGCCAAAGGTTACATATCCACCATCCTTGCTATTCAGCTGACAAAACTTTTTCTTGTCTCCAGTCATGTGCCTCGAGCAGCCACTATCAAGATACCATTTGTTGTGCACGGCCGCCAGGCATTCCTGCATCACACATCACATGGAAATTTTTGGAACCCAACTACACTTGGGTCCAACATAGATTGTGAAGTTATGTAGATATTCCAGCAGAAATTTGGGAACCCATACTTGATTGGTGCATTCTCCCTTACCATTCTTATGGATGGTCTGGTTGTTTGTGTAACAAAATGATTTCACTAATGCAGGGAATCTCTTCCTCTCATTCAACCAATTTTTGCTATTATCATCCTTCCTTTCTCCTTGCTTAAGGGTCCAACCATATTGCCCTTGATTGATGGATTTTGTGTGTTGAAACCTTTTTTCTGCAATCCAATTTTTATTTCTATTCATTTGAATGTATTTCTTATTTCTGTCAGGAGCCATGGTCGACTTAAGAAGGCTTGGGTGTCGACTTCTGGCTTCCCAAACTCCTTCCTAGTTTCTGTTTCTGTTTCTGGTCGACACCTGAGGGGGTCGGGGTCGACTCTTGTCTTGCCAGAGTTCTGGATGGCTTCTGTTAATGCCTGTGGTTGACTCAGAGGGGGGTCTGAGTCGGCTGCTCTGTTTCCAGAGCCCTTGTTTTCTTGCTTTAAGGGCATTGGTTGAGTTTATTGCCTTACTTGATGGTTGGCTCTGTTTATTGAAAACTTTTGAGAATTTTGGCCCTTGGATCTCATCAATTGTGGGTCAATTTTGTTAGCTGCTCTCTCCCCTGCATTCTTATCACTTGAATTGACATTCACTATGTGATTCATGGAGTTTTCATCCAAACCTTTAGTGATAATTCCCACTGTGTGTTGGTGTTTAGAAGAGCTGCCAGCTTTGCTTATTTCCTCAGATGAGGGGTTTCTTTCCTTTAGGGTATGCTTCAGCTGTAAAGGTGATTGTTCTCATCTGAAATTCCTTTTTGGCTATCGGATTATACCCTAACCCTTCTTTCCGATAATTTACTTTTTTTCCCAGCATAGCATTCAAGTCTTCTTCTCCTCTTACCATTCTCTTCAGGGTTTCTTGTTTATCTTCCAATTCTCCTTGGATCTTTTCAATTTCTTTCAGGAGCTGACAGTTTACTTGCTTAATTGTATTATGTTTTTCTTGTGTTATTCTTGTTTCCTACTCACAACCTTGCACTTTTAATTTAAGTTCATATATTATTTTCTCAACAGTTCATTCTCTTCTTCCAGAATTTTGGATGTCATTTCATCTAATTCCTGTTCACTCAACTTCTTGTGCAAGTTAGTAATTTCTAGTTCTAGGTCTGCACACTTGTTTATTGAGCTGTTGTCATGACTTATGAGGTTGATTTTCTTCTTCAGGCTTTTGTTCTCTTTTCTGATTATGTCATATTGATCTAGCAACTCAGTGTATGCATCTTCCCAGTCCAAAACTGAAAAATGTTTAAAAGGAGAAGTTACCTCAAGATCTTCACTATCTCCTTTTGCCATGAGACACAATTTTCCTTCATCTTCATCAGATGTTGTCTCCTCTTCACTATCTTCCTCTTCTTCACTCCAGGTGCTTATCATAGCCTTAGGCTTCTTCCCCTTCCACTTGGAAGTTATGCCTTTGGGGCCCTCTGGGCAGTCAGCCTCCATATGACCTAGTTTCCTGCAGTTATAACAAACAACTTTGTTAGATGGTTTCTTAGATTGATCAAATCTGTGCTGAGAGGACTTTCTTACCATTCCCTTCTTATTTTTAAATCCCTTACCTTCCTTTCGAAGAAATTTTTTGAATTTCCTTGTTAGCATGGCAAACTCACCAGTATCTTCGTCGGTACTCGACGACTCACTTGTTTCAGAAGATTCGTATGTGCTTGGGCTGGCTTTTAAGGCCACTAGCTTTTTCTTTTTGTCCTCAATTTCCTTTCTCTTGAGATTGATCTCGTAGGTTATTAGCGACCCAATCAGCTGGTCCACTGTCATGGTGGAAAGGTTTTTCGAGTCCTCAATGACTGTGGCTTTGGTATGCCACACAGGAGTGAGAGACTTGAGAATTTTCCTAACCAAGTCCTACTCTTTATATGTCTTACCTAAGCTTTTCAAAGTGTTAGTCAATTGCATCAATCTTGCATACATTTCAGAGACAGTTTCATCAGTTTTCATCTTGAACATTTCATAATCTGAAATCAACATATTCGCTTTTGTTTCTCTTACCTCAGAGGTGCCCTCATAGATGACTTCTAGTCGATCCCACATAGCTTTGGCTGTTGCACATTGAGAAACTCTTGAAAACTCCGTGGGATGAAGTGTACATTGCATCACATTCATTGCACCCCAGTTAATCGTTGATTTTCTAATTTGTTCTCTTATCCAAGTGTCCTCGTCTTCAGGGAGCCCATAGGGACCGCGACTCACCACTCTCCACATTTCATGGTCTTGAGCTCTTAGAAATACCTGCATACAATTTTTCCAATATGAGTAATCGTTTCCATCAAAAAATGGTGGTCTACTCACTGAGTGTCCCTCAGCCATCAGACCTCTAGATGTCAATCCACCATCTCTCTCCTGGTTGTTAGACCACATACTGGAGATCCAGGCTCTGATACCACGTGTTGCATGTGGATTGAATAGATCTAGAGGAGGGGTGAATAGATCTTTTCCCCTTATTTAGATTTTATTTAAACTTGTTCAAAAACTATCTGAGATAATGAGGAAAGCTAAGATTTTAATGATCATTTGCATGTCAACACACCAAGAAGCTAAACTGATAAATACTAAAGACAATCACACCAAAAGAGATCACACATGCAAGATGATATTTTAGGTGGTTCAGTCTCTACACGAGACCTAAATCCACCCCTTACTCAACATGAGTGAGGCTTCACTATCAAGGAAATTTTCCTCAAACAAACCGCTGTCCCACAGCTTTTACACTCGCTGGCACACAGCTTGACAACATTGAATCTCAACTACCCTCCGCTACCTTACAGTTTGCCTGCGCTGATTCACAGCTTCCAATGCTGCCTCACAGCTTGTGGTTTAAGATGTATGTAGATAAATAAAAATCGAACGGGAAAGCAGATATGAAAGAAAAAGAGATTCATATCATTATTGACGCTGGGGCTTAGGATGTATTTTCGATCTGAAATGAGGGCCCTGCTGCTTGAAAAAGGTCCTGGCGGATGAACCCTTGGATTAGCAGATTAATTGATTCTTCAATCTCTCTTCTTCTTTTTCAGCTTCAAGTCTTCTTCTCCTTTTGGTTTTTGAATGTGGTAGTCTTCCCCTTTTTTCAGCTGTTCTTCTCTCCGCTCCTCTTCAAGTCTCACGCGCTCATTTATTTTGTGCAACCTCTGCATATTATTTTCCTCACATCTTGTTGTTTTCGCGCCAAAACCAAGAACCTTGTTTTTTATTTGAAAATCCATTTTCAGAAGTTCCTACGGATTCGTAGGGTAGAAGTTGGAGATTTTCAAGCGGGGTAGTTGGTTGACTGGGTCTTGATCTGATGCAGCATCATAACAGCTTGAAGATTATCTCTCATGTGCCTATCTGATGGCCTTTAACAGCCACCTTCCAGGGATCTCGGACCACCAGCCGTCATTCAGTTTTTAGGGCTTCAACCTGTCTGTCCGGTGTTGGTCAACACAGACCAGATCAGGAGTCGACTGCCAGCGCTTGCCAGAAATGATCTTGTTTCTGTCTGGTCCCGGAGTCGACACTTGAGCATTCAGGTGTCGACACCTGCTCCAATCCAGGTGCTGGATGGACTCCAGGGTTGACTCCCAATGCTCTCGGTGTCGACATATGCCTTCCATGTAGAGGTTCATTTTCAGCCTAGGGATTTGAGACTGCACAAAGTGATTGGATTTCACTCAACCTCTTCTTAGGCTGATCCATTTAGCACACATGGAACCTGCATTTTCCAATAAAATCTTAAGCACTGTCATGGGTAATTCAACAAACTGACATTACTAATAAAACCTTGAACATTGTCATGGGATTTTCTTGTTGATGATAATGAAGGGAAACAAAGAGTCACAATTCATTCTTGGAGAGTCATTCCATTAAATTATAGATTGTCATCATCAAAACAAGAGGTGCACAGCACCAATGGCCTCAACCTCGAAGTTAGACAAAGATGAAAATGGTAAAACAGTAGATCCTACACTATTTCGAGGTATGATCGGATCACTACTGTATCTTAAAGCATGCAGCCCTGATATTCAATTCAGTGTATGTCTATGTGCTCATTTTCAGTCTTGTCCTAAAGAATCTCATCTAATGGCTATTAAACGCATTTTTAGATACTTAATTGGCACAATAGATTTTGGCTTGTGATTTCCCATCGGTAGTTCTTTTGAATTGATCGCTTACATCGATGCGGATTTTGCCGGATGTATTGTAGATCACAAAAGTACTAGTGGGTACTGTCAGTTTCTTGGTGGGTGCCTAGTCTCATGGGCTTCCAAGAAACAACATTCAGTAGCTCTCTCAACGATCGAGGCTGAATATGTAACCACTGTTGGCACTCGAAATATGATCGTTGGCGACCAAACCATAAAGACAAATGATACGGCCCACTGAAGCACAAAAGACGATGAAGATCAACTTACTGAAGGCTTCTCAAGCTGTCAGAGCCCTGAGTCACCTGGAGTGAACACCGGGGACTTCGCCTCAAGAAATTAGAGATGAATCCACAAACCAACCGGCAGTGCAACCAAGCCTGCCCAATGATCCGGCATCGACTTCGTCATGCCGCTACCCCACACCCGTTGCCCGACTAAGGACGACGGTCTACCTGGTGGCCCGCCACCTGAATGAAGACTCTCCCGAGGAGGAAGAACATCATCGGCCCTTCATAGAAAGGAACCGGAGGCTCTGTCAGCAGAAGACCCCGATCACCCTACACGGGTTTGGCTTCTCACAATAGTGGGTCCATCAGTGGCCGAATGATCGCCAGTCAAGGCGAAATTATGCCGGATGTCATATCACCCCGCAAGGAAGCTCCGAGCACAAATCGAACCGAGTCGAAAGCACCAGTCACGTGCCAGCGGAAGATCCGCCTGCTCGAGCCGAACACACACGGAGTTCGGACTAAGGCCGTACGGCATACCGAAGCTTCGTCAATGCACCGTCAAGGTTTTCCAAGGACTGTGGCGAGGAGAACCATCAACAGTGACCTCCAGAATCATCTCCGGACTCATTGGCTAGCCCTCGACAACTAAACGAGGCTAATACGACGACACCATTTCACCGGCGCCTCTTAAAACGGTGCCACTAAAATCGGCGCGCAAAGACCAAGCAATGGAGGTGGCTCCCTAGCGCCGTTGCTCCTGGCGCGCCCCTTCATGGCGCCGGTTAACTTGGTGTCTTATAAGAATGTCTTGTTCAACCCAAAAAGAAAGGAGGACGAGAGAGAGAGAACAACTAGAAATAGAGAAGAGAAGATAAGAAAAAGGGAGGAAAAAGGCTTTCGTGCGAAAGAAGCAGGCCGTTCTCCAGAGAGCCCCCCCTTGCCGTCGTCTACTCGACTGAAACTCCCGTCGTCGGAGAAGAATATCATCTGGTTCTCTTGTTTCCCTAGGTGGGTCGTCGCGGTGTTTCTTCCCGTCGTCTCCCCACGTTTTCTCCTTCTGCCGCAATGTAAGTGAAAGGGGGAGGGGCGATGATATGAGCCTGTCTCCCCCTTCACCATCTGTTTCTCTTTCTCCTTCTGTAGGCTTCCCTGCAATTGATAGCTGTGGTGCCGTGCTACAACGCCGGCGCCGATATATGAGCTTGTAATATTTTTTTGATTGTGGGATGAATGAATGCGTGACATGCGTAAATGGTTCTGTTCTGTTGCATCTCCTTTTCCCTTCCCCCTGTATTTCCTTCTCTGGCCGTTGGAACGGCGCCGTGCAATAGTGCCGGCGCCGGGAATGGGCGAAGTGTGCTTACGCACCACCCCCAACGCCCATGGCGTTAGAATGAAATGTGTTCGAACGATTTCCACTGTGGTTTTCCTCCGATAGATATGCCCTTGGACTCCCTGGGCTACAACAATACTCCCCCTCCCCGGGGTCTTCGCGTTAACGCCATGGCCGTGTTTGGCTTTGTCCTTTTTTTTTCGATGATCTTGTGGCTGAGGGCATATCTGTATATGCCCCTCAACCCATCCCAGCGCCGGGACGCTTCGATCGAGCCTCTCCGCATCCCTCAGTTGCCCAGAGGTGAAGAGATCGTTCTCATGGCCGAGTGGTTAATCCATTTATTCCTCTGTCCATGGATTCGCATGCTAACAGCATTCTCTTTCACTGAATATGTTGAATCTGGCTGAGTAAGCTGCATACTGCATACACTCTTATCGGTTGCACACGATTCATGCCCATTCGGGATGGTTAAATATATTAGCCCATCTCAATAATCCGGGGAGGGGAATATACCCCCACTGTTTCATCAAACCACCACTTGGTCATGGGAACTCATCCATTAATGGTGAGCGTCCCTATTGACTATTGGGTGAATATCAAGATTGGGTTAATCCCAACATTTAAAATCCACATTCCTTCACGGACCTTGTGGTGGCCGTGAGACGGGTGCCCCTCGTAGGCTAGCCCTCAGGGTTTTCCCTCTCTACCGGTCGTCCCGATTCGAGCCTTGAGTCAACTCGGGTCACGTGCCCCTCGTAGGTTAGTCCTCGGGGTTTTCGCTCCCGTCATGAGTCGACTCATCCGCTCACTGCCGCCCACAGACTTGGTGCCCCTAGCAGGCTGGACCTCGGGGTTTTCCTTTCCGTTCGGTTTTTGCCGGCCGCCGTCGTGCCACCCGGCTTTTAGGGGGTTTGCTCCACTACGTGAGTATTCCCCGCTTCTCCCCGACAATCCTCTGGGATGGGGAGATGCTGCCGAAATTTTGGCTCGAATGAGTTTGACTCGGAACAATCGCCGCGCTCGAGTATGAACCTCGCGCGAGCCTGTGACTCGGCTTCCGGACGTCCCGGGGGCGATCCTTTGATTAACTGACTTAATAAACCTCTGAAATCTCCCAAGGTGTTTCAATAAACCCAATAATAATAATAATAATAATAAATAAAATCTCAGTTTCTGCAGAACAGGGCTAAACCGGCGTCGTTGACACTCGACGCGCCTTAATATGGCGCGCCTTGAAACGGCGCGCCTTATCCCGGCGCGCCAGGAAGAGGGGCGCGCCGTTTTCAGGCCAGCCCTTCACCTACGCCCTGTGGCGCCGTTTTAAACCCTTTACCTACGCCTTGTGGTGCCGTTTTAAACCCTTATCTATGCTTCGTGGTGCCATTTCAAGCGTTTTAAGCCCTTTCCCTAGGCGTACCGCGCCGGTCTCGTTCTGAATCGTGTCTTTGTGTCATCTCGTTCCCTTCCTCGCCTCTGGGGTGATTTCTGATGTTAATAATAGTATTGAATAAACTTCTTAATCAATGAATCGCATAAATTGGTTTGTCTAAGCCTGAATTAATTAACTTCATACCTTCGTCATGCTTTAATCTGAGCATTCATGCCGCACCGATGCACGCCTGAGTGCACAGACCCTCGGTATATCAGATGACATGAGCTGAAAGCCGGGCAACTTCCGACGAAAAGCTCTTGTCACGCGTGATGGTGGTCTTCGGGCCTAAATTCTCCGCCACGTACTGAGGGCCCGCCCTAATAAATCGTGTGCAGTGAATTATAACATCTTGCATGATCATTCGCATGCTCTGTATCCTTTATTCTGGCCTCGACAGCCCATTATCTCGACAATTAATCAAAGGTTTTCCCTCCTCATGGGGGATGTAATTAACGCCATAGCCTTTATGGTATGGCGGACTGTTGGTCTCGACCGAACCTCACTCTCACCCGACACGGGTCAGAATGAGCGCACAATCAACTTGTCACTCACGTGGCTGGCACGCCCGCGCCGTTAATTAGTCGGTTAATTACCAGTTAGTTATTGGGTCGATCGACACGCGAAATAAACCAAATAAACCCCAATAAACAAATAAATAAATTAATTAATTACAACAACAAAAATGATCCGAACAAGTTTGGCACGCCCGGTGGGACTAGTATCACCTTTCATCTCTTTGCCGAGATACTCGGGCTTCGAGGCCCTTCCAAAGGTTGCTGATCGTTGGTTTGTCTGTCTTTGCAGGCGAACGATGACGACGACTGGGCTGACTGGCGTCGGCTTTGGCCCTTCAATTGTTGCCGGTCATGCGCAAGGGTACCTGGCGGTGCCCATGGAGTTCAGCAACTTCCCTGCCGTTGTTGGCTTCCCCAACTTCTTGGGGTTAGCCTTTGTGGATATGCTAGAAGTGGAACCCTTGGAGCCCGTCAAGGGAGCTACGAAGAGCATGGAGCCTCTGAAGGCTCGACGCCGCCACGACTCGCTCAAAAGTCCAACCTCGGTCGCCAGCTGCCTGGTGCACCATGTTGTCCGTGGGGTCCACCCCGATGCTATCAACAGGAACTCCGGAGGACGTCAGCGCAAGCAGATCCGGAGGAGTACTGCTGTGGTTACCGGAACCCTCTCCCAATCCGGCAAATCTATGATGGTTGGTGGCATGCGCGTCTTCCTCAATAGACGCGACGCACGGATAGTTCCAGATCGGGTCGTCCCTTCCATCCCTGTCCGCAACTCATATCAAGCCCTCGCTGGAAGAAGGGCAGAAAGAGAAGAAGCCGGCCATTACGGCCAAGAGAAGTTGGCCCCCAGGCCAAGGAAATTTAAGTAGGTGTGGGTCCCCAAGAGGGTCCAACCTATTCATCAGCTTGCACCTATCCGCCGCCGTCCTGTGCATGATAAGGCGGAAGAAAGAAAAGAGAGGGGCCTGACCCCAAAGAAAGAGGAAGTGGTTGCGGATTATCCGCGCCGCAAAGGTTTCTGGGCTGGTGCCCGCCAGGCCAACGTCCCTGCTATGAGACGGAGATTCCAGCAACCTGCCGACAGAGCACGGCTAGCTTATATCCCTCCTGCGGGAGGTCGACAACTATCCCCCGTGCTACATCAAGAACGGGGTCGGGAAGAGATGACCAACTTGGTCAGGAGCTATTTTCGAGGGCTGGGCGACCCCTCGCTTGGGCAGCAGTGGCTGATGCAAGCAGCCGCCGCCAATGAAGACTACTGCCCATCAATGGCAGATGAAGAAGATGTAGGAGAAAAGATGATGGTGTCATCGGTCGACGACAATGGCTATGACGACGGCTTTGAAATCGAAGCCGATGAAACCGCCCCCCGGCAGGAAGAAGAGACAGGAAGAATTTCTGTGTTCGAGAGGTTGACCTTTCCAGATCAAGCTAAAAGGAGGGTCCATTGACAAAGGAGAGGGATGCAGGTCTTCACCTGCAACACGGCTGGCGTATTCAGCCGGTACGGAGGGCTTCCCGAAGATCCCCAAGAATTGGCTCAGTTGGCCGCAAGGCCAGGGCTTAGCACTCGAAGAACAGAAGCCGCAAGGCAACTCCTGGCGACAGCTGAAGGACAACAACCCCCGGTCTACCACCAGTGGAATGATGAAACTGCTATCTTAACCGCCAATGTAGTCACGGCAGAAGAGGAAGACGGCGTCCCCCTCGACATCCTGCCCGAGGGTACGTCCCAGGAAGCAACGGAAGCTATCCCCACTACGGTGACTATGGACCCATCGGTCTTGGTGCTACTTCAAAAATATTGTCAAGAGATAGACTTGCTGAAGAAACAACTGATGGAGAAAACTGAACAGTCATCAGCTTCCAAACCACCCGAAGTGCAGGGTGAATCATCCCGGGGAGCGGTTTGTCATGTCGGCCCTCCGCCACTTTACACCTTGCCTCAGTCGTCAGAGCCGAGCATGGCGATGACTCAGCAGCAGCCACCACAGCCCCAGTCGCTAATGCCACTGGTGCTCCCTTAAGTGCACCAGACACCCCCGCTGCTGCGTCCTCCACAGGCGACCACTCTGGTCACCCCGTATCTGCAGCCAGCACACTTCTATCCTGAGCCAGTCGACCCCACGGTCATGAACCGGATGATGGTGGAAATAATGATCGAGCTGAAGCTCGCAGAAAGGAATGAAAGCGACTATGTCACATTTGATGCCTATCGGGTTCCTTACCCGCAACACCATGCTGCCAAGCGGCTTCCCCCAGGGGTCAACAAGCCGCCCAAGTTCGACAAGTTCAATGGGAAGGGATCCCCTAAGGAACATGTTGCATATTACATGACTGTCATGGGTGATTTGGTCGCCGATGAGTCATACTTGCTAAAGTTTTTCGGGTCCTCACTGACGGGACTCGCATTTGAGTGGTACTCCAGCCTCTCGGCCGGGTCGATCAGCGACTGGTCGGATATGCAGAAGAAGTTTTGGGAGAGATTCCATGTTACAGAGAGGGAGGTCACAGTGGCCGAACTCTACTCAACAAAGCAGAGGGCCAATGAGACATCCCTTGATTATATCAAGAGGTGGTGGAACCTCGGAATGAGGTGCAAGCGGCCACCGCATCAGGAGGACGCTGTGCAAATATGTAAACAGAACCTCAGAAGGGAGGTTCTAGAAAAGATGATTGGAATGGAAATACGATCGTTTGACCGATTGAACAATGTCATGGCCGAGGTAGAAGCTTTTCTGGCCAGACCCATCCCTGCATCAGCTGCCAGCACAACCCAGAAGGGTAAGGCAGTGGAGCGACGCTCGTCGCCTAAAGAAGCGAACGCTCTTGACATCAAGGCGTTCGAATAACAGAAAGGCGAAGGCAAGAAGGCAGTCACCCTACAGCCTGTAGAAGCCCCAGATGGCAAGGAAGGTCTCTCACTGCGGGACAAGATGAAGAAAGCCTACTCATTTCCGAAGGACAAGACCCGGGTTCTGTTCGACTGGGTAACGGAATATGGCATGGTCACCCTGCCAGAGCCAAAGAGGCCAGAGGACCTGAAAAGAAGAGACAGCCTGAGATTCTGCCCCTACCACCAGATGTTGGGGCATCCAATCGAAGACTGCTATGTCTTCAAGGACATCATCGAAGGGATGGTGAAGAAAAATGAAATCGAGTTGGGAGAGTACAAAGTGGACCCTCCCCAACCGCATGAAGCCCCTCGGAGGAGGGCAGGAGTCAACATGATCTCCCTATACCAGGCACTGCCCGAGGAGATCTCTGAAGCAAGTACGCGGAGCACCTATGAAACTCATTTCTTGGAGCCCGCAAAAGGACAGCAGGGATGGCAGCAGGTCCCTATGAAGCACAAAAGGAAGAATGCACCCCGCCCAAAAGTGGGGGCACACATCCGTGGCGTCACGCCATAGCCTGCTCTTCCAGTGACAGCACCTGTGTGGACCACACCACCTACAGTCATCAGGATACCTACACATAATCGGAGGAGACAAACTCCGCTACCGGTGGTCAAGGAGATCAATCCCGGGGTCCGCCGACTACAACACCTGATCGAAGGGCTAGATGAATATGTGTAGCCTGAATTGAAGCCCCTGCTGGTGCGGGACCACGTCCCATGGCAGGAGCTGGAACAGCTCTCACTCGAGCAAAAGGATGAAGCTGAAACAGCACCGGAAAAAGAGGGCAGTTTGTTCTGGGGGCAGGCGCCTGCTGAAGCAAAGAAGAAGAAGAAACAAAAGAAGAAAAAAAGGAAAGGCCGCTAAGGCCGATAAAGTGCATGTCCTCTCCTGTAACACCTTATCAGCACTCTTCAACCTGCCCGGGGAGGAGGGAGAAGAGGAAATTTGCTTCACACCCCGTGCTGGGGAAGGCAGAGCCGAGGCCGCAACTGCTGCGCATGCAACCCGGTCCGGCCGGAAATGGGGGCGCCAGCCGCCGCCCAACCACAATATCATATTCAGGGGAGAGCAGCCCTACAAGACACCTCCCCCGGAGGTCAAGGGAGTCCAGATCCCTCCTCCGTCAGGCTTATATGGCGAGAGTGGGGGCAAGACAGTCCCTTCATTCCTTGAATTTATGAAGATGTCCAAGGGGAAGCAGCCATGCTTCGAAGCTCACCCTATACCTAGGAATGTCTGCCCGCAGCCAATACAGTCTACCGAAGTGCCAGATACAGATGGAGCTTGCCCTGCAGCAGCTAATGAGGAATGCCAAGGATCCGGTACCAACCAGAAAGGCACCGAATCCGAGGCAGATGAGGCAGGTCCGTTAGGGCCTGCAATTCAAGACTTCCCTAAGCCCAGGTGGGCTGAAGAAATGAAGCTCTCTAATGTTCGGGCTGGGAGCCGGATAATGAAGCTAATCAAAAAGCTCCCTGCTAGATTTACAATCTGGGAGATCCTTTCTCTGAGTAAAGAGACTCGACAGGTGATCATCACTGCTCTGCAGACGCCTGCTCATTTTGAGACTTGCTTGGCTGAGACTATGTCGGAAGCCAGTATGACCTTCACTCCAGAAGACATGCTGCTACCTACTACCAGCCACAACAGGCCACTGTATATGAAAGGACGCCTGAACAGGAGGGAGCTGAACCGGATCCTAATTGATCCCGGTGCGGTAGTTAATATTCTACCCTACAGAATATACGAGAGGCACCACTTCAACGTGCATCTCGAAAAGGTCGGGGATATGCATATCGCCGGCTTCAATCAAAAATGTGAAGTGTCAATGGGGGTGGCAGAGTTCACACTGACCCTGGCGGATTTCACTACGACGGTGTAGTTCCATGTCATTGACTCCCGCACCTCTTATAAGGCACTGCTCGGCCGCCCATGGCTACATGAAAATATGGTGGTGCCCTCCACGCTCTACTAATGTATCAAGTATAGCCTCCAGGGGAAGGAGGAGAGGATATTTGCTGACCTCCACCCGTTCGAGGTGTTTGAATGTCATTTGGCGGACGCCAACTTATATACGGGGCCTCCTCGGAAGATTTCTGAAGCTAAGACCCCTGCAGGGGCGTCAAAAAGTAGATCCGGCGACAGTTGGTATCCACCACCACCGCGCGGATATGTCAAGCCCAAGGTGGTCTCCCACATCACAGCATCCGGGGACGTGGGCAGAGTAACGCCCCCAGCATTATACCCCGAAGCTGAGAAACTGCAGGTCAACCGGCAGCACAACTACATCGGAGTCCCGGACGGCCTCACCAAGCCAATCCCCGACCTCGACGACTTCACTATCGAGCCTTTCAAGACATGGGAGGTGACACAGGGATATGGACCCAGCAGCTTGTTCTATACGGCTGAAGAGCACCCTACTCGGGAAGACACAGATTTCTGCCTCCCTGAAGATATAGGCAACCCGTCAGTCCCCATCCAGGGTCTGACATTCACAACTAATCGGATGGCCAGGATGTTCTAGAAACAGCACATCCCCTCCGATCAGTCTCGGAAGAGCAAAGAGGCTTTCCAGAGAATGTGGTATCCCATGAGTCTGGATAAGGAAATGAGATGCATTTCTCAGCACCCGGGCTTGGGCTTCACACTGGAAGAATATTACCACAGTGGGCAATACAAGGTGGACACTATCTCCGTCTTTTACCCTACTGAAGATAACCCGCTGGGGGCAACTTTTGATGAATACCCAGCAGAAGCTGAATATACTTATTGGGATCAACCCGAGGGTCAGGGAATAGAAGCCGTGGTCCCATGCCAATGTTGGGAGCAGATCCGCCCTGAAGAGACGACCATTCGAGCCGATTTCGATGCGGCTAGCAGTGGCGAAGCCTGAGGTGTCAGGGAGGCCGGGACTTCTCCCCCTGACGAAGACCAGCTGATGTCAACCTTGACACCCCTCATGACAATCGGGAGAGCCGATACCAACTCTAACCAAGGCATATGTACTGCCAAGGAAGGGGATGCCATCCCTATAGAAGATGCAGCTTCCAGAGAAGGCGAGATCTTCTCACCCTCTGCTACAAAGCTCGGATGCTCTTTCGGCTCAACAACAAATGGCCACCAGTCAGTCGTGACCACAACCCCGTCCGCCAAGACCGGAGCTGCTCTCTTGCCCTGGGAGACTGCAATGGCAGCGGATTTGCTGAAAGAGCAATACGCGCGGCCACTATCAAATGAAACAGAGGACTTCCGAGAAGTTCTGGTGGCGTCAGATGAGGAAGCCGAAGTACTCGACCCTCAAGATGGTGTTCCAGACTTCGTTGACGTCCAGCTGGCACCCCCAGAGATAGAGGACGGAGGACAAGGCACAGTCAATGAGCTGATATAAGTTAACTTGGGGAGTGAGGAGGACCCTAGGCCTACCTTCCTCAGTGCCCTGCTGTCGCCAGAAGAACGGGAATCGTACATCCAGTTACTGCAAGAATTTCGGGATTGTTTTGCCTGGACTTACAAAGAGATGCCAGGTTTGAGTCCTGCAATTTCACAACATGAGTTGGCAATCAGCCCTGAAGCCGAGCCGGTGAAGCAGCCACCGCGACGCATGAGGCCAGAACTCATTACCCAAATTTGTGCTGAGGTCGACAAGCTTATTGACGTAGGATTTGTCGAAGAGAACCAGTACACCACGTGGTTGGCGAATATCGTCCCCGTGAAGAAGAAAAATGGACAGATCCGGATATGTGTCGACTTCCGAGATCTAAATAAAGCCTACCCCAAAGATGACTTTTCGGTGCCAATAACGGAAGTCATGATTGATGCCACAACAGGCCATCAAGCCTTGTCAGTCATGGACGGGTCATCCGGCTACAACTAGATTTGGATCGCGGAGCATGACCGGGTCCATACTGCCTTCCGAACCCCTAAAGGCATCTATCACTATAAGAGGATGCCGTTCGGACTAAAGAATGCTGGCGCAACTTATCAGCACACAATGACTAGAATCTTTGAAGAGTTGCTCTACCACAAGGTCCAATGCTACATAGATGATCTGTTGGTCAAGTCCAGAAGAAAAGAAGACCATCTGCAAGACCTCCGGATTATCTTTCAGAGGCTGAGGCAGCATGAGCTGAGGATGAACCCCATGAAATGTGCGTTCGGAGTGTCGAGCGGAAAGTTCTTGGGCTTCGTTGTCCGATATCGGGAATCGAGATAGACCCCGCAAAGATCAAAGCAATTCAGGAGTTACCTGCACCAAGGAACCTCTCTGAGTTGAGATCGCTATAGGGCCGCTTGGCTTATATCCGGCGGTTCATTTCCAATTTGTCAGGGCGGTGTCAGCCTTTTCACAAGTTGATGATGAAGGACGTTCCTTTCTACTGGGACGAAGACTGCCAGACAGCCTTTGACAAGCTGAAAGACTATCTGAAAACTCCACCAGTGCTCGGCGCACTGGTGAAAGGTCGGCCATTGATCTTGTATATAGCAGCTACACACAACTCCCTGGGGGCGATGCTGGCCCAGAACAATGAAGAAGGAAAAGAACAAGCCCTCTACTACCTCAGTCGAAGACTGGTTAGAACAGAGGAGAAGTATACCTACATTGAGAAGACCTACCTATCGCTGGTTTTCGCAGTCAAGAAGCTCCGACACTATATGTTGTCGCATGAAATCAGCCTCGTATCCAGGGAGGACCCGCTGAAATATATTATGTCCCAGCCGGCACTCAAAGGTCGCCTGGGCAAATGGGCAGTGATCCTTATGGAGTTTGACATCTCCTATGTGCCGCGCAAGGCCGTCAAGGGCCAAGCTATCGTAGACTTCTTCGCTGAGCACCCAGTACCTGGGGACTCCCCGCTGGAACCAGAGCTTCCTGAAGATGAAACCCTAGAAGCCGCTCAGGTGCGGCCTTCTTTATGGCAGCTATATTTCGATGGCGCTTCCAGAATTGACACCTCTGCCACTAGATCGGGCAAGGTCAGGGTGGGAGCAGGCATAGTCCTGAAATCCCCAGAAGGGGAAGTGGTGCACACATCTTGCTCGATAAACAAGCATTGCACAAATAATGAAGCAGAGTATGAAGCCCAGATAATCGGGTTGCAGATTGCTCTATCCATGGGGATTCAGATGCTGGAAGCATTCAGAGACTCCATGCTGGTTATAAAACAACTGGAAGGAGAGTTCGACGTGCGAAAGCAAGAGCTCCTCCCCTACCATCAGCTGGCAACTCGCCTGATGTCAAGATTCTACTTCATCAGCATCAAGCATATCAACCGAGGCCAGAATGCTCAGGCAGACACCCTCGCTAAGCTGGCCAGTTCTTTGGCAGTCCCGCCAGACACGAGCCTGAATATAACGGTCATCAACCGCCGGCAAGTCCCCAGTGTAACAGAAGTCTTAGCCGACGAGCAAGAGATTGAGGTGGTAGCCGTCGAGGAGGTTCAGCAGCCCGATTAGCGAGAACATCTCCTGCGGTAGTTTCAACACCAGCAGCTCCCAAAAGAAAAAGAACAGAGAATGAAACTCCTGAGGGTCAAAGACTCTTACGAGATGAGGAACGAAACCTTGTTCCGAATAATGGCAGATGCCCGAAGAAAAGTCCTACTTCGTTGCTTGTCTTCGGCAGAAGCGGGGCAGGTGATGCAAGAAATCCATGCGGGAGCAGTTGGAGCACATCAGGCCGGCCCGAAGATGAAAATTGAGGTAAAGAAATTGGGTTACTATTGGCCCACTATATTTGATGACTGCTGCAAGTTCGCCCGGGCTTGTCAGAAGTGTCAAGAACACGCCAATGTGTCAAGAAGGCCTCCAGTGCCACTACATCCCACCCTACCGAGCTGGCCGTTTGCTCAGTGGGGCACGGACGTGGTAGGACCATTACCAGCATCTTCATCAGGGTGCAGATATATCTTAGCAGCTACAGACTATTTCTCCAGATGGGCTGAAGCGATTGCGTTAAGAGATGTAACGGGGGAACTGGTTGCAAGATTCTTCCGACATAATATAATATTTCAGTTTGAGATTCCCAGCCGAATCATCTCTGATAACGGCAGTCATTTCAGAAACCAGAAGGTTTACCGGCTAGTCGACAAATACAAGATTGACTGGAGGACATCGTCCTCCTACAACCCTCAAGCTAATGGTCTTGCAGAAGCCTTCAACAAGACACTATGCACATTGCTGGCAAAGACTGTCAAGTCTAACAAAAAGGACTGGGAAGAAAGAATGTACGAGGCACTCTGGGCCTACCGTACCATCTATAAAACTCCAACCGGCTGTTCACCTTTCTCCCTCGTGTACGGGTCAGAGGCTGTGGTGCCGATTGAACTGGAAGTCCCCTCGCTGCGAGTCGCCATCTAGCATGGACTAGTCAGCGGCGAACAAACTAATACAGAAAGAAGATTGGAAGAGCTAGCTGAGCTCGAAGGAAGGCATCTCCGTACGCAACAAAACATCCAACTCTACCAAGCCCGCATGGCCCGTGCTTTCGACAAGATGGTCAAAGGCCGGGAATTCAAGAAAGGAAACCTGGTGATGGTCAAGAGAAGAGAAGTAATGGCCTCCAACCCCAAAGGGAAGTTGGTCGAAAATTGGGTCGGACCTTACATCGTCCGTCGAGTATATGAAGGGGGCGCTTACGTCCTGGTAGACCCCAAAGGAGTCATCCAGTTCTCCCCACTCAATGGAAAGCGTATGAAGCTGTATCATACGGCACAACCAACATCCCCCGAGTGATCGGAACACCTTCACCTTGGTCTAGTGGCACTCCGCCCTAACCAAGCTACCCCTTCCTTGGTTCAGTGGCGCTCTGCCCTAACCGAGCTACCCCTTCCTTGGTTCAGTGGCATTCTGCCCTAACCAAGCTACCCCCACCTTGGTTCAGCAGCATTCCGTCCTAACCAAGCAACCCTCACCTTGGTCTAGTGGCATTCCGCCCTAATCGAGCTACCTCACCTTGGTCCAGTGGCACTCCACCCTAACCAAGCTACCCCTTCCTTGGTTCAGTGGCGTTCTGCCCTAACCGAGCTACCCCTTCCTTGGTTCAGTGGCATTCCGCCCTAACCAAGCTACCCCCACCTTGGTTCAGCGGCATTCCGCCCTAACCAAGCTACCCTCACCTTGGTCTAGTGGCATTCCGCCCTAACCGAGCTACCTCACCTTGGTCCAGTGGCATCCCGCCCTAACCAAGCTACCCCTTCCCTGGTTCAGTGGCATTCCGCCCCAACCAAGCTACCTCCTCCTTAGTCCAGTGGCACTCCGCCCTAACCGAGCTACCCTCACCTTGGTCTAGTGGCATTCCGCCCTAACCAAGCTACCCTCACCTTGGTCTAGTGGTATTCCGCCCTGATCGAGCTACCCTTACCATGGTCTAGTAGCATTCCGTCCTGACCGGACCCGCATAATGTCTACAGTATTGCCGTCACGGGTCTTACACCCGAATCGGCACAAATCTATCATTTGCGTCAGCATTGCCTTCGTGCTGACGAGTAAACCCTCTTTCTCGGTGCAAGACTTCGTGTCCTAGCCGACTCTCTCAATGTCCTTCTGTTACATGAGCAAAAAAAAAAAAATGTAAAATGGGGTTAAAAATAGAGATACCTTGCCAGTCTTGTTCCTAAATCGAGACAAGGGCAAAAATGGCTATAACCCGACTGCGGCGAAAACCCGAAAGGGCGCTGCAGGCAAAATCGGGTACCCCGCCATGTGAAAACCTGAAAGGGCGCATGGGCAAAGGCTGACTTCGGCGAAAACCCGAAAGGGCGCTTAAGCCAGTAAAGTGGTAATTTAAAAGTTCCTGCTTGTTCTCCTCCTAATACGACTCCCAAAGGACAACCATCAAGAGTCCCACCGGAGATTCCCCAACAAACCTATGCTCGATCCTTGTCACCATCGGCGAGACCGGTCGATCTCTGCCCTTAACTTGGACCTTTCGCCCCTATTAATGAATTTATCCTCGCTTCGGCATTTAACCCATGTCGACGAACAAACCTATGTTCGACCCTCGTCACCGTTGGCGAGACCGGTCGATCTCTACCCTTAACTCGGACCTTTTGTCCCGGTTAATAAATTCATCTTTGCTTCGGCATGTAACCCATGCCGACGAGCAAGCCTATGTTCGACCCATCCGGTCGATCTCTACCCTTAACTTGAAATATGATCTTTGGCAACCAAACCATAAAGATAAATGATACGGCCCACTGAAGCACAAAAGCCGATGAAGATCAACTTACTGAAGGCTTCTCAAGCAGCCAGAGCCCCGAGTCACCTGGAGTGAACACCGGGGACTTCGCCTCAGGAAAGTCGAGATGAATCCACCAACCAACCGGCAGTGCAACCAAGCCTGCCCAATGATCCGGCATCGACTTCATCATGTCGCTACCCTACACCCGTTGCCCGACCAAGGACGACGGTCTACCTGGTGGCCCGCCACCTGAATGAAGACTCTCTCGAGGAGGAAGAACGTCATCGGCCCTTCATAGAAAGGAACCGGAGGCTCTGTCAGCAGAAGACCCCGATCACCCTACACGGGTTCGGCTTCTCACAATAGTGGGTCCGTCAGTGGCCGAATGATCGCCAGTCAAGGCGAAATTATGCCGGATGTCATATCACCCCGTAAGGAAGCTCCGAGCACAAATCGAACCGAGCCGGAAGCACCAGTCATGGTGCCGAAGGTCGTGCCAGTGGAAGATCCGCCTGCTCGAGCCGAACACACACGAAGTTTGGACTAAGGCCATACGGCATACCGAAGCTTCGTCAATGCACCGTCAAGATTTTCCAAGGACTGTGGCGAGGAGAACCGTCAACGGTGACCTCCAGACTCATTGGCTAGCCCTCGACAACTAAACGAGGCTAATACGACGACACCATTTCACCGGCGCCTCTTAAAACGGCGCCACTAAAATTGGCGCGCAAAGACCAAGCAATGGAGGTGGCTCCCTGGCGCCGTTGCTCCCGGCGTGCCCCTTCATGGCGCCGGTTAACTTGGTGTCTTATAAGAATGTCTTGTTCAACCCAAAAAGAAAGGAGGATGAGAGAGAGAGAACAACTAGAAATAGAGAAGAGAAGATAAGAAAAAGGGAGGAAAAAGGCTTTCGTGCGAAAGAAGCAGGCCGTTCTCCAGAGAGCCCCCCCTTGCCGTCGTCTACTCGACTGAAACTCCCGTCATCGGAGAAGAAGATCATCTGGTTGTCTTGTATCCATAGGTGGGTCGTCGCGGTGTTTCTTCCCGTCGTCTCCCCCGTTTTCTCCTTCTGCCGCAATGTAAGTGAAAGGGGGAGGGGCGATGATATGAGCCTGTCTCCCCCTTCACCATCTGTTTCTCTTTCTCCTTCTGTAGGCTTCCCTGCAATTGATAGCTGTGGTGCCATGCTACAACGCCGATGCCGATATATGAGCTTGTAATATTTTTTTGATTGTGGGATGAATGAATGCGCGACATGCGTAAATGGTTCTGTTCTGTTGCATCTCCTTTTCCCTTCCCCCTGTATTTCCTTCTCCTGGCCTTTGGAACGGCGCCGTGCAATAGTGCCGGCGCCGGGAATGGGCGAAGTGTGCTTACGCACCACCCCCAACGCCCATGGCGTTAGAATGAAATGTGTTCGAATGATTTCCGCTGTGGTTCTCCTCCAATAGATATGCCCTTGGACTCCCTGGGCTATAACAATACTCCCCCTCCCCGGGGTCTTCGCGTTAACGCCATGGCCGTGTTTGGCTTTGTCCTTTTTTTTTCGATGATCTTGTGGCTGAGGGCATATCTGTATATGCCCCTCAACCCATCCCAGCGCTGGGACGCTTCGATCGAGCCTCTCCGCATCCCTCAGTTGCCCAGAGGTGAAGAGATCGTTCTTGTGGCCGAGTGGTTAATCCATTTATTCCTCTATCCATGGATTCGCATGCTAACAGCATTCTCTTTCACTGAATATGTTGAATCTGGCTGAGTAAGCTGCATACTGCATACACTCTTATCGGTTGCACACGATTCATGCCCATTCGGGATGGTTAAATATATTAGCCCATCTCAATAATCCGGGGAGGGGAATATACCCCCACTGTTTCATCAAACCACCACTTGGTCATGGGAACTCATCCATTAATGGTGAGCGTCCCTATTGACTATTGGGTGAATATCAAGATTGGGTTAATCCCAACATTTAAAATCCACAGTCCTTCACGGACCTTGTGGTGGCCGTGAGACGGGTGCCCCTCGTAGGCTAGCCCTCGGGGTTTTCCCTCTCTACCGGTCGTCCCGATTCGAGCCTTGAGTCAACTCGGGTCACGTGCCCCTCGTAGGTTAGTCCTCGGGGTTTTCACTCCCGTCATGAGTCGACTCATCCGCTCACTGCCGCCCAGGGACTTGGTGCCCCTAGCAGGCTGGACCTCGGGATTTTCCTTTCCGTTCGGTTTTTGCCGGCCGCCGTCGTGCCACCCGACTTTTAGGGGGTTTGCTCCGCTACGTAAGTATTCCCCGCTTCTCCCCGACAATCCTCTGGGATGGGGAGATGCTGCCGAAATTTCGGCTCGAACGAGTTTGACTCGGAACAATCGCCGCGCTCGAGTATGAACCTCGGGCGAGCCTGTGACTCGGCTTCCGGACGTCCCGGGGGCGATCCTTTGAATAACTGACTTAATAAACCTCCGAAATCTCCCAAGGTGTTTCAATAAACCCAATAATAATAATAATAATAATAAATAAAATCTCAGTTTCTGCAGAACAGGGCTAAACCGGCGTCGTTGACACTCGACGCGCCTTAATATGGCGCGCCTTGAAACGGCGCGCCTTATCCCGGCGCGCCAGGAAGAGGGGCGCGCCGTTTTCAGGCCAGCCCTTCACCTACGCCCTGTGGCACCATTTTAAACCCTTTACCTACGCCTTGTGGCGCCGTTTTAAACCCTTACCTATGCTTCGTGGTGCCATTTCAAGCGTTTTAAGCCCTTTCCCTAAGCGTACCGCGCCGGTCTCGTTCCGAATCGTGTCTTTGTGTCATCTCGTTCCCTTCCTCGCCTCTGGGGTGATTTTTGATGTTAATAATAGAATTGAATAAACTTCTTAATCAATGAATTGCATAAATTGGTTTGTCTAAGCCTGAATTAATTAACTTCATACCTTCGTCATGCTTTAATCTGAGCATTCATGCCGCATCGATGCACGCCTGAGTGCACGGACCCTCGGTATATCAGATGACATGAGCTGAAAGTCGGGCAACTTCTGACGAAAAGCTCTTGCCACGCGTGATGGTGGTCTTCGGGCCTAAGTTCTCCGCCACGTACTGAGGGCCCGCCCTAATAAATCGTGTGCAGTGAATTATAACATCTTGCATGATCATTCGCATGCTCTGTATCCTTTATTCTGGCCTCGACAGCCCATTATCTCGGTAATTAATCAAAGGTTTTCCCTCCTCGAGGGGGATGTAATTAACGCCATAGCCTTTATGGTATGGCGGACTGCTGGTCCCGACCGAAGCTCACTCTCGCCCGACACGGGTCAGAATGAGCGCACAATCAACTTGTCACTCACGTGACTGGCACGCCCGCGCCGTCAATTAGTCGGTTAATTACCAGTTAGTTAATCGGTCGATCGACACGTGAAATAAACCAAATAAACCCCAATAAACAAATAAATAAATTAATTAATTATAATAACAAAAAATGATCCCAACAGCCACCGGAAGTTGTGGAGCCCAAGTACTTTGGATCAAAAATCAATTGCTTGATTTAGATATTGAAATGAAATGTGTGCCAATCTTGTGTGATAATACCAGCGCAATCAACTTGTCAAAAAACCCTATTCAACATTCTAGGATAAAGCACATTGACATTCGACATCATTTTTTGAGATATCATGTAGGAAAAGGGGTCTGTGAATTGAATTTCATTGACACACACAACCAACTAGCTGATATTTTCATAAAACCCCTAAACCAGGACCAATTTAGCAAGATAAGAAGAGAACTTGGGATGTGCAAGGGTGAGAGCATACATACATAGGTCTGCACTTAGGATAAGAGTTGCACTTCTAGAAACTCATATGCATCAAGGGTAAGAAAACATGCATATTGTCTATATTTACTTTTAATACCTTATGTGTTCACATACACTCCTGCATGCTTGAATGTATTTATATATATAGCCCTCCTTGAAAAATATGTCTAAGGCCAGATATTCCTTGGTTAAATAATTATGGACTCAGTGATGTCGGACCTAAGGAAACTTCTGAGGGGGAGTTAGAGAACTTTCCTCAAATCTCCATCTCTTTCCTTCCCTCCACTTCATGATGTTGGTTCAAATCAGAAGGTCGAATGATAGCCCCCCCCCCCATATAAAAAAATGAATAAAAAAATAAATTAAAAAAATAAAAAGAAACAAAAAATATAAATTTTGGGATTTTTGGGGCTAGCGGTCGATCGCCGCTCCCGCACTGGTCGACCAGTGGCGGCAAATCGGCCCAGCCGGACCACATCCGAACCCTTCTTTAAGGGGTCCTAAAACCCCTCTCTCTCATTCCAACACTCCCATTCACTCTCCAACACTTCTCCCCAACCCTAGAACACCCAAACTCCACCTTCCAAGCCCCTAAACCTCATCATTCCTCCACCCGCACAAGATCAGGCATGTTCGTCACGGTTTCAGGACGAACTCCATTTGGCCGTTCGTGCGTTCGTGGAACTACTTCTGAGGTTCCAGATTGTGGAGAAGGTTATTGCAAGCCCTTGGAGTGTCTTTTGATCTATCTTCATCCCCCAGGACGAGAGTCATCTTTTCAAGGGTTTCCACCGGGTTTTCTAGTTCGAGATGCCGCCTAGATGGAACTCTCGGCATTCTGCCCAAGGGGAAGCTAGTGGCCAGAGATGAGAGGCCCCGGCTCCTCCACCACAGCAAGCACCTGCACCTCGTCGTGCCCCTCGGTTGCGTCCTCGTCCCATTATCGACCCTTGACTGGTCGACTTCAACGAGGTGAACGAGCTTTTGCCCGATTTATGTGCTATCTTTGAGATTCAACCAGGTTGGACTGATTTCATCACTAGATATACCCGATATTACCCCAATCTAGTGCAGCAGTTTTATGGGAATCTGATTGCAAGGAATGAGGAATTATTTTCAGTTGTTCAAGGGGTTGAGATTCATATTACTCCCGCTCTATTTGAGAGGGGCTTATGAGTTGCGGCTAGAGGAGCCGACATGGTTTTTGGTCATGGGGAGGTTGAGGAAACCTTTCTTGCTATGACCAGTTGTGACTACGTGCATGGTGTCAGCAACTTAATCGAACTGAATGCAAATCACTTTCCACCATTGCAGCGTATATGGCACCATATGTTTACCTCTCTCATTTATCCAAAGAGTGGCAGCAGAAATGAAGTGACAGAGGTTCACAAGTTCCTATTTTACAATGTCATGAATGGAATTCAAGTCAACATGGGTCGCCTCATGACGACTCTCATTAGAGCTTGCCGAACCAATTTGCGGCGATCATTACCCTATGCTTCACAGTTGACCGGCATATTCATTCATGTTGGGATCAATTTGGCAAATGAACAATTCATTTATGTTTGACAGGATGATATATATAATAAGCATAAGATCTTTACAGATTTTGGATATTACTATGGTCCCGATGGTGAGTTACGCCGGGATGTGCCTACTTATGGCAAAGAAGTTGATAGTGAGGAAGAGCAGGAACAAGAGCAGCAGTTGGATCAAGGGGATGTCCCCCCTCCAGTTCAGGCCGAGGAGCAGCCTCCTCCACCCTCACCTCATCATATGGATCCCGAGATCCCTCCTCCACCATAGTTCTATCATGGAGAGTCCTCCACTCAGGGGGCCACACCGTACTCTTGGGTAGATTATGAGACTTTTGACAGGCAGTTTACTGGGCTAGAGACTCGTGTGGATACTTTTGGGGATCGACTTTCTACCTTCTTGGATCGCATCGACACTATGGGTAATGTGATTGACACCATGTCAAGTCGCATAGATTCCTTCTCCACTGTTCTGGATACCCTCTCCACTCAAATGGCCACACTCTCCACTCATATGACTAGCCTCACCGACAGCGTTGCTGATTCCAGCCAGGCCTTCCACATCATGAACTTGACACTTCTTGTAATGCAATGCCGTGATGCGGCTCGTGACCTCTCCATTGGCCGTATTCTGGATAGTTTTCAGATTCAAGATCATTCTCTCGATGACATTCGTCGCTGCCTTGGTTACCAGCCTCCTCCTCCAGAAGATCAGCCTCTTGTAGATGCACCATGAGGATTTTTCTTTTGCTTCCTCCCTCTAGGATGCTGTACTTCGGTCTTGTGTCACTTGGGTCCCCCTTCATCTATCCTATCCCCTTTTGATGATGCCAAAGGGGGAGAAGTAGTAGTGCAGGTTCTATATTTATGTATGTCGGTATGTTCGTGTGTTTGTTTGCATGCATGATCATGTGAGGATCATTGTGTCTGTTCTGCATTTGTTTAGTCACTTGTGTCTAGAGTCGTGCATTCACTCTTGCATCAATGTACCTTGTAATGAAATGATGAAATGAATGCAACTGGTGTTTGATCTCAAATTGTTGGCTTTTGTGTCTCATTTCTTTTCTGATTGGCAAATAAAGTGTTGAATGGTTCGCGTTAGCTGGCTTGATGGAATGTGAGTAAAATGCCTTGTTTTCAAACATTGATCTCAATTTTCAAACATTGCTTAAAGGCACGCCCATGTATTTAAATGCCCCTTCAGTTTTGTCATCATCAAAAAGGGGGAGATTGTTGAGTATATCCATGTGATTTTGATGATAACAAAACCCAGGTCATGTGTTCTCTCATATGCCATTTATTAGCAATCAAGTTCAACTTTCATACGCAATCAAGGCCTAATTTCATCATGCATTATATTTAAGTGTTCATACTCTTCCAAATGTCTAAATCCACCTTGGTTCCAGAACTGACCAGGCTAAGCACAACCCACACATTTTGATTGGAACCAGATGTGGTCATAAACTGATTCGTTTACATATTATGATTCATTGGCTAACTTCTTTAAAAATGCAGGATTTCCAGCCAGCGGTCGACCACCGGTCAAGGGCCGGTCGATCGATTTTTTCAGCACTGAAAGCCCCATTTATGTAAAATTACGGTCGACCGCCCCCTCCTACCGGTCGACCGCCAGCTTCAAGGCAGCTATTTTTGACTTTATTTTCTACAACGTGGGAAGCCCTTTCCTTGGGTTTGTTTAATCCAAAAGTCACCAGACTTACCATGATTTGTGGATTTGGTTCCTGGCTTGTCCCTTGACCATCCAAGATCTATAAATACATCATATTGGGGTCAAAAATCCTAATAAAAAATTGGGAGATCAAGAGGCTATCAAGGAGAGAAAGAGTGCTGGCACAGTAGCTCCGTGAACAGTGTTTCAGAGAAGAACATCTTCATCCATCTCCAAGTTTTCAAGATCATCTACAAGCCATTCAAGTGAAGATCAAGCTGTGGAGGAAGCATCATCCAAGATCATCTTCATCCATTAAGGGGGAGCTTAAATCTGCGTTTTCCTTTTTGTGTTTCTCCGTTATTCATCATCAAGCTTCAAGTGTGTGATCTTGTACTTTTAAACACTTGTGTGTGGGTGGATCTACACAGATTCGTGTGTGTGTGAGTGTGTTTTCTTCATTTCCTCACATCTCTTTGTGATTCGGTGCATGTGCACCTTCATGGGAGTTTCGAACTCCTCACGTGTGTGTGTGTTTTGATCTTCTAACCCTTTACAAGATAGTGTGGGAATCCTCACAGATTGTGAGGGGTGGACGTAGGTTACCGTTGTTACATCCGAACCACCTAAAAATCACTGTCCATTGTATGGTTTGTTCCTTTTCTTCTATCCCCATTCTGTGCAGCACACTCTCAGTTTATTTTGGTTATCTTGTTGAGTTAGATCTAGCATAATTTATCATTCTCATATCAACTCATATCGGGTCGTTCACCTGGGCACGAGTGGTACCGTTGCGATCGGTGCGTCCCGAGGATTCTGGAAATGTAATTTTCTATTTTTGGTATTTTTTGGAATTTCCGGATTTTCCTATAAATACCCCCCTATTTTCTCTCTCTCCCCCACCTTCTCTTTCCTCTTCTTCTTCCTCCTCCGTTTCTCCCCACCGTGGCCGCCCTCTCCCTCTCCCTCTCTCCCGTTCGAGCACGGCGACCACCGTTTCGGCTGCAGACAGCGGCGGTGCGACGTGGCAAGGACGTGGGTGACGTTGAGACGATCGTGTGGGCGTGCGGCAAGCGTGGGAAGCGTGGGGAGGCGGGATTCTAAAAGCGTTCTTCGCGATTCACGGATGATCCGGCGGAGCATTCGCTCCAATGAGGTAGGGTGACGTTCCCTAGCTCCCCGCCGTTCATTTCCGTGGTTTATAGGCCGAGGGGAGGCCGAGAGGGGTGTGATTGAGCATGTTGGGGTTTTTCCATGATTTGGGGAGAGCTCACCCGATCTATGGATTTGATGCATGATTTCGCGTTTTGATGACCTAGAATCATGCTAGGGGTCCCCAGGGGTCTTCCCCTTTGATTTCCCCCTCTCCGGTGGAGGTATGGGGGAGTGGTTGAAGTTTTTGGGCTTTCCCGCCGTTTTCATCGTCGGGTGCGTGTGACGATCCTTCCAGGGACCGTCACATGATGTGACGCGCCTCGGGGGGGCCATCACATGCCCTTTGGTTAGCCTTCGGGGGTCAGAGACTGTGACGGTCCCATGATTGACCGCCACTTGTATGTGACGCGCCTGGGCTGGGCCGTCAGGGGCTTTCCGACCGTTGGTTTTTGACCGTTGGGGGTCTACGTGAGTAACGCGCCTGGGCGAGCGTGTTACATCCGTGTGACGCGCTGGGGCGAGCGCGTTACTCCCTGGGTTACCCCAGGTGTGAGGGGCGCGTAACGCGCTGGGCCCGGCGCATTACATTCGTCCTGATCCCGTCTCGATTGGATCACGGGAGCGATCGTGGTGAAGTCGCCAACCTGCTGCAACAACCTGAACTCAGTCCAAGGCAGAGCAGAGCAGAGCCAGTCCAGCGTCTGTCCCAGCCAGCATCGATAACTTCTGGCACCAAAAAAATTTTAGGCTTCTTCCCGGGTCAGTCACCAACATTTTGGCGTTGGTCTTGTTCACTTTCGAGCCCGGGAGTGATCACAGCGGAGTCAACATCAAGCACCTGTCAGACGGGCAGACAGGCGGGCAGAACCGACGGTGGGGTCAATCGGCTACCTCCTTAGCTATTTTCCCTTCCCCGCCTGGCCGGCTTAGCGCCCCTCCCTGCGTGGAGGTAGTGTTTGAATGTAACCTCTATTTTCCCCACCCCCACGATCACCCTCCTGTGCGAGGAGTAGTTTTGTACTAGCAGGTCTTCGGCTAAAGCGTCATCGGCGCGGCGTGCGGGTAGCCCACGCTTCCCCGCTCGCCCTCGTCTCTGGACGAGATCGGTGCCTTCACACCGATCAGGTGAGCTTCGGGTCGCTTCCTCTGCTGGTTTCACTATTGCTTAGCTTAGTATTATCTCTAGTTGCGCCGTCGGTAGTGAGAGAGGGCTCGTTCTAACTTTCCATCTAATCGAGTGCCACCGCGGGTGAGTTGTGAGGGAGACATTACATCCCACGCCCTCGGCGTGCCGGTCGGCCTTGAAATTGGGCATCCCTGGCCCATTGGGGTCCATCCCCAGCCAGCCATACCCTTGAAACCCCAAGGTCCAACCTCGGACCCTCACCATCATCGCCGGTCCGCCTACGGACCCGGGTGCGCGTAACGCGGGTGAACCCGCTTGTGAGATATCACCGTTCGGTCCGATTGCTTGCAAATTTAAGTCCAAGGGGTCGTGTCACATCAATTTGGTATCAGAGCAAGTTCATAACTTGTCTCTCTACAAGTTGGTCCTAGGGCGCATTCACATTTAGAGTCATTATCGGGCCACCGAGTGCATCGTCATGTATACTCCACATTGGTTAAGTCCCCTCAACACGGCCTTCCACAAGAGTCCGATTGACCCCCTCCTCATGGACATCATCCTAGAAGGGGACCTTAGTTTTGACGGATCTAGTCCTAATGCCTACCTAAAGTGGGAGGCTACCATGGATAAAAACTTTGATAGGACTAGGGTCTATGGACACGCTAGAGTCCGCATGGCCACAGGGCGGCTTCGGGGACAAGCCAAGAAGGAGTGAGAACGCATAGTGGGCTTAAGAAGGATTTGGAGGCAAGAACCCATAGGATCATGGGAAGAGATGAAGATTGAGCTTAGGAAGATCTACGCCCCCCGACCCTCCCACTCCTACCTTGAGAATCATAACCCGAGGAGCACTCCCACTCCTCCTTTCTCTCCCAGTCAACCCAAGACTTTCCTTAGGGCCCAAACTCCACCACCCCAAATGATTCCAATCCCGATCACCACCACCATTCAAACCAAATTGGCCCCCACCCTCACTCTTCTACAACTGACCGATCCTAAGGGCAAAAGATCCCTAATTGACCCGGTTCCCCCCATGAGGGCCACCACTCAACCAACCCTCACCATTCGAACCCAAGTGGAAAGCGTGTCCACCCCTCCACCTAGGCCCATGACGGCCACCGCCCAACCCAAAATTCTCCATCAAACCCACACCCCACAAGCTTCCACGGTCCCCACCACTACCCCTCCATCTTCCCCAAAAAGGGACACACCCCCCAAAACCAATCAACCCAATCCTCCTCAACCCACCCATCTTCCACTACCAACCCCAATCTTACCCCAACTTAGGTCCCCACTTCTTCCACTCCCAAACCCAATCCAAGTTCGAACACCCTCACCACCCCGGGTGCACCATACCCCAACCTTCATCACCCCATCCCCAAAAGACCTTCCCATTCCCTTGGAGAGTAAAATCCCCACACCCCAAAGGGATGAGACTGTGATTGAGGTACATGAGGCCTCCCCCGATTGGGAAGAAGAATACGAGTCACAATGTCATGAGTTAGGCCAGGAAGTTCCCATCCCATGTGTAGAAAGCATCATGGCTCACACACCCGACCACCTAGAGGAGGAGAACACCATGGTTACTATCCCAACCGTGGGGGAAACACATGTCCAAGTTGAAGAAGAAACCTTGCACAGTGGCCTTCACCCTACACCACCCTCCCTAGTTGGGGCCGAGCTCATCTTAGGAGAACCCATTTTACGTTGGCTAAAGGAGAATCCAATTAGAGATATCATGGCCCATGTTTGCCCTCCTATAGAACAAAACCTTCCTATAGTGCCCCTCTCCTATCACACCACCATACAATCATCTTACCAAGTGGAGACATTTGGGGATCTCCTTAAGGGTCTATCTTGGCAAATGGAGTTAACTGGCATGTTGACCACAGTGGCCGACCGACCAAGGAGCCTTGACCTCCTACACCTATGTGTCGGGTCCATCTCCTCGATTTACACTGTGGGTTGCTACACAAGCGACCTTCTTCTATTCCTCCCTACACCCAATGAGCCCGATGCTATCCACAAACTAGAGTTACTTATCTCGGGTAGAACATCAAGCCCTCCATTCATGGCCGACCCTCCCACCAAGAACTTCGGCCCAATTGTTCCATTAGGGGAGGATGACTCACCTCTATGTGAAGACCATGAGGACCTATAGTTCCTCTCCCTAGGTGACCCTTACCATGACCCCTTCGATCCATTCCTATACCCACCAACCTTACTCACCACCAACCTTTTCCTACCCCAACCAACCATGTTAGACCAAGCCCACCTCTCTCAAAACCCAGCCCACACCAAGGGTATCATGACCATGGGCGAAATACACCTAGGAAACAATGAAGTGCCCCACTCCATGACACATACCTTCTTTGACCCCTACGACCCTTTTGAGTGGAAGCTCGAAGGCCATCCCACCACCCCACACAAGGAAGTCACCTATGGGAAAGGAATTCTTATGTCTTGGCACATCACACCACTTGGCATGAATAGAAAGTTAGGTCCTTTCATACATGACACCCACATGTCAAGTCGGATGCATGACTGGTTCAAAGGTCCTCCCACATTAATCATTGGTCTTAAGCATGTTACGAGCATTCACAGATGTCCGGGACCCCCGGCATTTGCTATACCCATGCGCGATAGATTCCCCTACGGATGCCCCGGCCCTCCAGCCATTGTTATGAAGTCCATGCATGATAGGGCCACTTGTGGCTGCCCCGGTCCACCTAAGTTCATCAAGGTCCACATGGAATCAATGCATGATAGGTCAATTTATGGTTGCCCCGGTCCACCTTTGCACACTATTCACTTTCACACCCACTCACTGCATCATAATGCATGGCATGAGCATACAGCAAGCAAATCGCAACGAGCGTTGAGGTTCACAAAGAGCGGGAAAAGGCTCGGGAGCGCCACTTGGATTTCCAAGTAGGCAACCTATCGATGGTGGCATTGGAGTGGCTCTACCCTAGAGACACCACCAACTTGAGGGCACGAGGACTTGGACCTTGCCAAGTTTTGGCAACCCGGCTTACGGGTTGGACTTGCTAATGGGTTTTGGGATACACCCAACTTTTGGCACGGCGGATCTGGCACCCTATATGGGCACCGCGGTGGAACCCAGTGAGCACCTTGAGCCTACCCCCACCTTTGTGAGTGATACCCTTGGAGAGCCTCCACATATCAGCCTGAGAGTCCGACGTGCGCACACGAAGGCAATACTGGGCAAGCAGGGTACCATCGCCAGCAAGAGGGTGTGCCCAAGCCACCGTAAGAGGATGAAGGACCGTCCCCTAGTTGAGGACGCAGGGTTGAGTTTGGAGGTCGAGGTTCACCCCGTGCTGCTTTAGAGGACCATTTACTCGACGGAGTCGAGTTCTCCGCACCCCGGGGGTATGATGGGGACATCTCCGACCACTCCACTTTTTTGGGGGCTCCTGTTGATCGCCAGCAGTACTACATCTTGTTCGCCACTTCACTCTGAGTCATATGATGTATTTTTCATTTTCTTATTATGTAATTTTCCTTTTATTTGAGTCAAGTATCTAGGTTAAGTGAGTCATTACCTAAGTCTTGAGTCATTATGTCAGTTTGATAGGTTAATGGGCCCAATTCTATGGGCTAGGCCCATGGGCACCCCCCTTCCCTTGGTTTCTTGTTAGTAGTCCAAAAGTTAGGGACTTATGTTAAATTGTGGAAATCCTATAAATAGGACCCCACTCCCACCATTTGGAACTAATGAATTGTTGAATGAAAGTTGGAAATCCACCAAAATTGTGTGAGATTCTCTCTCTCTCTCTCTCTAGGGGTGGATTCCCCTCGATCTCCCTCTCCCTCTCTCTCTCTTCTCTCTCTCTCTAAGGGGGGCGAACCCCATTCTCTCTCCTCCCCACCCCAAAATTCAAAATTCCCTCTCTCTCCTCCCCATTCACCTCTCATTAAGGCCCCTCCCCCTTCCCTATACCTCACCTTAACTCCCCTTACTCCCACCACTCCCCAAGCAACCTTTCCTCTTCCCCATACAACCTTTCACATTCCCAAGGGAGAGTCCCTTTTTCTCAAGCCACCCCTTCCCTTCCCCAACACACCTCTCCATCTCCCAACACACCCCTTCCCCTTCCCAAGACCACCATTGATCACCCACCATTAAACCAAATTCAAACACTCCCCCCCCTTTCCCAAGAGTCACTTGCACCCCCCACTCTCTCTCACCCTCCACCCTTGGCCACACCTCCCTCCCCCTCCACCTGCTATCTGCGACCCCAGCCACCTCCAACCCCATCTTCCTTGCCACAGCCACCCTCCCCCATCCCCCACAACCAATACCCCCGCCCCCTGCGGTATTGGCCCCCCTATCCGACACCATTTACCATCATCAAGTTGCAGTTCCAGTAGCAGTCTGCAACAGCAGAGTACCCCGGAGTTGCAGAGTCTTCCTCTTCATCATCACGAGTTTTCTGGTGGTGTATCCTACATTGCCGGAAAGCTCTTCCAGTCGTCTTCGTAGGCGAGGTGATTTCGCCCCGATCCGAGTTCGGAGCTGCCCGAGAGAGCCGTTCTTCACAGACTGCGCAGAACCAGCCCGGCCTGCAACCAGAAGCGACTTCCAGAAGCTTCTGCGACCACACCCCAGCTCCCCTTGCCATGCCACTTGACCGGGGAGAAGCTCCACCAGTCTTATGTCCAACACAGCAAGCGGGACCTCATTTGGAGTTCGGAGTTCCCCGTTCCAAATTATTTTCCCCTGGTGCGCAGGTCAGTTCTGTTAGATATTGATCAGACCCCCTCTCACTCTTCGGGTTCCACCTCCCTGATCCGACCTCCTCTGGTGCCCATCTTGGTTGCTGATCAAAGAGGATTTGACCACTCTCGCAACCGTCCTGATCCCGTCTCGATTGGATCACAGGAGCAATCGTGGTGAAGTCGCCAACCTACTGTAACAACCTGAACTCAGTCCAAGGTAGAGCAGAGCAGAGCCAGTCCAGCGTCTGTCCCAGCCAGCATCGATAACTTCTGGCGCCAAAAAAATTCAGGCTTCTTCCCGGGTCAGTCACCAACATTTTGGAGTTGGTCTTGTTCACTTTCGATCCCGGGAGTGATCACAGCAGAGTCAACAGCGAGCACCTGTCAGACGGGCAGACAGGCGGGCAGAACCGACGGTGGGGTCAATCGGCTACCTCCTTAACTATTTTCCCCTCCCCGCCTGGCCGGCTTAGCGCCCCTCCCTGCGTGGAGGTAGTGTTTGAATGTAACCTCTATTTTCCCACCCCCACGATCACCCTCCTGCGCGAGGAGTAGTTTTGTACTAGCAGGTCTTCGGCTAAAGCATCATCGGCGCGGCGTACGGGTAGCCCACGCTTCCCCACTCGCCCTCGTCTCCGGACGGGATCGGTGTCTTCACACCGATCAGGTGAGCTTCGGGTCGCTTCCTCTGCTGGTTTCACTATTGCTTAGCTTAGTATTATCTCTAGTTGCGCTGTCGGTAGTGAGAGAGGGCTCGTTCTAACTTTCCATCTAATCAAGTGCCACCGCGGGTGAGTTGTGAGGGAGACATTACATCCCACGCCCTCGGCGTGCCGGCCGGCCTTGAAATTGGGCATCCCTGGCCCATTGGGGTCCATCCCCAGCCAGCCATACCCTTGGAACCCCAAGGTCCAACCTCGGACCCTCACCATCATCGCCGGTCCGCCTACGGACCCGGGTGCGCGTAACGCGGGTGAACCCGCTTGTGAGAAATCGCCGTTCGGTCCGATTGCTTGCAAATTTAAGTCCAAGGGGTCGTGTCACATCAAATGCAATCCAAGCAAGAATAACAAAAGGAAAGAGAACAAAAAATAAAACCAGGGGACTCCTTGCTTACTTACTTCAAAATTGCCACAACTGCACACAGCGATAAAAGAGATGAATAGAACGCTTTTGATGTAGGACGAAACTCAGTGGCCAGCAAAATGGGCTCTTACAGCGAAGACAGCGACAGACCGCGATGATGATCACGCTAATTGTGGGGATGAGGGCCACTCCATTTGATGTAAGACGAGGCCCAAGTCTATGAATCACTGCTTTTCTCCATTTTTTCTATTTTCCTCTCTGTTTTTTCCTCCCTCTTGTTTATTTTTTCCCACAAAATATTTTTCTTTTTCTCCCTACCTTCTCTTCTTTCTTTTCTTTTTTTTTCTCCGCTATTTTTCATTTTTTATCTGATTTTTTCCTTGCTACAGTAGCTACATAGAAGAGAAAAATGATAACAAGAGAGAGAGAGAGAGTGAGAGCACGACGGAAGGGAGCGGGACAGGGACAGGGCCGCTGGTGGCGGTGGCAGGCCAGGCTACGCGCAGACGGCAACAACGGAGACTGGCGATGTCATGGGGGGGGTCGCGGGTACGGTGGTCTGCAACGGGACAGGGGAACCAGGGAAAATGAATGAAGACCGACGATGAGGGGAAGAATGACGGCGGCGCAGGGGCTTTGGCTAGTGTTGATAGAGGACGAAGGGGGAGGAAGGAGATGGTGGAGAGATGGCTATCGCTGGGGAAGCGGCGACAAGAGGGAGAGCGGGCCGTGAATGGTGCCAGCGACGACGCTGGAAGGAAGAAGGCTGGTGTTGGCCATGATGGCCTGTTCGTAGGTGGGTCATGCCGCGCACAAGGGCCACGGAGGGTGGCGGTGGCGGTCACGACGGTGGCGAGGGTCCCAGGGCAGGGCGGCAGCTAGAGGGTGGCTGACGGCTACAGTGATGGCTGTGGCGGTGCTGGGCTGCGAGAATAGCGAGGGAGAAGGTCGGCGGCGTCCGGCGGTGGCGGTGGTTGGCCGCGTCTTGTGCTCACCGATAGTCGTAGACGAGCGAGAACGGAGGAGGGTGAGAAGATCAACAGTGCCCGGGGGGGACGACGCACATTGTTTCGGGAAGAAACTTAGGTAAATGAAAATCAAATAAATGAATAGTGATGGGGTGGGTGTTGAAGTGGAGGACGTACAATAGGGTGACCGGGAAGAAAAAAGTGGAGTATTGGAGGTTCGACCTCACGCTAGGAAGAAGTACGACAGGGGGGTTGTGGTGGAGAAGCTTAAACGAAGAACAAGTGAAATAGAAGAGAAGTGGGGGTTCGGCCTCACGCCAGAAAAAGAAATTCAGAGGGATTGGGCATCTCGCCAGAAGGAAGAACACACAACATCACTACAAATTTTTGATCCAACCATTGCTCCCTTAATTAGGGTTAGCACTTCTTTATTTATAGCTAATGAAAATTATAAACAAACCCTTTTTTTCTTTAAAACAAAATACTACTACTCCTAAAATAAATAAAAATACATAACAACATAGAAAATTTTCTAACAAAATCTAAACTAACCTAATAACTCACAATTTATTGACCCCTAAATTGATTACGAATTACAAGAAAATAAATTTTAGATCTTCAACATAATTGTCTTCGATGACTCCACATAAATCTGAATCATCCATCGTAAACTGACCAACTCGCTCCGCATTAATCTCCCCTTGTTCGAAAAAATTCGACCTCAAATTTTAAAATGATGAAGAAGCAATGAAGTGAAGAAGGGAGCATCTTGCGCATGTAATACCAATAAGTTCACATGGATCTTCAAATCACTAAATTGGTGGCGACGCTGAGTAGATGCCTCAACATTGTACCATACCAACTTGAAGTCACTCTGAGCCATATAAAATCCCACATCAGCAATATCAAGAGAACATGAAGCCCTTTGAATTACAAATAAGTGCTCTGAAATCGAATCAAACACTGCATCAATCATGAGCATTTGATCCCAAAGACCTTGATCAAACATATCACCCGTAGTTACTAAGGAGGAATCTTTCTCAAAGAGAAGCTCAGAAATCATATTCAATCCACACTGCAAGAAGAGTTCATGATCCCAATAGTCAAGAATCGACTCCCGAAATAAATTCATACAAGAATAAAAATGAACATCTTCAAATATAGACTCATGAAGTGTAGCAAACCCTGCTTCAATAAACATGGAGTGATCCCATGAATCAATAGTCTTCAAAACTACACACTGATTATCTGTAGGTTCTATGGGTGAAGAAATGACCTTCTAAGAGTGATCAACCAAATGGACCTATTCTGCATTCAATTCTTCTTTAGATTGATATTCATGACCTTGATGTACATCCTTTCTCACTAGAGGAGTAAACAATAAATTACAAAAGGTAAACTCATCCTACAAGTAGTCAGTCTCAAGGTACAAGTTTTCCTTTCAGCATCTATGACAGCATTTCTTTCTTTTAACCACTCCCTTCCTAATATAATACATGTACCGGCCATACTACCAATATTACACCAAGCACCATCTATGGATTCACTTTTTTTCTCATCTTTTTATTTCTTTTATATAGTTTATTAGTGCGTGGGCGTGCCAGTCACGAAGTGACAATTCATTCAGGCTCCAAAGACTAAGGCAATCAGGAGTCGCTAGTGCGTGCCGTCTGATTTGATCAGACGATAGGTTCTATCGTGTCGGGATTACCGTGCCATAAAGGTTACGACGTTAATTACATCTCCCCAGAGAAGAGAAAACCCTTGATTAGTAGCCAAGAAGAGGGGACTTATAGCTAAAACTTGTTTTAACGAAAGAGAACGAGTAATTCGAAAATGAATTGAGATTTCCCGTGTTAGGGCTAGAATGTTTAAGCCCGTTCATTTACTCATCATGTGCCCCGTACTCAAAAAATGTTCCAAGTCGGAAACACAGTGGAAGTATGAATGGTATTAAAATATAACTACCGGAGATAAGGCAAGTTTGATGTTTTAGTAAAAGGAACGGGGCAAATCTCGATGAAAACAAATCAAATTCGAAGGTTTGTTGATCGGGGGAAAAGTCAGGCCATGGCCATGACGGGGCTATCCCCAAGGCTCAAGCTTGGTTTGAGAGGGCATCATCTATATTTCTTTTGCATCGGGTCTAGGGAAGGGGAGGACTTGGATCAACCACCATTGGTCATGGTTTGAATGTCATTACCCCCCTTTTATTATTATTATTATTATTACTTTATTATTACTATTATTATTCATCATTATTATTTTAATGATGTATATATATTTTTTGATTAGGAATGAATGTAGTCACCTTGGGTCGACCCGGCCAGCGGTTGGGTCGACCTGGACTTGGAGCAAGGGAGCAAGTCGACTTGCTCTCTTGATCCAGGGAGTAAAATGGCTAGGGCTAAGGAGTGATTCGACTTAATCCAAGGGGTAAGTCAACTTACTCCCTTGCCCCCAGCCCTCTTTCACTTCTTTTCTTCTTTTCTTTTGTTGTTACCTCATTGAGGATGCCTCGACCTAGCTCTGGGGTAGGTCGACCTACCCTATTGCAAGTCAGCCTACCCTAGAGTAGGTTGGCTAAAGCTCATTCTTTCTTCCTTTTTTTTAGTATTCATCGCCATGGTTCCAACTTGATGAATTAGGGGATTATCAGGTGGTCACTCCCTCCCTCCTTTTCTCATGCATCTCTTCTCCTTCTCCTTGTCATTACTATATCTTGCATATTTGTTTATTTCCTTGCTCAGCTACCTCACATGCAAAGTGTCTATCTCTTTATTGTTGATGTCCATTTTATTCTTTTCACTATGATCATTTGTCATTTTGCTCAGCCTTTATTTTATTCATATGTTTTATCATTATTATTAGTATTCTTCTTGATGTTATTATCCTTTTTTATCCCTTTTTATCTTTTTTATCTTCGCTTCTTTTTATCCTTTCTTCAGAATTATGATTAGTCCATCATTCAGTTGCTCATTAGTTGAACCTCTGGTGAGATTTCAGCAGCATCTCCCCTAGACCCAGAGTGCTGGTGAATGAGAAGCAGGTACTTGTCCACGAAAAATCTAAGACGATCCCTTAAATGTTCGGATACGCCCATATGATGGCATACCGTATTATCCATGGCTCCGTATCCCCGAGGGCCAGCCTACGAGGGGATCGGTGTGAACGACGTCACGGGAACGTGAGAGATGGACGAGACACGCACGCACACGATGCGATAAGAAACGATATGATATGAACGAGGAAAATGTGACCACGGGAGATTGCTCTCCGGAATGGAGTGAAAACGGGGAATGCACGGAATGGAAGAGCCACAGCTGGATTTTACTCACCGCGGGCTTTGACTGAACATAAAAAAAATGGGAAAGGGAAAGTGCTAAATTAAAATGGGTGGGGGAATGATAGAAAGGGAAATGGCGTGAACAAAACCTGTCGCGAGCAATTACTCTCTGCGGGGTTTAGACATGAATTGAAATGACATAAATGAAAGGTGCACGAATAAAACCTCTGTGAGAAGTTGATTCTTCGCGGGATTTTAGAACTGGAATGGAAAGACAAAAATAGAAATTTTACCAATGAAAACTCCGCGAGAAGTTGATTCTCCGCGGGATTTTAGAACTGGAATGGAAAGACAGAAATATAAATTACAGGAATGAAACCTCCGCGAGAAGTTGATTCTCCACAGGATTTTAGAACCGGATGGAAAGATAGAAATAGAAATTGCAAGAATGAAACCTCCGCGAGAAGTTGATTCTCCGCGGGATTTTATAACTGAAATTAAATGGGGAAGGGTTTTTTGCTGAATTAAAATGGGGAAGGGGACCGCTGCGAGAAGTGACTCTCTACGGGTTTTAATAGAAATGAAAGGAAGGATAGGAACAAAAGGAAACAAGAGAGTGCGCATGTGCCAGGGGCTGAAGACCCCGGAATGAAATAACAGTGTGATCGCCAGGGGTCGAGGACCCCAAAATGGAAGATTGATCGTTGTAACCTCAGGCGCAGGAAATGACGTGGATTCCTTCTTCCTCTTCCTTCGGCCGACCGAAGGAGAGGGCTTTCCTTTGGTGGTTACCCTTGCAAAAAAATGAAACAAACAAGAAATAGATCAGCACAAAAATAGTATAGTACCAGTCCCTTGTGAGAAAGATGATAAAGATATGAAAAAAAACACACCTGGTTGGTGTGGTTTAAAACCCCTCTTGGACACAATGGGTGGTAAATGATGATGAAAGAAACGACGTACAAAGATGCACAAAACAACGTCCTCTCAAAGAGAGAAGCGTGGTGTGAGTAGAAACTATAAATGATGCATGCAATGAATAAAAATGAAAAGAATAAAGGGGAAGAAAAGGTTTTAGATGGACGCCGACGGTGGGCTTTGAGGAGAACTTCAGCGGCACGATGATGGCGTGAGGACGACGTGAGGATGGCGGTATGAAACAACCTCAAGGTGGATGTCGGTACTCGAGAATTGGGCAGAACTTTTTATTAATCACTCACTAGCTCGGAAGCTAAATGGACATAGTTTCCCCTCTTCTTCTATCACATTCCATCCTCTTGATTTCGTGGGAGGGGGTCTTCTATTTATAGGCAAAATTTTGATGAACACGTCTGGGACATGGGACGTGTTCATTGAATGTGTCCCGCTGACCAGACATGTTAAAATCGTTAAATAATGCTTTGTTTTACTTGGGTACGTCCCCGATCTTGGACGCGTTATTTAAACACATACTACGGATGGGACGCTTCAATACTCTTCCATAAATACACCTCGAAAGTCACCGAAAACGCTTTTAAGGCACCAAAAGCGAGCGGTGGCAGTGCCTAACTTTGACTTGTAAAGCCGCGTCTCGTCAACAAGACTTGTTCTTATTTTGCATTTATGGCACCGCTGCGGTAGGGGTTAAAGGACGCGTCTTTGTTCCAAGACGCCTTTAAAGGAGGCGTCTTGGGTCCTCGATGCGGTTAATATCTGATCTTTAAAAATGTTAAATAAAATCAGAAAAAATATAAAATCACTCAAATAACCCAAATGTAAAAGCCACTTTGTGGATGTATGGTATAATATGAGATTTACTCAGTGTAATGTCAAAAATTGCGTGTGTACAATCGGGATTATCCAGATATCTCGAAAAGGGGGGCTGACAATCCTAGAATCACAGTCGAAAAGCTGGAATAAATTAAACCTGAGTGAAACACTACACTAGATCATTGGCTGGCCATGCCGAGGGCTTGCGTCGAATCACGAGCGACATAAGGCGCCGGACCAAGGCCAAGCCAAGGTGCGCTGGATCTTGGCCAAGCCAAGATACGTCGGATCATGGCCGTGTGACCGCACCGAAATAGGCAGCGAGAGGAGCCGCCGAATCAATCTTTGAACTGCGCCGATTCAGCCAGCTATGGCTAACGCCGATTTGCCTCTGGGTGAAACAGAGTATCAAAAAAGCTTGTGGAAATCTTATGTGGGATGCCATTGGAGAGAGCGATTGCGTGGGCCAATGGAGTCTGATTTCGGCGAACCTTTCTCTCCACCAATGGACCACAAAGAGGGGATAGAAACGGGACGAAAAGCATGTAACTCGTGTAATGAGACTACTCCATTTCGCAGTAACAGGAGTACAAATCCCAGCATTCTCGTTGCAAAGAAAAGACCCACGAGGCGGGGACCATGCAAAGCACATGGATAACCTAGCAATAATTATTTCTTGCTCTCTGATGGCTGGTGTAGATTCTAAGAAATCAACTTAGAACAATTAAAAGAATAAAAATAAGCATGCACGAGGTGCTAATAAGGAGAGTGATCGCCAGAGACGCGAGGGCCTCAAAGGGTATAAACAATAATAATCAAGGGAGGGATCGCAAATATAAATACCTCAAATGCGGGGAATTGTGAGTGCTCCTTTCTCTTCCGATCGGCCGGCCGATGAAGAGAGTTCTTCTTGATTGATTACCCTTGTAAAATCAACAAACACCAATAAAAGAATATGGATTAGAACCAAGCTGAGTGTAGCATCAAATTCACAATAAAGATGAGCATGAAAATCATGTATAAGAACACACCTTGTTGGGTGTTGACCCTTAAACCCCTATGCAAAGGGTGGGATAAAAATATATGATGAATGCTAAGAATAATAAGTGTGCAAGTGTTGCACTGTGGGAGTCTCAATGTGATTGAGAAGATGAAGTAACAGAATGATGCATGCAGATGCAGTAATAAGAATAGAGAAAAGTTTAAGAAAAGCTAAGAAAGCATGTGAATGTTCCTGGCTGTAGATCGACGTTAGGGAGGAAGGCTCAAAAGGATGAAACTTGGACGCCGGGAGCCCTCCTCCTTGAGCCAATAGCCTAGTAGCACCTCCCTGTAAAAAAAAAAAAGGAAGATCTCTTTCGACAGAGCCGTAGGGGCTCTATTTATAGGGAAGATTGGAGGGGTTTAAGTCCCACAACAATTAGGATAGCTTGGTTTAGCAAGAGATAAACATTGGAAGGAGTCCCTCCTGCCATGGAAAAAGTCATTCCGAAGTTAAAAGGGGCTCAAAACGAGGAAAGAAGGAGGTTCCGGAAAAGTTCGGAATTCAACACGAATTGACGACCTGGAGACAATCGTTTCTTAAAATGACGCTCGCGGAGGAAACGTCAATTTAAGAATTGGCGACTTGCAGAGGGGCGTTATTTATAATTTAATACGAATTTCGGTCGGATCCAAACTCTCAAAATATAGCAATCAAAATGACGACCGACACAGGGGCGTTAATTAAAAATAACGCCTTGCACAGGGGCGTTAATCAAAATGATAAAAAGTCAAAAAGAATGGACGACCGTGAATTCGGGCGTCAATTAAATTGACGTCCGATTCAAGGTCGTTATTTCAAAATATTCAAAACAGGGCCATTTTTCATTTCTCAATATTATTTTTCTATTTTTTAGGTGGAGGTGCATCTCACTGTGCTATTCCAATGACTATTTTTTCGTATTTTTCTGACACCCGGAAGGCCACCAAATCACCTCTGGAAGAGGGTTAAAAATAATATTAAAAAATTCAAATTGAAATTGACGCCTTCCCAAATGTCATTATTTACCTTTTTTTCATTTTTTGATTTATTTAAAATCAAAATAACGTCCCATGCTAAGTCGTTAATTCCAAAAAATTCTAAAAAATCCTCAGAAAAATACAGAAAAATGAAAAATGAGTGGAATTGACGCCTAATGGAAGTGGCGTCAATTTTTTTAATTATTTTCTTAAATTTTCTTAAAATAAAATGACGCCCCCCCTTATGTCGTTAATTCAGAAAATTTCATAAAAATAGAGAAAAATACCCAGAAAATCAAAAAAAATAGGGAAAAATAAGAAAAGGGAGAAAAAAAGGAATAAATCTAAGAAAAGTGAGAAAAATAACTCAAACAAAGTTAATTTGAGGGTCAAATTGGGGCATTACAAGGTAATATGAGATGTACTCACAGTAACGTCAATTTTAACGTGTCTACAGCTGCCCCGCCTTGGCGTCTGTTTTGCAAGGGAGCAGAGCGAACTGAAAAGTAGATGCCAATGTGTGATGAGACACGCAATCAACATCACTTGATGAGAATTAAATCAAAAGCTCGAGATGAAGCAATCTCTGGAAATTCAATGAAATCAACGATGTTTGGATAAAAGAGGGAGTGTGCACGCGGGCACGAAGGAGAATGATCAACTTCCAGCGCGGTGGAAGTACCCCAGGTCACAAACCTGTAGGTTTCACCATTGGGGAGCGGTTACCAGCCAGTGTGGACGTGCTGCAGCCAAGGTGGATCAAGGGAAAGGACTAAAATAAGAGGATAGAAATCCAAATAAGGAGCTTTCGAGGAAATGACCCAAAACAGCGATAAAATGAACTCAGGATTCCATTCAGCAATGAATATCTCATATCTTGAAAGATTAAGATCAATTTGACTCTCCAATCAGCTTATCAGAATGATTTTTCAATGTTGTTTCAAAGTCCTATATGAATGCATGCTGGGTTTAAAGGAAAAAGTAAAACAAATGAAAATATAAGATAATCAAGGATAATATTGTTAAGCTGCCCAGACTGGGTCAAGAAACCGATTTCGCGAGCTGATACTAAGTCGAAGCCCGTTTATCCACGCACCAACTCGTAAAAGGGAACCATCGTCCCCAGTCTCGGACGGCTCAACGGCCTATCCGTATGACAAAGACTCCTCTGGAATCATCATTATTTTTGATGGAGGGGAACTCAAATTCCAGATTTACCAAAGCCACAAGGTCCTTGATATAATCTAATAGCGTATGTAACATATAGTAAGAATACATACAGGAAGATGGTGATAGCAATGAGCATGAGGGAACTGGGAGAGGAGATGCAAACACCGTGGGACTTGGATGATGATGCCCAGTCGGTGGGACCAAGAGCTTCTTTCCTGCGCTCAAAACTTCATTAGCCAAAATATAAGGAAGATAATAAGCAATGAATATGGCATTTAAGCATAGCAAGTATAGCATGAAACATAGCATTAATAGCAATCACAACATAGTCATCAAAGCAACCAAAGCTTGGTGTGGATAGCATTCAAGCATGTATTAGCAAGGTGAAGCATGTTTAGCATGAATAGCATGAGTTAAATCATAGCATTGCAAAGTATCATTGTTTGTTATTTTGTCATGAGGATGACAATCTTGGCATGTGAGATTGAGATTGGATGATCAGGATCAAGTAATGCCCAGTGGCAAAGTGATCAAGTGAAATCAGCAGGATTTTATTAAAAGATTTGGAGATGAACGATCAGTTAATGCCCAGTATAGAGAGATGGTAATCAGGAGTGTCCATAGTGATGAATCATGATGATATTGGGAAGAATCAAGAGATTGATAGCAGTGAATGGAGAGGACTCATCCCGTGCTCTTGGTCCTTACAAAATTATTGTTCCTGTAAAAACACCATCAGAAAATACAATGCAATTTTTTTGGATTTTGAAATATGCATATTTTTATGGGTTTTTTTAAAAAAAGATATACAAATTTTTATGGATTTTAGATAATATTTGAATTTTTTTTGATGTTTTTAGAAAATATTCGATTTTTTGGATTTTGATCAGGAAATATTCAATTTTTTGGATTTTGATCAGGAAATATTCAATTTTTTTGGATTTTGATTTAGACTTTGTTAATGCAGCATCAAAGGGTGTTTAAACCACTGGCTAGGGGTCCTTGTACCTTCCCTTTTCACTAAAAACTGCCCAAAGCTGGGTGTGCATTGAAGGGTGGCGCCCTATAACCGACTGCCCTTGATTAACGGTGCCCCTACCAAGGCCATACCCGAGAAACATTCGGTCTTAGAAGGAGAAAAGAAGAACAATTGGAGATAAGCTTTATGCAGGATGGGAGATGTCGGGACTTGAATTCCTTCCAAGGTATTTCCCCTCAAAGAGGTAGTCTGTTACGCCGGAGCTTTGTGCTTTTGATTTTTAGACCCTTGACATGCATACGACCAGGGTTTTCCTTGCAGGGACTTTGCCACTCTTGTCATGCCACAATTCATACTTTTGAATTTTTTTTTTCAAAATTTTGACTTGATTTTCATAATAGCCCTTTTGGCGAGATGTATATCATGAAATTCATATGAAAACTCATATTGATTTTGGGTCAAGACTGCCCCTATTTGAGACTCCTCTCGTATTGGAGAGTACCGAGGTTGGTCATCTCATCCGTCAACCTCTTGCACCTGCATTCGGCCGAGTAAAGAAGAGAAAAGACTTTCAGATATACTCATGGCATGGCCAAAGTAGGGACAGTGTTTAACCAAAGGAGCCGACTAAGGACGCCGTGAAGTGTGTGGAATGCCCAGCTGAGGGTTGCTCTTAACAAGCAGGGAAAGAACATCATACTCCCAACGCAGGGTTCTTTTAACCAAAGGTGCTGCAAAAGCAAGCCTAAAGACTCTTTTGTGAGATTTAATTAAACAAAAGCCTAAGATAAAGGTCTAAAACACCACTTTTAATCTTGTTAAGAAGCACTTCATTTTGAAAATCATGCATGAAGTAATGAGAAAATGATATCATAAAAATGCGTACTTACGCCAATATGTTATCTTGCAACCTTTGTAGAAGCAGCTGTCAGAGGCGAGGTTGATCATCGTGGGATAGTCCTCTTTGGCAGTCAAAAGGATTGGAAGCAAAGGATTGAAAGTGGCTTAAGAAGAAGGAGTGATGCCAAGACCAGACTCAGACGAATAAGGAGAAAAGGAAGAGAGGCAAGGGCTAGAATTCCCTTGCTAAGGCGCGGAGACCCTGATCACATGGAACAGTCTACAGAAGGAGCGGAGAATTAGAAGGAGGAGTGAGGACTAAAGCCTCGGAAGCAGTGGGAGAAAGGGCAGATGCCCAAAGCAGTGGACGTGGAAGAAGTTGGGTCGGACCCATGATCAGGAGGAATTAGAAGAAGAAATTGATAGATGGAAAGAGGCGGATCCGGAGGGTCTGGAGACAGAGGAGGAGAATCATGAGTGGAAGAAGAATCCGGAGGCTCCGGAGGGATAAAATATTTAGGGACGCGGGGCCCTGGGAAGAAATAGGGAAAAAGATGATGAAAAAGGAAGAAGAGGACAAAGGACGTGATATCCCTGAGGAGTAGGAAGATGAAACGGAGGAAAGATGGAGGGTCCGAAGGTTTCGGAGGAAGAAGATGCCGAGGGACGCGATGCCCAGAGAAGAGTGGATGAAAAGGGTCAGGAGGGTCCGGAGGTTCCGGAGGGAAATATCGAGGGACGCGGTGCCCTCGGAATGGAAAAAGATGATAGAAAAGGAAGAAAAGAATGAAGGACATGATGTCCCGGAGAAGCAGGAGGATGAATTGGAGGAAAGATGGATGGTCCAGAAGTTCCGGGGGTAGAAAATGGAAAGGGGCGTCATGCCCAAGGGATTGAGAGAGGGGTGAAGGATCTGGAGGTTCCGGGGGAAGAAGATAGAAAAGGGCGTGATGCCCTGGGGGAAAGTCCGGAGGTTCCGGAGGAAGAAGACGGAAAGGGGCACGATGCCTAGGGAGAATCAGTAAGAAGCCCAGAAGATCCGGACTTAAGGGTGTGCAGGGGCGCGATGCCCAAAGAGCGAGATCCGGAGGTTTCGGAGGAGGAAGATACCATGGGACGCGATGCCCAGTGAGGACGGGAGAGAAATTCGGGGAGTCCGGATGCAATGGTTGGAAAGGGGCGCGATGCCCTTGGGGAAGATCGGAGAGGGCACATTGCTCGGGAAGTGTAAGGGGACATGGAGATAGAGGCGGAAGATATAGGAAATGTGGGGGATCCGGAGGTTCTAGAAGGCGGGTAAGACACGGGTTTGGAAACCCGGGAAGAAAAAAGTGCATGTGGATGCAATAGAATGGATGCGATGAATGCATGGATGTAACAGAATGCATGAGATGCAAAGAATATGAAGAACATGAAGGGAGAGAGGATGTGATCCTCCTCCTTACCCCTGGAGTGGCCCATGAAGAAAATGCGATAGACAAGAATGTGGATGGCGTTGAATGGAAGGTGGGTAGAATAGTGGAAAGCCCTTTGGCACCAAGATAACCGCCCCTCCATGGCAGTGAATGTGTATAGCCAATCGGCCCAATGGATAAAGCAAGAGCCCATGATGAAGCTTCAACAATGAATGACAACTGCCTTGGAGAGTGAAAAACAATAGTGTGAGAGAGTTGGAAAGTTGGGATAGGAAGCATCATGTTGCCTAAGGATTGTAGCGTATGAAGAATATTGATCAAGGTGGGCGTTCGTCCCTTGTATGGAAGAAAAGGTTCAAGATTTGAAAGTTGGAACAAGGGGTGCCCTACCCGGCCCTTGGGTGGCATCAACGCTTGGCATTCTCTCTTAGTGAGCAGTGGCGGGGACTTGGCCTCTTCAACCATGCTTGGCACAACAACCCAGATTGGCATTCGACAAATAAGCTCTTGCATCTTGAACATCATGGCCGTGGCCAAATCTTTCTTTTTCGGCTCTTGATCATCTTCAGCACAAGTACTTACAGAAGGACACCCGTTCCGAGTAGTAAAGGGGGGTGAAGCGGAGGCGGAAGGTTCCATGGATGGTGGAGGTATAATGGAAGGTCTTGGAGAAAGGATGAGTGGAAATGGAGGTTCAAACACGTCGAGCTTCCCCCTTTGCTCGGAAGCAGTCAGGGTTGGCTCGAGTGCAAAAAGGGGTGGATCCTGCTCAGGATTAGCCATGGGTGAAGATGGAGGGTTAAGTGGTGGAATAGAGGTGGCTAGGTTACGGGTTAAAGGTATAATGGAGGGCCGAGGTGGCGGTAATGGGAGGTTAATTGAGGAAGGTTCGGTGGTGGGTTTGCTGGAGGCCGGTGTTATGGAGGTTGACGGTGGAGTTGACGAAAGTTTGGTGGAAGGCTCGACGGAGGCTGGTGTTATGAAGGTTGATGGCATAGTGGGAGGTATAAAAGAAGGGGGTTTAGTGCGGAGGAAATGCCGCATGTGGCGAATGGTGTTAGGGATAGAAGGTGACTCATGATGTGTCGTTGTGGGTGATCGAAGTATCGACCCATCATCGTAACACCAGTAAGTCTTAGAAAGGGGGGTTGGATTGGGGATGGTGGCTTCGTCCTGAGCAAGGGGTTCATCAAGTGGTAGCAAAGGGAGAGGGAAGCGAAGGAAACTCGGAAGGGGTGCTTGCAGAGCTTCGTCGTATGCCGTCTCAAATTCTTCAATTGCCGATTCTTCATTAGCAGGTTCAAGTGGACACCGTAGTGAAGGCGTGTATGTGGGTGGTGGAATGTAATGGTATCGTGTACGTGGAGGGGGAGGGCCATATGCGTGAATTGGGTGAATGGGTGGAGAATGGACGGCATCCACTTGAATGTTGAAACCCGCCGGCTCTTGCTTGCTCGTACTGTCGACGCCGTAGCCGTCTCTCCTATCCTTCCAATCTTTCTCCATCTTTGTAATGTCATTCAGAGCGGCGTGGAGGGGATTGACTGGAGTAGAAGGAGCGGGCCGTGGGCTCGTAACCCTCTTTAATTGTTCCTCCAACGAAGTGACTTTGTCGAGAAGCGTTTGTTGGAGGGGCATGACTTGAGCAACAGAGGGTTGGCAGGGCCTTGAAGGAGGGGCCGCATAAAAAGGCCGTGGAGGGGGCGTGATGAGCTAACCCAAATGAGGACCCGGCGGGGCCGGGTTGGAAGGAACAGATGGGCCTTGGGGCCGTGAATAGGGAGGAATAGAAAGAGGCGGATGATGGTCCACCCGAATAGGAGTATGAATAGAAGAGGGAAGTGGGTGATGGGCCACCCGCATAGGATTGGAAGGAGGATGAGAGGAATGAGATGCACCCTCAACAACGGCCTTAAGGGCTTGGATTTGTTGAGGGGTGAGATGATCTAATGCATGCAAGATCTGGGAGACCTTCTCATCGTCGGGAGGAGACGGTCCCGTAGGAGTAGTGGCTCGCGATTGAATCGGGGGACCATGAGATTGGACATTGCCCATGGGTCGGGCAACGCCATAAGAATGAGGGCGTGGTCCCTTGAAAATATGATGAGAATTATGATGTTGAGATTGAGGAGTATAGGATGTGCTAGGTTGTGCATCCTCATTAATATAATTAAGATTAAACATGTTATTTTGTCTATCAAGATAAGCCATTATGCAATCAAAGTTCAAGCAAAACAATTTGCAAAGAAGCACCCAAGTTGGAATGGTTACCGTTGATTTTTTGTTTATTTGAACCTTTGTGAATTAATGATTTTTAACAAATTGACGTGATCACTCAAGGGATGAACCTAGTTTCAAATGTGGTTTTCTCCGGTGCCAACTAGGAACACTCTCTCACTGTGCATAGGTGAACTAAACCCGGGACTTCAAAGGTACAACCTGCCCAGCGTCCGTGAGGGAATCCACGGGTGCGGGGACTTACGGAGGCTTGGTTTAGGAATTTCCGGTCCAATGAGACGGAATGCTCAATGGAAGGTCCTTCCTTCACCAAGAGGGGTGTAAGATCTCCTAACAATGTGGGGAGAGGAGGTCTCCCAAACCAATGCAAATGGATGAATGCAGTAGGCAGTATCAAGCAGATAACAACACAGAACAAAATGACGACCTGGGAAAGGTCGCTATATCAAGAAGTAGCGTCTGAGCGTCAGTCGCTAGTCACTGCGAAAAGTGCAAACAGAGGAAAATAGCACCTTAGGATGAGGCGCTATATATAGAATGGACGCCCGGGAGTTGGGGCGTCAATTATCAGTAATCCAGATGAATAATCAATGAAAATCAAAATAACGCCTTCCAGTAAGGCGCTGTACGAGTGAAAGACGCCTCTGACAGGGGCGTCCAAAGAAAATGACGCCTTGGTGTGAGACGTTATTCTGGAAAATGACGCCTCAATGAGGGGCGTTAATTCCCAGAAACAGTCCAACGGCCAGAAATCTCAAACAGTGGAAAATATCGATAGGAAGGAATGACACTCACAATCACAATATAAGAGTCATGGCAATCAATAAACATATGAACTAGGATAAAGCATGCTCATCATTTTTTTTTAAGAGATGGATAAATGGAATTTCTAAAAATCTATCAAACTAACCAATCACATAGGGAAAGTGCTACGTGGAGCACAAAAGGAGGCACACCGTGGGTGCAAAAGGGGAGATGGGACACGTGGGTGCCCAAGGGGAAGGGTAATCAAAAGAAAAACAAAAGGGGTCCCACCGTGATCGCCAATTTGTAGATTCTAAGAAATCCACTTAGAATAATTAAAAGAATAAAAATAAGCATGCACGAGGTGCTAATAAGGAGAGTGATCGCCAGAGACGCGAGGGCCTCAAAGGGTATCAACAATAATAATCAAGGGAGGGATCGCGAATATAAATACCTCAAATGCGGGGAATTGTGAGTGCTCCTTTCTCTTCCGATCGGCCGGCCGATGAAGAGAGTTCTTCTTGATTGATTACCCTTGAAAAATCAACAAACACCAATAAAAGAATATGGACTAGAACCAAGGTGAGTGTAGCATCAAATTCATAATAAAGATGAGCATGAAAATCATGTATAAGAACACACCTTGTTGGGTGTTGGCCCTTAAACCCCTATGCAAAGGGTGGGATAAAAATATATGATGAATGCTAAGAATAATAAGTGTGCAAGTGTTGCACTATGGGAGTCTCAATGTGATTGAGAAGATGAAGTAACAGAATGATGCATGCAGATGCAGTAATAAGAATAGAGAAAAGTTTAAGAAAAGCTAAGAAAGCATGTGGATGTTCCTGGCTGTAGATCGACGTTAGGGAGGAAGGCTCAAAAGGATGAAACTTGGACGCCGAGAGCCCTCCTCCTTGAGCCAATAGCCTAGTAGCACCTCCCTGTAAAAAAAAAAAAAAGGAAGATCTCTTTCGACAGAGCCGTAGGGGCTCTATTTATAGGGAAGATTGGAGGGGTTTAAGTCCCACAACAATTAGGATAGCTTGGTTTAGCAAGAGATAAACATTGGAAGGAGTCCCTCCTGCCATGAAAGCCATTCCGAAGTTAAAAGGGACTCAAAACGAGGAAAGAAGGAGGTTCCGGGAAAGTTCAGAATTCAACACGAATTGACGACCTGGAGACCGCGGAGGAAACGTCAATTTAAGAATTGACGACTTGCAGAGGGGCGTTATTTATAATTTAACACGAATTTCGGTCGGATCCAAACTCTCAAAATATAGCAATCAAAATGACGACCGACACAGGGGCGTTAATTGAAAATAACGCCTTGCACAGGGGCGTTAATCAAAATGATAAAAAGTCAAAAAGAATGGACGACCGTGGATTCGGGCGTCAATTAAATTGACGTCCGATTCAAGGTCGTTATTTCAAAATATTCAAAACAGGGCCATTTTTCATTTCTCAATATTATTTTTTCATTTTTTAGGTGGAGGTGCATCTCACTGTGCTGATTCCAATGACTATTTTTTCGTATTTTTCTGACACCCGGAAGGTCACCAAATCACCTCTGGAAGAGAGTTAAAAATAATATTAAAAAATTCAAATTAAAATTGACGCCTTCTCAAATGTCGTTATTTACCTTTTTTTCATTTTTTATTTTATTTAAAATCAAAATAACGTCCCATGCTAAGTCGTTAATTCAAAAAATTTTGAAAAATCCTCAAAAAAATCCAGAAAAATAAAAAATGAGTGGAATTGACGCCTAACGGAAGTGGCGTCAATTTTCTTAATTATTTTCTTAAATTTTCTTAAAATAAAATGACGCCCCCCCTTATGTCGTTAGTTCGGAAAAATTCATAAAAATAGAGAAAAATGCCCTGAAAATCCAAAAAAATAGGGAAAAATAAGAAAATGGAGAAAAAAGGAATAAATCCAAGAAAAGTGAGAAAAACTACTCAAACAAAGTTAATTTGAGGGTCAAATTGGGGCATTACAAGGTAATATGAGATGTACTCACAGTAACATCAATTTTGGCGTGTCTACAGCTGGCAGAGGTAAGAACGAGAGCTCAATGCTTCTTCACGGGAGCGATCTACGATTGATGGAACATTGAGACAAACAGAGTGATGATCGTTTCGTGCCCCAGGAGAGTGAGAGAAAATTTTCAGACAATCATGATCCCAGAATCCTACCCATGCTATCGAGTAAACTCCAGGATTCAGTATCTGCAAAGAAGCTGGTAGAAAACACGTGGCCTAATCATGAGCTACAAATAGGGGAAAGGGGGGAGAAGGACATTCACCCATGCACATAATATACATAACAAGGAAAAGAAGCGTAAAATATACAGAATGTAATAAAATCCTAGAACGAGGCCACATGACCAACTATTTTATTCATCTAGAGAAAAGGGAGATACAAGAGATATGGCCCTCCATCGGGCGTAAAAGGAAAGGAAATAAGGTACAATCAACCCACCTAGTGGATTCACGCAGACGCTATCCCTCTCCCTCTCTTTCTCTCTTCTCTCCTTGGAGTTCTTCTCTCTGCGAGCTCTCTTTCTGTTCGTATCTTCTCCGCTTGTTCTCTTCTTTTTTTACTTTGCTTCAACTTCTCTCCCTCTTTTTCTTCTTCATCATCTCTTTTTATAGGGGTGACAGGAGTTGATCCGGCGCAGAGTGGTGCCACTTTGGATCGGTGTTGGAGTGAGGCCCGTCCGGCACCGTGCGACGCTTCTCGAGTGGTCTGGGGGTGAGGCCCATTCGGCGCCAGGCCTGGGGAATGAGGCCCATCCACCTTAGATCAGGACAACCAGCCCGTTCCGACGCTAAAATGGCACTGGATTGCTTCATGTATTGCGCTTAACAATGCCGACTCGAGTATCTTTGATATTTCACTTTTTGCCACCGGGTAGAAATGGGTGTTCCTTTTCCGGGACGTATCGTTGGGCGTATTACGCGAGTTTTACATCGTCCTTCCTGTGGATGCATTTTTGGGATCTCTTTTATTTTATTTGTTTATTTGTTTATTTGACTTATTTGGTGCGTGGGCGTGCTAGTCACAAAGTGATGACTTATTCGGGCTTCAAAGAAGCCATTGGTGCACGCCGTCTGACTGATCAGACGATAGTGGATATCGTGTCGGGACTAAAACCCGCCGTGCCGTAAAGGCCACGACGTTAATTAAATACCATCTTCGTTACGTCTTCAACATGGCCTAAAATTAACATTAATAGAATGAGATAACGACGACCATGACTTGCATTAAACCGCCCCGTGTTGGGGTGAAAACGTTTAAAGCATGTTGGTCGCCTGTCGACCATTTCATGTTCGGACGGAAGTCCGTATTGAAGACGTAACGAAGATGGGGATAAAACCCGCGCAAATATTAGCCGAGTATACGGCAAATTTAATGAAAGTGCGGGATTAGATCCCGACAGGAACCGGTCGATTTTAATGAACTATGGGCCCATGGCGACATCGGGTCGTGGCCGTGCCGGAGTGACCCCCCAGGTCTAAAGCTAATTTACCGAGGCATCGTTGATATCCCTTTCACCGAGATCGGGAGAGCATGGATTCTGGAATGGACTTTATCGTATTTTTGTTTAGTTATTATTATTATCTTGCTCTCACGGAACTACATTCATCATTGTACTATCATTTTTTATTATTATTTATTATTATTTTTTTCTATTTTTGATTCATAGATTTTATCATCTTTTTTGGTTTCAATTTTATTTGATTATTCCCTTTTTATCATTTCGACCTTCTTATATATATTTATTTTTATTACTGTTGTTTTTTTTTAACATAGTTTCGTTATTGTTCATTCCTTCATTTATTCATCATTTCTATCTTCTTATTTTGTTTATATATTTTTTTGTGCAAGAGGCGGCCAATAAGTAGAATATGTTAACAAAAATAAATGGAGAAAAGGATTGAAAGGCAAAGGGGAACAGTGCGACCGCCGATTCAAGTGTTTGGGCATTTTGGCATTTGTGTTGGTTATGTATAGAATGTTACATGAATGGGTTGTGTGAGCGGATGTGTCAACATGGGGGTTTATGAGTGTGAATATGTGGGAGGTAAAATGACGGGAGGATGGAATCTTGCGCACAAAGGCGTTGCCGAATCACCTCTCCCCCCCTTCATTTTATTTTATTTTTTTAATATGATCGAGGATGAATCGGCGTGAGAAAGATGAGCGGGGGGTGATCCGACGTGCCCGTGTGCACGTAGGTTCACCTCCGCCTCTTGAATTTTTTTTTTAAAGGGTGGTTTCAGTCGATCGAACCAATTCGGTCGGTCGACAAAACTTCCCAGCAGCAGGAGGGAGGGGAGTTGCATCGATGCAGGTACACTCCCTGCGTCGATGCTGGGTCGCTCGGTAGGAACTGAACTGGGGAGGGGTCGACCCACAATGCTTGGGCCTTGCAGTCTTCACGCCTTAGATAGATCTTTTGATTGTGTTTGGATTGTTCACTTAGGAAAGTCAATCAAGGGATCTATTGTACATGTATATATGTGGGGTTGATTCTACACTTATGGTGTGTACGGTTCAATGCAAGGGAGGATATGCATGGACCCTCTTAGTGTTGATTCATGAAGATGCAGTAGGGAGTTCAAGGTTGAATTTGATGAGTATGAGGTCGGCGGGGAGGCAAGTCAGAAAAGACAAATGGTCGACGCAGGGCCAACTGGGGAAAGAAGAGGTCAACGCAAAGGGAGCCTTGGGTGACGTGGAGGAGTCCATGGCACAGCCGAGCAGGGTTTGCACAGAGGGTCAGAATTGCAGAGGTCCTTTTTTACTCTTAATTCATGAGGGCTCAGACATTTTTGTTCATGGACGAGTCTTTTATTTATTTCATTTTTTGTTTTTGTTCTCATGGTTAGCATTGTTAAGACATGCATTTTTTTCCTTTATCTGTGTTCCTAGCGAAATTTTGACAGCATATCCCCCGGACCTGGGTTATGTGGGGTGAAAAATAGAGGCCCTGTGGACTGTAAAAATTTCTCACCCCATGTTTACGTGCAGGGGAATAAAGAAGAGGAGAAAATGGAAGAGAAGATGAGAAGAAGAAAAGAAGAAAAGGAAGCCCTCTTGATGCCCCCAACGGCACACTCATGTGCCTTCACCAGGCACACTCTTAGTGCCTTACACGGCACACCCCTTGAAGCCCCCAGTGGCACACCCTGTAGATGACCTCCCCGACACACCCTGCAGTTGGCCTTTAACGGCACGCCCAGTAGGGCCCCTGGCCGGCACACCCCTGTGCCCCCCAAGCGGCACACCATGGAGGCCCGCCAGCGGCACACTCTATCCAAGGCCTTTAACATCACTTCCTGGCCACCCTCCAGCGGCACACCCGCCTTGAAGCCCCAGCGGCACACCATTCTGGGCCTTTCAATGGCACGCCCCTGCAAGCCTCCCAGCGGTACACTTTTCTCAGCCCTCAGTGGCACATCATTCCGCCCATCCACCGGTGCGCTCTAATTTGTTCTTCACCCGATGCAACCGGCAAAAGAGATCAAAGGCCATGCCCTACGGCCCTTGGCGCGCAGCGGGAATAGCTCAAGGCTAGCTGAGGTGTCGCCCTCTCAGGATGGCACGCAAGGTACCCCACGATCAGAGACGGGACCGGAGTCAACTCCCATTTAATGCTGACCCGCCATCAACGTTCCCGCCACCAAGGTTATAAAAACCCCTCCTCACTGTGAAAAGAAAAGGGGGAGTGGCCGGAGAAAAGAAGAAGTGCTCCTGCGAAGAAAAAAGAGGAGAAGAGAAGAGGAAAGAGAGGAAGAGGCAGGGGGCTCTCTCCGGCGGACTCTACACACACAGAGGCAGAACTTCGATCAGAGGAAGAGGAGAGGCAAATAGAGATAAGAAGAGAAGAAGAAGAAGAGAGAAGAGGAGCCCCCCGCTCCGACAACCGCCGCCTAGGCGAAGAGAAGAAGGAGAAGAGAAGAGGAGCCTCTTGCTCCACCCACCACCGTCTGTGTGAAGAGAGAGAGAGAGAGAGAGAGAGAGAGAGAGAGAGAGGGTCAATGTAGTAGGAGGGGATAGGAGAGGGCAGGGAGCCTTCGGTCCTCCCTGACCCCGTCCCTCTCCTCAGTTTGTTTCCTTCTCCTTTTCTTCGTTTATGTATTTCCTCCCTTTCCTATGAATGAAAATCCCCCTTTTTGTTGTTGTTCTGTTTGCTTAGCCTTCACCCTATGGTGCATGTAGTGGCTTGTCTTACGCTTCCCCTTTGGTTATCCTGCTTTTGGGTTGCCTGCTCTCCAAAACGTCGCAGAGTCTATCCAATTCAATGGGTAGTGTCCCTGGCGAGATGGCATGAGACTGGCCTCCTTCCAACGGTTTCCGTAACAGGGTCACCTCCATCTGGCACACCTAGCTAACCTTTTGCACCTTCGTTCAGCCCACCTGGCCTTTTCCTGGCACACCCTCAAGGTGCTCCACCCGGTACACTCCCAACGGCCCTTGGCCGGTGCATACTTCAGCCCCCCCACCGTTCACACATTTACCTGGCCTTTGCTTGGTACACCCTCAGGGTGCTCCAACCGGCACACTCCCAACGGCCCTTGGCCGGTGCATGCTTCAGCCTTCATTCGGCACACCCCGTGGCCACCCTTTACCCGTGATTCCCCGCTACCTGGCACACCCGTGCCCCCGTTCCACTGGCACACCCTGTGCCACCTTACCCGGCACACTTGTGCCACCCAGCTTCACCGGCTCACTCATTCCAACCCATTCCGGTAAACCCGTGCCGCCCCACTCTGGCAGACCCGTGCCCTCACCTTGCCCGGCACACTTCACCTTCCTCCTAACCCGGTGCAACCTCAGCCCGCTTTAGCCCAGTGTCTCTCATTCGTTGTTTTCCCCCGATTTTCCGAAGCTTTCTTAAAGGTGTTGCTATCTCGGCACGGACCTCAAATTATTGGGTCATGCCACTCCTTGTGGGCGTGTTCCCCTTTACCCCCCTTACCATCCGGGTCAAGAGGAGATGCTGTCGAATTTTCATCAGAGTTAACATAATTACAATAATAAAAAAAAAGAAAAGTAATAATGCAAAAGGAAATAACAAATGAACAGAATAAACACTAATGTAACGGTTTCGCCAAAATAACAACGAACCCCGGAGATCCCGAATAACTGAACACTCGCCTCTTCATGACGCTCTACCGAACATAACCACAAACATGGTCTGCATGAATAAAAGAAAACCAAATCAACTCCTCACATGCATTCCATGAATAAAAAGAAAGCTAATCATATGCATTTTATGAATAAAAGAAGACCCCCTTCACTTGTATTTCACGAATAAAAGAAACCCAAGTCAAACCCCCCTTTACTCACATTTCATGAATAAAAGAAAACTCCCCATCTGCATAGACCTTCCCCCTTGAGCCAGCCACAGCTGCACAGACCTCAGGCGTTCTTGCATCGGTCTCCCTTCAGCCTAACCTCCACCCGGTGCACCCCAGCGCCTCTCTCTCTCCGGTACACCCTCTGCGCCTCCACCCGGCACAACCTTAGCCTCCTGCCCAGTACACTCTCACAGCCCTCTAGCGGCACACCCTTTCCAACAATCTTGCCCCTTTACAGGTTTCCCATGTGCATCGACCTTCTCTACACCCCGATTTTCGGCCACATGCACAGACCCTAAACTCTATACACAACGTGCGCAGACCCTGAACTCTATAAACAACGTGCACAGACCCTAAACCCTATACACAACGTGCACAGACCCTGAACCCTATACACAACCTGCATAGACCCTGAACCCTATACACAACGTGCACAGACCCATCACTTGCACAAATCTTGCACCGACCTTGGCCTGGGCAAAACCTGCACCAACCCTGGCCTAACCAAAACATGCACAGACCCTCCCTCAGCATAGGTAAAACATGCACGGACCTTTACTCCGCCTAGGCAAATGTGCACCGACCCTAAATCCTACCTCTTAGCCTAAACGTTGCTGTAGACACGCCAAAATTGACGTTTTGACGATCAAATCTCATGTTATTATATAAATGCCCCAAGTGGACTTCAATATTCCTATAACATAAAGTTTTTCTATTTTTGTGAGTTTTTCTGCATTTTTCTTGTATTTTTGTGAGTCACGACTTGAGTAAGGGCGTTAATTTCAAAAGTAACGACCTGTTGTAGGGCGTTTTCAAAGAAAGGACGACCGTAGATGAGGGCGTCAATTCCTGGTGTTATCCCGTAATTTCTGGAATTATCTATTTTCAAAATAAAAGGTATTTTGTGAGTAACGCCTTTCATCAGGGCGTGATTTTAATTAACGCCGTTATCTCAGGCGTGTTATCTCAGTTTTCAAACAGAGGAAGGTTTTATTTCCAAAATTAAATCCAGGAAGAAACGCCCTTTCCTAGGTCGTGTTTCAAGAAACGTCTCTGTGAAGGTCGTCAATTCATTAATAGACGCCCTGTATTAAGGCGTGTTTCACTCCAGAGTCCTTCTTTTCCCCATCTTTCCCTCACAGTTCCCTGCTATCTTTGGACTCTTGCTCGATCTTAATCCTTCCTTGGATGCCTCATTACCCGTTCTTATCAATTCCCTTGTTTGATCACATCCGATTGACACTATAAAAGAAAATCTGGTTTGATCGTGTAAAAGGTTAACAACAACAACAACTCAAAAAGGTTGAGGATTTTTAAGTATTCAAACACGCAGAGCTTCCTCCTTCGAGCATTGATTTTTCTTCAACCCTCTGCATCCGTCCAGCGTCTTCCTGGTTCCCTTTACTCTTGTCAGGGAGAGCAGGGCGATATATATATAAGCTTGTTTGTTGTTCATCACATTCTTATCATCACTACTATCTCCTGTCGTTAGTTCTTTTACCGCATTTAGCATATCATATTCTTCCCTAGTTCTCTGCTAGGGGTTTTAAAAAGAAAAAAAAAGAAGGTGCGCATGTTGATGTCTTTTCATCATTTTTATGTTGGTTCTTGACTAGTATTACTGCACTTTGGCTGATCCCCTTTCTTTTGCTTGTCTTTCGTTGTCTTCTTACAAGGTAATCAATCAAGAAAACCCACTTCGTCGGCCGGCCGATTGGAGTTGGAGGAGTAGATCCACATTCATCCCGCATCCCGTTTTTCACCAGGTACATGCGATCTTATTTTTTTTTATTGAGGTAAACCCTCTGGCGATCACACACTCCCCTTGTGCACCTCGTGCATCGTTTCATCTCCACCATTATTTAGTGTTTCCCTTTTCCCTTCTTTTTTAACCTTTCCCCAAAGTGTGGATTTTAAAGGAATCTACAAATTGGCGATCACGGTGGGACATCCACTATTTTTCTTTGTTGATTACCATCTCCATTGGCACCCTCGTGTGCCCTTTCCCCTTTGACACCCTCGTGTGTCCTTTCCCATTGACACCCTCGTGTGTCCTTTCCCCTTAGGCACCCTCGCGTGCCCTTTCCCTTCGGTACCCTCGGTACCCTTTCCTTTGTGCCCCTCGGGCACCCTCCATTGTGCACTCTGCACATTCCCGGATCAGTCAATTGCTGCTTATTAACGCCTTCGACAAGGGTGTCTTTTGATTTAACGCCCCTCACAGGGACGTGTTTTTATTAATTAACGCCACCCTCAAGGGCGTGTCTTTATTGCATCTACTTACCTCATCTTCACTATTTTCTCGTCTGCTATTTAGCGCCCCTTACAGGGACGTGTTTCATTGATTAACGCCCATCTCCAGGTCGTCTGTTTCTATAACTGCGGTTTGTTGCATGCTGATTATACTGTCTGTGGAATAACGCCCCTCTCACAGGCGTGTCATTTATTATCAGCGCCTTCCATCAGGGCGTGTCTCTGAGTTTTGACATCCTCAGTTGCAGGCGTCCTTTCTTTATAACGCCTCATCCTAAGGCGTTTTTTTTCTACGGTCTGTGAGCCCCTCACAGAGTTTACGACAGCCACGCTGCCGTGTTTTCATTTAGTCACGACCTGCCACAGGGCGTGTCTTTCCTCTTGCTGTGAACACGACCTTTCCAAGGGCGTGTCTTTACTGTTCTTTTTCACAGATTGGCTATTATTCATTGCTTAGCATTTGTCTTGATATTATATTACTGCTTGGATCATCTTGATTTGCTGGCTTGGTTGAGAGACCTCCTCTCTCTATCCTAGGATCCACACACCCTTCTTGGAATCGGGACGACCCTCCATTGAGCATTCCGTCTCTTTGGACCGGAAATCCCTTTTCCAAGACCTCCATAAGTCCCCGCACCCGTGGATTCCCTCACGGACGCCGGGCTGGTTGTACCCTCGAAGTACCTGGAGTTTAGAGAACCTATGCGTTGTTAAAAGAGAGAAAAAAAAACTTAGTTGACCCGGAGGTTACATTCGGATCAAACTAGGTCTCATTTGGCAAAAAGAGTGGACTTTCACAAATAATCCACCCTAATTCAAACGTCAAACATTAAAATCTTGCGCTTCTTGCCAACCTTGTTTGCATAAACATAGTTGAGTGATTTGACTGCCTTGTTTGGATTGCATATTTTGTGACAGTTCCTTCATTAAACATCCTCTTTCTTAAGAATGAAGCTCCGTTCAGGTAAAACCATCAACATGTCAGGCCACGGATATTCTTATGATGATGAGAATGAGAACATGTTTGGTCAACATGAGGACCCTCCCCAGGATTCCTTTTATTATGAGGGGAACTACCTTCCTCCTCACCCCCATTACTCACAAGTCCATGTGGTCGATACCACTGTCCATGAGGCGGACCCTTCGTCTCAAGTTCCATCTTCCAACACTTCGGGGAACCCTTCCCCATCCATTAATGTCACAGATTTGATCCAAGCTCTCTCCCAGTTGGATGACTCCCAGCGGCAAGCCATTCAGGCCGCCTTAAAGGGGAAATCCGTCCTTTCTTCTTCTTCTAATCCCCCTCCGGCCGTGAGTGGCCATCAAATCATTAATGACCAGGCGGTCTTGCATCCCTCCTCCTCTCGTCCACAAACGCCTACTGCGGTCATGCCGGCCCAGCAGGCGAGCTATTCAGCAGTTAGGCATCAATCCTGCCAACCTCCTCGGGTTCTACGGACGCCTATACCACATTCTTTTATTCAGAACCAGGCCCCAGTCGAGCCCGATACCAACACTCTCTTGCTTCAGAAGCTAGCCAGCATGGAGGAGCAGCTCAAGAAGGTTACAGCAACTAAGAATGCTCCGGAAATTTCTCTTCCGACGTTGCCAGTATTCCATTTACCACCTTCTGAAATGCCGAATTTCCGGCGATATAATGGGACCGGTAACCCATTCATTCATTTAAAGGATTTCCGATATGAGACTTCTTTCTGGCAAGACAATAAGGCCTCTCTGGCCTATTTATTCAGAAGATCTCTTGAGGGACCCGCCCTCGAATGGTTTTATTCTCTGGAGCCAGCTGATGCCGGCGATTTCGATGTTATCCAAAGAAAGTTCTTGCAAAAGTACAGAGACCGGGTGGGACCTTCCCTTTCTATTACAGATCTGGTCGCTGAGAAAATGAAGCCCGATGAGGACTTCATTGTATTCGCTGATAGATGGCGGTCTATGGCCGAAAAATTGAAGGACACATTGTCAGAACAGGAGCAGGTGAAAATGGTCATTTCTAATGCAACTCCTCAATTCCGGCATATTTTGGCCATGAATCGGCTGACAACTATGGAAGAGCTCTATGAAAGAGCTCGTTATATACAAACGCAAATGAAGGATTCGCCCATCATGGGCATGTTTGAGCCGAAGCCTCGGCTGTTTAAAAAGAATATAAATGTCAACAGTGGGCCCACAACTGAGGGCACTGTCACAAACGAGCAGGTTGGCGTAGTTGGCCACCCCCACCACCAGTCAAACCCACGACCTCCGCCACCCCCACAGCAAAACCCCCATTTTACCTCCGCTCCACAGCGCCACTTCACACCCCAATCTTCTTTTGCTCCATCACCGAGCCAAGCGCCTCGCACCGACCCTCCAGCACCACCACAATACCACCAGGTCCCCCCACCTTCCAACTATGGCCAACAACAACGGAGACCACCACTTGGCCCCAAGAGGGCCCATTATCCGCCACTCCCAGAGAGTCTCCTTGACATTTTTAATGCTTTGATGGCCGCCAACCTGCTCGTCCTACCAAAAGAAAGAACGGTGTGGCCCGACAATGTTGACACATCCCAGTACTGTGCATTTCACCGCGCCCCTGGTCACAACCTTGATCGTTGTTTCCATTTCAGAGGTCATATTTATGATTTGAATGACCAGGGTGGCATTAATTGGGATGAAATGAGACAAGTCATCGCCACCATGAAAGAGAGAAGGCCGCATCGGCAACAGCAAAATCAGCAACAACAGCAGCCAGCTCCGCAGCAAGCTCAGCCACAGCAAGCTCCAGCACCCCAGCAGGACATGGGGATTGTCGTAATCCATTGCCGGAGCACGCTCCTAATCAACACGTGAACCCTGTCACGTCTCTCTACGAGGTGGAGAGAGGGCAAGGATGGCACGAAGAAAACGCCTTTGTCGGGGCATTCCACCATGATCCAACCCAAAATCAAACCCCGCGCCTTTTGCGCATTCCTCATTCCTCTCCTAATCTCCTATCGGGACGTTCCCTCTTACGCCCCGTCAACCCATCTACCACCACCAATTCCGCGACCTTGCCGGTTCGCTCTCTTCTTAACCGCTTACCACCACAGCAATCTAGCATTCCGCCTTCCACCACCAATCCCACATCCGCGACCTCCAGGCCACTCCTACTCCGCTCACCGCAAGCACCCGCTACTCCCTCTACCACTCCTACACCGGCAAGAGTTCCTCCGCCATCAGTACAACCACCTTTTGTGCCACGATCTCTCCTTATTCCACCACCTGCCAATGCTCCTCGCATTCGGATATCCCTCTCTTCTCCCACGCATCCTGCAAGGGCACCTTCTTCAAACACTCCTCCCATGCCTCCCGCGGGGGCATCGTTATTAAACACCACTACTACGCCTCCTACGGGGGCACCCCTTTTATTGAATTCCCCTTTGGTATCCCCTAGCAGGGTCTCTGCTACCGACGTTCCTTCCTCCTCTACCAACCCTCCTCCTCATATTGCCCCGACAGAGGCGCGTCAAGGCGTAGCGCCGCTCCGTAGTGGACAGATGTTCCACCGTGTTTTCCCACAGAGAGAGCTAGAGCCCGTGCAGGGGCCACAAGAGCAAGAACAAGAACAAGATTCAGTGCCGGGAACTCAGTATGATCTGTTAAAGCACCTGGATCGCACTCCAGCCAGAATCTCCATTCTTGAATTAATCAAGAGGTCCACCACTCATCAGCTGGCCTTGAAGGAATACCTGCAGAATGTTATGGTCAATGAGGACCTTCCGGTTGAACAGATAATTACAGTCTTAACCCCTACCAGCAGTCAGCCGGCAATCACATTCCATGAACATGAGCTAGCACCTCTACCAGCAAGAAAGTATGCCCTATGTATCACGGTTGATATCAACAAAGTGGCCGTTAAGTAGTGTTTGGTAGACACCGGTGCATCTATCAATGTGTTGCCTCCAAGCACTCTGAAGCTATGCGGTATCCCTGAGAGCCAGATACGGCCATCCACCATTACTGTCACAGCATATGACAATACAAAGAAACCCCCTCTGGGTATGATTACTCTCAAAGTCAGTTTGGGTCCAGCCACCATTACGGCAGATTTCCATATTCTGGATATGGACCCGACCTTTAATGGTATCCTGGGTCGCCCTTATATTCAGCAGCTTGACGCAGTGCCCTCTACAAACCATCAGTGCCTTAAGTTTCCGCACAAGGGCCGCATTATCAAGGTGACCAGCGTGCCGATCTTACCAGAGGAGGACATACATGTAGCTTCATCAGTTCCTTCCATGTGGCCAGCCAACAAGCCGTTATTATCTGTGTTAGACATTCCCCGTCCACGACCGATGCTATCTGAGACTGTTACCACCGTTGCTATGACACCCCTGCCTTCTAAGGGGAAGAAGAAAAAGAAAAACATGATGAATACCCCCGGCTGGAACATTCTGATAAGGATGGGATATCAAGATGGCAAGGGCCTGGGTGCCAAACTCCAGGGCAAGATTAGGCCCATTAAGCCTCAAAAAGTGATTGCACGAGGCGGCTTAGGCTACAAAGCACCGGGCAAGAATGAAGGAGAGCCGTGGGCTGTTATGACGTCCACCTTCAAGCCAGATCGCCAGCCGCTCACCTGGACTTTAAAGACACATTTTGTCACCGGTGGCGTTCAGAACAATGAACAGACTACCGTCGTTACTTCATTACTTGATTGTCAGGATGTGCACGCTAGACAGTTTGCGCGGCACATTGCCCCACTGGCCACTTACAAAGCCCTGGAGACTTTAAGGCCAGATAAAAGAAGAAAAATGGGTGACCCTGAATGTGACTGGTACAGGTGGTTTGACATGAATGACATCACTTTCTCTTTAAGCCGCCTGTTCATGCCGACAGATCCGGAATGGCCTCCGCTGATTCAAGAATTGATTGAAATGCCTGCCGCAATCACAGATAAAAGACAGATGTTAAGTGACTACACAGATACGGGGGAGCCAGATGTCCCCTTTGAAGAAGGATTCTCTGTGGATAGGTTGTGGACCGGACTTTTCTCCCTCACTTCTGTGCATCCGTCTGTGTTGGTTTCTCTCTACTCCCGTGGGTTTGGTCACGTGCCGCGACCACCACCGATTACCATCAACTTATCTCCCAATTCAATTCAGATTTCCCTCCCTATTGCTCCGTTGCTCCTCGAGCGATTTTTCAAAATCTCCATCTCGCCCCCGCATGGGCCATCTTTGATTAAACCTTTCTCCAAACTTGCAATCTCCACTCCTCCCACTATTCCCCCTTCACATTGCTTTTTACTTGAGAAAGAAAATAAAAACAAAGGAAAACATGAAAACGAAAAAAAACGCCAAATCTCCAACATTCCAATCCTCCATTTCTATTGAGGAGACCTCCTATTTTTCTCCCGAGCGCGTCCCGACCCAGGGGCCGCTCTTCCAAGATTCCTTGGTAAGTCTTTTCTCCCCCTCTGGTGAGGGGCCATCTTCTGTATCACCTCCTGTATCCACTTTTTCACCTCCTTCTTTCCTTTCTAATCAAGCTAGTTGTTCTTCCTCCTCTTTTTCCTCTTCTTCTAATAAAAATCATGAGGTAAGTTCACACAAGAAGCCCAAGGGTAAACAGATTCCTCGTAGATTCTTGTTGGAATTGGCCATCAGATGCCAAGCTTGTTTAGCCCTACCCGAATTTATGGAAGATCCGATTATCCTGCCAGAGTTAGAACAAGAGGATTTTGTTGCTTCTTATGAGGGTTTGGGCGTTTATGAAATCATGAATGATGAAGACCCCATTGAAGAGGGGGATGAGAGTTATGAAGGGTATGAGGACGAGGCTGATGCTTTTGCCAGTGGTATAAGAAGATTCGACGAACCATCAGCCTCCGTAGAAGAACCTACCAAAGAAATCAATCTGGGTACCGAGGAAGACCCTAGGATTGTCCTCATAAGCAAAAATTTACCGCCCTCCGAAGAGGAGGCGCTCATTTTAGTGCTTCAAGAGTACAAGGACACGTTCGCATGGAGCTATGAAGATATGCCTGGATTAGACCCTGCGCTCGTTGAACACCGTCTTACACTTAAGCCAAGGTCTGTCCCGGTAAAACAACGGTTGAGGCGTTTCCACCCTAGCATGGCTTTGAAAATGAAGGAAGAGGTCGATAAACTCCATAAGGCTAGATTTGTTAGAGTCGTCCTTTATCCCAATTGGGTGGCTAATATTGTCCCGGTTATGAAGAAAGATGGAAAAGTTCGAATTTGCATAGATTTCCGGGACCTCAACCGGGCATGTCCTAAAGATGACTTCCCCCTCCCTCATATCGATGTATTGATTGATAACACGGCAGGATTTGAGACTCTTTCTTTCATGGACGGCTTTTCAGGCTACAATCAGATTCGTCTGGCTGAAGAAGACCAAGAGAAAACTTCATTCACTACACCATGGGGCACATATTGTTATGTGGTCATGCCCTTTGGACTTAAGAATGCTGGAGCCACTTATCAAAGGGCTATGATGGCAATTTTTCATGACATGATTCATATTTATATTGAGGTGTATGTGGATGACCTGGTTGTGAAATCAAGGACAAGGATTGAGCATCCTGGGGTTCTGGCTAAGGTTTTGCAGAGATCCCGAGAATATCAATTGAAAATGAACCCCAAGAAGTGCGTATTTGGCGTTTCTTCAGGGAAATTACTTGGATTTATCGTTAGCAAGAGGGGAATTGAAGTTGATCCCAACAAGGCGAAGGTCATTAGAGATATGCCTCCTCCCAAGAATTTGAAAGAAGTTCGAGGATTAATCGGGAGGTTGCAATTTATTCGCCGCTTCGTCTCCCAGCATTCACAAAGATGTAGGCCGTTTTACGAGCTTACCAAGCCGGGAGTCAAGTTTAATTGGGATGACAAGTGTCAGGCAGCCTTTGACGGATTGAAGGATTATTTGGTCAATCCTCCTGTCCTGAGGCCGCCAATTCCAGGCAAGCCGCTTATTCTCTATGTTTCAGTCCTGGATGACTCCGTAGGTGCTGTCTTAGCTCAAGTGGATGAGGAAGGTAAGGAGAGGGCAGCATACTACTTGTCTAAACTCCTTAACCCCTGTGAGCAGAGATACTCAGCCATGGAAAAGACTTGTGCAGCTTTGGTTTGGGTAGTTCAGAAGTTAAAACACTATTTCCTAGCTCACGAGGTTCACCTCATTGCACGCATGAATCCAATCAAATTCCTCCTTGAAAAACCTGTCCTCACTGATCGATTAGCACGCTGGCAAAGCTTCCTTTCTCAATTTGACATCACTTACATTCAGCAAAAAGCTATCAAAGGTTATGCCATTGCCGAACATCTTGCTCACCACCCTCTCCCCCGCTTTGATCCGGCCAATTCAGAGTTCCCAGATGAAGAATTAATGTCCATTAATCAATCCCATGATCCTATGTGGACGTTACATTTTGATGGAGCTCTTAATTCTCAAGGAAGAGGGATCGGCATGGTTCTCTTAACACCCGAAGGGGTCACCATACCATTTGCTGCTCGGCTCACTTTTCCCGTCACCAATAACATAGCCGAGTATGAAGCTCTTTTGGCCGGTCTTAAAACCGCTCATCAGTATGGTGTCACCCATTTGCGAATCGTCGGTGACAGTCAGCTTATTCTACGCCAAGTGTTGGTCAAGTGCCGCACCATCAATCCTAAGCTCAAGCCCTATCAGGAACTCGCTTCAGCTTACGCCAAACTCTTCATTAAATTGATTTTCGTTCATGTCCCGCGTAGCCAGAACATCTTGGCTGACGCACTTGCTTCTTTAGCTTCCGCTTTAGTCTTCCCTCCTGAGCGTGATTTTCATGTCCCCCTGATTCATCAGCGTGATACTCCAGCCATTAGGGATCGTTCTTTTCTTGATATAAGGGATCAGGTGCTTGAGAAGGTTAGACGGAAAGAAGCTCTTGAAGGCAAAGAGGTCATGCTTTTGGATTGGCAAGAAGAGTTGGCTGACGAAGAAAAGCCTTGGTATTATGAGATTGCCAGATACTGTAATGATCAGTCTTATCCCGAGGAAGCCACTGCCGAAGAAAAGAAAGCAATTAGGAGAGTGGCTCAACGTTATACTTTGGTTGGAGGTGTGCTCTACAGAAGAGGGCTCACCGGTGTTTTATTGAGATGCCTCGATGATGATGAATTGTGGAAGGTTGTGGAAGAGGCGCATTCTGGTGTGTGTGGTGGTCATGTGAACAGCCAGATGCTAGCTAAGAAGATCCTTAGACTAGGTTTCTATTGGCCCACTCTAGAAGAGGATTGTTCTATCTATGTTCGAAGGTGTGTTAAGTGCCAACTGCACGCCGACAAGATTCATTCTCCTGCTTCTTCACTCCATCCTACGTCCTCCCCATGGCCTTTTTCCATGTGGGCTTTTGATATCATTGGACCTCTTGGTGACTCGAACCTCCTGACCAAGTAAAAATCATTCATTCTCACGGCAACGGAGTACTTCACCAAGTGGGCGGAAGCAGAAGCTTATGTGGAAATTAAAGCATCAACCGTTTGCAAATTCATCATGAAGAACATCATCACGAGGTTCGGCATCCCGAGCACCATCGTCACCGACAATGGACCTCAATTTATCTCCCAAGATCTCAAGGATCTCTGCAACAGGTATAACATTGCATTGCATCATTCTTCTCCCTATTATCCGCAGGGCAATGGCCAAGCAGAGGCCACCAATAAAACCTTAATCAAAATTGTTAAGAAGACGTGTGAGGCTAATAAATTCTCGGACTGGCCAGACAAGCTGGTTGAAGCTCTTTGGGCCTACCGCACTTCCATTCGAACCCCCACTGGGCAAACTCCTTTTGCCCTTACTTATGGAATGGAGGCCGTAGTCCCTTATGAGGTTCTTATCCCGTCTCTGCGAGTACAATTGGATGAGGAGCTCTCTATCGATGAACGTCGTGATTCACTCCTTGCCCAATTGGAACTCCTAGATGAGAAGCGTCTGGTCGCCGCTGAACATGCGCGCGTTTACCAAAACAGGCTCTCACGTTTTTATCAAAAGAAGGTAATTGAGAGAAAATTTAAGGTCGGTGAAATGGTAATCAAAAGAATTTTTGTAAAGCCGGGTGGCCCTCGTTCAAAGCTCCAACCAAATTGGGAAGGGCCGTTTGTTATAAAAGATGTTTATCCTGGCAATGCTTATAAACTGGTTAATGCTGAAGGAGAGGAATTAACTCACCCCTGGAATGGTTTGTATCTCAAGAAATATTACCCCTGAACAAAAATCCAAACAAAAATTGAAAACTTCACAAAAATCCAAAGAAAATAGAAATCTCCCAGATAATCCAAAAAAAATCTGAATATTTTCAAAATCCAAAACAAAAAGAGTTTTTTTTCATGGTTCTCCCTTTTGGGCTGACATGACATGCAAAGGTCCCCGGTCCGAAAGGTCAAAATCCAGAATCCATTTGTCAGTCTTGCTAATTTAAAATGGGAGTTGACCCCGCACACACTACACACTTTACTCTTGAGCTCAAGCAGTGCAAAATCTGATGGAAAGTCGAAATCAAACTAAAGGCGAAAGACGATATCCATTCTTTTCTTCTTCGGCCCACAAGAGAGGAAGGGAGGTCTTGAGGTAGACACGCCAAGCCTATCCGCCGCCCTAGTAGGAGGAAGTCAGGGCCCAAAAGGGAACAAATGCCACGAAAGCCCAAGTACAATTAGGTCGCTCATCAGTTCAAATCTATTCAATGCAAATCAATTCCGAAGTGAAAGTCAAATAGTAAAAAGAAAAGCATGTCAAGAGGGCAAAGTCCCCGCAAGGAAAACCTTGGGCGTATGCATGCATTATGAAGAGGCAAAAAAGGCAACAAAGCATCCCTACGCCAAAGACCGAACCCCAACAGGCATAAGGATAGGGGAGGTAGCTTTGCCTCAGGCATCTTTGAATCTTTTGTGGGCTTCCTCATAGCTTCTCCTTTATTTTTGGAAAAGTCATGAACCAGCAGAATGGTTGAGACAAACCGAAGAGAATGCACTGTACGAAATCTTGTGTGTAAGTTCAACCATATTCACGCCAATTCCCCTTTTAATTATTCAAGAAAGGTCAATGGATCTTAGATGATGACCAAGTAGGGTCCACCACCTTAATGACTTTATCAACCCAATTTGGGAAGAGTAAAATTAACGCCTTTTTTCAAGGCGCGTTCATATTAATTCACGCCTCGCTTAAAGTCGTCTCTTTAAAAATAACGCCTCTGGAGAGGTCGTGTTTGCAACAAAATTCAAAAATCTTTTAAAAAATCACGCCGCCTGGAAGGGCGTCTTTCACGATAGTAACGACCTAATCTAAGGCGTGTTTTTTAGAAAAATCCTCAAAAAATATATATATACAGAAAAGAACAAAAATAAATTCTTCATGTTGCGTGAATTGCATTCTTGCTTGGACATCTTTTAATTATTGTTTGCATACGTGTGATTGCATGAGGCATCTCCCCAGATTTGATTATTTCATTTTGCCTTATTAAAGGCTTGGCCCCTTGACCCATTACTAAGGTCAGAATATTGCCACCCCTTGCTCACCGGGCAAGGGGCCAAGTCGAACAGATGAATTAACCTGTTTGTTCAAGTGAAAACCGCAGCTGCAGATACAGGGCAAAGTAAAACAAACACGAGGCACGTGGAAAGAAAAAGTACACGAACACAAGTCCACAACCACACAAGTACTCAGGTAACAAAAGCTCAAATCTCATATATATATATGTATCATCATGTCTATCATGTACAGGTGTGAAGGTGGAGGAGTACAAGTACAAAACTCTCAGCTCTCGCCTCCACCCTCCTCTACTCTCCTGCTCTCAACCTCCTCCTCACCATCCCGAGCTAGCACTGGTGGAGGAGGCATAGGCCCCCGTGAAGAGGCCGGAACCCGAACGTGTCCTCCTGCCTCGCTCCTCTCTCGGAGGGAAGAACCCGCCACAAAGGTGGAGCTGGTGAAGGAGTACCCTGCAGCCCGTGCTCGCTCACGGCCTCGCTGCAACCGCTCCTCGGACACTCGAAGCCGCTCCTGGGAAAGGATCAACTGGGTCCTCGAATCCGCTAGCTCACGCTCCCGCGCCGTCAGCTGCTCCTGGAACCGGGCACGCTCCGCCTGGTGCTCCTCCCGCTCACGAGCCCGCTCCTCGCGCTCCCGAGCACGCTCCCTCCTCTCCAGCTCCAGGGCAACTCGCAGCTCGGCTACGTCCTGAGGAAGCTCACTGCGTTGCTGCAGGGCCCGCTGAAGCTCTACGATCCGCTGATCGCGGATCGACAACTCGGTACGTATCGCCTTCAGCTGAGCAGCCTACAAACAGGTAAACAAATCATCAGTTCCACAGTTCAATAATTCATGAAATGAAATAACAACATGTGACTGAAGGTAGATCACGCACCTGTGAGCTCGTCGCTCGGAAGCCCTCATCTACGCAGATAAGAGTGGCTCGAAGCTCTTCAGTCTGCAAAAATGAATTTTTATCAATGCACAATTTATATCTAATCATTATTTGAATGAGGTTTTGAGTTCAGAATTTACCAGTGAGGCAAGGTCACGCTCCGCTGCCTCGGCTCGCGCTATCGCACCAGCCAGCTGCTCCGTCAGTGCAGTCACCTCTGCACTAGGCCCCCTCGAGCTGGAGGCCTCCCCTGGATCTCTCCTCGCTGCTCCCTGCTGGGCACGCTGCATTCATTAAAACCGTCAGTGGCTAATCATTAATACAACAAAAAAATTCATTTGCATATAGGAATAATTTAAACACTCACCAGGGTCTCCAAGTCTGCCCGTGTGGCAGCTAGCTGGTCCTCCAGGATGTGGAGGTGGGCCTGTGCATCTATCGCCGCTATGTCCCTCGCATCCTGCATTCATTACATGTTAGTCGCATAATAGTTACATAAGCATTTGCATTTAATTTAGAAATAAGTGCATTCATACATACCCCTAAGACCCTCATCTGAGGTCTGCCGGCGTGAACCTCCCAGTAGCGCCGGAGGTACTCGGAGCTGTCAGTCGCGTGGGAAACGACTGTGGTCCCGCCTCGCTGCCAGTCGGCGTACTGCTCCTTGAATCGCACCCTCCAGTCGGTCGTCTTGGTGCGACCGCGGGTCTTCTTGCCAATCCCTCGAGGCTCTCCGACCTCGATCCACTCCTGGGGCAGGCCCAGGGTCCTCATCACCAGCCGAAGCCGTAACGGCTCAATCTCGCTCAAGCAGTGTAGCCATAGCTCACGCCCGAAGCGAGGTCGCCCCGATACGACCCAAGGCTGGCCCTCATCGGTCATCCCCTCATATGGTCTCCACTGCACCTGCATTCATGAACACGCATCATTATCATTTCATCATATTCAAATAAACAACAAAAAGAAATGCATATCATTCATTCATACATACCAGCGAGGGAGGGAAGTCGCGGAACTCTCTCCGTAGAACCCACAACTCGTAGTCAAGTGGGGCGCCAAAAATAACAGGCACCCAGCGTCGCGCCAGGGGGAAGGATCCCTCAGCTCCGGGCCGTGGGTCAACGCGCCCCATCGGCATGTATAGGTGGCTCCACACCTGCATCCATGCATTGCAATTAGTACTATATTCACATGCATCATAATAAAATAAAGATAAGAAATGAGAAATTGCATACCTGAAGAAGAGGTGAGAAGCCACTGACGGTCGTCTCACGGCCTGTCCCTGTGGACAGATCGGCCATCAAATGCGCCAGCAGGGCCGCTCCCCAAGCATATGTGCCAACCGTCTCCAGATCCTCAAGGATGCCTAAGAAGCGGCAGTTGATGACATCAGCTTTCGTCCCCAGCAATAATCTCCCGAGCAGCAGCAGCAGGAACCTCCTCAGGTCTCGGTCCGCTCTCTCATGGTCAGTCGGGTCCTGGCAGCATGCCGCTCTCACCCCGTCGGTCAGTCGCTGTGCAAACTCACTTAAGGTCTCCCCCGACCTATGCCTGGCATCTCCTAGACCCATCGCTGTAGTCAGGTCCGTACGGAAAATGGTCCTACACTCGCTAGGTCCCACATAGACCATCTCAAGCCCTAGTAGCCTCTGGGCCATCTCCGTATAGTCAGAATAGGTGAACCCACTCACGGCCTCACCATCCACCCGTAAACCTGTAATCCTGGCTACATCCTCTAAACTAGGAACCATATGCCCCCAGGGCATCAGAAAAGTCCGGCTAACCCTATCCCATCTCTCCCTCAAAACCTGGATCAGTGCTAGGTCAGGTCTAAAAGGCTCGATGGATAGAAAAGCCCCAAACCCCATGGCCTCTACCCTAACCCTCTGGAAGTCGGGGAGACCCTGGTATGCTGCCCAGACCATGACCCATGAGATACGGGTCCTCATCAGCCCCTGCATGTATTAAAAGAGAATTATTTTTCTTAATTATTTGAGTATCCATGTGGAATTACATTTGATTTGGGTTAAATATTGAATTTTAGCATTTTTGAAATTCACGGCCATCCTCAGGTCGTTTCTTGATAAATTCACGCCCCTGTGGGGGCGTTTTTCAGAATGAACTTTAATGTAACGCCCTTAATGAGGGCGTTTTTTTTTGTTTATCACGCCCCAGTCTTAGGCGTATTTCGGTGGCTGTTTCGCTATATTTCTAATCACGCCTCGGTGTTGGGCGTTTCTTGTTGAATTAACGCCCTGTGGTAGGGCGTTTTCCTAAAGGTGGTTAATTTTGAATCATTAATGAATGAAGCGACGCCCTCTGGTTTGGGCGTCTCTTGTTGAATTAACGCCCTACTGGAGGGCGTGGGTTTCTCAATTTAACAGAAAATCAAATGACTGGCAGCATGCGAAATAATTCATGAAAATATTTTTGGAAATTGTTTAATGAGCATGGAAATCATGAAAAAATCATAAGTTTTAAGAAACGACATGCTTCAGGGCGTTTTTCATGGAGGTTAATTGTTTTTCAGAAATTTAAAATAATTAACGCCCTGGGTCAGGGCGTTTCGTTTATGAGTAACGCCCCCGGGGGAGGCGTGTTTTTTTTGAGTTGCAGGTTTCGTCCCCGATGGCCATGAAAAATCAAGAAAAATATAAATAAAATAAAATAAAATGGAATTGGGGAGGGGGAACTTACCTTCTTGTGCTTCTGGGGTTGTGGCCGGGGTAGCGGCCGTCTGGGCCGCCGGAGTTGCCCCCGGGGAGCGACCGCCGCCGTGCGCGGCGGTCCGTCTTCTTCTCCATCTCTTTCTTCTCCATCTTCTTCTCCTTCTTCACCTTCGTCTTCTCCTCCTCCTCCTATCGCTGCTTCGTTGGCCTCGTCGCCGCCGGCCACCATCGGCTCTTCTTCAAAAGCCACGACGGCGAGCTCCTCCACGGAAAGTTCTTCCTCTTGGGCGTGGGAGGCATCGAGATCGACCACATCTGGGGCGCTGACTCTTTGGCGTTTGGCCATGGCTAAGATTGAGAGAATGTTTGAGAGAATGAGAGAGAGGAGATTGAGAGAGAGGCTTTGAGGGCTTCGGTTAGGGTTTGCAGAGAAAAGGGTGAAATGAGAATGGAAGGAGGAAGAAGAAGGGGCCCGACGGCTTTTGGGTTTCGAAAAGAAGACACGCCCTAATGGGGGGCGTTTATAATGGAATTCACGTCCATAGCGTGGGCGTTTTATGTAAGTTGACGACGAGGATTAAGGCGTTAATTCCTTTTGCATGGGGAACGATAACCGTCGTCAGACGCATTGAATGGGCGTTGATTGATGTGAGGAAAGCCATCATTGCGGTTTTCAGTAACGCCTCTGGTAAAGGCGTGTTATTCTTGAAACATGACGAAGGCAAAGGCGTTATTTTTGATGAGTCAACGATTATATTCTCTTGGATTTGAATCTATTCACGCCTTTCTTGAGGTCGTTATTTAAAGTGACGCCCACTGAAGCAGGCGTCAATTATTGACGATAAGCCCGTTGAAGTGCCTTGAAATAAGGCGTGTATTTGTTAATTCACGACTCTCTTGGAGGCGTTATTCACAACAGAAACACAGGTTTTGGACGATTTGGTTCATAATCACAGTGGCAATTGGCTCAATCAGAAAGCAATCTTTATTATTTTGAAAGGAGGAACTACAATGACTAATGAGTCACTTTGGGCCTTAATTTTCTCAATGAAGTTACATAATTTTTCCACTGTTCCTTGTCTTCGTCCAAGTCTTCTACAGGTTGATGAAGCTTGCTTAGCCTCCACAAAGCTTGAATGGTGATAACCTCCTCACCATCTTCATTACTGCCTAGGTCTCTTGATTTGATTGGAGGGAGATGGGAGATGTCTTCTAAGTGTTGCCTTGAAAGTCCAATTTGAGGAAGGCACCTGTGAGAGTTGTACAAAACGAAGTCCGAAGCGCCAATAAGACGAAGGTCCGTCCCGATGGAGAAGCGTGCACGAAGTTCCTGCATTTTGAATACACCCGGGGCGCAAGTAAAGAGATTCTTTGGCATTACCTTTAAGTGCTCCCTCCAATCCCCTCTCTTCTTGATTTGAGGAACCCGGTTAGTCACTCTATTGCTTATACCTAATGAGCCGGTTATATATGAGAGTGGGCTCTTTGAGAAAATTCTTGAGGGTTGTTGGGCTTCGTGGCATGAGTCGAATTTGAAGTGTAGATCAACCCAGCTTGAGAGTGCTAGCATGCACCCGTAAATGGGCCTTCCCATGGCCGCCGCTGTAAGCCCGCTATAGAGATATGCTAGGATCGCCGGTCCAACTCTTTCTTCTTCCCATAAGCTCACCACTGCGCTCAATTGAGATTCCTCTAGAAAGTCCTCCGTGGATGGGAATAGGAGTGCTCCTGCCAAGCACACCACGAAGGCTTTGGTCACTCTTTCTATCTCCTCTTCCTCTTTAGCTTGATCCGCTCTCTTGTACACCCACGAGGCGAGCTTCAAGAGGTTAACTCCTTTAGTGACCTTGATTTGATTCACTATATTCGGGCTAGGTATTAACGAGGTTAGCAACTCGTAGGAGGAGATGGGCCTTGGCATGATGGCCATCTTTTCTTCTTCTCCGTGTTTCATCCTTTTCAAGCCTAGGATCATCTCTACTTCCTCCAGCAAGATGGTGGCCTCAAAAGTGAAAAATAAGAAAGTATGGGTGGAAGGATGCCAGGTTTCAATCAATGCTCCTATGGCAGCCCAATCTATGTGGATTTGATCATAATGCTTGGCATGGGTTATCAACCCCAAGAGATGCCATCTAGCTACATATACCCTCATGTCTGAAGTAAACTTGGAGAGGATGAGGGGCAACCATTTGATTTGGACATATCTTCTAGCTCCCGGAAGATTTGGATAGTCCTGTGAGGAACAGAACACATGCAGTAAACAAGCATGAGCATATGCAACGTGAAAGGAGAATTCGGCAGAAGGAGCATCGCAAAGCAACGGGCAGAAGAGGAGTTTTACCTGTTTCAAAGCAATACGGTTGCTTATGTGTCCTTGTATTTCAGAGATTCTAGGAGTAGAAATCCTAGGTTTCTTCAGTATTCTGTCCATCGCCGCCTGCAGTTGAGAACAGAAGCAAGAAGAGAACAAAAGGCCTGCAGAAAAAGAAAGAAACAAAGCAGTTCGGCCGCAGAAGAATTTCGATGATTTGGTTAAGAAAGTCTGCCGTTTTATAAGGATTTGAAGAGTCCTAAAGAGCCCCGAAGTTAGAAGTTTGATTAGGTTAAGGACTGTGTTCTTAATTCGGAAACGGAGGTTCGTGCAGAATTAACGCCTTGTCTCAGGGCGTCTTTTTTTGATTTGACGACCTTACAAGTGGTCGTGTTTTATGTCACGCCCTTGATGAGGTCATTTTTTTTCTAAGCTTTCACTGTTAGTCACGCCTTCTGTTACGGCGTTATTTTTGATTTGACGACTTTACCAACGGTCGTTTTGTTTTTATGTCACGCCTTGGGTGAAGTGGTGTTTCTTCTAAGCCCCGTTTATTGATGACGCCTTTGAGAAGGGCGTGTTTTAACAATTAACGACCTATGGAACGGCGTCTTTCATGCTGTTAACGCCCTATTCTTAGGCGTGTTTTATTGGCTTATGGATTTTGACCTCTCCACGCTTTTGATGAACTTAAGTGCTATTATTTGATGAAATTGTTTTATTTAAGCACTTATGATCATTTTTTTGGAGAATCAAGATTATTTATGATCATGAAAGGACTAATAAGTTTCAAAGTGCAGAAGTTTGCAGGATTCGAGGCGTTTGGACCAACATCTTGTCACCTTGTATCTGTTTTTGTAAAGCATTGTTACTATATGATATCTACACTATTATAGTGTGTCAAGGACCTTATGGTTCTGATGAACCTGAAATTCGAGTTCCCCTTCATCAAAAACGATGACGATTTCAGGAGAATCTTGATCACACGGATAGGCCGTTGAGTTGTTAAAAAGTTTGGGACGATGGTTCCACTTTCTGAGTTGATACGTGGATAAACGGGCTTCGGCTTAGTGTTAGCTCAGAGATATGGATTCTTGACCAGACTTAAACAACTTAGCAATATTATCCTTGATTATTTTCTATTTTTAGTTTGTTTTAACCTTTTCTTTTAGCCCAGCATGCATCATGTAGGACTTTGAGTTTCATGCTGAAAATCTTCATATTATAGCAATAATGAAGTTCACTCGCTCTTGATTGAATTGACATGAGATATTCCACTTCAAATCAAGTACTTCGTTCTATTTGAAGCCATTCAGGCTGATTCCTTGAAAGTGTTCCTTTTGTTGGATCTTTATCCCAATTCTCTTTACTTTTCTGCAAAATTTACCTTGGTTGCAGCACGTCCACATTGGCTGGTAATCGCTCTCCAATGGTCTTTCCCTGTCGTGCCCACGCGCACACCTTTTATTACTTAGTTTAACCTCCTTTTATCCAACAAATCGATTTTTCCTTGGAACCACTCAGAGTTGTTTCACTCAGAATCTTGGAAAGATTTCAAATGCTTAGTGTCTGAGGCGTGTCACATCACACCTTGGCATCTACTTATCAGTTCGTTCCACCTCATTTCCGCTTGTGGCACTTCGCTCCATTTCCGTCTCACTCCCTTGCAAAGCAGACGCCAAGGCGGGGCAGCTGTAGACACGCCAAAATTGACGTTTTGACGATCAAATCTCATGTTATTATATAAATGCCCCAAGTGGACTTCAATATTCCTATAACCTAAAGTTTTTCTATTTTTGTGAGTTTTTCTGCATTTTTCTTGTATTTTTGTGAGTCACGACTTGAGTAAGGGCGTTAATTTCAAAAGTAACGACCTGTTGTAGGGCGTTTTCAAAGAAAGGACGACCGTAGATGAGGGCGTCAATTCCTGGTGTTATCCCGTAATTTCTGGAATTATCTATTTTCAAAATAAAAGGCATTTTGTGAGTAACGCCTTTCATCAGGGCGTGATTTTAATTAACGCCGTTATCTCAGGCGTGTTATCTCAGTTTTCAAACAGAGGAAGGTTTTATTTCCAAAATTAAATCCAGGAAGAAACGCCCTTTCCTAGGTCGTGTTTCAAGAAACGTCTCTGTGAAGGTCGTCAATTCATTAATAGACGCCCTGTATTAAGGCGTGTTTCACTCCAGAGTCCTTCTTTTCCCCATCTTTCCCTCACAGTTCCCTGCTATCTTTGGACTCTTGCTCGATCTTAATCCTTCCTTGGATGCCTCATTACCCGTTCTTATCAATTCCCTTGTTTGATCACATCCGATTGACACTATAAAAGAAAATCTGGTTTGATCGTGTAAAAGGTTAACAACAACAACAACTCAAAAAGGTTGAGGATTTTTAAGTATTCAAACACGCAGAGCTTCCTCCTTCGAGCATTGATTTTTCTTCATCCCTCTGCATCCGTCCAGCATCTTCCTGGTTCCCTTTACTCTTGTCAGGGAGAGCAGGGCGATATATATATAAGCTTGTTTGTTGTTCATCACATTCTTATCATCACTACTATCTCCTGTCGTTAGTTCTTTTACCGCATTTAGCATATCATATTTTTCCCTAGTTCTCTGCTAGGGGTTTTAAAAAGAAAAAAAAGAAGGTGCGCATGTTGATGTCTTTTCATCATTTTTATGTTGGTTCTTGACTAGTATTACTGCACTTTGGCTGATCCCCTTTCTTTTGCTTGTCTTTCGTTGTCTTCTTACAAGGTAATCAATCAAGAAAACCCACTTCGTCGGCCGGCCGATTGGAGTTGGAGGAGTAGATCCACATTCATCCCGCATCCCGTTTTTCACCAGGTACATGCGATCTTATTTTTTTTTATTGAGGTAAACCCTCTGGCGATCACACACTCCCCTTGTGCACCTCGTGCATCGTTTCATCTCCACCATTATTTAGTGTTTCCCTTTTCCCTTCTTTTTTAACCTTTCCCCAAAGTGTGGATTTTAAAGGAATCTACAGTTGCACCGACCTTGCCTTGCACAGACCTCAAGTGAAACATGCACCGACCCAGCCCCATCTGCATAGACCCTTCCTTTGATCCAGCCCCAACTGCATTGACCCTTGGCCAACTGGCCCCTCACACGGCTCAAACGTGCATAGACTTTGGTAGGCCTTGCCCTCCACACATCCCCAATGTGCATAGACCCTGGCAGACCTTGCCCTCCACACATCCCCAATGTACATAGTCCTTGGCAGACCTTGCCCTCCATACATCCCCAATGTGCACAAACCTTCCCTTCACACATTCCTAATAGGGTGTTTGGGAACTCTTTTTTTTAAAAACTATTTCTTCCCCAAAAATTATGATACGTTGATTTTTAATATAGTTTTTGAATTCAATAAAAAGAAGTTCCAACCGTTTGGTAAAAATAACATAATTTTTTAATTTTATACGGACATGTTTGGGAGGGGGAGGGGGAGCCGCCGGGGGGCCGCCGGGGGGCGGAGGGGGGAACCGGAGGGGAGGGGGCTGCACAAGGGAAGGGGAGGGGGAGCCGTCGGGGGAACCGGAGGGGAGGGGGAGGGGGGGAACCGGAGGGGAGGGGGATGCGCAGGGGGAGGGGAGGGGGGATCCACCGGTGCCGGAGGGGGGAACCGGAGGGGAGGGGGATGCGCAGGGGGATGGGAGGGGGGAGCCGCCGGCGCTGGAGGGGGGAACCGGAGGGGAGGGGGATGGGGCTGCACAGGTGGAGGGAGGAACCGGAGGGGAGGGGGGAACCGGAGGGGAGGCGGCTGCGCAGGGGGAGGGGAGGGGGAGCCGCTGGGGGGCCGCCGGGGGGCGGAGTGGGGAACCGGAGGGGAGGGGGATGAGCAGGGGGAGGGGAGGGGGAGGGGGAGCCGCCGGGGGGCCGCCGGGGGTACCGGAGGGGAGGGGGAGGGGGGAGCCGTGGCGGCGGAGGGGGGAACCGGAGGGGAGGGGGAGGGGGCTGCGCAGGGGGAGAGGAGGAACCGGGGGCTACGCAGGGGGAGGGGAGGGGGAGGGGCCGCGTGAGTATTTTTTAAAAAAAATTGGTCAAGTGGTGTTTTTTTTTGGAGGAAGGTTTACACAGGATTAGATTCCCTCCCTAAAAGTTAAGAGAGACGTACCAAACAGGGTTATAAGACCTCTTCCTCTTTTTTTAAAATTGAGAGAAAAAAGAGGTAAAAAACTATAACCAAACACCCCATAAATGTGCATCGACCTTCCCCTTGCCCCATGTGCATCAAACTCTATCCTTCATAACACACATGTGCACTGACCTGTCTTCAATCGTGCACCTTGGTGCTTGGATCCCAGTCCGGCACACCCCAATGGTCCTAGCACGACACACCTGCCTATGCCTTGCCCGGCACACCTGCCTTTGCCTTGCCCGGCACACCAGCCTGCTCCTGCCCGGCACACCTGCGCATCCACCCGGCACACCCTGTTGTGGCCTGCCCAGTACACCCTACCTGGGCCTCGCCCAGCACACCAGCCACCCCTTTACCCGGTACGCTCCTAGCTCATCTTTCCCCGGCACACTCTGCGTCTGAAGAGCTATGTTATAATACAATAAAAAAAGGGAAACATAATAATAATAATAATAACAATGAAAAGAATAATAATAATAATAATGAGGAATATGACACACATGCAATAAAAGAAGAATTGATGAACATAAAAAGGGATTAAATAAATAAATAATAATAATAATAACAAATAAAATGATACGGCTCTCGTCATCCCCGGACCTTTTGTATGGGAATATTAATAAGACCTTCATGGGTCATGCTTAGACCATGGGTCCACCCTAATCATGGTCATTGCCTGACCCATACCCTAGGCCTATAGCCTGCCATCCTCGAACATATCTATGTTTTGGGATCTAATCCCAGGACATTTTCCCGTTGCCTTTCGGCACCAAAAATATTAACGATGCCCACGCAAGTCTCGCTTTGACCGCGGGAAGCTTCCCCGGAATGGTCTTGGCTTGATTTTGCACCGGGCCAAAAAACTTGCTGATTTTCGACCACTCTAATCGGGATTTAACCGAATGTTTCCCATTCCTCTGAACAGTAAATTTGCCATACCCCGGCATACATACGCTCCGGTTTTCCCATGACGATCATGATAGTCTTAAGCCGGACACTCGTCCGAATATTAAATGGTCCCCTGAGTGACCGACATGTTTCAAATGCTTGCTTCCCTAGACATAGGGCTTTCCGATTGATTCGAGATCGCTATCGTCTTGTTTCTCTCGATATAATTTCCCGGCCATGAGGCCCTGATTATCGGCGATTAATCAAGGGTGTTCCCCTCTCTGAGGGGATGTAAATGACGCCGTGACCTCTATGGCTTGGCGGGCTTTGGTCCCGACACGAACCACACAATCGTCTGATTCGTCAGATCGAGCGCACAATAAATCATCACTTTGTGACTGGCACGCCCACGCACTTAATAAACGAATAAACCCACTGAATAAAAGACAAATTAGCGTGTCGAAAAGTGCGTCCACATGTCTGGCACGCCCGGTGGGACTTTAACCACCCTTCATCTCTTCGCCGAGGATTAAGGGCCTCATGGCCTCCTAATAAACAATGTTTGCCCGCTTTGATGAATTGTATGTGCTGTCTTTGTCAGCCCTATGGGGAGAAAAGTCAGACCAGGCGCCATTGTCTTTGTGGCCTCAAGGACGCTACTCCGAGGCACCTGCAGCTTCCATGAATCATGAAGGCCGCTAAAAAAAAGAGAGAGAAAGAAAGAAGAAGGGAGGAGAAGTCATCCCCCTGTCCAGAAGAGGAAGAAAAGAAATAAAAGAAGGAGAAACGAGAAGAAAGAAACAAAAAGAAGAAGAGGAGAAAGAATTGGCGAGAGATGCTTGTACGACCATATCCGTCGAGACCCGTGTTGAACAAGGATTACCGTTGTGGGATGGATGCGGTGGAGCGAACCACTCATCCCCTCCCTGAGGGGGTGAGCGCTCTCCTGCGCACCCACCTTGGTCTATTACACAAAAAAAAGAAGAGAAGAAAAGAGAGGACAAAAAGAAAAGTTGGCAAGCATTGCCGACCAAAAGAACAAGAAGAAGGCCGGCGTCCCGCTCGGCTCTTGGAGGGGTCAAGTCCGTGGTGAAATGTCCCGGTCCGTTCCATCTTCCTGATGCTTCTATTCAGCATAAGATGGCCCCTCGAGTGGCTGTTAGAGGATCCAGCAGGCCGCAACTGTAGCTTGATGAATTCCTGCCCGCTGTGGGGGATGCTTTATAGCAATGAGGCCAAGCACGGCCACCACTCCCGAAGAGACCATGCATATATCCCGCCATGGGGGATAAGAGGAAGGAATATACCCCACCATGGGGGATAAGAGGCAAGAAAGAATACACCCCGCTCCTGGGGGCACATGAAGAGAATACACCCCGACTCAGGGGGCACGTGAGTAGAATCTACCCCGACCTGGGGGCATAAGAAGAAACAGAGTCGCTCCCTGGCTTAGGGGCATTCGAAGAAGAAATATGTCCCGCCATGGGGGCGTATGAAGTAAAAGAAACACACCCCATGTAAGGCCCGTGCCTTATCGGATCATTAGTGGTTCGGATCTAGGATTTATTCTGTGAATTTGGCCTATTTTTGTTGATTTTTAGGCCATTTTCTGGCATTTAATCTGAGTAGTTTATGTATTTATGCAAATTTATTGGGCATTTGCATAATTTCGGTTCTTTGGGGGTTATTATGCAATTTAAGGTTAAATATATATATATATATATATATATATATATATATATGTATTTATAATTTTAAACTCTCTCTCTCTCCCCATCGAACTCTCTCTCTCCCCTCACTTCTTCCTTCTCCCTCTCACCCCCTCTCTCTCTCACTCTCGATCACTCTCTCTCCCTCTCTCTCGGATTCGCCCGAGACGACAGCGGACGGAGGCGCCGAGGGTACCATTGGAGAGGTCGCGACGCGAGGATTGCACAGACACTAACCTCATCTCGATCCGTGGTGATTGGAGGCACGTGGGGCCGTGAGAGTATCGTGGCATCCGTCGTCCATTTGACGCCGGATCATCAACCTCATCGCGCAATAGGTAGGGGGATGGACTCCTGGCTTTGCTAGAAACATTTTGGCGTCACATGCACCGCCATCCATCACCGTTTTCATCATTTTCTGTGCAAAACCCCATGTTAGTATATTTTAGCCTAAATTTCTGAAATTGATTCCATGGGCATTGTTTTTAAGTTTTGAGGGCATGTGTAGCTATTAAACTGTTGTGTGGGCTTGGCAGGATGGTTTGTTTTTTTGAATCTCGTTGTTTTGAACTGACCGGGAGGGGTTTCCGATCTGGATGACCCATTCCCGTCACTGCGGTAATGGCGCGGTCACTCCGCGACCGTTCTGTAAGTGAGCGGTCAACCCTAGACCGCTTAGTCCCTTTGGATGGTCCAAATAGGACCGCTTGAGACTTTGAGTTGCTAACTCTAAGCCGCGTAATACCATAAATTGTAGGGAGGTGTGTATTAGAGCGGCCCAAACTCAACCGCCCAATTATCTTGAGCGGTTAGTCCCTAACCGCCTAGCTCATGGAGCGGCTCGCTCCAAGCCGCGTATCCTTATGGGGTTGTTCTCGTAGCGGAATTGAGCGGCCGATAAGAGCCATGTATTACCATAGAGCGGCCAGTCATTTGACCGCTTAATAACTGAGCGGCCCGGTATAAACCGCCTAGTTCCCACAGATGTTAATTATTTAATTTATGCATTTTTCTTGTTGCGCAGTGCCATGTCTAAAGTATTTTATAAACAATGGCTCACTTTTATATCCCAGTAGAGTACTTTCACCTTCCTTGTGATGGAACCACTAGACGTAGCCCTAGACCTTGGGTGTCGACCCACTCGGGAGAGGTGGAGGGGCGTTCCCGTTGAACGATTTTTAAGCTAGTTACCGAGGGCCCCCGGCTCTCTACCGTAGCGTCCTACGGGGGGGAAAACTAGCTAGAGACCTGGCTCTAGGCAGGGGTCAGTGTGTGCACACGTGGTCAGAGGCTTGGACTGACACTGATGAGTGTTAATCTGACTAGTACTTGGTTTTGGTACTGTTACGCCTCTCGCTTGTTGTCAGTCTGACTTGCGAGTTGCTTGAGACGCAGTGTAAGCCGTCAGCGGACGCATCTGGTCTCTACCTTCTAGTGGGACTCTTCTTCTTTCTCCTATCACCCGGTTCGCTGAAGTTCATTCTATTGGTAGATTTAGCTTCTGACGCTAATAATTATATTTAATTTGGCATGTAGTTAGCTGTCTAAACTGCTTAGATAGGTTTTACAGCTTGCTACCCCTGTGTTTAATTATGCCAATGCATGTTTAATGTTTTAAATGCATGCTCTAATTGCCTTATATTTGTATGTCTGCGTGTTTAGTACGAGGTAGGGATCCACGTGACCCCTACTTAGTCTGGCTGTGACTCACCCTTTCACCTTTCAGGTGAGCAGCTGCAGCCTCCCACTGGTGGTTCCCGCACCTTTGGGGATCGCGTTTAGAGTACCAGCAATAGGACGGTTGTCCTTTTGTGCTTTTGGCCGGGGTATGTCCCGAGTAGTTGTACTTTTGGGCTTCTCTTATGACTGGACTTGTATTTTTGTGACTCTGGACTATTGTATAGACTGTTTACCACTCCGATATTTTTAATCTACTTCCGCATTAATTTTCAAATTGTCATATTAATTATAATTACGTGCGTGAGATTCCAATTCATTATGCATCTCCTCGACAAACTCTTCCAACCCTTACGGGGCCTCATCAGCCTCTTGGGTGGCTTCCCCAGTTCTTGGTATCGGTATGTTGATGGTATTCGGTATATCGGTATCCGGATCTCTGGGTCGTTACAGTTGGTATCAGAGCTGCGTTGAGGATTCGTATAAGGAATTAAAATTCATGCTGGTCTAGAGCAAGTTCATTGATTCGTCTATTGTTGGCTTAGGATGTTTCTCGCGATTATTGATGGATTTCCCGTTATTCCGTGTTTCCTCAGACTTAAGATGTTGCCTCGTGGATAGAGGAGGGCTCAGGCTCCTCGGGAGGAGAGTGGCACTTCCTCTGCCCCAGCTATGCCAGCTTCCGTCAACCCTGCTCCGCGTGAAGATATGCCAAGTTGCCGTGGCAGAGCTTTAAAGAATTTCCTGTTGTTCTACCCACCGACCTTTGAGGGCCAATCAGACCCGGAGGCAGCTAGAGTGTGGCTTGATGCCACTGAGTGCGCGTTCCAATCGATGGAGTGTGCGGAGGACGAGAAGGTTATGTTGGCCACTTATCAACTTCAGGGTACAGCGCGCACGTGGTGGACCACGGAGTGGGAGGTTGCATTCCGTTCCCGTCCGCTTCGGAAAATCACCTGGACGGAGTTCGTTGCTACTTTTGAACGTGCCTACACTCCGGCCTGTCTCAAGTTAGCCAAGATGTATCAGTTTTTGGAGCTGACGCAGGGTGATATGACCATGTTGAAGTACCGAGATAAGTTCATCGAATTGGGCCGGTATGCGCGCCATATCTTTGCTGATGAAGCTTTGAAGACTCAGCAATTTTTGCAAGGGCTGAAAGCTGAGTTAAGCCTACCGTTGTTCGCGACCCGAGTAACTGAGATGGATGCAGCGTACCAGGCAGCTGTTGCATTAGAGCTGGAAATGGCAAGGACTCGAGGGCTTTCCCAAGATGGAATGGTGCAGCTGACTGTGCAGTTTCAGTCGACGTACTCGCCATCTGTCCCAGGAGCTCCTCCTATTTTTCTTTCTGCCGGTGGTACTTCCTTCTCTAAGTCTAAGGGCAAGAAGTTCCGATTCAAGAAAGCTAAGAAGAGATTTGATCAGCAGGCACCTTCTGGTGCTGTTCAGCAATCCGCCCCTTCCTTTTCACAGCACCAGGGTTCCACAACCAGTCAGCAGAAGCGGTGTTTCAGGTGTGGTGGTAACCACCCTGGCAAGCCATGTTCTTTGCCAGTAATTTGTTTTTGTTATGACCAATCATGTCACGTTGTTCGAGACTATCTGATGAAGTCAGTACCGGTGCAGTTTTCTCAGTCTGTGCAGCCCCAGCAGTCTCAGTTCAAACTTCCTCCACCACCTCAACCTCTGTAGTTCTATCCTCAAGCGTCGGCGTCTTCCCAACAATCTTCTGCGGCAGCCAAGAAGCAAAAAGGGAAGGTTTCTCACATAACTCGTGCGGAGGCGGTAGCATCTCACCTAATGGAAGGTACGATCATGCTTTATGGTCATTCAACTCGTGTATTATTTGATTCTGGTGCTTCTCACTCCTTTATTTCTGAGAACTTTCTTGCATGCATTGAGGAGCCCACTTCTGAGGTTACTTGTGATTTGCTTGTTGAGTTACCATCTAGAGATTTCATGTTTACTCCATTGTGTCTCGAGGAGTCACCTATAATGATTAGTGACTGGCAGTTGCCAGCGAGACTGTATGCCTTGCAGTTGTCAGATTATGATGTTATTCTGGGCATGGATTGGTTAGAGCAATATGGAGCCGTGGTTGACTGCAGATCCAAGAAAGTCTACTTTCAGCCACACGGGAAACCAGCCTTCTATTTTTAAGGTATTCGATCCCGCTCTTCTCGCTTGATTATTTCTTCTATTCGAGCTCGCAGATTGCTTGATGCAGGTTGGCTGGGGTTCTTAGCTTCAGTGGTCGCTGTTGAGGCACCACGGCAGGATGTCAGTGGTATTCCTGTTGTCTGTGAGTTCCCCGATGTGTTTCCTGATGAGTTGCCATGCTTACCTCCACAGTGAGAAATTGATATGGTGATTGATTTGATGCCGGGTACAGCACCTTTGGCCAAGGCACCGTACCGGATGGCTCCAACTGAATTGAAGGAACTGCGAGCACAGTTACTTGAGTTGCTAGAAAAGGGTTACATTCGTCCCAACTTTTCTCCTTGGGGTGCTCCTGTTCTTTTTGTTAAAAAAAAAGATGGAAGCCTAAGGCTTTGTATTGATTACAGACAGTTGAATCAGGTGACTATCAAGAACAAGTATCCTCTGCCCAAGATCGATGATTTGTTCAATCAGTTACTGTCTGCTTCTGTCTTTTCTCGGATTGATCTCCGTTCTGGTTATTATCAGTTGAGAATTAGGGAATCTGATGTGGAAAAGACTACTTTCAGCACGCGGTATGGTCATTTTGAGTTTTTGGTTATGCCTTTTGGGTTGACCAATGCTCCTGCAGCCTTTATGGACCTGATGCAGCGTGTGTTTCGGCCTTACCTGGATCAATTTGTTGTGATCTTTGTCGATGATATTCTTGTCTATTCTGCTTCTGAGGGAGAACATGTGCAGCATCTGAGGATCGTATTACAGGCTCTACGAGACCACGAGCTCTATGCTAAATTCAGTAAGTGTGAGTTCTGGCTCCGGGAAATTCATTTTCTGGGCCATGTGATTTCTGGTGATGGAGTTGTAGTGGATTCAGCCAAGATTGAGGTTGTTCTTCAATGGCAGAGACCGAAGACCGTGACAGAGATCAGAAGTTTTCTAGGTCTTGCAGGCTATTACCGTAGGTTCATTCAAGATTTTGCACGGATTGCCGCGCCAATGGCTAGGCTAACTCATAAAGATGTATCTTTTATCTGGTCATATCAGTGTAAGCAGAGCTTTAATGAGTTGAAAAGGCTACTTACTTCTTCTCCAGTGCTGGTGTTACCTTCCGGCTCGGGTGGATTCGTGGTGTGCACGGATGCTCCTCAGGTAGGCTTGGGTGCAGTGCTGATGCAACATGGTAAAGTTATCGCTTATGCATCTCGGCAATTGAAACAGCATGAGGAGAACTATCCGACTCATGATTTAGAGCTTGCTGCGGTAATCTTTGCTTTAAAAATCTGGAGACACTATCTGTATGGTGAAAAGTTTGAAATCTTTACAGATCATCAGAGTTTGTAGTATGTGTTCTCTCAAAAGGACCTGAATCTCAGACAGCGCCGATGGATGGAATATATGAAAGATTATGACTTTACACTCTCCTATCAGCCAGGTAAAATGAATGTTATGGCTGATGCTCTGAGCCGGAAGGTGCAAGTCAGTCATATGTTGCTTCATGAATGGAAATTGTGGGAATAGCTTCCGAGTGAGCAGATAGTGTAGATATTCCGGCAGATCCGGTGGCAGCTGTGTGTGCTAGTTTGGCTTTCTCTTCAGCTCTATATTAGCAGATTAAAGAGGCCCAACATGCTGACTCTGATTTGCCCCGCATTGTAATGATGCATGATATTGAATTTGATGATGAGTTAGTTGTCAACTTTCGTGGCCGGTTGTATGTTCCAGCTATTGAGGAGTTAAAAAATGCAATTCTGAGTGAAGCCCATGGATCCCGTTTTACTATTCACCCCGGCACTACCAAGATGTATCAAAATCTGAGAAGGCAGTTCTGGTGGCCAGGCATGAAGCGAGATACGGCTGTGTTTGTTTCCAAGTGCTTGACTTGTCAACAGGTAAAAGCCGAGCATCAAAAGCCAGGTGGATTGCTTCAGCAGTTGGAAATTCCACAGTGGAAATGGGATCACGTCACGACAGATTTTGTGGTGGGTTTGCCTCGGACTTCTCAGGGTTTTGATGGAATCTGGCTGCTAGTTGACATATTAACTAAGACAGCTAGGTTATTGCCGATAAAGGTTGCCTGGAGTGTTCAGAAATTGGCCAAACTTTATGTTGGAAAGATTGTGCCATTGCATGGTGTTCTAGTCTCACTTGTGTTAGATCGTGACCCACGTTTTACCTCGGGCTTCTGGCGCAGCTTCCAGAAGGCCTTGGGCACGGAGTTAGCTTTTTCTTCAACTTATCATCCGCAGTCTAATGGTCAGTCAGAGAGGACAATCCAGACTCTAGAGGATATGCTAAGATCATGTTGTCTTGATTGACAGGGTTCATGGAGTCAGCATTTGCCACTGGTTGAGTTTGCTTACAATAATAGTTATCACTCCAGTATTGGCATGGCACCTTATGAAGCACTTTATGGTCATCCTTGTCGTACTCCGTTGAACTGGTTCGACGCCGGTGACAGTCTTTTGACAGGACCTGACATGGTGCAGCAATGTGCGGACGTGGTTCGTCTGATCAGGCAGAGAATGTTGACAGCTCAGAGTCGGTAGAAGAGCTATGCAGATCAGCACAGGCGACCACTGCAGTTTGAGCCTGGAGATATGGTGTTTGTTAAAATATCTCCGATGAAAGGCGTTTCAAGGTTTGGGAAGCGTGGAAAGCTCAGTCCGCGGTATATTGGTCCGTTTCCTATTTTGGAATGTGTGGGCCAGGTGGCATATCGACTTGAGCTGCCAGCATCTATGCAAGCTATACACGATGTGTTCCACGTCTCTCAGCTGAGGAAGTATGTGTCTGACCCATCTCACGTTCTCGAAGATTCTGTTTGGCCAAAAGTGACTGCTGATTTATCCACACCAGAGTTTCCAGTTAGAATTGAAGATCGTCATGAGCAACGGTTGAGAAATAAGGTTATTCCTCTGGTAAAGGTTGTCTGGCAGCGTCACTCGAGTAATGAAGCTACCTGGGAACGCGAGGATGAAATGCGTCAGCTTTTCCCTTTCTTGTTTCCGTGAGGTATGATTCTCTTTTTTCAGTTTCCTCCTTGTTCTTCCTTTTAAATTTCGAGGTTGAAATTTTTATTAGAAGGGAGGGACTGTAAGGCTTGTGCCTTAGCGGATCATTAGTGGTTCGGATCTAGGATTTATTCTGTGAATTCGGCCTATTTTTGTGGATTTGTAGGCCATTTTCTGGCATTTAATCTGAGTTGTTTATGTATTTATGCAAATTTATTGGGCATTTGCACAATTTTGATTCTTTGGGAGTAATTGTGCAATTTAAAGTTAAAAATCAAAATATATATATTTTTTATGTAATTTTAACCTCTCTCTCTCTCCCCCATCGAACTCTCTCTCTCCCCTCACTTCTTCCTTCTCCCTCTCACCCCCTCTCTCTCTCACTCTCGATCACTCTCTCTCCCTCTCTCTCGGATTCGCCCGAGACGACAGCGGACGGAGGCGCCGAGGGTACCGTTTGAGAGGTCGCGACTCGAGGATCGCACAGACACTAACCTCGTCTCGATCCGTGGTGATTGGAGGCGCGTGGGGCCGTGAGAGTATCGTGGCATCCGTAGTCCATTCGGCGTCGGATCGTCAACCTCATCGCGCAATAGGTAAGGGGATGGACTCCTGGCTTCGCTAGGAACATTTTGGCGTCACATGCGCCGCCATCCATCGCCGTTTTCATCGTTTTCTGTGCAAAACCCCATGTTAGTATATTTTAGCCTAAATTTCTGGAATTGATTCCAGGGGCATTGTTTTTAAGTTTTGATGGCATGTGTAGCTATTAAACTGTTGTGTGGGCTTGGCAGGATGGTTTGTTTTTTTGAATCCCGTCGTTTTGAACCGACCGGGAGGGGTTTCCGATCGGGATGACCCATTCTCGTCACTGCGGTAATGGCGCGGTCACTCCGCGACCGTTCCGTAAGTGAGCGGTCCACCCTAGACCGCTTAGTCCCTTCGGATGGTCCAAATTGGACCGCTTGAGACTTTTAGTGGCTAACTCTAAGCCGCGTAATACCATAAACTGTAGGGAGGTGTGTATTAGAGCGGCCTAAACTCAACCGCCCAATTATCTTGAGCGGTTAGTCCCTAACCGCCTAGCTCATGGAGCGGCTCGCTCCAAGCCGCGTATCCTTATGGGGTTGTTCTCTTAGCGGAATTGAGCGGCCGATAAGAGCCATGTATTACCATGGAGCGGCCAGTCGTTTGACCGCTTAATAACTGAGCGGCCCGGTATAAACCGCCCAATTCCCACAGATGTTAATTATTTAATTTATGCATTTTTCTTGTTGCGCAGTGCCATGTCTAAAGTATTTTATAAACAATGGCTCACTTTTAGATCCCAGTAGAGTACTTTCACCTTCCTTGTGATGGAACCACTAGACGTAGCCCTAGACCTTGGGTGTCGACCCACCCGGGAGAGGTGGAGGGGCGTTCTCGTTGAACGATTTTTAAGCTAGTTACCGTGGGCCCCCGGCTCTCTACCGTAGCGTCCTACGGGGGGGGGGGGGAACTAGCTAGAGACCTGGCTCTAGGCAGGAGTCAGTGTGTGCACACGTGGTCAGAGGCCTGGACTGACACTGACGAGTGTTACTCTGACTAGTACTTGGTTTTGGTACTGTTACGCCTCTCGCTTGTTGTCAGTCTGACTTGCGAGTTGCTTGAGACGCAGTGTAAGCCGTCAGTGGACGCATCTGGTCTCTACCTTCTAGTGGGACTCTTCTTCTTTCTCCTATCACCTGGTTAGCTGAAGTTCATTCTATTGGTAGATTTAGCTTCTGACGCTAATAACTATATTTAAATTGGCATGTGGTTAGCTGTCTAAACTGCTTAGATAGGTTTTATAGCTTTGCTACCCCTGTGTTTAATTATGCCAATGCATGTTTCATGTTTTAAATGCATGCTCTACTTGCCTTATATTTGCATGTCTGCTTGTTTAGTGCGAGGTAGGGATCCACGTGACCCCTACTGAGTCTGGCTGTGACTCACCCTTTCACCTTTCAGGTGAGCTGCTGTAGCCTCCCGCCGGTGGTTCCGCGCTTTTGGGGATCGTGTTTAGAGTGCCAGCAGTAGTACGGTCGCCCTTTTGGTGCTTTTGGCCGGGGTATGCCCCGAGTAGTTGTACTTTTGGGCTTCTCTTGTGAATGGACTTGTATTTTTGTGACTCTGGACTATTGTATAGACTGTTTACCACTATGATATTTTTAATATGCTTCCTCATTAATTTTCAAATTGTGATATTAATTATAATTACGCGCGTGAGATTCCAATTCGTTATGCATCTCCTCGACAAACTCTTCCAACCCTTACGGGGCCTCATCAGCCTCTTGGGTGGCTTCCCCAGTTATTGGTATCGGTATGTCGATGGTATTCGGTATATCGGTATCCGGATCTCCGGGTCATTACACCCCGCATGGGGGGCATGAGAACAAGAATTTGCACCCCGTCTAGGGGCATAGAAGCCATAAAGAATCCACCCCCGCCGCGGGGGGGGGGGGCACATGAAGAGAACCCACCCCGACTCAGGGGCACATAAAGCAAAAGTTACACCCTAGCTTAGGGGCATTCGACGAAGAAACATACCCCGCCACGGGGGCATAAGAAGCATGAGACACACCCCGGCTTAGGGGCATATGAAGAGAAGTGTATCCCGCTCTGGGGCATAAGAAGCAGTAGCATACACTCCACCTAGGGGGCATAAGAAGCAACAAAGTTTCACCCCGATCTAGGGGCATAAAGAACAAAAGAATACACCCTGGCCTCGAGGCTTTCGAAGAAGAAACATACCCCGCTCTGGGGCATAAGAAGCAGCAGCATACACTCCACCTAGGGGGCATAAGAAGCAATAAAGTTTCACCCTGGTTTAGGGGCATTCGAAGAAGAAATATAACTCGCCATGGGGGCACGAGAAGCAAAGACTATACCCCGCTTGGCGGCACACAAATAAAGAAACACACGCCGGCATAGGGGCATACAAAGAAAGAAAGACACATCCTGCCTTGGGTGCACAAGAAGCAAAACACACCCTGACTCGGGGGACATATGAGACAAAAAATGCACCCCGGTTTAGGGGCATACAAAGAGAAATACACCCCACTCTAGGGCAAAAGAAGCAGAAGAATCTACCCCGACCTGGGGGCACAACAAGCAACAGAGTTACACCCTGATCTAGGGACACCAGAAGAGAAATATATCCTGCCATAGGGGCGTATAAAAGAAAAGAGAGTAAGAATATACCCCGGTCTGGGGGCACAAAAGTAAGGAGACACACATCTCGACCTGGGAGCATATGAAGAAAGGTATATCCATGCCCCAGGGGGCATTTGAAGAAGCAACATACCCCGCCACGGGGGCATGAAAGCCGTAAAAAAAATTCACCCCAACGTAGGGGTATTCAAAAAACCTACCCCGATTTTAGGGGCATTTGAAGAAGAACTACACCCCGCTATGGGGGCATGAGAAGCAAAGACTATACCCCGCCCGGGGGCACACAAAGAGAGAAACTCACCCCGGCTTAGGGGCATTTGAAGAAGAAATATACCCCGCCTTGGGGGGCACACGAACCAGCATACACCTCATCCCTGGGGGCATGAGAAGCAAAAGATACACCCCCGCTTAGGGGCACGTGAAGAAAAGACACATCCTGTCTTGGGTGCACAAGAAGCAAAACACACCCCTCATGGGGGAACGTGAAATAGAGCTACACCCCCCCTCAGGGGCATAAGAAGCAAAGATACGCCCCGTGCCCGGGGCATATGAAGAGGAAGATACCTCCCTCTGGAGGCATAGGAAGCAGAAAATACACTTCGACTCAGGGGCATAAAGGGTAAAAGAATGCACCCTGGTTTAGGGATATTTGAAGAAGAAATATATCCCGCCATGGGGGCATAAGAAGCAAAGACTCTACCCCATGTGGGGGCAAATAAAAAAGTACGCCCCGGCTTAGGGACATTTTAAGAGAAACATACCCCGCTCCGGGGCATAAGAAGCAGAAGTTACACCCCGTCTGGGGGCATAAAAATCATAAAGAATACACCCCGCCTGGGGGCACATTAAGAGAAATACACCCCGGCCCAGGGACATTAATGAGAAAGGAAGAGCAGAACAAAAGAACAATCATGAGGTGGACGTGGTCTTTGAACCCGCCTCTTCACAATAAAAAGAAGAGCAGAAAAGAAAAGAACAATCATTAGGCAAACATGGTCTTTCCACCCGCCTCCTGATAAGTGTGTATTTTTCCTTCTTAATTCATAATTATTCATATTTTTATGAGCTTAAATTATGATAAATATACACTTCTCACACTTATTGTTGATTTAGACTCAAATGTTTAATTTTTTGAAATTAAATAAATTTTAATCATAATTTTTACTTATTTATGCAGGCACGTAATACGAGGAAAACTCCAAGAAAAAGAAAAAAAAGAATAAAAATATACATGTTGAATGGGCCAAAAGCCCGAGGATTGGTTCAAAAAGAAAAGAAAAAAATAGAAAAAAAAATAAAATTATTTGATATTTTTTAGAATTTTCTAATGATATCTATACTAGATATATATATATAGATATATATTTATATATATTATATATATAATAAAATAAATAAATAAATAAAAACGTTTAAACACCGCCCCCCCCCCCTTCCCGCCTTCGCCGCCCGCGCGAATGGCACGGGCGACGAGGTCGGCGAAGGGGGCGGGCGGGGCTCGTGGCGACAGCGGTGGAGCGACACGCGGCGAAGGCGGAACGACACGCGGCGAAGGCGTGCGACACGCGGGTGCACGCGCCCGCATGCGACGCGTGGCGGTGGGCTGGTAGGCGGGCGCACGGCGGCCCCAGGGGCGGGCGGCCTAACCCGTTCGGCGCCGGTCGGCGCAACGTGCCGGCAGAGAGAGGAAGTGAGAGAAATAGAGAAAAAGAAGGCCAAAAAAATGCCAGAAAAATCCGAAAAAAATCAGAAAAAATTGGCAAAATGTGCAGCACATTCTAGCCTACCAATTTAGGTCAAAATTAGGTGCACTTGAGTTGTTTCACATGAGAGGGGGTGTTATGTGTTGCCCTGTATAAAGGGCCTTCATGTGTAATGGAACTAGTTAGTTGTTAGGGATAGTTAGAAGGAGAGATAGCATAGAGATTTTCCATTGTATTCTTGAAGTTCTTCATTGTAAGTCTTAGTAGAGCTCCATAGGAGGGTTAGATCTTGATGTTTTATAAGCTTTTGGTGTCACCTTTGTAAGTTGATTTGATATTAATGCAAGGTTCTTTTTAAGCATTCAGTCTATTCTTGGTTCAATTACTTATTATTGTGATCCCCATTTCAAATTCTTGTCTTCATGAAAGTTGTTCGTTTTCAAGTGTTCTTTAACTTCTCTGTTTAGCATTTCTTCAAATTCGTCCAAATTCATAGAGTTAATACCCATTTCGTAAGTGCTATCCTGTGCATTTACTGTTCATTCGTGGTGATACCTTCTTCCATTTCTTCATTTTGAAGTCTTTCTAGTCCTCAAATAACTCTGAGTTCTTCATAAGAGTTGTTCCTCTCTTGTAGATCTAAGTTTTAATCTTCTTGCACTTTGTCAAATTCCTCTTCGTTTGAGCTCTAGAATTAATTTTTCAAGGTGCTGTTTTCTGCCATTTTACTGTTCATCCGAATTGATAGTTCTTTAGTTTTTCTCATTTTTCACTATCTTCCTCTTATTTTCTGTGTCTACATTCTTCATCAAAGTTATTCATCTTTTCATTCTCTACAACTTTCATATTTTTCATTTCTTCTACTTCCATCTAGATTTCACGTTATTCTTTTCCTTCCAACCCCATGTTTTCAACAAAATTCTGATGTATTTTCAAGTTATGGTTGTTTCTATTTACATTTCTTCATAAGTTCTTCAATCACACCCGAAGCGGTAAGTCATCTTCGAATCATCTCACGGCGTCGACTTCTAAGGCAGAGCGGTCTTCATCAAAGGCTCGGCAAGGAAACGACGGCGTTCTTCAATTGGCTAATTATTCCTTTACTTTTCTCTTGATATTTAAAGTTGTAATTTCATTCCACTTAGTGATAATCGCACTCCATGAACAAAATTTGTGTTTTCAAACATAAGGGTATTTCCAACTTGAGCTAAAATCAAATATTCTCTCCCCGTGGGATCGACCCGTATTCACCACTGTACTCGTATTTTCAAAATCATTCGAGTGAGTGAGTGCGGTTATAAATTTTGAAATTTGTGTGGCACGGCATTTTTAAACGACGACTGTCGAGCGCATCAAATTTTTGGCGCTGTTGCCGAGGAGTTAATTATGTTGATAGTTGGATATTCTTGTGTTTGGTGTATATATGTGAATATTAATTTTGCTCTTTTTACTTGTGCAGGAAAAAGAAAAAAATTCGAAAAGCAAAGAAAGAGGAAGATCGGACCTGAAATCCTCAGAAAATGTAGCGTCATTAAAAGCTCGGAAGCATCGCTAAAGGGCAGAAACGTCGGAACAGGTTCTATTTTTTCAATTTCTGAAAAGTCTAGAAAAATTTGAAAAAATTCTTCAAAACTCTATAAAAATCATAAAACATCAAAATAAAAGAAATTTTTGTGCTGGCTACATAGGTTCATTAATTAAAAACAAAAAAATACTTGCACCAAAATCAAAAAAAAATTGCATTCCAAGATTAGAAACCACACAACATGTTCTAGGTCATGCATCATTTAGCATAGAATTTTTTTTTCTTTGTTTAATTCCTGTATTGCATTTTGAAGATTGTGAGGGGCAAGGTACGTTCTACTCACCATATTCTGGCATTCATTTTGCATAAAGAACCCCTTGTTTGAAATTGTGGTGTGCATTGCATTTCAAAATATTCTAAGGGCACTACCTTTAATAAACATAAGGTGGGGATTTCATCACCCTTCCTTAGTCCACAAACCACATTTCCCTTACATCTTTACATGACCTACGCCATAAATAAAAGTCAGTAAACGTTGGCCCTAGGATCACACTGTGGTTCTTGTGTTATTTAGGTTTACTCTCATATGAAAACCGGTGCCTAAGGCAAGACGGTCGGACGGCAAACACCTTAAGCGGGTTAGTGGTTTGGCATAATAAGGTCCCTACGAAAGTAGGGGGAACCTCCCACTTCCCCACCCCTTACCTGGCTGGTGGTCATATTGAGGGTAAACTTACGTTTCACTTTAATCACTTTGTGAAACCCTATTAGTAGGTCTAAGTCGCATCTAGATCATTAGATAATTTGTGTTAACTTGTTTGTGGTTGCATAAAAAAAATTTAAAAAATAAAATCATAAATCCACGCCTATGCAGGAGCACTTTTATCCTTCTACTTACAAGCCCTCGACCTGTATTCAACTCCCTGACATTCTCGTCGATCAATATGAGATTCATCCAAGTCTCATCCAGATGCTCCCATCCTTTTATGGGAATCTCAATGAAAATCCTTATAGGCATGTAGATGATTTTCTAGAAATTTGCTCCCTAATCAAAATTCAGAATTTTAATGATGATGCCCTTAAGTTGATCTTATTTCCATTCTCATTGAAAGATAAAGCAAAATATTGGTTAAGGAGTTTTAAAAAAACTATCAGGACTTGGGATGCTATGCAGTTAGAATTTTTGACAAAATTTTACCTCATAGGCCGAACCAACATGATGAGAAGGGTGATTACAGGATTTACTCAATGTCCGGGAGAGCAAATTCATGAATCATGGGCCAGACTGAAGGATTTAATAGGTCAATGTCCACATCATGGGTTGCCCAAATGGCAAATTATATTTGCATTTTATGAGGGGTTATCCGATTATGATAGGCAAATGGTGGATATATATTGTGGAGGGGCATTTTTGAGCAAAAGTGAAGATGAGGTGTATGATCTATTTAAGATTTTGAGTGAAAATTCGATAAATCGTGCCTCCATCTCATCTCATCAACAACTCGTAGGATATGTCAAACAGGCGAAAAACCCAACCCACACTGGCATGGAAGTCTGTGAATTCTGTGCCAGTCTCACTCACCATGTGAGTCAGTGTCCTACTATAGCCCGACTCTCTCCAGTCATCCAAGCACAGGTCTAAAATGCCCTAGGATTCTCTCAGCCCAAGCCTGCTACATTTTCAGATTACAATCTTGGCTGGAGTAATCACACAAATTTGCCTTGGATGGAGCCACCATTTCAAGCCCATATGTCTGAATTTTCACCTCAAGCAACCCACGAGCGGACCATGTGTACTCAACCTCCGCTCAACTCATCTCACCCAAATTTTGGATTCAACATGGATACTAGGGGTGATTCACCGGGCCACTGCTTTGACCCTCAAAGTGTGTACTCTCAGTCTACCTATCAACCCTCTCCTTCAACCTTACACCAACCCCCTCAATATGTGAACGATGATGACGATGACAGTCTTCTGCCTGTCATTTTGGCTCAAGATATCACTATTGAGAGTGAGGGGGTGTGTGCACGTAATACCATGATAAAGGAAGGAAAGGAAGTAGGGGGTGAATTGACGGATAATGATGCTCATAATGATGATCATATCACCCCATTCTCTAAATGTTTTGAGATTGAGAATACTACGGTAAAGGATAATGGCCCATACAACTCAATTGAGGAAATGAATCAAGAGGAGGATTACGTTGTAAGTAATAAAATTGTTGATTTAATGGAACAAAATTCTGAATATCCTCCTTCTCTGGAAGAACATGATGATGGGGCCTTATTAGAAAAGTTTACGTTTCATCTACCGACCCTATTTCTGAAAAATTTGAGTGATAATTCTCAGTTGTGTACGGAGTGTGATGAGTGGCCCGTCTTCGAGAACTTCACATTTGATATGACCTCTGATGAAAGGGCCGGGCTAGAATCATTTACGTTTCCTCCATCCACCCCATTGTTGGATAATTTGGTTAACAATCCTCAGATGAGTGAGGGGTATGATGACAGAGTTTCATTAGAAAATTTTAAATTTGATCTAACCCCTGAGGCCTATCCAATGACATCTGAATCTGTGGATGAGTTAGTGCTTCCTTCTACTTTTCCCCTTTCAGTTGAGCCTCTCCAATTTGAGATTCTCGGACCTGAGGAGGATGTGCCAACCACATTCATCTTCAATTTACCTTCCTCTCAGGAAGATAAATTGATCAATGCTCTTAAAGTTCATGAGGCTGTTACTGAAAGAAACGTGGCTAAGGATGACAATCCTGTTCCTAAGCTACCAGGCCCTAAACAAGTATCCATGGAGGAAGTCATTCCTAAAGGGTTAGTCAGGAAGGACGATATAGGCGAAGGGGATCAAGGGATTGATATGGTGCAAGGGTTCCACCTCGATCTTGACAAATTAGACATTAATCATTTCTGGATCCCTACAGCTGAAAATTGGCTCACATATAGGGTTAACGCTAAAATCCATAATGTGCGAGTCTTGCCACTTTCTAGCCCCAGTCCGTACATGTCTACTCTTGTCTTCCAATGGCATAAGGGCTGGAATTTGAAGGAAGACAAGATCACATGGTGGCTCATTCTGAATGCCACACGTTGGTTAAATGCTCTACCTTGTGTCTGGCTGACGACATAAAACTTAGCGCTTCTTGGGAGACAACCCAAAGTTTAAGTGATTTTTGTGTGGTGATACATTCTTGGAGGCTAGATGTGTGCAAGAATTTGAGAAGCCAAAAAGAAGAGAGAACCAAGCATAACAAAACATTTTATTCAAACTCTCAACAACAGGAACAAACAACCAGAGATTACAAAGTTTAAAGACGCCGATCCGCGGGGGCAGCAAAGAAGCTACTGACACGAAAGCCACGCTCTCGTGCTCTTTGATAGTGCTCCTCGCCATCCTTCAGCCATTGATCGGCAAGGCCGAGACTGGTCCTCAATTCAAAAACTTGGCCCTCCAGGGCCCTCTTCTCTTCTTTCTCGGCCAATCTCTTAGCTTTCTCTCTGTCTCTATCCCTTTCTCTTTCAGCCCGTTCTCTCTCTCTGTCTTCTCTTTCCAGCTGAAGGGTAATCCTCAGCTCCACAGCGTCCCTAGAAGAGTCCTCATCAGGACGACGCTGCAATTCCTTCTCCAGCTCAGTTTTTTTAGCTTCCTTCTGGGTGGTAAGCGCGAGTGCCTCCTGTGTTTCTTTCTCCTGCCATACATATCATCTCAGGCATATAACAATGCTTACACAAGGGATATTAAATGGTGAAACCCTCACCTGTGCAGAAAGCATCCCTTCTGCCTCCGCAGCACGTTGGGTGGCATGAGCAAGCTGCTCATGGAGTAGATCTAGCTCTGCAGTAGGAATCCATAGGCTGGAAGAAACACCATCTGCCCCCATCGCAGATGAAACTGCATCGAGTTGGGCACGCTGTAACACATATGAGATGACATTAAGTGGATAGCGTCGTGAATCTCAAATCATACCTGGGATGAATACAAAACACTTACTGATGAACCGAGATCCGCTCGGGTGTCACTCAACTCTTGCTCAGTGTCCGCCAGACGAGCTCGTAGGTTCATTATTATAGTATCACGGGCATCCTACAGGTTATGACGTATGAGTTCACACAAACAAAAAAATCAAAAACAAACCAATGAAAGAAATAAAAAAGACAAAAACATGGTTTCTTAACCTCTATAAGCCCTCCAGGCTGGAGCCTCTCTGCATACATTGCCCTATAGAGGCGTAGGTAATCCTCGCTGTCTTGTGCTTCAGATTCCACGAGCGTGCCACCCCTTTGCCAGTCTTCATATTGTTCGGGGAAGCGCACCCTCCAATCGACACAGGTTGCCGGTCCACGCGTTTGCTTTCCGACGCTGGGAGATATGGTCATATCCACCCATTCCTGGGCCAGCCCTAGGGTCCTCATAGCTAATCTCAGTCTGAGGGGCTCTATTTCATTCAAGCAATGGAGCCAGAGGTCCCGTCCGAATCGGGCGCGACTTCCAATAACCCACGGCTGGTCAACATCGACCATGTTCGAGAAAGGCCTCCAATTCACCTTTGATGGGTTGTACGCATCTTCTTGGTTAGTTACAAAATGATGATAAAATAAAACAAACCAAAAAAAAGGGGGAAAAAGTATCATACCATTGCTGCAGGGAACTCTTGCAACTCCCGCCTTAACACCATCAGTTGATAGGATAGAGGTGATGTACTCATGATGGGTTGCCACCGTCTAGCAAGCGGGACCGTCAGTGGCCGGCAGTGACGAGCTCTCCCCATTGGAAGGTAATAGTAGCTCCATAGCTACACCATCATGTGTCATTAATATCAACACATTCAAGAAAAAAAGGGCATAAAACAAAACAACGAAAACATTCTTTACCTGGATGAAGGGCGTAAACCCACTGAGTGTCATCTCTCGGTCTGCCCTTTGTGACAAACCTGTAAACAGATGAGCCAATATGGCAGCACCCCAGGCATATTGTCCTACTCTCTCCAGGTCTACAAGCAGTTCTAAGAAGCGACAGTGGATACTGTCGCCCTTGGAGCCCAATAGCAACTTGCCCAAAAGAAAGAGGAGGAACCTCTTAAGATCCATGTTAGTCTTCTCCCAGTTGCTGGTGTCCACACAATATACCGCACGGGCACCTCTTTCTGCCCTTTCCATAAATTCTTCAAGGGATTCGTCATCACGAGGACGCGTGTCAGTAAGCCCTAATGCCTCCATGATCGATGCCTTGGCTACTGACCTGTTCTTCCTGCCGTCTAATTCCATCCCCAATAGCTTGTGGGAACCTTCTCGGTAGTCCGCGTAAGTAACGCCAGTCACTGCTTCCCCATCTACTTTGAGGCCCGTAATCCGGACCATGTCTTCTAGGCTGGGCACCATGTGCCCCCACGGCATCAGAAATGCCCGACTTGTTGGATCCCATCTTTCACGTAATGCTTGAATCAAGGCTAGGTCGAGCTTGATCGGCTCGATTCTCAGAAAGGCCCCGAACCCCATCACGTCTAACCTTGCCTTCTGGAAGGCCAGGAGACCTCGATAGGCCGCCACTACCAGCTCCCACGATAAGTGCGATCTCATCACGGTCTGCACATACACATGAAGTGAGAAATGAGAGCTTTGCAACGGAAAGAATGGAGACGAAAGTATGAAGTAAGGAATCCAAGGAGCCATTTACAAGTTGTGATAGGGTCCTCTCCCTCGGTTGTCCTTCGACTTCTAAGAATCTCCTGGCATTGCTGCCCGATCTGCTCCTCTTCGAGGAGCGAGAGGACTCACCTTCTGCTCTGAAGCTCGATTCACCCTCCATTCTGAAAATTGAACAACACTCACTACTTCCCTTTCCCACCTTTTACTCCTCAACTCTACTCTTAAACCTTCGATGTGCCTAAGATGAGAGGAAAGGGGGGTATTTATAGGATTGGAGAGACGGTGATCGGCATCTGTCCCTGTCACCTTTAGCAACAGCCTTGGCGATAAGTCCCCCTCCTTTTACTCTCGCGCCCACTCTACCATGTGGAGTGACCGAGTCGGAGGCATGCTTTATTGCCTTTTTGGCCCAAAGTTTCCATGTGTTCATTCTCCCGTTGTGACTGCTTTTCGCATACACATGAAATAAGGGGACATTTATGCGGGAAATCCGGATCCGTGACCCACGATGAAATCAATAGTCGATTCCCTTTGCAACTCATGGCTATGGTAAGTTCCACTCCTTGTGTGCCACGCAATAGCTTCTGGGAGGGAATCCAAGGTTTTATGATTAGATGTTTTGCTTGAGTGTGTGTTTCAGTTGATCGGCCATGCGGAGAAGGAGCCTTCATCACTTCGCCCGACCTATCAGGTTGTATCCTTCCATCCCAACTATATTATCTCTTTACTTGTTCTCTAAGCTTTCTACTGCATCTGCCATTGAGGACAATGTCATTTAAGTTGGGGGGGGAGATAAAAAAAATTTTTTGCTCTCTTGTCTTGTCCCGCTAAATAACAATTTTCCCCATTTGGAGTCTTCTGATTCATGTCTCATGAAAAGTGATTCTGGAATGGCAATGATTAGGGAAAAGGATGATGGATAATTTCTTTACTCTAGCCGTGAAAAATTGATTTAAGAATCTCTTTAAAGTTCAGATGCACTTTCGAAAAATAAAATCACGTTGCACGCTAATGAAACAAGAAGGACAAGCCTTCTGTTATTTTAGACAGACTGTCTGATATTCTGCATTTTCTGAAGAAGAGATCTGTTAGAAACTTTCTGCCATACAAAAGTATGAGAAAAAAAACACACACCATGAAAAATACTCCGATTCTGAGTAATCGGGCCTACTTCACTTAAGACGTGTTGAGGTTCGCGTCAAAAGGAAAAGGGAACTTTGATCTGTGGCACCGGGCCTACTTCACCTAAGCCGTGTTGAGGTTCGTGTAAAACAGTGACGGGTAGTGCAGCATCATGTGTGTATAGAAAAAAAAAAGAGAAAAAGAAAAAAAAAGGAAAAGAGATCCCAAAAGGGACAAATGAAATAAGGCAGATAAAAAGCTATTATGCTTAAAGCTCTGATTAAGAAGTGCAGAATTGAAAGGCATTTGTTTGGAATAGCAATTGGAGGATGCAATTGTCTCTACTGTGAATTTAGTATTCCACTTGCACAAGTGCTACTGAATTTTGATTAGAATTCTTGATCATGTTCTTAAGGCTAGTCGGTGGTAATTATTCCAGATTCCTGATCTTTAGTTGACTCTATGAAAGATGATCTAGCAATGAGGCATGGATAATTTTAACTCTTGTTGGTCCTGAAATTCTTCATTAATTGCATTGCTAAGGGACTAGCAATGAGTAAGTTGGGGGGTGTGATAAGTGTGTATTTTTCCTTCTTAATTCATAATTATTTATATTTTTATGAGCTTAAATTATGATAAATATACACTTCTCACACTTATTGTTGATTTAGACTCAAATGTTTAATTTTCTGAAATTAAATAAATTTTAATCATAATTTTTACTTATTTATGTAGGCACGCAATACGAGAAAAACTCCAAGAAAAAGAAAAAAAGAATAAATATATACATGTTGAATGGGCCAAAAGCCCGAGGATTGGTTCAAAAAGAAAAGAAAAAAAATAGAAAAAAAATAAAATTATTTGATATTTTTTAGAATTTTCTAATGATATCTATACTAGATATATATATATATATAGATATATATTTATATATTATATATATTATATATATAATAAAATAATTAAATAAAAAAATGTTTAAACACCCCCCCCCCTTCCCGCCTTCGTCGCCCGCGCGAATGGCACGGGCGACGAGGTCGGCGAAGGGGGCGGGCGGGGCTCGTGGCGACAGCGGCGGAGCAACACGCGGCGAAGGCGGAACGACACGCGGCGAAGGCGTGCGACACGCGGGCGCACGTGCCCGCGTGCGACGCATGGCGGCGGGCTGGTAGGCGGGCGCACGGCGGGCCCACGGGCGGGCGGCCTAACCCGTTCGGCACCGGTCGGCGCAACGTGCCGGCAGAGAGAGGAAGTGAGAGAAATAGAGAAAAAGAAGGCCAAAAAAATGCCAGAAAAATCCGAAAAAAAATCAGAAAAAATTGGCAAAATGTGCAGCACATTCTAGCCTACCAATTTAGGTCAAAATTAGGTGCACTTGAGTTGTTTCACATGAGAGGGGGTGTTATGTGTTGCCCTATATAAAGGGCCTTCATGTGTAATGGAACTAGTTAGTTGTTAGGGATAGTTAGAAGGAGAGATAGCATAGAGATTTTCCATTGTATTCTTGAAATTCTTCATTGTAAGTCTTAGTAGAGCTCCATAGGAGGGTTGGATCTTGATGTTTTACAAGCTTTTGGTGTCACCTTTGTAAGTTGATTTGATATTAATGCAAGGTTCTTTTTAAGCATTCAGTCTATTCTTGGTTCAACTATTTATTGTTGTGATCCCCATTTCAAATTCTTATCTTCATGAAAGTTGTTCGGTTTCAAGTGTTCTTTAACTTCTCTGTTTAGCATTTCTTCAAATTCGTCCAAATTCATAGAGTTAATACCCATTTTCGTAAGTGCTATCCTGTGCATTTACTGTTCATCCGTGGTGATACCTTCTTCCATTTATTCATTTTGAAGTCTTTCTAGTCCTCAAATAACTCTGAGTTCTTCATAAGAGTTGTTCCTCTCTTATAGATCTAAGTTTTATTCTTCTTGCACTTTGTCAAATTCCTCTTCGTTTGAGCTCTAGAATTAATTTTTCAAGGTGCTGTTTTCTGCCATTTTACTGTTCATTCGAATTGATAGTTCTTTAGTTTTTCTCATTTTTCACTATCTTCCTCTTATTTTCTGTGTCTACATTCTTCATCAAAGTTATTCATCTTTTCATTCTCTACAACTTTCATATTTTCCATTTCTTCTACTTCCATCTAGATTTCACGTTATTCTTTTACTTCCAACCCCATGTTTTCAACAAAATTCTGATGTATTTTCAAGTTATGGTTGTTTCTATTTACATTTCTTCATAAGTTCTTCAATCACACCCGAAGCGTTAAGTCATCTTCGAATCATCTCACGGCGTCGACTTCCAAGGCAGAGCGGTCTTCATCAAAGGCTCGGCAAGGAAACGACGGCGTTCTTCGATTGACTAATTATTCCTTTACTTTTCTCTTGATATTTAAAGTTGTAATTTCATTCCACTTAGTGATAATCGCACTCCATGAATAAAATTTGTGTTTTCAAACATAAGGGTATTTCCAACTTGAGCTAAAATCAAATATTCTCTCCCCGTGGGATCGACCCGTATTCACCACTGTACTCGTATTTTCAAAATCATTCGAGTGAGTGAGTGCGGTTATAAATTTTGAAATTTGTGTGGCACGGCATTTTTAAACGACGACTGTCAAGCGCATCACCTCCCCACATAAAAGAAGAAGTGAATAAAAGAAAGTGAGCCTTAAGGTAGACATGGTCTTTCACCCTAGGCCTGTAGCCATCCAACAAATAGACTTTGCATGTAGTCGGCATCACGACCTTTCGTCTAAGCCGACAAACACTCAGCCATCGGGGCTTCGAGCCGACAAGCACTCTACCAACGGGGCGTTAAACTGACAAGATGCTCAGCCAACGGGGCTTCAAGCCGACAAGCACTCTGCCAACGGTGCGTTAAACCGACAAGATGTTCTGCCAATAGGGCGTTAAACCGACAAGATATTCTGCCAACTGGGCATTAAACCGACAAGATATTCCGCCAACGGGTTGTTAAACCAACAATATGTTCAGCCATCGGGGCTTCAAGCTGACAAATACTCAGCCATCGGGGCTTCGAGCCGACAGATATCCAGCCATTGGGGCTTCAATCTGACAGATGTTCAGCCACCGGGGCTTCGATCCGACAGATATTCAGCCATCAGGGTTTCAAGCCGACAGATATTCAGCCATCGGGACTTCTAGCTGACAGCTACCCCCCCCCCCATCGGCCTCTGAGCCGACAACTATCCAATCATCGACCTCCGGGTCGAAAGCTATCCAATTATCAGCCTCTGGGCCGACAGCTACTCTACCATTGGCATTCAAGCCGAAAGATGTCAAGCCAACGAGCAACTCCACCTGCGCCCTTTGGCCGCCCAACAAAATCAAAGGGACCTTTCACTTTGGTTCGGATCCTTCCCCGACCAGAGAATAAAAAAGGGACCTTTCACTCTGGTTCGGATCCTTTCCCGACCAGAAAATTAAAGAATCAACCTTTCACTTTGGTTCGGATCCTTCCCTGGCCAGAGAATCAAAGAATCAACATTTCACTTTGGTTCGGATCCTTCCCCGTCCAGAGAATTAAAAGAATAAACCTTTCACTTTGGTTCACATCCTTTCCTGGCTAGAGATTTAAAGAACCAACCTTTCACTTTGGTTCGGATCATTCCCCTGCCAGAGAATCAAAGAATCAACCTTTCACTTTGGTTCGGATCCTTCTCTGGCCAGAGAATCAAAGATTCAACCTTTCACTCTGGTTCGGATCCTTCCCCGGCCAGAGAATCAAAGAATCAACCTTTCACTCTGGTTCGGGTCCTTCCCCGACCAGCGAATCAAAGAATCAACCTTTCACTCTGGTTCGGATCCTTCCTCGGCCTGAGAATCAAAGAATCAACCTTTCACTTTGGTTCGGATCCTTTCTCGGCCAGAGAATCAAAGAATCAACATTTCACTCTGGTTCGGATCCTTCCCCGGCCAGAGAATCAAAGAAGCAACATTTCACTTTGGTTCGGATCCTTCCCCCAGCCAGAGAATTAAGAAGAAACTCTTTCACTTTGGTTCGGAGCCTGCCCCAACCAGAGAATTAAAGAAGAGACCTTTGACTTTGGTTTGGATCCTTCACCCTGCCAGAGAATAGAAAGGGGATCCTTCTCTTCAGCTCTCCTATCCCGCTACCCAACACCTTTTGGCTTAGCCATTTTGGCCAGGGCCCACTATTGGGATTAATCCATCCGTCCCACCGTGCTTCCCAACATCGGCCTTGGTCGCCTGCTTCCCATAACTTCGGCTCTTGCAGCCCGCTTTCCAATATCTTTGGCTCTTGTAGCCTACTTCCTAGAATTTGGCTCTCGCAGCCCGCCTCCTCGGCTCAGGCTTCTACAGCCCGCTTCCCAGATCTTGGCTCTTGCGGCCCGCTTCCCATCTTTGGCTCTTGCAGCCTGCTTCCCAGAATTCGGCTCGCGTAGCCTACTCTAATCAATTTTGGCTATTGTAGCCCACTTCCAATATCAACTTCGGCTTTTATAGCCTGCTTCCCCAATGTTCTTTCGGCCCTTCGTGGTCTCCTTCCTTAGCACCTTGGCTGCTGCATTGATTCTATATGCACATACAAGATACATATACGTAACGACAGTATGTTCTTACGCAAAAAAAAGAGACAAAAAAAAAGCTTGGCTGCCCTACTTGCATGCTTGCTTATAATATAGAATAATACACATCCTTGGAATTTTCTAGGACCATGTTTCCTTGCTAAATAATATCGCTTCGATTCTGAATGCACGTGCGTCGTGGCATACGCTCGAAAGGAACCCAATTTTGGCGGATGTACACGTCAAGGTGAAGAGTCATGGCTAAATTGCTAAGCCCAACTCACAAAATAAACCTGAGGTAACACTCCCCCAGATTGCACTTAATGTGTTCAATGGTCTTCAACCATAGGGATTTGTGGACGCACTAAAATTCGCTTATTCATGTGGTTTCATCTATTGAGTGCGTGGGCGTGCCAATCACAGAAGTGACAATTTATTCGGGCTCCAAAGAGCCCATGGTGCGCTCGATCTGACTTCGTCAGACGATTATGTGGTTCGGGTCGGGACCAAAACCCGCCGCGCCGTAAAGGTCACGACGTCATTTACATCCCCCATACGAGGGAACACCCTTGATTAATCGCCGAGATTCAGGGCCTCATGGCCAAGAGATTAATTACATGAAAAGTCTATTACGAGGTATTGAGATCCTCACGCGAGGGTGAGAAGAAAACCATTCAAGATCATGTTGGTCATGTGCTGACCATTTGATGTTCAGACGAGTGTCCGTCTCGGGGAAAGCGCGATCGTCGCGGGAAGACCGTTATGTATGCCAGGATATGGCAATTTACTGTTCAGAAAAATGGAAAACGTTTGGCTAAACCTCGGTTAGAGCGATCGGAAACCGGTAAATCTGTTGGCCCGGTGCAAGAGCAAGCTGCGACCATACTGCGGTGGGCCCCCCGCGGTCGAAACAAGACTTGCATGAGCGTCATTAATATTTCCGGTGCCAAGGGGCGACGAGGTAATATCCCTTGAATCGACTGAAAAGCCCTGTGTCCGGAGAAGCGGGCGTTCGAAACATGTCGGTCATTCGGGAGACCATTTAATATTCGGACGGGAGTCCGGCTTGAGAATATTGTAATCGTCGCGGGAGGACCAGGAACATATGCATGCCGGGATACGACAAGTTTATTATTCCGAGACGCTGAAAATATTCTTTTGAATCTCGGCTAGTGTAGCAGGAAGCTAGTGGATTTATTAGCCTAGTGCGAGATCGAGTCAGGACCATGCCGGGGGCACCTCCCGTGGTCCGAACGAGGCTTGCACGGGCATCATTAATATTTCCGGTGCCGGAGGGCAACGGGGGAGAGTCCCGGGACTAGACTCCAGAACTGAAAACGTGTTTGAAAGGAGCGGGTTGTGGACCGAGGATATGAGCCAGACGATGACCATGATCGGGTCAGGCCCGAGGTCTAAGTGTGGCCGACGGAGGCCTTATTGATATTCCCATGGAAGGAGTCCAGGGGTGGCGGGAGCCGTCTCGTTCTATTCCGATTCTGTCGGTCGCTTGCGGACCTTTTCATGTTCGGGCAATGGCCCATATTGAAAGTGCGACGTTGATGGAAACGACCTCGTACGAATGTATGCCGAGTTTACGGCAGTTTCAATGAAAGGACGGGAACGAATCCCATTAGAATGAATCCGATTTAACGGGCTATCGACCCGGAGTAATGCCGGCTCACGACCATGTCAGGGAGGGAGCCGTCGGTCATATTGGTTGCTCACGGGTCTTTTCATATTCAGACACAGGTCCATAATAGAAATGCGGCGAAAACCGAGGTGAACCCATTCAAATGTCTGCCGAGCGTGCGGCAATTTTAGTAGCGGCTCGGAAGGGATCCGGCCTGAGAAATGAATCCGGTTTAATCGGAATGTCAGCCCGAGGCGAGGTCGGGTCACGGCCAGTTGGGGATAATTCCCGAGACTCAGGCCCAACCTAGAAGGGCGACATTGTTGTTCCTTCGGCACCGGGTCACGAGAGAGACGGGACTACAAAGTGGATCTCATTGTTTTGTTATCATTTGAAATTTTATCATTATTATTCGTTAATTTATACATATCTTTGAGTGAATTCTTTATTACTATTTATTCATTTTTTCTTATGATTTATTCATTTACTATTGTTATTATTAGGTTTGTTATTATTTTTGTTCATTTTATTATCATTCATTTACTTGTCATTCTTTGTTAAGTTTGTTATTATTATTTATTTATTTTTGTTATCATTTATTTGTCGATTTATCATCATTATTATTTCTTTTAAGCTTATTATTATTATTGCTTATTTCTTTATCATTCTTATTTATTTATTCACCTTTTTGAATTTATTATCATTTATTATTGTTGTTTAACATTATTGTTTGCTATTATTTCTCTATTTTCTTTTGAGTTTGTTATTATTATCATTATTTAAGTTTTGTATCATTATTTTTTTATTTATTATGTTTTCTTTTAGCTTATTATCTGTAGCAACCCGTATAAAATTAAAAGAAATAAATTTAGATAAATTAAAATAAACTAAAAGATTAAGTGAACAAATAAAAAAGGTTGAAACAAGAGGAACAAAGCCCTGATGAAATTAACGCCTTGGAGCAAGGCGCTACTCCCTCATCTAAGGCGCGTTTTTAAGAAAGGACGCCCACGTTTCACGGCGTCAAATTTCAGACGGCCAAAATAAATAAAAGGCATAAAAAGACAATAAAAAGAGTAACGCCCTTTACATGGACGCGTTTCAATAAGAAACGACGCGCGTCAAGGCGTCAATTTAAAATTCGAAACCCTAGCATAAGGCGTTAATTCCATTCCAGTTTCGTTCGAACCGGGAACTTATCCAGGGTAAGTTGATAACTATGAGAAAGAGTTCGAATGTAGTAATAACTCTATCATGGAAGTGTTACTTCTAATCAAAACACTAACCCTATTAGGATTCCCAAAATCCTATAAATAACCTTGTTCAAACAAACCTTAAAGATATTTGGCCGAAGAAGGTTCTGCTGCAGTCATCCGTGAAAGAGAGGTTGGTTCTTCCTATTGTTTCTCCTCTACTGATTAGGTATTAGGAGGAATAATTCTTCTCCATCTTATTCTTCTATCGCAGGTTCAGGAGCTTCTGTCTTCCATTAAAGAACGAGGGTTCTTCATCCCGAAGTGTTCCTATCATACGTGAAGAACAGGTGATGTTCTTCTTCCCCTGTCTATGAGATAGTCATGAAGAATATTGATATTCTTCATCTCATGATTCTGTAGGTTATCTACGTCGAGAAGGAGCTCTCATATAGTTGAAGGACGTAAGGTTCTTCATCATAATCGTCTCCAATCATCTACAACTTCTCCTTCAGTTTCTTCTTCCGGTGAGCACTCTGTACAAACAGAGTATCGTCTCTTCACCAGATCCTTCACGTTTCATCAAAAGGTAGGATTTTCTCAGGGATTGTAGCCCAAACTAGCATATTAATATTTATAACATCATCCGTTAATACCTGCATATAGATTTCATGCGTTTCGGTTAGTTCTAAAGAGTTTTGAAATAGACGCCCTTATCAAGGACGCTACATTAAAAGACACGACCACGACTAGGTCGTCAATTTAATATTTGACGCCCTGCACACGGACGTCAATTTCTCTTAATTAATAAACACCATGTTTAAAAATTATATATCAATGCAAACATGATTCTAAATTAATGCATGGTCAATCTCTTGTAATCCTGCTATTTCTTATGGTACTGACCATATATCATGTTTCCTGAAATTTCATTGTCTCGAAACTTGTAAACTTGTGAATTAACGACCTTGTCCATATCGTCTTTTCTTGAACTGACGCCCCATACCAGGGCGCCTTCTGTAAACTAATGCCCCTGTCCAGGACGCGTTTTATTAAAATTTTCAGATTTATAATATTCTGCAAAACTAGAAATATTGAAAGGACGACTGCTGTACACGTCGTCAAATCTAATATAAACGCCCCTGATTAAGGCGTTAATTACATGAAAAATGACTTTACCAAAGTCGCTACTTTCTGCATTACTGATTTTTCCTGATTACTGTTATCCGAGGGATTCATTACATATATTTATATATAGGCACTATTACTCCACTCCGTGAGTATAGTCCCATGTTTTCTACGATATTTTATCGTTACCCCTCAATTCTCATTGACATACAAACTCTCCATTGGACATTCCGTTCCTTTGGACTAGCGAGTTAGTCATAGAGACCTCCGTAAGACTCCTCGCCGCCTTGGATTCCCTCAAGGCCGACTGAGCTGGTTGTACCCTAAAAACCCATTACACAATCTTTGCCATGTCCCTCTATAGAAACATGGTGATACCGGCCCTCATGTCATGCCATGGGTATGATATGAGAATTATCTTAATGAACGGGGAAGAATATGCCGTTGTTATGATGTTCTTGTAAACCCTAATTCTATATCAAACTTGATGTTCTTGTGAACCTCAATTCTAAATTAAGAATGAGGACGTCATGCCATTGAGGTGCTATTCATATGGACCTCAATTCTATATAAAAGAGTGTCTCTACTTACTTATCATGGTACCCGAGTTAAGGGAACCAATTCCACCTAGTTTTATCGAAAGTGCGATTGTACCGTTATTATCGCCTATTGGTGTCAAAAGTCATATTTTTGGACTCTAATCTCTCAAAGTTATCTTACATGACTACAAGCTTGCTTATTGAAATTCCATGATGGCTATACACAAAAATGTGGATGTTAAAAATACATGACTAATGCCTGCGCATATAGGGCCCGATCTGGTCCTGGGAGGAGCACCCGAAAGTACTTGTGCCCATGGGAGTTGATTGATCACGGTATTGGCATTATACCGAAGTGCATGACTAGCTTGATTGAACATTCCACAAATCTTGTACTTGACTTGATATTACATGACTTGCGTGGCCCGAAAAAGGGTAATTACTTGCGTACTTGAACGTGATAGCCAAATTTCATCTTGACATGATAAAGTACTTGCTTGAATATCTTGATATCATTTGATATAAGTTCTTGAAAGTTCATGACTAATTCTCCTTGTTATCTTATTGTTATATCCTCTTTCTATCTTGTCGTTTTATGCGAGCATGCATAGCTATAGTACATTCATGAAAGATGTAACTACTTAAACCCCTTGCTAGTTCCTGAGATATAATTTCCTACTGAGCGTTCGCTCACTCCGTGTTTCCCTTACTTTTCAGGTAGGTCCGACGATGAGGAAAGTCAATCGGATGGGGAGAATCAAGAGTGAAAGAGCTAGAGCTTTTCCAAGTGTCATCTAGTCTTTTATATATTTCTTAAGTCAAATGTGTACTTTTCTTTTTTTTGAATAGAGTATTGGGTTTGTAATAGACTATTTATTATGAAGAAATAAATGGATTGGGTTATCTTTACTTTTACGCATCTCTGTCTTTGTGTCGAATACACTACTACTCTGATTGACATGATTGATATAAACTCGTCACGCATCTCCGGGTATCTTCCGCTCTCGGGGCGTGACAGTTTTTGTGGTATCAGAGCCTAGGGTATTCAATTCCTAGGAAAAACCCAAGTCTAAGGATAGGTTTTAACCCTTTAACCAGTGAAATTGGGTAGAACCAAGGGTTAAAGCTAACATAGAATGCTAGTCTTTAAAATACAAATCACGTATTAATCTAGTTATTGCAACAAGTAACACAAGGAGGTGGACAACGAGCAGGAAGTCTCCACCAGACTTTCAAGAACATGAACCCGCCCAAGTTCACGGGTTCTACTGATCCAGATGACGCTGAACACTGGATTAGGGAAACAGAACGAATATTCCGTGTTATGCAATGCACGGATCAAGATAAGGTCTTATTAGCTACTTTTCAGTTAGAAAGGGATGCTAGATGCTGGTGGGAATCAATAGAGGCTACTATAAATCAAGATCAGGTTACGTGGAAGGAATTCGTTGAACACTTCAACGCAAAATATTTCTCGGACCGAGTTCAGGAAAAGAAGGCTGCAGAATTTGCTATATTAAAGCAACGATCTTTGTCAGTGGCCGAGTATGAGGCCCGATTCTCTAGATTGTCTCGGTATGCTAAGCATCTAGTTAGCACCGAGAAAATGAAAGCTAGGAGGTTTCTTAATGGGCTCAGGCCCCAAGCTATTACTCAACTGGCGCCGATGGACATTCAAGTCTACTCGGAGATAGTACGCCGAGCTCAACTATTAGAAGATGCCACGGAACTGTCTGATAGGATTCGTGGTAAGGATAAGAAGGAACAAGTTACAGGTTCGGGTTCCTTTAAACCCAACTTCAAGAAAAGGCCTAGCAATGGAGGAGCATCCTCACAAGACCAAAAGTTCAAGAAGACCAAGCCCTTCTCTATCACCACTACCTCTTCAAATACAGTGTGCAAACATTGTGATAAAGCGGGTCATAGAGCAGAAGAATGCTGGAGGAAACTTGGAGCATGTCTCCGTTGTGGGAGTCGTGAGCATCGGATTCCCGATTGCCCACTACTAAATAACCAAGCCGGTGACGGAAAGCGCCCAGTAACCAAGAATGCTCGTCTTCATGCAATCAAGGAGACCGAGCAAGAAGAAAAAGTGGCCTTCACCATTGACTTAGTCCCTGGTGCTGGTCCGATTTCAAAGGCACCTTATAGGATGTCACCTGCTGAACTCAAGGAGTTGAAGGAGCAATTGATGGAACTCATTAAGAAAGGATTCATTAGACCAAGTACTTCCCCGTGGGGAGCGCCTGTACTATTTGTAAAGAAGAAAGACGGATCCATGAGGTTATGCATCGACTATCGACAGTTGAATCATCTCACTATCAAGAACAAGTATCCACTGCCGAGAATCGATGAATTGTTTGATCAAATTTCAGGATCCAAGTACTTTTCCAAAATTGATCTTAGGTCAGGATATCACCAACTAAGAATCAAGGACGAGGATATTCATAAAACCACATTCAGAAGCAGGTATGGCCATTATGAATTTGTTGTTATGCCTTTCGGACTAACGAATGCCCCTGCTGCCTTTATGCAGTTAATGAATAGTATATTCAGGCCTTATTTGGATCAATTCGTGGTGGTCTTTATTGATGATATATTGATTTATTCCAAGACCAAGGAAGAGCATGAGGAACATTTGAGGATTGCATTACAAATATTGAGGACAAACCAATTATATGCAAAACTTAGCAAGTGTGAATTCTGGCTTGAAGAAGTGACTTTTCTCGGACATGTTATATCAAAGGATGGCTTGTCTGTAGACCCATCAAAGGTTGAAGCTGTAAGGAACTGGGAAAGATCGACCAATGCTAGCGAGATCCGAAGTTTCTTAGGTCTTGCCGGCTATTACAGGCGATTCATCAAGGATTTCTCTAAAATCGCCGTGCCACTTACGAGGTTAACTCGCAAGGAGATCCGTTATGAATGGAGTGAGGAATGTGAAAGAAGCTTCCAAACTCTCAAGGATCATCTTACTACAGCTCTTATCTTAGCATTGCCAATTGAAGGAGAAAAGTTTGAGGTATACACTGATGCTTTTGGCATTAGCCTCGGATGTGTTCTAATGCAACAAGGGAAGGTTATAGCCTACTCTTCTCGTCAATTAAAGAAGCATGAAGAGAACTACCCCATCCATGACTTAGAATTGGCCGCGGTAGTATTTGCACTCAAAATATGGAGACATTATCTTTATGGAGTACAGTTTACTGTATACTCCGATCACAAGAGTCTCAAATATCTTTTCTCACAGAAGGAGTTAAATATGAGGCAAAGACGATGGCTGGAATATCTCAAGGACTTCGACTTCAATATACAATATCATCCCGGAAAGGGTAATCATGTAGCATATGCCCTTAGTCGAAAGCCGAGAGCACTGTTAGCCAATTGTATGATTCAAGAATGGAAGTTGCTGGAGCAATTCTCTGAACTCAATATAAGCATGAACACGGACCCTAGGTGCGTCATATTATCTCACATAAGTATTCAGTCAGACCTACTAACTGAAATACAAGGACTTCAGGGTGACGATCCAACATTAGTGGAGGTCAAGGGCAGATTAGAAGGACAATCGGATTTCCAATTAACTTCTGATAGAAGATTGTTATTCAAGAATAGAACTTGTATACCAGACTGCCCAGAATTGAAGAAGAAGATCTTAGATGAAGCTCATAGGTCAAGGTATACGATTCATCCAGGATCTACCAAAATGTACCAAGATGTAAAAAGAAATTTTTGGTGGCCCAACATGAAAAGAGAAATAGCGGACTACGTATCACGCTGTCTCACATGCCAACAAGTCAAGGCGGAACACCAAAAGCCTGCTGGAAAACTACATCCTCTAGATATCCCTAAATGGAAGTGGGAGGATATTGGTATGGATTTCATCATGGGTTTATCTAAATCAAAAAGAGGACATGATGGAATATGGGTTATCATTGACCGACTGACTAAATCAGCGCATTTCTTGCCAATCAAGAGTCGATGGTCAGTTGATGTCTTAGCTACACTATACATCAAGGAAATAGTCAGATTACATGGTATTCCTGTTTCAATCGTGTCTGACAGAGATCCCCATTTTACTTCTCATTTTTGGAAAGGACTACAACAGTCGTTGGGGACGAGACTTAACTTTAGTACGGCTTTTCATCCTCAAACGGATGGTCAGACCGAGAGAACCAATCAAGTAGTCGAAGATATGCTAAGAGCATGCATTACTGATTTTTGCGGAAACTGGCATGATCACTTGCCTCTGGTTGAATTTGCATACAATAATAGCTACCAGGCAAGTATACGAATGGCGCCTTTTGAAGCCTTATACGGAAGGAGTTGTCGATCACCCTTATACTGGGACGAAGTTGGAGAGAAACAACTATTAGGTCCAGACATGGTAAGGGACACTACCGAGAAGATACAATTGATCAGAGAAAGACTACAAGTTGCTCAGTCTAGACAAAAAACTTATGCCGACACAAGAAGAAGAGATCTTGAATTCCAAGTTGGAGATCATGTATTTCTCAAGATATCGCCTGGACGTGGAATATGAAGATTTGGTGTTAAGGGCAAGCTTACACCAAGATTTATCGGACCTTTTGAGATACTAAAAAGAGTTGGCGAGGTTGCTTATCGCATCGCATTGCCACCTCAACTGTCTGAAGTACATGATGTGTTCCACATATCTATGTTGAAGAAGTATGTGCATGATCCATCAAATATTATTGAGCATGGAAATCTAGTAATCCGGAAAGATCTCACATACGAGCAGAAGCCCATAATAATACTAGATCGAGAAGTACGAACCCTAAGGAATAAGGCTATTCCCATGCTAAAAGTACAATGGAATAAGAATTCAGAACATGAAGCTACATGGGAGACCGAGGAATCTATGAGGAAACGATTTCCAGAGTTATTCTAGAAGGTATGTTCTCTACACTCTCTATATAAATATATGCTATGGAATTTGGGGACCAAATTCTTTTAAGTGGGGGAGGGTGTAGCAACCCGTATAAAATTAAAAGAAATAAATTTAGATAAATTGAAATAAACTAAAAGATTAAGTGAACAAATAAAAAAGGTTGAAACAAGAGGAACAAAGCCCTGATGAAATTAATGCCTTGGAGCAAGGCGCTACTCCCTCATCTAAGGCGCGTTTTTAAGAAAGGACGCCCACGTTTCACGGCGTCAAATTTCAGACGGCCAAAATAAATAAAAGGCATAAAAAGATAATAAAAAGAGTAACGCCCTTTACATGGACGCGTTTCAATAAGAAACGACGCGCGTCAAGGCGTCAATTTAAAATTCGACGCCCTAGCATAAGGCGTTAATTCCATTCCAGTTTCGTTCGAACCAGGAACTTATCCAGGGTAAGTTGATAACTATGAGAAAGAGTTCGAATGTAGTAATAACTCTACCATGAAGTGTTACTTCTAATCAAAACACTAACCCTATTAGGATTCCCAAAATCCTATAAATAACCTTGTTCAAACAAACCCTAAAGATATTTGGCCAAAGAAGGTTCTGCTGCAGTCATCCGTGAAAGAGGGGTTGGTTCTTCCTATTGTTTCTCCTCTACTGATTAGGTATTAGGAGGAATAATTCTTCTCCATCTTATTCTTCTATCGCAGGTTGAGGAGCTTCTGTCTTCCATTAAAGAACGAGGGTTCTTCATCCCGAAGTGTTCCTATCATACGTGAAGAACAGGTGATGTTCTTCTTCCCCTGTCTATGAGATAGTCATGAAGAATATTGATATTCTTCATCTCATGATTCTGTAGGTTGTCTACGTCGAGAAGGAGCTCATATAGTTGAAGGACGTAAGGTTCTTCATCATAATCGTCTCCAATCATCTACAACTTCTCCTTCAGTTTCTTCTTCCGGTGAGCACTCTGTACAAACAGAGTATCGTCTCTTCACCAGATCCTTCACGTTTCATCAAAAGGTAGGATTTTCTCAGGGATTGTAGCCCAAACTAGCATATTAATATTTATAACATCATCCGTTAATACCTGCATATAGATTTCATGCGTTTCGGTTAGTTCTAAAGAGTTTTGAAATAGACGCCCTTATCAAGGACGCTACATTAAAAGACACGACCACGACTAGGTCGTCAATTTAATATTTGACGCCCTGCACACGGACGTCAATTTCTCTTAATTAATAAACACCATGTTTAAAAATTATATATCAATGCAAACATGATTCTAAATTAATGCATGGTCAATCTCTTGTAATCCTGCTATTTCTTATGGTACTGACCATATATCATGTTTCCTGAAATTTCATTGTCTCGAAACTTGTAAACTTGTGAATTAACGACCTTGTCCATATCGTCTTTTCTTGAACTGACGCCCCATACCAGGGCGCCTTCTGTAAACTAATGCCCCTGTCCAGGACGCGTTTTATTAAAGTTTTCAGATTTATAATATTCTGCAAAACTAGAAATATTGAAAGGACGACTGCTGTACACGTCGTCAAATCTAATATAAACGCCCCTGATTAAGGCGTTAATTACATGAAAAATGACTTTACCAAAGTCGCTACTTTCTGCATTACTGATTTTTCCTGATTACTGTTATCCGAGGGATTCATTACATATATTTATATATAGGCACTATTACTCCACTCCGTGAGTATAGTCCCATGTTTTCTACGATATTTTATCGTTACCCCTCAATTCTCATTGACATACAAGCTCTCCATTGGACATTCCGTTCCTTTGGACTAGCGAGTTAGTCATAGAGACCTCCATAAGACTCCTCGCCGCCTTGGATTCCCTCAAGGCCGACTGAGCTGGTTGTACCCTAAAAACCCATTACACAATCTTTGTCATGTCCCTCTATAGAAACATGGTGATACCGGCCCTCATGTCATGCCATGGGTATGATATGAGAATTATCTTAATGAACGGGGAAGAATATGCCGTTGTTATGATGTTCTTGTAAACCCTAATTCTATATCAAACTTGATGTTCTTGTGAACCTCAATTCTAAATTAAGAATGAGGACGTCATGCCATTGAGGTGCTATTCATATGGACCTCAATTCTATATAAAAGAGTGTCTCTACTTACTTATCATGGTACCCGAGTTAAGGGAACCAATTCCACCTAGTTTTATCGAAAGTGCGATTGTACCGTTATTATCGCCTATTGGTGTCAAAAGTCATATTTTTGGACTCTAATCTCTCAAAGTTATCTTACATGACTACAAGCTTGCTTATTGAAATTCCATGATGGCTATACACAAAAATGTGGATGTTAAAAATACATGACTAATGCCTGCGCATATAGGGCCCGATCTGGTCCTGGGAGGAGCACCCGAAAGTACTTGTGCCCATGGGAGTTGATTGATCACGGTATTGGCATTATACCGAAGTGCATGACTAGCTTGATTGAACATTCCACAAATCTTGTACTTGACTTGATATTACATGACTTGCGTGGCCCGAAAAAGGGTAATTACTTGCGTACTTGAACGTGATAGCCAAATTTCATCTTGACATGATAAAGTACTTGCTTGAATATCTTGATATCATTTGATATAAGTTCTTGAAAGTTCATGACTAATTCTCCTTGTTATCTTATTGTTATATCCTCTTTCTATCTTGTCGTTTTATGCGAGCATGCATAGCTATAGTACATTCATGAAAGATGTAACTACTTAAACCCCTTGCTAGTTCCTGAGATATAATTTCCTACTGAGCGTTCGCTCACTCCGTGTTTCCCTTACTTTTCAGGTAGGTCCGATGATGAGGAAAGTCAATCGGATGGGGAGAATCAAGAGTGAAAGAGCTAGAGCTTTTCCAAGTGTCATCTAGTCTTTTATATATTTCTTAAGTCAAATGTGTACTTTTCTTTTTTTTGAATAGAGTATTGGGTTTGTAATAGACTATTTATTATGAAGAAATAAATGGATTGGGTTATCTTTACTTTTGCGCATCTCTGTCTTTGTGTCGAATACACTACTACTCTGATTGACATGATTGATATAAACTCGTCACGCATCTCCGGGTATCTTCCGCTCTCGGGGCGTGACATTATCTTTATTAATATCATTATTTCAGGTGTACCGTTGGGTCATGGGAGTGCGCCGCTGGAGGGCCAAGGGAGTGTGCCACTGAGGGCCAAAGGAGTGTGCCGCTAGAGGGCTAAGGGAGTGTGCCGCTGAGGGCCAAGGGAGTGTGCCGCTGGGGGCCAGGGGGTGTGCCACTGGAGGGTTAAAAGGGTGTGCCGCTGAGGGCTAGGGGTGTACCGCTGGAGGGTCAGGGAGTGTACCGCTGGAGGGTTAAAAGGGTGTGCCGCTGAGGGCCAGGGGGTGTACCGCTGGAGGGCCAAGGAGTGTGCCGCTAAGGGCCAGGGGGTGTACCGCTGGAAGGTCGAAAGGGTGTGCCGCTGAGGGCCAGGGGTGTACCGCTGGAGGATCAAGGAGTGTGCCTCCAAGGGATGAAGCAGGAGCGTGCCGCCGAAGGGCTGAGGGAGTGTACCGCTGAAGGGCTGGGAGTGTGCCGCTGAAGGGCCTGGGGCTGTGCCGCTGAAGGGCTGAGGGAGTGTACCGCTGAGGGGCTAAAAGGGTGTACCGATGAGGGCCCACTCTCCCTCTAATTCTTTTAAGGCTTTTCTTTTCTTCTTTTCTGATTTTATTAAGTGTGCATGTGTTTGTCTCTCTCTTTCTCTTGATTATCTTTCATTCTTTCTCTTGTGGGGACGGATGTTCGAGTTGTCTAGTTACCGTTCGGTTTGGTTCTCTTTGAGTTGATTACGGTTCCCTTGCCCTGGTGAACGCGCTTCACCGTTGTTCTTTTCATTTGTTTGTTGCTTTCTTTTAGTCCTTTTTAAGGTGTGGTTGTTCCATTTATTTGTTGCTTCCTTTTGTCTTTTAATATGTTATCGTTTCTAACGAAAATTCGGCAACATCTCCCCTTAACCCGAGCGTAAGGGAGATACAGGGAACGCGCCCACATGGAGTGGCAGAACCCGACAACTGGAGGTGGGCGCTCGAGAGCGGCAACACCTTTATAAACCTCGAAAAACTCGGAGGGAACGGCGAGTGGAAGACTACTCCTAGGACTGGTCAAAGAGGGAGTGCACCGGGCAAGAAGGAGGGGCGAGTGTGCCGGGCAAGGAAGGCACGAGAGGGCGTGCCGTTGAAGGCTTAGCCAGGGTGTGCTGGGCAAAGGTCCAAAGGACCGTGCCGGGGAAGGGCATAGGAGGGTGTGCCGCTGAAGGCTTGACCAGGGCGTGTCGGGCAAGGGTCCAAAGGACCGTGCCGGGGAAGGTGTCCAAGGGCATGCCGTTGAAGGCACGGCTGGGGTGTGCCGCTGAGGGCACGCAGGGGTGAGCGAAGGCAAAAATGCCAAAGGGGAAGCAAGCCCTAACAAAAGGAGAAAGGGGAAGGGGCGTAAAACACCGAAGGATGCAAACACGGGAGAAATGTTTGAGGAAGACGTCCAAAAAAATATTTGCAAGACTTCTACTTCTATTCTCATAAGAGGAGTTCCCCAAGGGGGCTAATACATCGCAACGACGGCAAAACAAGAAATCAAAGGAAAGAGGAAAAGAAAATACAGTGGGGGGGGGGGGGAACGGAGCGTGGACTCCTCCCCTCTCGGACCTCACTCCCTCTCTCCACCCACTCTTCTTCTCTTCTTCTCTTCACACAGACGGTGGTGGTAGGTGGAGCGACGAGCTCCTCTTCTTCTCTTCTTATCCTTCTTCTCTTCGCGCGGACGGCGGTGGTGGGTTGACGGAGCAGCAGAAAGGGGGAGGCGGAGCCTCCCCTCCTCTTCTTTCTTCGCTTCTTCTCTTCCTCTTCTTCTCTTCTTCTCTTCTGTGTGTCTCTGTCTCTTCCTCCCCCTTTTTCTCTTTTCTCGAATGGGAGTGGTTTTATACTCCCAGCAGCGGGAGCTTTTGAGCATGGCCGTCGAAGGCGAGAAGCAGCTCCGTCATGATGGGGTTTGACTCCCCCCGTCCTGGATGTCAGCGGAATAGCATGTGTGGCCCAATCCCTGATTGACACCTCAGAGGGTTCACTGCATGCCAAGGATGCGTAGGACATGGGCACCACGTCGTCCAGCCGTTGACATGCCTTAGCGCTGTGCCGGGGGAGGGCCAAAAGGGCGCATCGCTGAAGGTTGCCCAAGCGTGCCGCTAAAGAGGGCAAAAGGCGTGCCGTTGGGCACAAAAGAGTGTGCCGTAGAGGACCCAAAGGGGCGTGCCGCTGAAGACCCCACTTGGGGTTGTGCCGCTGAAAGCCCATGGGGGCTGTGCCGCTGAAAGCCCATTGGGGTGTGCCGCTGAAACCCCCCTTGGGGTGTGCCGCTGAAGCCCCATTGGAGCGTGCCGCTGAAGCCCACAGGGGCTGTGCCGCTGAAGACCCCTAAGGGGCGTGCCGCTGAAGCCCACAGGGGCTGTGCCGCTGAAGACCCCCAAGGGGCGTGGCTGAAGGGCTAAATGGGTAGTTTTGAGCCCGTTGTGAGCACGAGTTGTGGCCCATTTAATTTTCTTCGAGGCCCATGGATTGTGGAGCTCTTGGTGGTTGATTTCTCTTCGCTGTCGTGATTCCGGAGATGGCTTCACGGTAGTGTGTGCATTTGTTTGGGGAGTCCGGGTGACCAGACTTTCCGGGGCTTCTTCACTCGGTGCCGTTGTTGATGCTAGGCCGAGCAGGATATCCGTGTGTGTAATTTTTGGTGTCCACAGGATTGCCCGACTTTCTTCTTAGCACTCTACGGATGCTTGAATTTCTGCACTCGCGTGAAAGGTAATCATGAGGAAAAAGTTGCCTACCCCCACTAAAAAAAAGAAGGGAAGAGAAAAAAATGGTGTGTGAATTGAATGTGAATCCGAGTAGTCGGGAATCCCCATTGAGATACATGAGGAGACTCGCGCGAAATGGTGAAGCGAATTTCAACAAGGATGAAGCTTAGTAGCCGAGAATCCCCATTGAGACACATGAGGAGACACGCACTGAAAGGTAAAATCCATGATAGAATTAAAATAAGGACGAATCCTAGTAGTCGGGAATCCCCACAGAAACAAATGAGGAAACTCACGCCGAACGGTGAAATTCGCTACCAAAAAAAATAGATGGGGGGCCATGCGAAGCTACCAAAATCGAGAGCCTGAAACCCAAGTGTAGGCGCTAGAGTAATCCTCGAGTGTTACTTGGAAAACCTGCATATCCCTATGTTTAGGGCCTTTTGCTCGCATGTTTGCTCCTCCACTCCATAGAGAGTTATCTTGGGTGAAATGCGTGAATTTAAGCTATGCATGCAAGACATGCGACATCTTCTCGACGGGTGCACCACCCCTTAGTTGTGCCTCCTAGCCCGCACTGTGTTTGCGAATTATGGGCGATGTCCCTATCCCATCCCTTATAGAGGGAGCTACCTTATGTATATTTATGTTATGCCTGCTGACGAATGCCTGCATGCTTGAAAAAAAGAGAAAAAAACTCAAAAAACTCAATTTTGGCTATCGCAGCCTGCTCTCCCAGCTCTGGCATGTAGGGCCCAATCCTGGCCCTTGGGGTCGGCTACCCGCCCTTGCGGCTTGCTAATCTTCCAACTTCGGCTTCTATAGCCCGCTTACCCAATTTGGGCTTTCACAACCTATTCCCCAATTTTGGCTTTTGTAGCCAGCTTCCCGATTGCGGCTCTCGTAGTCCGCTTCCCCGATTTCAGCCTTCACGGCCTACTTCCGCAACACCGATTCTGGCCCTTGCGACCCACTTTCCCCGGTTCGGATTTCACAGCTGGTACTCCCGGCGCATTAAAGAACATCAAATCCTTTCACTTTAGTTCAGACCTGCCGTCCAACCAGAGAACAAAAAAACTCTCTCCACTCTAGATCGGATCTTCCGTCCGACTAGAGAACTAAAAGATTCTCTCCACTCTAGATCGGATCTTCTGTCCGGCCAGAGAACTAAAAGATTCTCTCCACTCTAGATCGGATCTTCCGTCCGGCTAGTGAACTATAAGATTCTCTCCACTCTATATCGGATCTTCCGTCCGTCTAGAGAACTAAAAGACTCTCTCCACTCTAGATCGGACTTTCTGTCCGGTTGGAGAACTAAAAGTCCCCTCCACTCTAGATCAGATCTTCCGTTCGACTAGAGAACAAAAACATTCTCTCCACTCTAGATCGGATCTTCCGTCCGGCTAGAGAACAAAAAGATCCTTCCACTTTGGTTCGGACCTGCCGTCCAGCCAGAGAACCAGAAGACCCTTTCACTCTAGATCGGACCCTCCGACCGGCTAGAGAATAAAAAGATTCCTTTCACTTTTGATTTGGACCTTCCGTCCAGATTCGTGGAATCAATAAACTCTTCTCTTCGTCCCCTTGGGTGACGAAAACCCCTTTTGAATCAACAAACTCTCCTCTCCATCCCTCCGGGCAACGAATACCCCTTTTGACTTGGACATTCCGTCCAGGTCATTGAATCAACAAATTCTTCTCTCTGTCACCTTGGGTGACGAATATCCCTTTGAATCAACAAACTCTTCTCTCCGTTCCTTCGGGGTCACGAACAATCCGTTTGATTTGGACCTTCCGTCCAGGTCATTGAATCAATAAACTCTTCTCTCCGTCCCCTTGGGCAACGAATACCCCTTTTGATTTGGACCAACCGTCCAGACCGTTAAAGGAATAAAACCCTTCTCTCCACCCTCGTGGCTCGTCTTGCAACAGCTTCGGCTCTCATAGCCCGCTTTCCGATAACTTCGACTTTGATAGCCTGCTTCCCGGGTGCTGGCCCACGTGGCATGGGTTCTTGACCTTAACTTCGGTCCGCGGACCCGTTCTCCTCATCATGTTGATGAATCTCTTAATTGGTCTGCACCCGCAGGTCCCCCTCTCTCATCCCTTGCTTGCGCCGCCTGCAGGTGGGGGGCATTTGTGGACACTTAAAATTTCTCACCCCATGTTTACGTGTAGAGGAATAAAGAAGAGGAGAAAAGTGAAGAGAAGATGAGAAGAAGAAAAGAAGGAAAGGAAGCCCTCTTGATGCTCCCAACGGCACAACCATGTGCCTTCACCCGACACACTCTTAGTGCCATACACGGCACACCCCTTGAAGCCCCCAGCGGCACACCCTGCAGATGGTCTTTAACGGCATGCCCCGCAGGGCCCCTGGCCGGCACACCCCTGTGCCCCCCCAGCGGCACACCATGGAGGCCCGCCAGCGGCACACTCCATCCAAGGCCTTTAACAGCACTTCCTGGCCACCCTCCAGCGGCACACCCTTCTGGGCCTTTCAACGGCACGCCCCTGCAAGCCTCCCAGCGGTACACTTTTCTCAGCCCTCAGCGGCACAGTGTTCCGCCCATCCACCGGTGCGCTCCAATTTGTTCTTCACCCGGTGCAACCGGCAAAAGAGATCTAAGGCCAGGCCCTACGGCCTTTGGAGCGCAGCGGGAATAGCTCAGGGCTAGCTGAGGTGTCGCCCTCTGAGGATGGCACGCAAGGTACCCCACGATCAGAGATAGGACCGGAGTCAACTCCCATTTAATGCTGACCCGCCATCAACGTTCCCGCCACCGAGGTTATAAAAACCTCTCCTCGCTGCGAAAAGAAAAGGGGGAGAGGCCAGAGAAAAGAGGTAGAGCTCCTACGGAGAAAAGAGAGAAGAAGAGAAGAGGAAAGAGAGGAAGAGGCTGGGGGCTCTCTCCGGCGGACTCTACACACACAGAGGCAGAACTTCGATCAGAGGAAGAGGAGAAGCAAAAAAGAGAGAAGAAGAGAAGAAGAAGAAGAAGAGAGAAGAGGAGCCTCCCGCTCCGACCACCGCCGCCCGTGCGAAGAGAAGAAGGAGAAGAGAAGAGGAGCCTCATGCTCTACCCACCACCGTCTGTGTGGAGAGAGAGAGAGAGAGAGAGAGAGAGAGAGAGAGAGAGAGAGGGACAATGTAGCAGAAGGGGACGGGAGAGGGCAGGGAGCCTTCGCTCTTCCCTGACCCCGTCCCTCTCCTCAGTTTGTTTCCTTCTCCTTTTCTTCATTTATGTATTTCCTCCCTTTCCTATGAATGAAAACCCCCTTTTTTTGTTGGTCTGTTTGCTTAGCCTTCACCCTACGGTGCATGTAGTGGCTTGTCTTACGCTTCCCCTTTGGTTCTCCTACTTTTGGGTTGCCTGCTCTCCAAAACGTCGCAGAGTCTATCCAATTCAATGGGTAGTGTCCCTGGCGTGACGGCATGAGACTGACCCCCCCTTCCAACGGTTTCCGTAATAGGGTCACCTCCATCCGACACACCTAGCTAACCTTTTGCACCTTCGTTCACCCCACCTAGCCTTTGCCTGGCACAGCCTCAGGGTGCTCCACTCGGTACACTCCCAACGGCCCTTGGCCGGTGCATACTTCAGCCCCCCCACCGTTCACACCTTTACCTGGCCTTCGCCCGGTACACCATCAGGGTGCTCCAACCAGCACACTCCCAACGGTCCTTGGCTGGTGCATGCTTCAGCCTTCATCTGGCACACCCCGTGGCCACCCTTTACCCGTGATGCCCCGCTACCCGGCACACCCGTGCCCCCGTTCCACCGGCACACCCTGTGCCACCTTACTTGGCACACTTGTGCCACCCAGCTTCACCGGCTCACTCGTGCCAGCCCATTCCAGTAAACCCGTGCCACCCCACTCTGGCACACCCGTGCCCTCACCTTGCCCGTCACACTTCACCTTCCTCTTAACCCAGTGCACCCTCAGCCCGCTTTAGCCCAGTGTCTCTCGTTCGCTATTTTTCCCAGGTTTTCTGAAGCTTTCTTAAAGGTGTTGCTGCCTCGGCAGGCACCTCGAATTGTTGGGTAATGCCACTCCTTCTGGGTGTGTTCCCCTTTACCCCCCTTACCATCCGGGTCAAGGGGAGATGCTGTCGAATTTTCGTCAGAGTTAACATAATAAAATTAATAATAAAAAAAGAAAAGTAATAATGCAAAAAGAAATAACAAATGAACATAATAAACACTAATGTAACGGCTTTGTCGAAATAACAACGAACCCCGGAGATCCTGAATAATTGAACACTCGCCTCTTCATGACGGTCTACCGAACATAACCACGAACATGGTCTGCATGAATGAAAGAAAATCAAATCAACTCCTCACATGCATTCCATGAATAAAAAGAAAGCTAATCATATGCATTTTATGAATAAAAGAAGACCCCCTTCACTTGCATTTCACGAATAAAAGAAACCCAAGTCAACCCCCCCCCCCTTTACTCGCATTTCATGAATAAAAGAAAACTCCCCACCTGCATAGACCTTTCCCCTTGAGCCAGACACAGTTGCACAGACCTCAGGCGTTCTTGCATCATTCTTCCTTCAGCCTAACCTCCACCCGGTGCACCCCAGCACCTCTCTCTCTCCGGTACACCCTCTACGTCTCCACCCGACACAGCCTTAGCCTCCTGCCCGGTACACTCTCACAGCCCTCTAGCGGCACACCCTATCCAACAATCCTGCCCCTTTACAGGTTTCCCATGTGCACCGACCTTCTCTGCACCCCGACGGCCACGGGCACATACCCTGAACTCTATACACAACATGCACAGACCCTGAACCCTATACACAACGTGCACAGACCCTGAACCCTATACACAACCTGCATAGACCCTGAACCCTATACACAACATGCACAGACCCATCACTTGCACAAATCTTGCACCGACCTTGGCCTGGGCAAAACCTGCACCAACCCTGGCCTAACCAAAACATGCACAGACCCTCCCTCAGCATAGGCAAAACATGCACCGACCTTCACTCTGCCCAGGCAAATGTGCACCAACCCTAACTCCTGCCTCTTAGGCCAAACGTTGCACCGACCTTGCCTTGCGTAGACCTCAAGTGAAACATGCACCGACCCAGCCCCATCTGCATAGACCCTTCCTTTGATCCAGCCCCAGCTGCATTGACCCTTGGCCAACTGGCCCCTCACACGGCTCAAACGTGCATAGACTTTGGCAGGCCTTGCCCTCCACACATCTCCAATGTGCATAGACCCTGGGAAACCTTGCCCTCCACATATCCCCAATGTACATAGTCCTTGGCAGACCTTGCCCTCCATACATCCCCAATGTGCATAGACCTTCCCTTCACACATTCCTAAATGTGCATCGACCTTCCCCTTGCCCCATGTGCATCAAACTCTGTCCTTCATAACACACATGTGCACTGACCTACCTTCAGTCGTGCACCTTGGTGCTCGGATCCCAGTCCGGCACACCCCAATGGACCTAGCCCAGCACACCTGCATGTACCTTGCCCGGCACACCTGCCTGTGCCTTGCCCGGCACACCATCCTGCTCCTGCTCGGCACACTTGCGCATCCACCCGGCACACCCTGCCATGGCCTGCCCGGTACACCCTGCCTGGGCCTCGCCTGGCACACCAGCCACCCCTTTACCCCGGTACGCTCCTAGCTCATCTTTCCCCGACACACTCTGCGTCTGAAGAGCTATGTTATAATACAATAAAAAAAGGGAAACATAATAATAATAATAATAATAATATAATGATAATAACCATGAAAAGAATAATAATAATAATAATGAGGAATATGTCGCACATGCAATAAAAGAAGAATCGATGAACATAAAAAGAAAATAAGTAAATAAATAATAATAATAACAACAAATAAAACGATGCGACTCTCGTCATCCCCAGACCCTTTGTATGGGAATATTAATAAAACCTTCCTGGGTCATGCTTAGATCATGGGTCCACCCTAATCATGGTCATTGCCTGACCCATACCCTAGGCCTATAGCCCGCCATCCTCGAACATATCTTTGTTTTGGGATCTAATCCCAAGACATTTTCTCGTTGCCTTTCGGCACCGAAAATATTAACGATGCCCACGCAAGTCTCGCTTTGACCGCGGGAAGCTTCCCCGGAATGGTCCTGGCTTGATCTTGCATCGGGTCAATAAACTCGCTGATTTTTGACCACTCAAATCGGGATTTAACCGAATGTTTCCCATTCCTCTGAACAGTAAATTTGTCGTACCCCGACATACATACGCTCCGATTTTCCCGTGACGATCACGATAGTCTTAAGCCGAACACTCGTCCGAATATTAAATGGTCTCTTGAGTGACCGACATGTTTCGAATGCTTGCTTCCCTAGACATAGGGCTTTCCGATTGATTCAAGATCGCTATCATCTTGTTTCTCTCGATATAATTTTTCGGCCATGAGGCCCTGATTCTCGGCGATTAATCAAGGGTGTTCCCCTCTCCAAGGTGATATAAATGACGTCGTGACCTCTATGGCGCGGCGGATTTTGGTCCCAACATGAACTACACAATCGTCTGATTAGTCAGATCAAGCGCACAATAAATCGTCACTTTGTGATTGGCACGCCCACGCACTTAATAAACGAATAAACCCACCAAATAAATCGACTCAAAGAACATACAAATGAGCATGTTGAAAAGTGCATCCACAGGCCCGTCCACGGAAGAATCCGAGACGACCTCCCAAATTTATGGGCGAGCTGGAGACAGCTGCCCTGTGACCCAAAGTGAGCCTGGAAACCCCGAGGGCTAACCTTTAAAGGGTCCCAGCTACTCATGGGCCATGAAATCTAAACTTTGGGATGTGGGTTTATTATATTGCCCGTCACATGGCTATTGTTATTTACACCTCGTGCAGTGCTCTCCGGGGACCATACTATGAAGAAGTAAGCCCCCGGGAGCCAGGAGTGATCATGATGGAAATGGATGACATCCTGTGGAAAGAATGAAAAGAAGAAAGCCCAGAACTGGGCAAAAGGAAATGGGGGAACTGTGCCTAAGATAGAAGGGAAGCCAAGATCAAGCTCAAAACATAAACACAACTAGCATCTTTTATTCCCCACGACAACTGCGGATACAAAGGGAAATATACATCAAAAGAAAACGGATTAACGGGGAGGCAAAGAAGAAAGGGAATACCATAGAAGGGGGGAGGACGGAGCACTGGCTCCTCTTCCCCCTCCCTCTCTCACTCTTTTTCTTCTTCTCTTCACACCACGGATGTAGGCGCAAAGATGGACAGACTGGGCTCTTCACCTCTTCTCTTCAGGTCTTGAATAGCCAGGCCTCTCTTCGAGCTTCAACGGGGCTTCAGCCCCATTTTTTTATAGGGAGTGGAGGTGGGGAGGTTTGAAACTCCCACCCCCTCTTTTCCTTCTCTTCCTTCTCCTTTTCCCGCTCGAAGATGCTTCAGAGCCCGCCGGTATGGTGGCAGGAGGTAGAAACCGTGTCTTCACGAGAGTGGCAAGGGTCGACGTCGAGGGCCTGCCACCATCGCGTTGTCGCCTTGAGCCTGAGACAGACGCACGAGCATTGACTGCTCATGCGACGGGATTGTTGGCTTCGAGCTTGAGGCGATGGGGCTTGCATTCTTACGCCGGTCCATTGCCAAGCCCAAGGTTTAACCGGCGGGTAAACTTCCCACGCAGGGGTCCTTCAGTGGCTAGTCGAATGGGCATTGAATGCCTTGCCGAAAGGGGACTCTTCTTCTTCCTCTGCGACCGGGCGAAACAGAGTATCGTAAATGGATGGGATGTCCTCTGCAGCGCCGATTCAGTGGCCTTGCGGGGCCTGCGTGTGGTGCCAGTTCAAGTGTGATGGGAGGAGTGCGCCGATTCATGCTGCTTGGAGGAGGGGCGCGTCGGATCAACATGGAGAGTGGGGCTTGGCTGCGCCGATCTATCATGTCCATAAAGGGTCTTGGCGCCGATTCAAGGCTGCCATGGGCTTGCACCGGTTCACATGGGATGAGAGAAGGGCGTCGATTCAATTGGGTGCCATGGCGCCGATTCATGTGCAAGCGGAGAAAGCCTTGTAGGCTCCGGTTCATGGTGCCCATGGGGGCTTTGCGTCGATTCATGAAGGCATGGGCCCTTTCATGCGTTCATTTTTTATTTTCTTCATTTTCTTTTTGTTCTCGCATGCATCGAGATACGTGCATGCGTACTCCTTCCTTTCTTTCTCTGTTGCTTGTGTTCAGCTTGGCGAGACTCAGAGTTCTTGCCAATGAAAATTTTTGGTGTCCATAAATGCCCCCCACCCGTGGGCGGCACAAGTGAGGGACGAGTGCGCGGGGCCCGCGGGTGTAGACTTCTTTAGCACATCATTTTTTTCTCCAAGCCTGTGGATCTTCAGTCCGTGTGGAAGGTTCGAGTCAAGGGTTTATTTGTCAATGCCGACAAAGTGCCAGAGGCTGACGTAGTTTATTCGTTGACACGGGATGAGTGACAAAGCAAATGGGTCTTTTTATTTATCGAATCCAGATGAAAGGTATGGGCCGAAGGAAAGAGGTCTTTTTATTCGTTGACTTGGACGGAAGGTCCGAGTCAAAGCAAGAGGTCTATTTATTCATCGACTCCATACGAAAGGTCTAGGCAGACATGGAAGGGTCTTTTTGTTCTCTAGCCGGGTGGAAGGCCCGATCCAGAGTGGAAAGGTCTTTTTTATTCTTCGGAGGGACAAAAAGTCTGAACCAAAGTAAAATGGTCTTTTTGTTCTTTAATGTGTCGGGGATATCGACTATATGAAGGTTTTTATTCTTTAATGCGACGGGGATACCAGTTATGTGAAGGTTTCTTTATTCTTTAATGTGCCGGGGGTACCAACTATATAAAGGTTTTTTATTCTTTAATGCGCCGTGGGTACCGAGTGTATGAAGGGTCTTTTAATTCTTTAATGCGCCGGGGGTACCGGCTATATGAAGGGTTTTTTTGTTCTTTAATGCATCGGGGCCACCGGCTATATGAAGATTTTTTTCATTCTTTGGCTGGACGGAAGGTCCGAGATTAAGTGAAAGAGATCTTTTTGTTCTTCGGCTGGATGGAAAATCCGGGCCAAAGTGACAGGGGGGCTTTTTGTTCTCTAGCCGGAGGGAAGGTCCAGTCTAGAGTGGAAGTGGCTTTTGTTCATGGCTTTAGACGGAAGGTTCGGGCTACATGTTTATTCATCGGTGGGACAAAAGGTTGTAATGCTGAGGTGGTTTATTCATTGACACAGGGTTAGTGTCGAAGCGAGGGGGTCTTTTTATTCGTCGACTCCAGATGGAAGGTATGGGCCGAAGGAGGGAGGACTTTTCATTCGTTGATTGGGACAGAAGGTCCGAGTCAACACAAGGGCCTTTTTATTTGCCTACTCGGACGGAATGTCCAAGTCAGAGATTTATGCGTCGGTGGGACAGGATGAAGCAGTATTGAGCTATGTATGAGGTTCTTGCTATTGCATGGGGTGTAGCTGTTTGGTTATTCGGCCAAGATGAAAATCTAGGCCAAAGGAGAGATTTTTGAATTCTGGTGGGACTTAGTGAATTGACGTCCCCCGATGATTTTGATGATGATTTTTTTCTTTCTTTTTTTATTCTTCCTCTTTTGTTCTTCTTTTTTTTTGTTTCTATTATTTCCAGCCAAGCATACAAGCATTCGTTAATAGCAAGCATACGGTAGGTACATAAAAATAGCTCCCCTATATCAAGGATAGGATACGAACATCGCCCATAATTCGCAGACAAAGTGCGACTCGTGAAGCACAACTGAAGGGGATGTGCATACGTAACGAGGACAACACAATCTATGTTCGTAGTTAAAACTACAGTTTATGCCCGAGACAATTTCTCCGTGGTGCGGAAAGTGCGGGTATGTGGGCAATGAGCCCTAATCATAGGGATATGCAGACTTTCCAAGTAACACTCGAGGATTACTCTAGCGCCTACACGTTCATTTCAGGTTTTCACCTTTCGGTAGCTTCACACATCCCCCTTGCTTACTTTTTTCCCCCTTTTTTTTATTACTGACTTCACCGTTCAACGTGAGTCTCCTCATGTGTCTCAATGGGAATTTTCGACTAGTAAGATTCATTCTTATCGTAATTCTCCTATGGAGATTTTGCTTCACCATTTTGCGTGAGTTTTCTCATTTGTTTCAGTGGGAATTCCTAGCTTCCTGGATTCATGTTCCACTTATTCATCATTTTTATCCTTTTCTTTCTCTCTCTTTTTTTGCAAAGGAGGCATACAACTTTTTCCTCACAATTGCCTTCCATGTGAGTGCAGAAATTTGAACGTCCATAGAGTATTAGGAAGAAAATATGGAATCCCTATGGTCAAAGTCATTGATTCACATTATGTACGGAGTGCGAGAGTTTGTCTCAGGTATATTCTGTGAGTTCTACTAGCGACATAGCTACGACTCTTTCCCTCGACGTACACATTTACCAGAATTGATTGTTTTCCCCCTTAGTGTATGCGGCACGGCACACACATGCCCAGAGTTCGGGTAGCGTTATTTATTCAAGGAGATACAGTCCTAGAACATTCAAATGGAGTGTATTACGCTATACTATAGGCAAGCATGCAAGAGTAAGCATTCAAAAATCAAGACCATGCAAGAGATTTTTTTATTATTTTTTTGTTTCCCTCTTTTTTATTTTTGCTATTTTTGTTTGTTTCTTTTTGTTTTATTTATTTATTTTTGGTGGGCCCCAATGTGATAAAGTGATGATGTCATCCAGAGGGGGTCATTTCATTCGCTGGCTCAGCCAGGGGGGCTGAGCCAGAGGTAGGACGGTAAGCTTTGACGGGATGTCTTAGCCGAAGGATAGCAGGCTTCGACGATGTGTCTAGGCTGAAGGATAGCGGGCTTTGACCGAGGGTCTAAACCGAAGGATGGCGACTTTGACGATATGTCTTGGATGAGAAGAAATGGGCTTTTGTTCATTGGCTGGACGAAAAGTCCGAGTCAAAGTGGAAGGGTCTTTTTGTTCATTGGCTGAACGGAAGGTCTGGGTCAAAGTGAATGAGTGTTCTTGTTCATTGGTTGGACGGGAGGTCCGAGCCAAAGTAGAAAGGTCTTTTGCTCATTGACCGGACAGGAGGTCCGAGCCAAAGTGGAAAATGAGTCTTTTAATTCTTTAATGCGCCGGCGAAACCGACTATACGAGGGGTTTTTTGTTCTTTAATGTGCCCCGAAGCCAACTATATGAGGGGTCTTTTCATTCTTTAATGCGCCGGTAAAGCCGACTATATGAAGGGCCTTTCTGTTATTTAATGCGTCGGCGAAGCCGACTATATGAAGGGGTTGTTTTTTTATTCTTTAATGCGTCGACGAAGCCGACTATATGAAGGGGGGTTTTTTATTGTTTAATGTGTCGGCGAAGCCGACTATATGAGGGGCTTTTTTGTTCTTTTTGTTCTTTAATGCGCCGACAAAGCCAACTATATGAGGGTTTTTTTGTTCTTTAATGTGCCAACAAGGCCGACTAAATGAAGGGATCTTTTTGTTCTTTGATGCGCCGACGAAGCCAACTACATGAGGGTTTTTTTTTTATTCTTTGGCCGAGAGGTTTGGGTCAAGGTGAATGGGTGCCTTTTTGTTCATTGGTTGGATGGGAAGTCCGAGCGAAAGTGTAAGGGGCTTCTTTTGTTTGTTTATTGGGATGGCTGTCCTAGCCGAAGGTAAAATGTTCATCGACTTAGACGAAAGGTCATGACGCCGACCATGCTTAGATTCTTTGGCTTATTTGGTTTATTGGGTTGATAGGATTTATTGGGTTTGTTAACCTTGTCCAGACGGGAGGTTTGGGCCAACGGCAGAGTATAGATGCATAGATGTTGGTTCAACCGGATGTCGAAGCCAACGAACTGGGCGAAGACGAGAGGTCTAGACCAAGGGAGGATAGGGGCAGATGTTGACTTGGTGGAACGTCGAAGTCAACGAACTTGGCGAAGACGAGGGGTCTAGGCCAAGGAAGCATAGATGTAGATGTTGATTCGACGAAGCATCGAGGTTAGCCAATTCGGTGAAGACGAGATGTCTAAGCCAAGGCAGTATAGATGAATAGCGGGACCGAGAGTTGGTACATGCCAAAGGAGCTTTCTTCTTTTTATTGATCGTGCCTCACCATTTCATCATCATTTCCTTTTTCAGGCCCCCGAGAGGGGAGAGTAGAGTTTGTTGCTTCCTTTTTTTTATGGCCAGTTTGCCTTGCTTACTTTTTTTGGGGGGGAATCCCATGGTTGAAATGACCGGCTCATATTTTCTTTCGGGGGGCAGCATCAATAGTCCCCTTTCAGGCTCTATTCTCCTATTGCATAGAATGCATGAGAGGGCCTTATGGGCTAGGAGCTTCAAGCATCTTGTGAGGCTTAATCGCTTGACGCCCATCATCTGAGGTAGGCTCTGTAGTTCCCGGTGGGACTTTAGTGCCCGCACAGCTTTGGCTTTTAATGCCCCCAGACCGGGGTGTTTTGCTCCAAATGCCCCCAAAACGGGGTGTGTCTTTTACTTCTCATGCCCCCAAGTTGGGGTTTATTTCTTGGCTTCATACGCCCCCAAACCGGGGTGTAGTTTTTTTTTGGCTTCAGATGCCCCCAGGCCGGGGTGTATTATTCTTCTTTGCTTTGTATGCCCCTAGGCCAGGGTGTATTACTTTTTCTTCAAACGCCCACAGGTCGAGGTGTATTTCTCACTTCAGATGCCCCCAAGTCGGGGTGTATTTCTTTTGGCTTCATATGCCCCCAGGCCGGGGTTTATTTCTTGCTTTAGATGCCCCCAGGCCGGGGTGTGATTCTTGTTTCATATGCCCCCAGGCGGGGTGGATGTTTTGGGGATCTACTCATGGAGCATTCTTTACTTCTGACAGCTTTGTTTCTTCATGGTAAGTCGCGCGGCCAAGCGGCAGTAGGGGGGCGGTCGTGAGACGCCAGGATCTTATTCTTTATCTTCGGCCACCTCGGGGGGCTGCACTTGCTCCTTTTCATTGAAAGGAGTGCCTCAAAGGGGTGTGGCATGCAAGTGCCCCATGTGAATGTATTCGGCTGATTCCTTATTTCCTTCCCCACATTGGGGTATTTGGTGCGCTAGCGGAAGCTGAAGGGCGCCCTGAGGAGTTGAAATTTCCCGCGAAGGTTGATTGCAGTTCTGCTACCCCCCTTTTCACATGGAGTGGCCCGTCAAGGGTTGCAAAGATGTGGGTACATATTCTCTCCGAGAGTTGTGACCGTGTTTGGCCGCATTGTTATAAAGAATTCCCCATAATGAGCAAGAATTCACCGAGCTGCAGTTGCATCTGCTTGGGTCTTTTCGTTCGGAGAGAGCCTCTCCCGGAGATTTTCATTAATAGCTTTATCATGATGCTGCCGGCCATGGCATCGGCCGTATTTGTTTCTTCGGCTATGGCCCGCCTAACATTACTTTGCACCAGTTGGTGGCGTAAATTCGTAAGGCGGTTTATTCTTCTGCTTATCTTGTAATTATTTGGGTTTGTTATGTCGACTCAGCTGACTCTTTGCTTGCAGAAATTCAGCAGATGAGTGGACGCTTATGCTGCTTTCCTTCATGGCGTGAATAGTGAGTGGAGGTGGGGCGTGTATACCCCTGATTTCAGGCTTAGGAGTTTGGGCATGATTATGCCCCCTGAATGTTGCTTGTAATCTACGGGAGGAAACATCCCCATTTGCTTTTTCGCTCAGGTGACGTTGTTGGAGGCTGTAACTTCGGCTTGATCTGCCTTCGCCGCTGCGAAGTATGCTTCTTATTTTTATTTATTTATTATTATTATTATTTTCTTCATCCCTTTTTTAGAAACTGCCAACTTGGATAGCACCGATAGTGTATTAATATGCAGAGTTGAGCGCTCGCCCCTCGACATGTCTTTTTTTTCTCTTGCTTCTTCTTCTTTTTTTTTCTTTTCTTTTGGTTATAAACAGATCAAGGTTGGTGCGCGGGAGAGCGCTCACCCCCTCGGGGAGGGGATGAGTGGTTCACTCCACCGCACTAATCCCACAATAGTGGTCTTTATTCAGTAAGGATCAGGACACGAAGGGAGTGACTCTTCCCTCGGTAGATGCAGCCATCAAGACTTCCTTCGCCACTCTTTTTTTTCCATTTTCTTCTTTTCTTTCTTTCTTTTTCTTTTTCTTTTCTTTTCTTTTCTTTTCTCCTCTTTTTTTTCTTTTTTCCTTTTTCTTCTTTGGGGGGGGGGTGATTTCTCTCCTTTCTTCTTTCTTCTTTTTTTTAGCAGCTTTCATGACTCCCAGAAGCTTTGGGTGCCTCGAGGTAGCATCTCCTGAGACCACGGAAATGATTTTGCTCAGTCGAGCTTTTCTTTTCTTGCGCTTGTGACGAGGAGGGAGGGCTGGAACAACCCCCTCTCTCTGTAGAGGCATATGAGCTGCGTGCTCTACATGAGCTATTCTCTATTGCGGGCTTCACCGCTACAGTATTCGGTATATTTTGAAGGTTGCCCCCAAAAGGGCAGGGAGGCCAACCGTTAGGAGAAGAGTCTCTGAATTTTACCGGGACGGTCGGGTTCCGAAGATAAGAAGCCCGAGGTGAGACCTAGCCCGAGGTAGACCTCAGTCATGACGACTGTCGGAACAGCACCGGCAAACCATCAAAATAGGCAAACATAGTTTATTGAAAGGCCATAGGGCCCCTGCTCCTGGCGAGGAGATGAAGGGAAGCTAATGTCCCACTGGACATGCCAACTTGTGGACGCACTGTTGGGATCTCTTTTATTTTATTCGTTTATTCGTTAATTTGGCTTATTTGGTGCGTGGGCGTGCCAGTCACAAAGTGACTACTTATTCGGGCTTCAAAGAAGCCACTGGTACGTGCCGTCTAACTGATCAGACGATAGTGGAAATCATGTCGGGACTAAAACTCATCGTGCGGTAAAGGCCACGACGTTAATTACATCCCCTCGGAGAGGAAAAAACCCTTGATTGATGGTCAGGAAAAGGAGCCCTATGACCTAAGATTAACATTAATAGAATGAGATAACGATGACCTCGACTTGCATTAAACTGCCCCGCGATGGGGTGAAAACGTTTAAAGCATGTTGGTCGCATGTCGACCATTTCATGTTCAGACGGATATCCGTATTGAAGACGTAACGAAGATGGGGATAAAATCCGCGCAAATGTCTGTCGAGTATACAATAAATTTAATGAAAGTGCGGGATTAGATCCCGACAGGAATCGGTTGGTTTTAATGAACTATGGGTCCATGGCGATATCGGGTCGTGGTCATGTCAGAGTGACCCCCGAGGTACAAACCTAATTTACCGGGGCATCGTTGATATCCCTTTCACCAGGACCGGGAGAGCATGGATTTCGGAATGGACTTTATTGTATTTTTGTTTAGTTATTATTATTATCATGCTTTCACGACACCACTTTCATCATTGTACTATCATTTTTATTATTATTTTTTTCTTCCATTTTTGGTTCATTGATTTTATCATTTGTTTGTTTCAGTTTTATTAGATTATTCCCTTTTCTATCATTTCGACCTTCTTATATATATTTATTTTTATTACTATTGTTGTTTTTTGTTTTTTATTTTAACATAGTTTCGTTATTGTTCATTCTTTCATTTATTCATCATTTCTATCTTCTTATTTTCTTTATATATATTTTTTGTGCAAGAGGTGGCCAATAAGTAGAATATGTTAACAAAAATAAATGGAGAAAAGGATTGAAAGGCAAAGGGGAACAGTGCGACCGCCGATTCAAGTGTCTGGGCATTTTGGCATTTGTGTTGGTTATGTATAGAATGTTACGTGAATGGGTTGTGTGAGCGGATGTGTCAACATGGGGGTGTATGAGTGTGAAGATGTGTGAATATGTGGGAGGTAAAACGGCGGGAGCATGGGATCCGGCGCGCAAAGGCGCCGCCGGATCACCTCTCCCGCCCCTTCATCTTATTTTTTTTTAATATGATGGAGGATGAATCGGCGTGAGAAAGATGAGAGGGGGGTGATCCGGCGCGCCCGCATGCACGCTGGTTCACCTCCGCATCCTAATTTTTTTTTTAAAAAGGGTGGTTTCTGTCGACCGAACCGATTCGGTCGGTCGACTGAACTTCCCAGCAACATGAGGGAGGGGAGCTGCGTCGACGAAGGCACACTCCCTGCGTCGATGGAGGGTCGCCCGGCAGGAATTGAAGTGGGGAGGGGTCGACCCCACGCTGCACAATGCTTAGGCCTTGCACTCTTCATGCCTTAGATAGATCTTTTGATTGTGTTTGGATTGTTCACTTAGGAAAGTGGATCAAGGGATTTATTGTGTATATGTGGGGTTGATTATGCACTTATGGTGCATACGGTTCAATTCAAGGGAGGATATGGCTCGCCCCAAGTGTTGATTCATGAAGATGCAGTAGGGAGTTCAAGGTTGAATTTGATGAGTACGAGGTTGGCGAGGAGGCCAGTCAGAAAAGGCAAAGAGTCGACGCAGGGCCAACCACGGAAAGAAGAGGTCAACGTAAAGGGAGCCTTGGGTGACGCGGGGGCATCCATGGCAAAGCCGAGCAGGGCTTTGGGCTTGCACAGAGGGTCAGAATTGCAGAGCTCCTTTTTTGCTCTTAGTTCATGGGGGCTCGGACATTTTTGTTCATGGACGGGACTTTTATTCATTTCATTTTTTATTTTTGTTCTCATGGTTAGCATTGTTAAGACATGCGTGTTTTTTCTTTATTCGCGTTCCTTGCAATTTTGACAGCACCTCCCCCAGACTTGGGTTATGTGGGGTGAAAATAGAGACCCATCCACAGAAGAATCCGAGACGGCCTCCCAAAATTATGGGCGAGCTGGAGACAGCTACCCTGCGACCCATAGTGAGCCTGGAAACCTCGAGGGCTAGCCTTCAAAGGGTCCCAGCTACTCATGGGCCATGAAATCTGAAGTTTGGGATGTGGGTTTATTATGTTGCCCGTCACATGGCTATTGTTATTCACTCCCCGTGCGGTGCTCTCCGGGGACCATACTGTGAAGAAGTAAGCCCCCGGGAGCTCGGAGTGATCATGATAGAAATGGATGGCATCATCGGGAAAGAATGAAAAGAAGAAAGCCGAGAACTAGGCAAAAGGAAATGGGGAGCTGTGCTTAAGATAGAAAAGAAGCCAAGATCAAGCTCAAAACATAAACACAACTAACATCTTTTATTCTCCACGTGAGCAGCAGATACAAGGGGAAATATATATCAAAAGAAAAGAGATTAATGGGGAGGCAAAGAAGAAAGGGAATACAATAGAGGGGGGAGGACGAAGCATTGGCTCCTCTTCCCCCTCCCTCTCACACTCTTTTTCTTCTTCTCTTCACACCGCGGATGTAGGCGCACAGATGGACAGACTGGGCTCTTCACCTCTTCTCTTCAGGTCTTGAATAGCCAGGCCTCTCTTCGAGCTTCAACGGGGCTTCAGCCCCATTTTTTTATAGGGAGTGGAGGTGGGGAGGTTTGAAACTCCCACCCCCTCTTTTCCTTCTCCTTTTTCCACTAGAAGACGCTTCAGAGCCCGCCGGTATGGTGGCAGGAGGTAGAAACCGTGTCTTCACGAGAGTGGCTGGCGTCGAGGGCCTGCCACCATTGCATTGTCGCCTTGAGCGTGAGACAGATGCACGAGTATTGACTGCTCAAGCGATGGGATTGGTGGCTTCGAGCTTGAGGCGATGGGGCTTGCATTCTTACGCCGGTCCGTCACGAAGCCCAAGGTTTAACCGGTGGGTAAAGTTCCCACGCAGGGGTCCTTCAGTGGCCAGTCGAATGGTCATTGAATGCCTTGCCAAAAGGGGACTCTTCTTCTTCCTCTGCGACCTGGCGAAATAGAGTATCGGAAATGGGTGGGGTGTCCTCTGCAGCGTCGATTCAGTGGCCTTGCGGGGACTGCGTGTGGCGCCGGTTCAAGTGTGATGGGAGGAGTGCGTAGATTCATGCTGCTTGGAGGAGGGGCGCGCCGTTCAACATGGAGAGTGGGGCTTGGCTGCGCCTATCTAGCATGTCGATAAGGGTCTTTGCGCCGATTCAAGGCTGCCATGGGCTTGCGCCGGTTCACATGTGATGAGAGAAGGGCACCGATTCAATTGGGTGCCATGGCGCCGATTCATGTGCAAGGTGGGGAAGCCTTGTGGGCATCGGTTCATGGTGCCCATGTGATGGGACATCAAAGGCGATTTCCATACACGGGTGAAGTGTATTTGTGTGTTATGGCTTGTATGAAGTTGTAATTGTGTAATTTCTTTCTTTTGGGCTCCTTGTAAGGCTTATATCAAGCCAATGGGCCATTTGTTATGTCAAGTCCATGGCTAGGTTGCCATTAGTAGAGTCCATTAGGAGTGATTATCATATTGGACCTTATGCCACCCTTATGGACCATAAGAGCCATTTAAGGCCCAATTGGGCCACTCCCTCTCATGGGCTATCTAGATGGGAGAACCCATGGACCAAGCATGGGTGTGGATTGGGTTGGCTGGCCTTGGACCAGCCTAGGCCCAAGAGAGGCCCATGAAGGGGGCGCCCCCTCTTTTGGCCTTATTAGGCTAGTTAGGTGATGTTTGAATGGATCTAGTCCAAGGTTGAATAAGTATGGTCAAATTAGATTAAAACTAATGTATTAAATGTGTGATTCACATTGTATCCCAGCCCTTCAATCCTAACCCCTAGATCCAAGGGTTGAGGTTGAGTTTGGTTGGCATCCTATATAAGGTTGTATTTTTCATATTGAAGGAATTAATGAAGAGAAAATAGGCATTTGCCCCCAAGTGAGATTTGCACCCCTCCCCTCTCTCTCCCTGGTTCCTCCACCTCCAGCCCCCTTTCTAGAGTGTAATCCCTTCCCCCTTGATCCCCTCCAGCATCTGAAGCAACTCCGGTGATCGCCGCCGCCATCGTCTCACCGCCGACGCGTCGTCGCCAACGGTTTCGGTGTTCTGTCCACTCAGGACAGAACCTTCTTCTCCGAATTCCTGCTACCACTCCCTTCATCTTCTGAAGCTCAAAATTTCAGGGTTGGTTCCCCTCTAGAACCCTTATCCCCACAAAAAAAAATCACGTCAAAATTCATCCTTTAGCTATTTTTTGATTTTCGTCCAAGTCCAAGTTCCAGATCTGTCCTGGTTCTGTTTACTGTTCATCAGCTCTGAGTCTACCCCATTCGAACCATCTTTTGATTTCTTTTGGGTCGCCCAAATTTACTGGGATCTCTGTCCACATCCCTCTACCACCAGGAATTTTCTTAATTTTTGGTTCACTCTCTAAGTATTTTTCAAATTCGTCCAAGTTCCCAAGAATAGTCTGCCCACAGTTTCCCAGATCCGACCCAGGTCTAGTAAAAAAATCCCAGAAAATCCATTTCTTCTCCAATAAAAAAACCAAAAATAGTCCCGGATTCCTCTCTCAGAGACCTTCAACTTTTCTGAAGAAATCATTGCCAGATTCAGAGGTCTTCTCCCCGGTCAACGTCGATCTTCAGAGAAGTCAGAACCTACCCTTGCAGTTCTGGCCAGATTCCAGAAAGCTTGTAAAATACATGATCAGAAATACAGAGCTGATTATTTTTTCTGAAGATCCCTACGTCGAAGTATTTTGAGTCCTCTTTCCAACGGCTCTAATTTCGTCGCGTTCCGACGACGGGGCTGATCGCAGCAGCAGTTTCCTCCAAGTCGCGCGCCTGCAAACAGAAGTTCAGGTTTGTGGCCGAGTTCCCCGCGAGCGTCGTCCGAGGGCCGCCCGGCGTCCGGTGGTCGTTCCAGCAGCTCGCCATCCCAGGGGAACGCTTTCCAGGTGTCTCCACAATAGAGGAGTCATCAGGCCCCACACGACCCCTCCGGTCAACACGTGGGCCCCCACTAACACGAGTACGCGTGAAGCCGAAGCATCGTCCGGAACCGCCCGTCAACCCGAAACTGGTCCTCCCGGGCCCACTTGTGTCGCCCTTTACCTCCCTGCGTGGAATGGGCTTAATTGCATTGCTGTAACCATAATGTATTAAGTTCCCGGGGGTACGAGTTCCGGCCGGGTCCCATCTTCGCCACGCCGAGAGCGTGGAGGTATCGCCTTCACCCTTACACTTGGCATTAGCTCAATTCTTTATATGCTTTATATGCCGCTGCTAGAGAGCATGTGTAGGGATACCTAGCCCGCTTTCAATTTATAATATCACTGCTGCGAGAGAGAGCGAAGCCGTCCCGTGACCCGATCCGGGCACAAGTGAGAGCCGACCACCCTAGCTCCCAGCCGGTTTCTCAACCGCGCACATCCGACGCTTCCCTCGTTAAGGGACGATCACGAGCTTGTCGTGTCCGTGGTCCCGTCCCGCATCAATTTGGTATCAGAGCGAGTTGAGTTTAGGGTGTTTGCATTCAAAAAAAAAAAAGTGTCATGTAGTCATTAGTCGGTCTAAGTCGTGTTTAGGATCATCACATTTTTTAAAACAACAAAAAGAGTCATTTTTGGGTCGCATACATCCCTTTACTCGGTATATAAAAAGGTGTTGTCCGACCGTTAGGTTACGCCTATCGGGAAGGTCGCACACTTGTGCGAGTGACCTTCGGGTCGATTGTCTCTGCCCCGTACCGAGTCTTGGGTTACGTCTAGGGTCCTTAGTGTGCATTAGTTAGTGCATTCCAACTTTGCATTACTTAGTGTCGTGTCTAGTGTTTTGGTCCGAGTGTCGGCATGGCCACCCACTAGTTTCCCGTGTCCCATGGAGTCCCAAACTCCCGGATGGTGGCGATACTATCTCAAATGGAAGGACCACCCGAACCACCCCACGAGACCCGAAACCCAGGATTTCTACGGGTCCGATGACCCGAGTGTCTATCTAGAATGGGAAGCCATTATGGATGATTACTTCGAGGTGTACATCATGTACGTGTTAGTGTTGGTGTGCTACAGGCCAATTTCGGGTCGGGTAGGTCCAATAGTTGTACGATCTTGTTCATCATTAATAAAGTGATGTTTGAGCGTAAATATGCGATTGTGTTACTTTACGTTGTCCCTAGGATATGTGGTTGTAAAGTCAGCTCGAGATGGGATCTCGAACATGAGACTTACTTTACATGAACACATACCTTAAACTGTTCCTGGTTGGAGGGTAATCACTCGGGGACTTTGATTACCTATTAAACCAGTACACATGATGTGTCAGTGACCAGTCTCATGGTCATCGGTGCGGGGCACCAACACATATGTGTAGGTGTATGTCCTTGGAGGATGTGCACTGAACTGATCCGCTATTGGATCTTCAGATGGTTGATTATACCTAATGTCAACTGAAGATCCAACGGTCTCAGTAGCATCGTTGGTCCTTTGACCTGAGACATTGATCGGATCTTACACGAGGACTGGAATGGTTTAATTACTTAGCTAAGTGACTTTAACCATAAGTCATGAGTTGCCGAGTCATTAACCACTCCAGGATACGTGTGAAGATCATCAATGGTCAAGAGGGGATCGCTCACTGTCGGGTATATATCAGACAGTTAATGGGTCATGACATTGACGCTCCGTTAAATCCCTGGCCAGGGTCGTGTGAGTTCGTTTAGAACGGACGTCATACACTTTAAAGGAGGTCATAGTCAAATGGCACGATCATGGGGTTTGACAGATACCGTACCCTCGATCGTACCAGACTCATAGAAGGAGCGAGGGATTATATCGATGCGGTAACTGTGGACTTACAGGTACCAGACATGCTGGTTTAAACCCAGCGTCATCTAGGATCACGCGGATTTGCTTGACCGAACGTGATCGAAGGTTCGGAATGAATTAAACTATTATTCGGCTCTTGTAGAAGCGAATAATATGTTTAATTTACTTTTAATTGGGAATTAGAAGCTAATGGACCTTAAACTAGAGTGACTATGGGCCTAGAGGATCACACACAATGGATTCTTGGGTGACGGATAATTACTATACAAGTGTATGTATTATTTTCATTTAATTCCTTTTGGAAAGGAGTGTAAACGGAGTTTAATACATATGTATAATATGAGAAAGGACATATATACAGTTTTGGTCTTTTAGAACCCTTTTCTAATAAACCTAAACTCTATATATAGCCATCTACGTGAGTTCATTCGAACTCTTGGCTTCTCCCTTCCAACCCCCATTAATGCTAATCAAGCATTAAGCATTAAGGAGAGGTTAAGCCTCCCCCCTTTCTCCCCCTTGCTCTCTCTCTCTCCAGAAGGTGTTAGAGCCGGGGAAAGTTGTGCCGGGGAGGTACCGTCGCTGCGCAAGGGTCCGTGTGGATCTGCTCTAGAGACCGTACAGCTGTGCGGCTCGTTATTCTACATCGGGCATCGCGGACAGCGTCGTTCCGCGCAAGGTGAAACACGCAACCCGTAATTAGGGTATTAGAAACACCGATTAGAGCACAGATTAAGCTTTCCATAACACCGGGATCGGGCAAATGAAATTTTTGTTATCCGCTGCGTCGCCCGTAGGTGCTGTGCGAAACCTTACAGTGGTATCAGAGCCAGGTTCGCGCTCTGGTCGGTGTTTTTATAGCCGTTTAGAACCATGCTTTAGGGGCATATTAAATCTTCAATTATAATTTGTAGAAAGAGATTTGGACATCTCTGTTCTTCATGGATGCTAGGCATCCAAACAGCAAATTTTTTTAAAAAAAAAATTAAAAAAAAAAGTTATTGGGCTTCCCGCCGGGCGCACTGCGCCTCTGGGCGCAGTGCGCCGGCGGGCGCCGCCCACGCGGGGCGCCCGCGTGGCGGGCGCCCGCAGCGCGGGTCAACGCCCGCGCGCGGGCGGCGCCGCGCGCGCGGGCGGCGCCCGCGCGCGCGGGGTTGACCCGGCGCTATTAAACAAAAAAAAATTTTTTTTATTTTTTTTAAAAATTATTTTAACCTATTTAATTTACTGTGCTCCAGTAAAATTATATATATATTAGATATATATATTATAATGCTTAGTAAATTAAATAGAATTTTATCTAGTAGGTTAATTGTGTTATCTCGATGGTAAATGTCAAAAGTTATTTTTTATTTAACCGTGTTGAATTTACCGAGGTGAGATAATTACTATTTACCTTGAGATAAAATGATAATAATTGAAGTTACTTCAGTAAAATTTAAGTTTTTGAATTTTTAATTATTAGATAATTAGAAAATTCAAATTTTAAATTTTATTGAAGTTAAATGTGAAAAATTCAATTATTTGAATTTTAATTATTAGATAATTGTTAAATTCAAATTTTAAATTTTAGAAAATTACTAATTGAGGATAATTACATTATTTTAAATTTATTTTCAAACAAAAATTATTGGATAATTAGTTTGAATTTAAATTTAAATTATTGGCATGTTTAAATTTTGAATTTAAATTTGATTATTGGATAATTAAATTTAAATTTAAATTTAAATTTAATTAATTATCTCAATTAGATGCCCCTATAGAAAATGATGGTTCTTTACGTGCGTTACTTTATTTACCTTTTATTGGCCTACTTATATGTTTAATTTTAGTTAATCATGCTTTGATTTTTAAAATTAAAAAAAGCTAGCCTGTTTTTGTTTGCACATCCCATTATTAAATTCAAAAGTAAGGATTATTTTCAAAAAAATAACCCTTGATTGATTTTATTTGAATGGGTTGGCAAGTGATCATGGACTTGGATTAATGTAATTAATTGGGGTCTGCGAACCTCCTTTCTCTCTCTGTTAAAATTCCAATGTACTTCTATCTTCCTCCATTGTTGTACTCGCCCTAAGGGCTGCTGAAATTTGAGTCACATGTAATTTAATTTTTCCGGCCTGCGTGCCGTGTAAAAGTTGTAATTAATGCGGCGTCGGCGATTGAAAGCGTGGAGCACACCCGACGAGGACGATCCAGTTGCTTCGGAAGCGGGCCGGATGTCTTAGTTACATTAGGGTTAAAGTCCATGATCACTTGCGTTTATTTTTACATTGGATGCATTTATTTTGTGCAAACTACTAGGTACGGTAAATATATTAGATATATTTATATTACCACCTAGGGTGAGATCAAGATAAAATTAAATTCCCTCGCGTTTAAATTTTAGATCTGGTAAGCGTGGCTCTGGGAGTCGTCGTGGCCCTCCATCATTATGGAGTGAATGAACGTCTTCATTTCATGGATTTGTTGTGCTTTCCACAATGTCCATGAGTTTGGGGGCGGGATTAAACTCCAAGGCTCGGCCTCAATGGAGTGAGGAATTGAACTCGGCCTTGTTGTGCTTTCCACAAGGGTCGGGTCATGAACTTATTGCTATGTAGTAATGATGGTTAGATCTAACCGAGAATATCCTTTGTTGTGCTTTCCACAAGGGGATGATTTCTCGGGGGCCGAATATCGGATATTGCATTAGATGCAAGTGCTTGTTGACTGCCCTTGAGATGGTGTATGGCTTGTTGTGCTTTCCACAAGGTCGTACATTAGTCTCGTTGGGATTCCGACCCACTAGGTTGATCTCGTTGATCTCCCGTTCTATATACTGAGGGTTATATAGTCCGATCGAAAAATAGTGGGACTAACTAAGATAGAAAACCACATCTAAGTTAGAATTTGAACACATGCTAAATTGTCTTTTATTTCTTATCCAGATTACAATGTCGTCGTCCAACCCCCTCCGCGGTATCTTGGATGCAAATAGATTAATTGGATCGAACTACTCGGATTGGCTGCGTAATCTACGCATAGTCCTTACCGCCGAAAAGATAGCGTACGTGTTGGACACGGTTCATTCTGAGCCAGCTCCTGATGCCGACGAGGGCGAGTTACTGGCTTATGCCAAGTGGTCTGAGGACTCCTCCCTAGCCCAATGTTACATGTTGGCCTCTATGGCTCCCGAGCTACAGAGGCAATTTGAAAAGACTGATTGTAGAAGTATACTTCTCAATCTACGCCAGCTCTTCGGGGAGCAGGGTAGGATTGAGAGGTATGACATCTCCAAAAGGCTTTTCAGGACACGGATGTCTGAGGGTTCTTCAGTACAGGCTCATGTACTGAAAATGATGGAGTGGATTGAAAGACTCAATGCATTGGGGTTCAAGTTGGATCTTGAACTATGCATTGATCTTATACTCCAGTCATTGCCCGATTCCTTTTCTTCCTTCATCATGAACTTTAACATGAACAGGATTGAAGCAGCTCTCCCGGAGCTGCTCAATATGTTAAAGAGTGCTGAAGGAACCATGCAGAAAGATAAACCATCTTCGTCTGTAATGATTGTTGGCCGGGCCAACAAGAAAAGGAAGGCAACCCAAATATCCACCACAAGTAACAAAGGGAAGGGAAAGAAAAAGGCCACGGGTAAGCAGCTCGCCAAGGTTGACAAAGGGAAGGGCAAGAAGAATGAAAAGGAAGATAAATATTTTCGATGCGGGGAAACTGGGCATTGGAAAAGGAATTGCAAGGCAATTCTAAATGAAGGTATTTTTGTCATAGACCTTAATTTGTCATATATGGAATCCACATCATGGGTATTGGATACTGGATGTGCATCTCATATCTGCAATTCTATACAGGTGCTGGCAAATAGAAGGCGATTGGGCAAAAAGGAGATTGAACTGAGGATGGGCAATGGAGCTTTAGTTGCTGCCAAAGCTGTCGGGACTGCACGCCTCAGTTTACCTTCAGGAGTCATTCTGGAGCTGAATGACTGTTATTATGTTCCTAATATTATTAAGAACATTATTTCAATCTCTGGCTTGTATAACATTGGATATACATTGGCTTTTAATAGCACTGGGTGCTCTATAATGAATAATGGTTTGGTTATAGCCAATGGTTCATTGGTCAATAGTCTATATGTATTAGATACACGTTCTAATGTTATGTAAATTTCCAATGCTGATGAAGTGAATTCTGCATATCTATGGCATTGCAGACTTGGTCATATAGGTGAGAAAAGAGTCTCTCACTTACACTCAAATGGGTATTTGAATACATTCGAATACAAGCCATTTGATACCTGTGAGTCGTGTCTCATGGGAAAAATGACTAAGGCTCCCTTTGGTGGACATGGAGAGAGGGATGTTGACCTTCTCGAGCTCATACACTCGGATGTGTGTGGACCCATGTCCATAGAAGCAAAAGGAGGTTATCTCTATTTCATTTCTTTTATTGATGACTTCTCTAGATATGGCTATGTGTATTTAATGAGATATAAGTCACAAGCCTTTGAGAAGTTTAAGGAATACAAGAATGAAGTAGAGAAACAGACTGGCAAAAGTATTAAGGCTCTTCGATCGGATCGAGGAGGTGAATACTTAAGCCATGAATTCACTTCTTATCTTAAAGACCATGGAATAGTTTCTCAGTGGACACCACCGTATACACCACAGCACAATGGTGTATCCGAGAGGAGAAACAAGACCTTGTTAGACATGGTCCGATCCATGATGTCTATGTCAGGACTACCCTTGTCTCTCTAGGGCTATGCATTAGAGACTGCGGCTTATTTATTGAATAGGATATCAAGTAAATCAGTTCCTTCTATTCCATATGAGATATGGAAGGGCAGGAAACCAAATTTTAATCACATTAAAATTTGGGGGTGTCATGCTCATGTAAAGAAGAACGAGAGTGATAAGCTTGAGTCAAGAATCGATAAGTGTAGGTTTGTGGGATATCCAAAGGAGACGTTTGGATATTATTTCTATCACCCTTCTGAGCAAAGGGTCTTAGTGGCCAAGAGAGCTGTATTTCTGGAAAGAGAATATCTACTCCAGAAAAATAGTGGGAGCCAGATAGAATTGGACGAGGTCCAAGAACCACAACCCATAGACACACACTCATTAGATGAGACTGTATCGGTTGATCCTATTCAAGGTGAAACACTGACACTACGGAGATCTGGTAGACTACCGAGAGAACCTCAGAGATATGTTGGACATGTCTCAGATGGGTCCTCTAAGGTATGCATCGATGAGGATGATGATCCTCAGTCGTACCAGGAGGCGATCCGTAGTGTAGACTCCGAGAAATGGCAAGAGGCAATGGATTCAGAGATCCAGTCCATGTACACCAACAAAGTTTGGAACTTAGTTGATGTACCCGAAGGGAAGGTCCCTATCGGCTGCAAATGGATTTTCAAAAGGAAAATCGGTGCAGATGGACAGGTTGACACATACAAGGCTAGACTAGTGGCGAAAGGATATCGTCAAAGGCAAGGCATTGACTATGACGAGACGTTTTCGCCGGTAGCCATGGTTAAGTCAATCAGAATCCTCCTTGCCATTGCTGCATACCTGGATTATGAGATCTGGCAAATGGATGTGAAGACAGCTTTTCTTAATGGAAACCTGTCAGAAGAGGTGTACATGGTACAACCTGAGGGATTCACTTCCAAGCCACATCCTAATAAGGTATGTAAACTTCAAAGGTCCATTTATGGATTAAAGCTGGCATCTAGAAGCTGGAATATAAGATTTGACGAGGCTGTCAAATCTTTCAACTTCATTCGGAATGAAGATGAATCCTGTGTTTACAAGAAGGTCAGTGGGAGCTCAGTGACCTTCTTGGTCCTTTATGTTGATGACATCTTACTCATTGGGAATGATGTAGCGATGTTGACATCAACTAAGTCTTGGTTGTCCAAGACCTTCTCCATGAAGGATTTGGGAGAAGCATCCTATGTGCTGGGCGTAAGGATCTATCGAGATAGATCTAAAAGGATGCTATGATTATCCAATCCATGTACATAGACACTATCCTCAAAAGGTTTAGGATGAAAAATTCCAAGAGAGGTCTCATTCCCATGAGACATGGAATTTACCTATCCAAGGGGATAAGTCCTAAAACTTCTGAGGAGGTGGCACATATGAATAAGGTACCCTATGCTTCGGCGATAGGGTCAATCATGTATGCAATGCTATGTACACGGCCTGATGTTGCCAATACTTTGAGTATTGTCAATAGATATCAGGCAAATCCAAGCGAAGAGCACTGGAAGGCAGTAAATGGTATCCTTAAGTACCTGCGAAGGGCTAAGGATCTTTTTCTGCTTTATGGAGGAGAGGACCTACAGCTTAGAGCTTACACAGATTCTAGTTTCCAGTCAGATCCAGATAATTACAAATCCATGTCTGAATTTGTATTCATGTTGAATGGAGGGGCAGTCAGTTGGAGAAACCGTCTGGATGAAGAAATTCATCTTGGAACTCGGCGTAGTTCCCTAGATATCAACTCCCATCCCATTATTTTATGATAATAATGGGGCCATCGCTCAGGCGATGGAACCGAGATCTCACCAAAGGTCAAAGCATATTCTCATGCGCTTTCACCTTATTCGGGAGATTGTTGATCGTGGAGATGTGATGGTAGAGCGTGTACCGTCAGAAGACAACATAGCAGATCCACTGACTAAGCCTTTGACACAGACTGTATTTGAGCGTCATCGGGATAAGATGGGTCTCAAAGTTGTGGGCAATTGGCTGTAGTTCAAGTGGGAGATTGTTAGTGTTAGTGTGCTACAGGCCAATTTCGGGTCGGGTAGGCCCAATAGTTGTACGATCTTGTTCATCATTAATAAAGTGATGTTTGAGCGTAAATATGCGATTGTGTTACTTTACGTTGTCCCTAGGATATGTGGTTGTAAAGTCAGCTCGAGATGGGATCTCGAACATGAGACTTACTTTACATGAACACATACCTTAAACTGTTCCTGGTTGGAGGGTAATCACTCGGGGACTTTGATTACCTATTAAACCAGTACACATGATGTGTCAGTGACCAGTCTCATGGTCATCGGTGCGGGGCACCAACACATATGTGTAAGTGTATGTCCTTGGAGGATGTGCACTGAACTGATCCGCTATTGGATCTTCAGATGGTTGATTATACCTAATGTCAACTGAAGATCCAACGGTCTCAGTAGCATCGTTGGTCCTTTGACCTGAGACATTGATCGGATCTTACACGAGGACTGGAATGGTTTAATTACTTAGCTAAGTGACTTTAACCATAAGTCATGAGTTGCCGAGTCATTAACCACTCCAGGATACGTGTGAAGATCATCAATGGTCAAGAGGGGATCGCTCACTGTCGGGTATATATCAGACAGTTAATGGGTCATGACATTGACGCTCCGTTAAATCCCTGGTCAGGGTCGTGTGAGTTCGTTTAGAACGGACGTCATACACTTTAAAGGAGGTCATAGTCAAATGGCACGATCATGGGGTTTGACAGATACCGTACCCTCGATCGTACCAGACTCATAGAAGGAGCGAGGGATTATATCGATGCGGTAACTGTGGACTTACAGGTACCAGACATGCTGGTTTAAACCCAGCGTCATCTAGGATCACGCGGATTTGCTTGACCCAACGTGATCGAAGGTTCGGAATGAATTAAACTATTATTCGGCTCTTGTAGAAGCGAATAATATGTTTAATTTACTTTAATTGGGAATTAGAAGTTAATGGACCTTAAACTAGAGTGACTATGGGCCTAGAGGATCACACACAATGGATTCTTGGGTGACGGATAATTATTATACAAGTGTATGTATTATTTCCATTTAATTCCTTTTGGAAAGGAGTGTAAACGGAGTTTAATACATATGTATAATATGAGAAAGGACATATATACAGTTTTGGTCTTTTAGAACCCTTTTCTAATAAACCTAAACTCTATATATAGCCATCTACGTGAGTTCATTCGAACTCTTGGCTTCTCCCTTCCAACCCCCATTAATGCTAATCAAGCATTAAGCATTAAGGAGAGGTTAAGCCTCCCCCCTTTCTCCCCCTTGCTCTCTCTCTCTCCAGAAGGTGTTAGAGCCGGGGAAAGTTGTGCCGGGGAGGTACCGTCGCTGCGCAAGGGTCCGTGTGGATCTGCTCTAGAGGCCGTACAGCTGTGCGGCTCGTTATTCTGCATCGGACATCGCGGACAGCGTCGTTCCGCGCAAGGTGAAACACGCAACCCGTAATTAGGGTATTAGAAACACCGATTAGAGCACAGATTAAGCTTTCCATAACACCGGGATCGGGCAAATGAAATTTTTGTTATCCGCTGCGTCGCCCGTAGGTGCTGTGCGAAACCTTACAGTACGGGCCCATGCAAGTCGATGTTGCCAAAAGGTGACTTTTTGGTGAAGCCGCTGCAACTTGGAGGGACATCAAATATTGGAGGGAGGATAGGAATCTAAGGCCCATCGAGTCATGGTGGGAAATGAAGAGAGTGCTTAGGAGGGCCTACGTTCCCCGCCCACCTACCTCCAACCACGGAGGTCATTCCACTCACCAACCCCACCAACTCACCCACAATCAAGTGGGCCACACCTCTACCCAATCCCACCCCTTCACCGCCGTCCAAGCCCACCAAAGTGACCCCAATCTAGTGGCCCGCCCATGCACCACCAACCAACCTCCCCTTGGCACTCCCATTCCAACCCACTCAAGCACCTCCAACCGAGTGGAAGTCCCGCTTATAACCGAGCCTAGGCCCACACCCGAGCCGAGAGTTAAGGAGCTAGTCCACCCCAAGGTCCCTCCTCCAACCCGCTCCTTAGAGGAAATAAAGAAAATGATTTCGGATTGGTGGGAAAGGACACAAGCTACTCCACCACCCATGGATGCTCCATTGTTATCTACCTCCGGTCTTCATTCGAAACCATCAAAGTGGGAACTACCAAAGCCCGAGCCACCCGTGTTTCTTACGGGAACACTTTACATAGCCGAGCCACTTCTTAGATGGCTCAAGGATGGCTTGGTCCCACATCCCTTCCCATCAATGGACCCCACACTACCACTAGTGCCGGTCAACTCATTCCATACCACATTTCGATCTCGTCACCATGTTGATACGTTGGATGATCTTGTCATGGGATTAGATTCACAATGGGAGTTGACGCATCTTTTGGCCCGAGGCTTTGACCAACCCGCTAGTCTTAGCTTCACCCATCCGGCCATAGGGTCCATTACCTCCGAGTGCACCGTGGGTTGTGTCACCACGGAGGTTCTTCTACTTCTCCCGCTACCGGATGAGCCCGACTTCATGACTTTGCTTCCGAGGGAGGAGTCATATTTCCTATACACGGTCCCATCTACCATGACGGAGGAAGGTGACCACCCGCACCTTCAAGAATTTCACGATTGGGACCATGTCATGTTGGAACCCACTCCATGGGGTCACACCTTCTTCGACCCTTTTGACCCCTCCACTAGTGAAGCTCCCGAGCTATCACATTTTCTCCACCTCTTCCGAAGAGTTCACTATTCCACTCATACCCCTCGGCCTAGTCGGCACGCCGTCTCTACATCTAGGGATGATGACGAGGGTAGTTTTGGATCTCCTAGTCCTTCCCCACCCAAATCCCATAGGTCGCCAATGCATGATTGGTACATCTTAGGGTGTCTAGGAGTCATCCATTCCGTCAAGCATCGAGTACATCTAGTGTATGCATGGCACATATTCGGGTGTCCTGGTCCGCCGTCACCCATGTACGGGTCGGACTAACATTAGGTGTGTCTAGGGTCATAGTTGAGTCAGTGTGTTTTCTTGTGTGGTTTGTTTGTGTGGTGATTTTGAGTCGATTGTTTGCGTGGTTTGCATTCGTGTGTCTGTGCATGGTGAGTCTGCATGTGTCTTGTGCAAGCTCGTTGTCGGTCTATTACGAGTAAGAGGCGAGTGGACTCACTTGATGAGTATGTGATCGATTTTACTTCTATATCCGGATCAGTCACCTATAGGGACTCAGCGGTGATTCCTAGTGAGTCTTCGAGCTGTCTCCTTCCTTTTGAGAGTGTCCCTTCGGAGTGACCACCTTTAGCCATAGCAGTGCGCATATCGAGTATATATGGAATGAGCAGGTGCCGATCACTTGGAGTGGAGCATACCCGCGCAACTTAGCACGGTGACGGATCCGCCGGAGGACCGGAGCAGCCATACCCCTACTCGACGGGGTCGAGTTCCTCCCACCCGGGGAGAATTGATGGGGCATCAAAGGCGATTTCCATACACGGGTGAAGTGTATTTGTGTGTTATGGCTTGTATGAAGTTGTAATTGTGTAATTTCTTTCTTTTGGGCTCCTTGTAAGGATTATATCAAGCCAATGGGTCATTTGTTATGTCAAGTCCATGGCTAGGTTGCCATTAGTAGAGTCCATTAGGAGTGATTATCATATTGGACCTTATGCCACCCTTATGGACCATAAGAGCCATTTAAGGCCCAATTGGGCCACTCCCTCTCATGGGCTATCTAGATGGGAGAACCCATGGACCAAGCATGGGTGTGGATTGGGTTGGCTGGCCTTGGACCAGCCTAGGCCCAAGAGAGGCCCATGAAGGGGGCGCCCCCTCTTTTGGCCTTATTAGGCTAGTTAGGTGATGTTTGAATGGATCTAGTCCAAGGTTGAATAAGTATGGTCAAATTAGATAAAACTAATGTATTAAATGTGTGATTCACATTGTATCCCAGCCCTTCAATCCTAACCCCTAGATCCAAGGGTTGAGGTTGAGTTTGGTTGGCATCCTATATAAGGTTATATTTTTCATATTGAAGGAATTAATGAAGAGAAAATAGGCATTTGCCCCCAAGTGAGATTTGCACCCCTCCCCTCTCTCTCCCTGGTTCCTCCACCTCCAGCCCCCTTTCTAGAGTGTAATCCCTTCCCCCTTGATCCCCTCCAGCATCTGAAGCAACTCCGGTGATCGCCGCCGCCATCGTCTCGCCGCCGACGCGTCGTCGCCAACGGTTTCGGTGTTCTGTCCACTCAGGATAGAACCTTCTTCTCCGAATTCCTGCTACCACTCCCTTCATCTTCTGAAGCTCAAAATTTCAGGGTTGGTTCCCCTCTAGAACCCTTATTCCCACAAAAAAAAATCACGTCAAAATTCATCATTTAGCTATTTTTTGATTTTCGTCCAAGTCCAAGTTCCAGATCTGTCCTGGTTCTGTTTACTGTTCATCAGCTCTGAGTCTACCCCATTCGAATCATCTTTTGATTTCTGTTGGGTCGCCCAAATTTAATGGGATCTCTGTCCACATCCCTCTACCACCAGGAATTTTCTTAATTTTTAGTTCACTCTCTAAGTATTTTTCAAATTTCGTCCAAGTTCCCAAGAACAGTCTGCCCACAGTTTCCCAGATCCGACCCAGGTCTAGTAAAAACATCCCATAAAATCCATTTCTTCTCCAATCAAAAAACCAAAAATAGTCCCGGATTCCTCTCTCAGAGACCTTCAACTTTTCTGAAGAAATCATTGCCAGATTCAGAGGTCTTCTCCCCGGTCAACGTCGATCTTCAGAGAAGTCAGAACCTGCCCCTGCAGTTCTGGCCAGATTCCAGCAAGCTTGTAAAATACATGATCAGAAATACAGAGCTGATTATTTTTTCTGAAGATCCCTACGTCGAAGTATTTTGAGTCCTCTTTCCAACGGCTCTAATTTCGTCGCGTTCCGATGACGGGGCTGATCGCAGCAGCAGTTTCCTCCAAGTCGCGCGCCTGCAAACAGAAGTTCAGGTTTGTGGCCGAGTTCCCCGCGAGCGTCGTCCGAGGGCCGCCCGGTGTCCGGTGGTCGTTCCAGCAGCTCGCCATCCCAGGGGAACGCTTTCCAGGTGTCTCCACAATAGAGGAGTCATCAGGCCCCACACGACCCCTCCGGTCAACACGTGGGCCCCCACTAACACGAGTACGCGTGAAGCCGAAGCATCGTCCGGAACCGCCCGTCAACCCGAAACTGGTCCTCCCGGGCCCACTTGTGTCGCCCTTTACCTCCCTGCGTGGAGTGGGCTTAATTGCATTGCTGTAACCATAATGTATTAAGTTCCCGGGGGTACGAGTTCCGGCCGGGTCCCATCTTCGCCACGCCGAGAGCGTGGAGGTATCGCCTTCACCCTTACACTTGGCATTAGCTCAATTCTTATATGCTTTATATGCCGCTGCTAGAGAGCATGTGTAGGGATACCTAGCCCGCTTTCAATTTATAATATCACTGCTGCGAGAGAGAGCGAAGCCGTCCCGTGACCCGATCCGGGCACAAGTGAGAGCCGACCACCCTAGCTCCCAGCCGGTTTCTCAAACGCGCACATCCGACGCTTCCCTCGTTAAGGGACGATCGCGAGCTTGTCGTGTCCGTGGTCCCGTCCCGCATCACCATGGGGGCTTGGCGCCGATTCATGAAGACATGGGCCCTTTCATGCGTTCATTTTTTATTTTATTCATTTTCTTTTTGTTCTCGCATGCGTCAGGATGCGTGCAAGTGTACTCCTTCCTTTCTTTCTCCGTTGCTCGTGTTCAACTTGGTGAGACTTGGAGTTCTTGCCGACAAAAATTTTTGGTGTCCACACTTCCTGGACGCCGATTCAGAATATCGCCATCGGGAAGAGCGTTTTGACTCTTCCTCAAGCATAATATCGAACGTGCCGAGCACACTTGCAAGCGATCATGTTTTGATCATCCCCACTAGTTGTGGTCTTCAAGTTATCCCGGAGTAAACAAGCTAACGCTGGTTGACTTTTATATTTAGGATATCGCCGTAGGGAAGAGGGTGTTGACTCTCTTTTTGGGCACATTATTGAGCGTGCTAAGCACAGTCGCAGGTAGTCAAGTTTCATCGCCCTTTCTGGATGCGGGCTTAAATCAGCCCGACGTCACTCTTACAACATCGTGTCAAAGCTTCCGTTATCAGTATGAGGGATCTTTATTCTATGTGGCACCGTATTTTAGGTGTCAACACCATCATAATAAGTGGCTGTCTTAAACTTCTTATGAAACTCCACAAATACGAGATCACCTCTACAAATATTTTCTCCAGTCTTGGAGAGAGACTCAACAATATCAGGCGAAATCTAATTTTCCGATTCCATATCAAAAAAAACAATTTCTGCACGTTTTTCATTAAGCAAATATATAATCGGAAGAGGAAGCATATCGCATAAACTAAGGACCTCAACTTATAAAAATAAGTTGATTCCCAAGGACTCTGATACCAATTTGATGCAGGACGAAGCTCGGTGGCTAGCAAAATGGACTCCTGCATGGAAGACGGCGATAGACCGCGATAATGATCACACTAATTGTGGGGACGAGGGCCACTCCATTTAATGTAAGACGAGGCTCGAGTCTATGAATCTCTACTTTTCTCTATTTTTTTCTATTTTCCTATGGGTTTTTTCTTCCCTTTTGTTTATTTTTTTCCAAAAAATATTTTTCTTTTCCTCCCTGCCTTCTTTTCTTTTTTTTGCTGTGCTATTTTTCCTTTTTTTGGTTTTTTCCCTGGCTACACAGAAGAGAAAAAATGATAACAAGAGAAAGAGAGAGAGAGAGCACGACGGAAGGGAGCGGGACAGGGACAGGGCCGTCGGTGGCAGTGGCGGGCCGGGCTGCGCGCAGACGGCGACGACAGAGATTGGCGGTGGAGTGGGGGGGCCGCGGGTGCGGTGGTCTGCAATGGGGCAGGGGATCCCGGGGAAAACGGAGAAAGGCCGACGATGATGGGAAGAATGATGGCAGCGCAGGGGCTTTGGCTAGGGTTGACAGAGGACGAAGGGAGAGGAAGGAGATGGTGGAGAGATGGCTATCGCTACAAAGAGGCGACAGGAGGGTGAGCGGGCCGGGGACAGTGCTAGCGACGGCGCTGGGAGGAAGAAGTCTGGCGTTGGCCACAACGGCCTGTTCGCATGTGGGTCACGCCGCGCACAGGGGCCGTGAGGGTGGCGGCGACGGTCACGACGGTGGTGAGGGTCGCAGGGCAGGGCAGCAGCCGGAGGGTGGCCGACGACCGCGGTGATGGCTGTGATGGTGCTTGGCCGCGAGAACAGCGAGGGAGATTCAAAGGTCGGCGGCGTCCGGCGGTGGCGGCGGTTGGCCGCGTCTTGTGCTCGCCGATAGTCGCGGATGCGCAAACGGAGGAGGGGAAGAAGATCAACAGTGCTCGGGGGGCGCACAATGTTTCGAGAAGAACCTTAGATAAATGAAAATTAAATAAATGAATAGTGATAGGGTGGGTGCTATAGTAGAGGACGAACAAAAAGATGATCGGGAAGAAGAAAGTGGAGTATTGGAGGTTTGGCCTCACGCCAAGAAGAAGTAAAAGGGGGGTTGCGGTGGAGAAGCTTAAATGAAGAACAAGTGAAATAGAAGAGAAGTGGGGGTTCGACCTCACGCAAAAGAAAAAATTCAGAGAGATTGGACATCTCGCCAGAAGGAAGAACACACAACATCACTGTAAATTTTTGATCCAACCATTGCTTCCCTAATTAGGGTTAACACAACTTTATTTATAACTAATAAAAATTATAAATAGACCCCATTTTTTTCTTTAAAACAAAATACTACTACTCTTAAAATAAATAAAAATACATAATAACATAGAATATTCTCATACAAAATCTAAACTAACCTAACAACTCACAATTTATTGACCCCTAAATTGGTTAAAAATTACAAGAGAATAAATTTTAGATCTTCAACATAATTATCTTCGATAACTCCACATAAATCTGAATCACCCATCGTAACCCGACTAACTCGCTCCACATTAACTTTGCTCCATGAGTGCTTACATAAGATGGCGTTAGAGCTGGCGCAGCCACACCGGTAAGATGCAGATCCAAATTGACAACCATAACATTGAAGCAGTGATAAATGGTAATGGGAATTAGGTGACTTTTCTTTTTTAAAAAAAATCATGAAGTATAACCAGCTATTTTTATTTATCTACACAGATGGTATAATTTCCGCCACTAATGGTAATGTGACCATCGCATCCGAACAACATCCACGATCTGCACCTACGCAATATAACTCTTCTTTATCGGTGCGTCATCAAAAACTTGGGTTCAATAAAGCATACCACAATTCTGAAACTGACCTGCTAGCCTCCCTATTGCAGGCCTATTCAGGATGAAATTGGGTGACCTGCGTAGCATTTGAAAATGCCCGTAAAAGGATTTTAATTAGCATAATTTCCAACATCCTTAAGTCAAACCTTAGGGAATGATAATTTGATTTCTCTTAGAGCTGTGCGAGGGATGCATCTAACTGCAGGGTATTCTTAATTTGGTTCTCCCAGGGTGAAAATTGAATTATTGAATGAAATGGACCAAGTAGCTAGTTTTCTCTGAGATTGAGATCATCAAGAACATCAGCAAGGTTGAGAGAAAGGGGAAAAAAAAAACTTCTGCATGGGTGTCAGGGTGCCCAGTGAAACATTTTCCCCTGTAGAAATAGCAGGCAATCTGAATGGATCTGTCTAATCATGAGTTGGGTAAAAACCATTCACAGTCATCCCTCCATCAACAGCGATGGTCTGCCCAGTGATGTAAGAAGCTGCCGGCAGGCAAAGGAATGTGACTAGAGAGGATACTTCCTCTGGCTCTCCAATGCGACGAAGAGGAGTACGAGAAATTATTCCTTGTGTGAACTCATCATCTTTGAGCAACTGGACAAAAAGAAAATGTTAGCAAGAAAAAACTGGGGGAAAAACTAAGTTCAAAGATGTGTAGCAGGGCAACCACATTTCAAAGTGATGAAGATAAAAGATTAGTACAAAGGTGATTGAAAGATTCTCCAGTGGTTGAATTTAAGTGTTAAACTACACTTGGATATCTGGATATCCCGAGTGATAACCAAGCAGTAGTCAAGCAGCAAGCCTACTGGGTATAAACCAGTTTTACTGCAAGAAAGAACAGTAAAACAAGGCCAAATTGTTTGTAAACGAAAAGACTTTTCAACATATAAATTCATAACTCACATAATTTTATTACAATAGTTATATGGAAAGACTTGTCAATATTTAATTGCATATTGGATCCTCTGAATTGAGCAACTTTAGAGAAAAATTACAGTTGCACATTCAGATTTTAGTTCTAATAAGAGTAGAAGCCAGAAGTCATAGATGTAAATTTTTAGTGAAATTAATCACAATGGGCATCAAAAGGCAAGTAATAATTACATATTGACAAATGAGATAGGGAAAAGCCTACCACGCCTGCCTAACCTCTGGAGAATGATTTCAATCAATGAAAAAGAACAAAAGAACAGGCTGAAAACAATTTAGCAAAGAAAACAATGAGCTATGCTCCCATGTGACAGGTTGTTAGTCCCAAGATATTTAATTATCCATACAATCCAGCTCAACAACACTTAGTTTGTAAGAAAAGAAAATTAAGAATGTAGGATTAGAACTTTTAGTATGGCCATATAATATCAAACATAAATATCAGAATAAACGATTCAGAACTTACATTTTCTACCAGTGAGGTCTTCGTAAACCATGGGGCAACACAATTGGCGCGAATGTTGTCTTTTGCCCATTCACATGCCAAATTCTTAGTCAGTTGATTCATAGCTCCTGACAAAATATGCACTCTACAGGTGTGAGACAAATAATAACACAAGCTCCAGGAGCTAAGCTCATTTTTAAGAGAGAAATTCAGTAGAAAGGAAGTTATTACCTTTAGTTGCTGCATAAATAGAAAATGTGTCTAAAGCCACCAAGCCAGCAACAGAGGATATAAATACAATGCTTCCTCTGCCAGATGCTTTTAGAAATGGACGTGCAAGTTGGCAAAGATGAAATGCTGAATCAAAGTTGGTGCTCATGATAAAAGACAATTCTTCAGCAGTAAAATCAGTTGCCGGCTTCCTTATATATGTCCCAACATTGTTAATCTAATGAGGACAATTGGACAGCAACCTTCTTAGTCCCTTAAGCCAATTTTGACAAAAGCCCCAGATCCATAGAAATATAGGCAAGATTGTTTGGAAAGCAAAAATGATCAAAATAGAAACAATATTATGCAACCAGTTTCACTTAATGCAGATTACCACAAACTAAAGTTTGAATGCTGCAAGAAGGAATTCATTTTAAGAGACTACAAATAGTACAAAATGCTGAAATATGCCAACCTAAAGAACAAAAGAATATGTCCTTCCCTGCGATAAAGAAGAAAAGTAGTAATTAATCCTAACAAGTCAAAGAACCGTAAGCAGCAGAAAAAATATTGCAGAAGCTAATATGAATCTTTGTAAGACGAGTATAAAATAAGTTTCGCAGACCGAACAATTAAAACATTATTTTAACTATAGTTTTCCTTTATTATTGGCCCTTTGGAAGAACCAAAGCACCGGACAACTTCATAAGCATTTGGAGCAGAAGAAGAAAACAACTGATTACAGCAGCTCTATCGGATATTTTTTTCAGTGTCCTAATTGGTTAAACCCATTTAAGACCCTTTTTGCTAGAGACATTGTCTACAAGAAGCAAAAGTACGGTGAAGCAATACTATATTAGGTCATATATCAATCTTAGTACTAGTTCATATATCATAGGATGCCATTGAAAGTAGGAACAGAAAAAGTTGCAAAAGAGGAGCCAATACAAACCTCTAAGGCATTGCAATGTGATTATTTAAAACAACAATAATAAGAATAATGCGACAATGCACTATACACATACAACGATTGCTTCCCCAGATCTTGGTGCCATCTCAGGATATAGGAAATGGGAGATCTGAAGAGACCATGGAGAGATCAAGATCCCTCCCTCCCTCCCTCTCTCTCTCTCACTCACGTCTTGTCCAGAATCTTAACTGAAAACTATAAATAGATCCCCCAAACCCCTAGCAACTGGAGCCTGGACCAAGCCAGGAAGTCTGTTTGGGTTAACTTATTTCCTATAAAGACTACATGAAGATTGAGGTGTCATCCCCAGCCAAGAATTCAGAACATCAGCCCATCGAAACCCTGAATGATTGCTTTAATGAAATAAGGTAAAAGGGAGAAAAAGAAACTGCAATGTCTCCCCCAAATTCTCACCTTTGGCAGATCTCATGAAACAAGTGTGCACATCCAATTTCAAGAATGCACCCGAAAGGGCATGTAGATGTCGTTGGTCAAATTCTATCATCTTCAGCCTTGAATACATACAACATCTGAGATTTGACCACCAAGAGGGTTGCAAATGCATACTATTGGTAATGCTACAGTTTTATACGTATTTGTGATATTTCATGAAGCTTAAAATAGAAAGTTTATCTATGGGGTGGATACAACTTCCAGTACTGCAGGTATCTCATATCTGCAGTTAATTGTTAATCCACCAGACAAAATTTTGTTCATCACCAATATGGCTCCAACGAACAACAAAAGAAAAAGAAGAGCATTAGCAAAAAGCTTAATTAACTGCTATACTTTGAATTCGTTAATATATAGACGCACCAAAGCAACCACTGGGGAGTAGCAATAAATGACATTCACAAAAATGAAATGAGACAATGTAACGTCGGAATCCAGTATGCAAGGAACATGTCAAATGATTGCCCGTGAGGAGCCTATCTATGTCAACCACAGGGCGATACGGGGCCTTCCAAATTAAAATGGACTCACATTCTAATAGAAAACACTGGTTTAGATCTCTATCGTCAACAAGAATGAAGAGAGAACACCACCAAGCATGTAATTTTTGAGGAAATGTAAAATTTATAAATCACAAGTTCAAAATTGTAAAAAAAAAATAGAAGAGAAGTGAAGCACTGTTAGATAGGGTACTCATCTATCTGCTCTGGTAGAAAAACTATACATGGTCTTCATACCCAAAATCTAATCCAATGCAAAAGGGTTGTTTGTTTGACAGTAAAACACTGTAAAATCATGTTTTTTTTTATCTTACAGTAGATTCCGGCTGTTTGTTAGATTGTAAAACAGAGAAAATGGGATTATGGATGGCCCATGTGGCACTAAAATTTATGGTGCCAAAACCGATGATGAATAACCTTAAATTACAATAAACAAATAAAATATCGTGTTATATTGTACGGTCATCCAAACCATGGTTCGAAGACTCGGTTTTGACTCGCCCGACTCGGGCGTACCGTACCGGATCAGGGAAGAAACGAGTCAGGTCGACTCGTGCCGACTCGGGCCGAGTCGGGTCGAGTCACAAAGAAAGCTAGTGTATTTTAGATGTATCGTACCGGATCAGGGAAGAACCGATCCGGTACGGATCACCGAGTCGGCGAACTATGATCCAAACACAGTCAGATTTTGAAATAAAAAAAATACACTGATTATAAAACCAAAAAGATATTTTATTTTACTGTAAAACAAACAACACGAAACCGAGCAGAGAAACTCACAAGGATGTTGAGTTTCCCGGCGAAAACGGCAGCCACCTTCTCCATCAGCTTCTCCCGTTGCCCCCGCATGGAGAGGTCGCAGACCGAACCGGTGACGCGGAACCCCATCCCCTCCCACTGCTTCAGGCTCTGGGCGAGCTCGGCCTCGTTCCGGGAGCAAGTGTGAACTTCCGCTCCGAACCCGGCCAACTCCTCCACGATGGCGCGCCTGCGCAAGAAGACACCGCAGTCTTACCAGAGAAGCCATAGCAGGGCTTCAGGGCCCAGAATGGAGCATCGGGGAGACTGGAAACAAGGGTTCCCCAAGGAGAAGAACCAAAAACATATATAGACGTAGAGAACAGAAGAAAGACACACACACAGACAAAGAACAAGAGGGGAGGGGGGAGGAGGCGACCGACCCGATGCCCCTGGTTCCTCCGGTGACCAGAGCCTTCATCCCCTGCAGAGACCATCTTCCCCCGCCTCCTCTTGCGGCGGTGGCCCCGCTGCTGGTTCTGCTGACACCGCCCTCTGCTTCTGCCATCTCCCTACCCTCCCCCGGCACTGCCACCAGCACGTCTGCCTCTACAGGATCAGATGAACAGAAGTTACAGAGCAATTCCAAGGGACGTCACCGGGCAAGGCTGGTGCTAATCCAGAAGATGGATCGTCTAATGGTGCGAGTCCCTGGAATGGCCCTCGATCAGCTGTGTATGTTGCCAACTTGTCATCTCATGACTCACGCAGACGTGAAGGAAATAAATTAGCTCAAAAAAGGCTAAAAATCTGGAGGTCAGATTCTCTTAACAGTTAAGTTCTGTTTATTGATTGACGTCCAATTTTTGTTCTAGTGGGAAACAAGCAAGAAACGGGTAATGGTACGAGTCCCTGAAATGGGCCATAATGGGCCCGGGATCACTTTGTGGGAGTGATCCACAAGGGTCACATGCGTGCCCATGTTCATCTGTGTAATGTTGCCAACTTGTTACCTCATGACTCACACAGACGTGAAGGAACATTTCACTTTTGACCAGAAAAATATGGAGGTCAAATTCTCTTACAAGCAGAAATGATGCTTTCAATTTGACCAGAAAAAGAATGATGCTTTCAAATCCAAGTTGGCACCAACATTTCAGAACTCGGTATTGACTCAGTCTACCCTAGATATGATAAGACTCGGGTCTAACTCCAAGACACTCGAGCCCTCTAGAACTTGGTTGATTGTCTAGATTCAGTCTAGATATGATACGATACGGTCGACCCGGTGCAACTCACACCTATACGGCAAACCATGCGTTCAAGATGTCTTGTTTTGCCGTCGGTGTTTCTCTTGGGTGGGTACGAGGTCTGAGAATGGGTTATGACCTACGTAGCGTTTAGAAGACTTAGATTACTAAGACCTTCGTGAGGTCTCAAGAGTTGACTTCGTTACCGTCGTTTATTTTTTTATTTTCTTAATTTTTTTGAGTGATACCCACACCAAAATAATTTAATGTAGATCCCAAGTCATCATCCGACGTGATTTGCACGTCGAACAAAAAGAAAGTCAAAAATAGTATAATTTTGAAAACTGCATTATCACATTTTTCCCCCTTTTGCTGTGGGGCGCAAGATAAATAAGTGACTTGATGTCTACGCCAAAGTAGTTTGGCGCGAGCTCCACTCAAAATATTTCGACATGAGCTCCACTCGAAAAAAAAAACTAAAAAATAAGAAAAAAATGTCTCCCGGGTACTTAATTGTGTACAAAAATATTTTTCCACTATACTAGTTTTAACGTGAGTCTCATTCAAAAAAAAAATAAAAAATAAGAAAAAATTACCTTCCGTGTACTTAATTGTGTACAAAATATTTTTCTACTATGTAAGAGAGTGCTATATCTGGGACATAATTAATGCTTGCACGTTGTTTTAATGGAGCCTTAATTAGCTGTATAATGCATGTATATCGTTGGAGATCATGCACCTGGCTCGTTGACGGCACTTGTCTAAACTTCGAAGCATCAACATGATCTGCGTGCATTCTAACGCGGATATTGGAATCCATGTGGAGGAGCACTTCAGTTGGAATTCTTCAAATTTTGTAGAACCTGGATGATGTCATTGTACCACATATTTTTTTACAATATCCATCAACCGTTGGATCATTTCAAAGAACGATTGTCATCACTCAGCTGGTTCTTGAAAGGCCAATGCGAGGTGGGGACCACCACAATGAGAATTAATTGGAGAGTTGGATAATTATGATTTGTTTGTCCTGCATATTGTACGCACGATTCACCTTGTGATGTAATACTTGCAAGTACGTACTGATGGGTGACGAAGGGGTGTACGTGCATCAACATAACCAAGAAAAAATTCCAATTCTTTTCCTGGTTTCGAAGAAAATTTAAATAATCACTTCTTATAGTTTCTCAAGCCGCCCGGGTCAAATAGCTCGTTCCTTTTATTTGATCATTGCATTTCGCTTTTCTTTGAGAATGCTCATTTCATATATATACCTGGTATGTATAATTTGGTATGTGTAGGTCAACATATATTGGGAAGAAGAGATTGTATAGTCCTCCCCAAGTGTTACGTATGTACTTAGTTGAAATACTAGTTTTGATATAATATTAATTTTGCTCTTTGTATTTTTAGAGTCTACGATATTAAGATTGTGACAAGAAGAATGTGGAAGTTGACAAAATAAAGAGCAGGGGAGAGAGAAAGTTAGGGTCCTTAAAGACTAGTAAAACTTGAACGGAAACATTGCGAAAGGAAATAGCCCGCAGATATTTCCCCCCTCACCGTAGACGAATCTAGGCAACATATCCACATAGAAATAGCTCCCTAACGTTCCTTTTGAAAGCCCCACCGGGCAATCCGGAAGGAGATAGTACAGCATGGGAAGAGGTGCCACTTTGTTCTGCGAATGAAATTCCCATAAGATCTTCTGGTGTGAGCCGAAACGAATCCGCGCTCAATTTGGAGCTGATAATGACTAACTTCTAAGCATGTACTTCATCGAGTTGTGGTCGAATATTTTGCAATATCTTTGACACTCCTCATGAGAGTTGTGGAAGAATATTTTGCAATATTTTCTCGAGTCGTGGAAGAAATGTTTACTAAATTTAACCCATCATGAGCTGTAAAACAAAAAAAAATCTTCTTTCAAGTTGGGTTCCACATGGGGCAAGTTGAGATGCAACTGGTCCGGGAAGCATCCTTCTTCCCAATCAGATTCCCTGTGAAATGGCTCATGGTGGTGTAGAAACGTCTACATGCACACAATAAACATAAAGATAGGAAGAACAAACTTGCAGCATTCGACATATACCTCAAAGGAGGCATCATTGAAACAACAAAAGATGAGCTGAATGCGATCCAAACAATAATAACAAAAGGAAAGAGAGCAAGAAACAAATCCAGGGACTCGTTGCTTACCTACTTCAAAAACGTCACAACTGCACACGGCAATAGAAGAGATAAATACAACACTTTTGATGCAGGACGAAACTCAGTGGCCAGTAAAATGGACTCCTGCAGAAAAGATGGCGACAGACCACGACGATGATCACGCTAATTGTGGGGACGAGGGCCACTCCATTTGATGTAAGACGAGTCCCAAGTCTATGAATCACTACTTTTCTCCATTTTTTCCTATTTTCCTCTCTGTTTTTTTCTCCCTTTTGTTTATTTTTTCCCACAAAATATTTTTCTTTTTCTCCCTACTGTTTCTTCTTTCTTTCTTCTTTTTTCTATGCTATTTTTCCTTTTTTATCTGATTTTTTCCCTGCTCCAATAGCAACACAGAAGAGAAAAAACAATAACGAGAGAGAGAGAGCACGACGGAAGGGAGCGGGACAGGAACAGGGTCGCCTGTGGCGGTGGCGGGCCAGGCTGTGCACAGACGGCGACGGCAGAGACGGCAGAGCACTTGTATACAATTGTCAAATTTGGTATACATCATGCTTAAACCTATTTTGTCATGCAGATTAATTCATAACCCCTTATGATAGGAGAGTCTATCCTTAATTGGACTTATAATAGTGGTATCTGGAATAAAATTTCGTCTGATCAATTACATCCTTAACTACTCCATCATCTTGCACATCTGTTTCCTGATCATTACTTAAAAATACTTACTCTTTCTACTGAACTGTTACTGAAAGATCCTGTGCTTTGTATGTTACTTGAAAATTTCATTTATTACTTCTTAAAGGGGGAGGATTGATACTTGATTGTCTAACTGCCCCTGTGCTAGTTGATTGTATTCCTTTATTCAGGGAGAGTTTCATGTATGGTTCTTCTTCCTTTTTATCTAGGGAGAATATGTGGTGTCATATTGCACTTTGGGGGAGAATAGCTAGCTCTAATGTGCTTTTATGTAGTTAAAGGGGGAGATGTTATATCAATCTTTTCATACCTGCTTAATTTTTCTCTCAAACTATTTTCTTTTTGATGAAGTCAAAGGGGGAGAATAGTTTGGGTCTGTGTGAGTCATAGTGTTGTCATCATCAAAAAGGGGGAGATTGTTGTGCCCCTGTGATTTTGATGATAGCAAACACTATGAGTCACCATGTGTCTGCATATGAATGATTGATTGAGCATCTTATTTGCATGTCATTCCATCGAACAGGTTGTGTGCATATTCATCTCATTGCATTGTCTGTCTCTGCATTGGTGCAACTCTAGTTCCTGCATAACAAGTGTAGTTTGCATCGGTACATTAACTGTTGTTGCACGTCATATAGTCGATGCATGATCTGGTATATAGACTGCATTGTTAGTTCTCCTGTATACATTGCATCGGTTCAATATCTGCCATATGCATCAATATCTGCCATATGCATACACTGCATCGGTGCGTTCATCAGTTGCTTTAATTCAAAGTCGATGCGTGTTCATTATGCATACATAGTCAGTGCAGGGTTAACCGTCTAGGCCTGTGCATTTCATAACTGTGTTTTATGGTGGCTATAAGTCAGTGAATGCCTAGACTCATGCATGTCCAAGGGGTAAAGTCTGTACAGAGTTTTGCCTAGATTGCATCAACTCAAGTCTGTACATTACTTGGTGGCTAGTCTGTACAACCTCTGGTGTTTCACTCGACTAGTCAGTACAGCCAGTGCTCTTCATGCATATACATAGTCAATGCAGTGATTTGTCTCGCACATACACTAAATCTGCACACGGTTGCTTTGATGACTTAGCAAGTCTATACATTCACGAGCATAGTCAGTGCATTTGGTTGCTTCATGCATTTACAAAGTCTGCACATTCTCTGCTAATATGTTCGTGCATCATTTTAGCAAGTCTGTACATCGTCTTCTCGCATGCATGCAAAGTCTGTACAGTCCTTGATAGCATGCCTGAGCATTTCTCTTCAATGTGCATACTTTCCTATATGCATCTGTGCATCTTTCAAGACAAAGTATGTACACTCTTCACCCGGCATTCAAAGTCTATACATTCTGTTGCATACATACGTAAGGCAGTGTCATGCACTCAAAGTCTGCACATTCAGTGTCATGCTTAAACTCTAGGCATAGCAAGTCTGCACATTGGTTGTACATTACGCGCAAAGTCTGTACACTCGTTGATGGCATGTCTGTACATTCACTTTCAATGTGCATACTTCTCCATATGCAAAATGCATTACATGCATTTAAAGTCTGTACATGTTCGTGCATTCATTCTCGTTGTACATACTTTCTTATATGCACACTGTATTTTGTGCATCAAGTCTGTACAGCCTCAGTTCAAATATCAAACTTACTCGATGCATCCTTTCTTTCCTTTCAGATTAACTCACACTGATAACAAGCCTGATCTGACAGGACTGTTGCTCGAGGAGCTTAAGAAGGGCACGTGATCCAAGAATGGAGGAAGTGCCAGGATCGTGACACGTGTAGTGCAGCAGGCTGAAATGCTGCCACGTGTTCAAGGCGCTAGGGCAGGAATTCGTGGAGGACACATGCCCACCTATCTGCTCCTGCTATAAAAAGAAGACTTCTCCATTTGGAGAAGATGATCATGCAGAGAGGATAAAAAGTTACATTAGAAGAGTAGAAGCAGACAGAAACTGCACGATCCAGAGAGAAGAAAAAAGAAGAAGAGCAGAGGAGGAGAGTGTTCGAAAGAGAGAAAGAAGAAGAGGAAGAAAGAAAGAGAGAGAGAGCTTTTGAGAGTAGTGATCGAGAGAAGAAAAGAGTGAGCAGCAGAGAAGTATAGAGAAGCAGAAGAAGAGAAAGAAAGGAAGAGAGATGTAGAGAGCTCTAGGGGAAGAAGAAAAGCTTCATCTGAAGATTTGTTTTCACTGGACTTTGGATCAGATCCAAACCAATCAGCTCCATGAGAGCCACATTTATGTTCCATCGTTTACAGCTTTCTGTCGCTGTGATTTATCATCTTTTGTTTTCTTTTGAACCTTTATTCAAGCTGTTAGTCAGCGGAGCAAGCTGTGTTGCTCAGCGATTGCAGAGGAGGATTCCTCTGGTCGGCTAAGCTGTATTGCCCAGCGGATCAAGCTGTTTGGTAGCGGATGGCTAAGCTGTATTGCCCAGCGGAAGTAAGCTGTGATGCTCAGCTGATGTAGGCAAGCTGTGAGGCCCAGCTGTTAAGCTGTGTATCAGCGGAATCCACACTCTGGTTGGAGTGTGGGGTGGACGTAGGTCTGCGGACCGAACCACCTAAAAATCTTTCGTCTACTGTGGTTTGATTGTCATATTTGATTCCGCTAGATGATTGCTTAGGCTCGATCTGTCTTCATATGTCCATTGAGCTCATTGATTGCACGTCTACTGTTTGATTGAACACATCACAATATTTAAGATTCGGTAGAACTGAATCTGTCTTTAGCTTCGCATCTCTGAGTGTTCTAATTTTTAAAATTAGGTAAAAATTCTGAAGGACAGATTCATTCACCCCCCTCTGAATCCATCGCACCAGTCACAATAACTGGTATCAGAGCGGGTCTCTGTGCTTCCAGATCCAACGATCTGCAGAGGATCCTGCTAGTTTGTGTGGTGCTTTGCTATTTGTAGTTTGATATCTGTCTTAATGGCTCGTCCGCTTGCGTTCGATGGTTCTAACTTCAGTAAGTGGTTAGGCGGCCTATGCGTTTATATGAATTCCATTGACCCTAATATATGGAGTTTGGTTTCAAAAGGCCCACACCAATTATCTCATGATGAGACCAAGTGGTCTAGAGAGGACAGAGTAAAGAACCATGATAATGTCACAGTTCTTAATATTTTAAAAGCTGTAGTTAATACTGATAGATTTCCTTTTGTTCTCAGGTGCGCTTCTGGAAAGGAAATATTGGATAGAATAACTGCTACAAATGGGGAGCAAGAGGATCAATGCTTGATGGCCAACCGGGGTGATCACAATTCTGATCAACAGGAGGAAAATTCATCCAAGGTAAGCTCTGGATCCGAAGAGATTTCGCTTGATGATTTATGGAATATAAATGAAGAACTTACTGATAGATGTAGGAAATTAAAATCTGAAAATAAAAAGTTGAAAAAGAAATGTGATCAGATTAATTCGAATGCTCCTTGTGAAAACTGTCAAGAACTGAGAAAATCTCATGAAATCTGCTTAGCCGATGTTGATAAGAGTAAGGAACAAATTTCTATTTTGGAAAATAAAAATCAGGATCTCACAGATAAGATCTCTGAACTGGAAGAAAAACTGAGCTCAATTAACAGTGATCAAATCTTACTAAATAAGCGAGTTCAGAATGAAGAACTAATAAAATAAAATGAAAGAATGATGGAAGAAATGAAAAATTTGAAGGATCAAAACAAAAAGCTCATGGTCTTCAATACTGTTATGGGAGAAAAATAGCTAACCATTGAAAAGGGAAAGTGTGTTGAAAATGACTCCGAAGAAAGATTGAAATAGGAAATTAATACACTCAAAAGTCTTAATGATGCCTTACATCAACAGGTTATCAGCTGTGAATCTGACATTGCTTGTTATGAGGTTGACATTATTTCTCTAAAGTCTGAAATCCATGATCTAAAAAATTCCATGTCTGAATCTGTGAAGGATAAAGGCAAAATGAAAATGCCTCTGAAAGATAATGTAAGTGGTCAAAGAAAAGGGACAGGCAACATTTCTGAAATTAAACAAGCCAAGAGAAATCAGCTGTGTACCATTTTTATTCGAAGCTCTGAAGTAGAAGGAACTTCAAGACAATCTCCAAAACAATCTACTGCGACTGAGAATCAAAAACCACTGAAAAATAAAAAGAACAATCAACATACTGAGAAAGTTCAGGTTAACAATAAATCTCATGCTAAGTATGTTAATTGCTTCTACTGTGGGAAATTTGGTCATGAGATGGCTGATTATTTTGTGATGGAGAAGGATGATCTGAAACTTAACAGAATTCATGCTAGGAATTCTAGATTAAGAAATCTTCTTTAGCTCAGAATAAAAGGATTCAGTGTTTTTACTGTCACAGAATTGGTCATCTTATGCATAATTGTGGACTAAAGAAACATGATGATCTCAATGCTAAAAAATTGCATGATAGGAATATTCATGCTAAAAATCATGCAAATCATAAGAAGAACATTCAATATTTTCATTGCGGCAAACTGGGCCACATTGCTGCTCAATGTTGGCACATTCAGGGAAAGAAATTTCATTCTGAATTTGTTAATTTTCATGATAACAAAAAGTTTTTTGAAAGAAATAATTTAGATTCTAAGAGAAAGCACATTGGGTGTTTCGAATGTGGAAAGCATGGCCATACAGTCAAGGACTGTTGGCATGCTCAGGGAAACTCTGTTAAACTCAAATTTGCTAAATTCCCTATAAAGGACATGCATTTGATAGGAGCTTCATAAGAATGAACTTTTTATGTTTCAACTGTGGTAAGCCAGGTCATAAATCGGTAAACTGTTGGTTACCCGAAAATAAGAGACAAACTGTTCATGTTAACAACAGAAAATTTCATGCTCATGCACATAGGTTTCATTTTCATGCTAATGTGCATAATGAGATTAAAAATTCTGTTGTTTCATGTAAATACTGTGGAAAATTTGGACATTTTATGAATGACTGCTCTCTAATGGAATTTGATGATCATCTAGCCAAGAGATTATCTAAAATGCCTGTTGGGGGTAAAATAGGACCCAAGACTGCTTGGGTTCCTGCTGGATCAAAATAATCCAATTATTACAGGTGTGCCTTGGAATGAAAAAAAAAGGGATAATAATCCAAGGCACTCAAGAATGAAACCCCCAGGACCCTGCACTACTCAGGTCAGTTCTGCAAACTCTCTTTAAATTTTGTCATCTGACATTGTGTGTTTTAAATAGTGCATTTCATGCTAATCTGTCTGCGCTTGATTGAAATCTTCTGAAAATAATAATTACACATGATGCCTATGATAGTGACTCTTAGAGTGAACTACATATCTGCTTCTTAAGCAAAATGCACAAAAATATGTTCTCAGCATTCATTGTATAAAATGTACTTAATCAGGGGGAGTTTGACTGCTTTCGCATGATGTTCATACTTTGAGCTATGTGTGCACATGGAAACGATTAGAAACTCATGAGTATAGTCTGCACATTCATGATGCATAATTTGTCAAAACTTCCTGCATTCTGTCATTGCACTTGTTGCATTTAAAATTTTCATACATTGCATATAGTCAGGGGGAGTTTGGTTATCCCTGCATAATGTTCATGACATTCATGTTCAAGAAATATCTCTAGGAGAGTCATTGCATATGCATGCATGTAGAGCAGTGTATTGCATATCATCAAATTTGAAAAATCTAAAAAGAAATGACTCATTACATCTAGACAGGGGGAACATTTTAGACTCTTTAGTCTTTTTCTATCTGAACCATTCTTGTCTAGTCTCACAAATGACTTTCCTACTCTTGTGTGTCAGTGATTGCTCTTTAATCAACTGAACTCTCAACTTTCTTGAAGCTGAAATCCACATCTGATACTCCCTAATTTGCTGAAGGAGTGCCTCACTTGAATTCTTCCCTGTCACTATTGTCAATCTGGTTTGACTGAATTTCAGACTCTGTCATCAGTTTCTGAATTGCATTGCTCAAGTGCATATCTCTTGTTGCATATTTGTAAACTCACTGCTATTGGCTTTCTGAAAATCTGTCTGATACATATTGATCATATTTGCTACAAGCAAGTGTTTCAATTCTCACTTTCTATATATGCTTGTTAATGTCTCTGCTATTGTCAAAATATTGTTTGAACTGATTTTGAAGAGACTTAAATCTGTGTACCTCAGTTATAAATCTAATATCTTAAAAGAAACTCCTATTATACAGGTTTAAGAATAACTGATTGATCTACGTTGGTGTAAATCTAATGTATTCATGAATTTGAATTTGAAAGACTTGAAAGTATCTGAATCACAAGTTTTAATAAACTTTAACCAACTGTTTCATGTAATCTCTGGACAAAACCTTCTGAAATCTGAAAATTTGAAATCAAGGTTATTTTGGTTGAGATACATGTTAGTAGTATTGTTCTTAAACATTAAATCTGTCTGAAGTTGACTAAATAGAAAAGCAATATTCAGAGCAATGACTTTGATCATTGAGAAATTGGGTCCTCCCTCAAAGAAATGGAGTAAACCTATGTCATGAAGTGCCACAGTTATCTCTGGTATAAAAATAATTGAAAAATCTGACAGAGCAATGGCATAGTTGTGTTGAGTAACTGGGGATCTCGGCCTCTGATCAATGTGTTTCTTCATGTAAAAAGACACTCCAATTGCTATCTATGTTCTCATGTTCGAGAGGCAATGCGGTTATCACACTGAGTAACTGAGTCATTTCACCTAAGACGTGTTTTGTCTCATGTAAAAAGGTGTTGATCAACTAAGATTGCTCAGGAAAATTAAAGTGTTGATTAAGAGTATATTTCAAAATTTTTCTGCAAACATCTAACTTCAAATACTATTAAAGGTGTTTAATCTCAATACTACAATGTGTAACTCCTAAAGGAGCCATTGAGATTAATTGAGTAAGATGGAAGAGGATTGAACTGGAATGCTATATGAATAATTGGTTCACCTTTATTAAAACTCAATTTCAGATATGAGTATTGTATACAATTGTCAAATTTGGTATACATCATGCTTAAACCCATTTTGTCATGCAGATTAATTCATAACCCCTTATGATAGGAGAGTCTATCCTTAATTGGACTTATAACTAGGCCTGTCAACGGATATGGATATTATCCGGATCCGCTTCGCTTCGTATTCGTTTTTTCGGATACGGATAATATCCGAATTCGAATCGGAGCGGATACGGATATTATAATATTCGCTTCGAAAAATATCCGTTCGTAATATTATATATCATATAATACATATTTTTAAATAATGTATTATAAAATAAATGATATTAGAGAGAAATTTAGATATTTTATAGTTGTATTTTAATTTAAAATTTATTTTATATATTTTTGACATTTTATAATTATATTTTATATACTTTTAATATTTTATAATTATATTTATATACTTTTAAATTTGAATCGGATAATTCGGATTTTAAAACGGAGCGGATACGGATAGTCAGATATTCGCTTCGTATCCGAGTCAAATCGGAGCGGATCAAAATCGGATAATTCGAATCGAAAAACGGAGCGGATACGGATAGTCATATATTCGCTTCGTATCCGCTCCGTTGACAGGCCTACTTATAACAGTGGTATCTGGAATAAAATTTCGTCTGATCAGTTACATCCTTAACTACTCCATCATCTTGCACATCTGTTTCCTGATCATTACTTAAAAATACTTACTCTTGTTGAGTTATGGTTTTGATGATTGTTGTAATTGTTAAGTTATGGTTTTGATGATAACTAAACTTAATGTGTGCTTTAATGATGATAACTAAACCTGTGATGTGTGCTTTAATGATGATAACTAAACCTGTGATGATTACACATGTTCTTGATGATTGTGCTCATTCATCTTATTGTTTATGTTGGGTTTGCAAGAGGCAAGAGGTTTCATAATGTCTTTAATGTGAACAAGCATGGTATTAACCATGACTATTTTGCTCGTAGGATCAACTCATGGTAGCCACATGGTAAACCAAACGTGTGGATAAGCACCATGTTCCTCTGCAATCTAAAACATGTGGTATATGTCATTTACTGTCAAGAACCATTGGTAAGACTCCTACCTTGTATTAAAACGAAGCTTCATGCTTTAAACCATCAAGATTCACTCCTTTTTCAACTTGTGTTCATGAATCATTCCATGTGTTAAATCGAGTCTAAACAAACTTGTAATCAACCATAACACAAGCCCTTTTCAAGTATCGAACCAATGGATAGTTTCAAGTGAACTAACACTTGACTTTTGCAGGTTTGGAGACTGGCGGTCGACCTGTGGACTCTTGGCGGTCGACCTAAAATCACAGAACTGAAAAACTGGCACCTGTGAACCTGGCGGTCGACCGCCAGGAGCTAGTGGTCGACCTATTTTCCTAGCAGCCACAAAGCTACAGAATGGCCCCTAGCGGTCGACCGCCAGCCCTCCACCGGTCGACCGCAAGCCCGGAGGCCCTCCTTTGTCGACTTTTGTGTCAAGTTCGAAAAGAGATTCCCTTCCCCATTTCTTTAATCACAATGCTCCTAATCACCCCATAAATTGTGGATCTGGGTCTGGGCCTTGTCTCCTAACCTTCCAAGGGTTATAAAACCTCTCTTTGAGGTCATAAACCCTAAGAGGCTCCAAGAGAACAAGTGAGATCAAGTTGGCTCAAGGAAGAGGAGGAATATCACTGTAGCCGTGAACAGTGATTCGAAGATCAAAGCCTCATCATAGTTGAAGATCCAAGATCTATTTTGAAGCCTTCATCTTCCCATGAATTGAAGTAACACCAAATCAACCTAGAGAGATCAAGATAGTAGCTATCAAAGGAAGGTTACTGCAACGATCGTGAACAACATTACTTCCACCAAGTTCTTCATCCGATCGAAGCCATTCAAGCATCAACTGAAGCCATTCAGTCATCTTCTAAAGTCAGGGAGTTCCAATCAAGCAAGGATCTCAAGAAGAGCTTAAGGGAAGGCTGTCCAAGTGAAGAGAAGAAGAAGTACTGTAGCAGTGAACAGTACTCCGTGCAAGAAAACCTACATCCAATACAAGGCCATTCAAGCTGAGCCTCAAGCCATTCAGGTGAAGAAGGAATCAACGCGAACATCCGGAGCATACACTCAGGGGGAGCCAAAATCAGGAGCATTCTAAACTGTGGTCTATTTACTTTGGTGTCTTGTGCTTTAAGTCTCATATTTGTGTTTCATCATAAACTGCAATAACTTGTGTGTGTGTGGATCGTGTTGGATCCGTGGTTGTTTGTGTGTGTGAGGGTCTGTGTGTGTGTGTGTGTGTGTGTGTGTGTGTGTGTGTGTGTGTGTGTGTGTGTGTGTGTGTGTGTGTGTGTGTGTGTGTGTGTGTGTGTGTGTGTGTGTGTGTGTGTGTGTGTTGGAGCTTGTCTCCGTGTGTGGGTTGGGGCGCATCCCCGTGTGTGTGTGCAGGCGTTGTCCTGCGTGTGTGGTTGGAGCGTTGTCTCCGTTTGGGGATTTATCCCCGAGTGAAGCCTCACCGGGTTTGGTGAGGGGTGGACGTAGGATTGCCATCGTTGCATCCGAACCACCTTAAAAACCACTGAGCATCGTGTGTTATTTGTGTGGTTTGATTATTTTCGTTGTATGGTCGTGTGGGAACGGTGAGTTTGAGAGAATTGGTTAATTAGTTTTCTATTGCTAATTAATGTTTACCACACATTTTGTAAAAAGTCAAAAGTTTTCTTAAAATTGGTAAACACCCAATTCACCCCCCTCTTGGGTGTCATTGATCGCGGGACTTCAATTGGTATCAGAGCCCAGGCTCTAATTTCATAGATCTAACGATCTAGAGCGATCTAGATCAATGACTACCATTATGTACACTTTGAATTCTCCACCGGTGTTTGATGGTTGCAATTTCTATTTGTGGTTAGGTAAAATGTGTAGTCTTGTCAACTCATATGACCCAAAGCTATGGAAGCTTATCTCACATGGTCCTTATGAATTGCCTAAAGACAAAAATGTCTGGACTGCAAATCAAGAGTTTAAACATGATCAAAATTATTTAGTCTTGAAGTTATTTACGGCTGCAGTCAATTCTAATAATTTCCCTTTTGTCTCCCATTACAGATCTGCGAAGGATATCTTGGATGGCCTAACCAAAATTCGAGAAGAGGATGGAGACCAATGTCTTGTGATAGGCACGAGTGAACAAAGGAGTGATCAACCAAGTGAATCAAGCTCACCAAGTGGATCATCCTCGAAGGTAAATTCTGAATCTGATAATGAAGATGATTTCACTTTTGAAGAGATGATGAATGCTTATGAAGAGTTGCTTGATAAGTATAAGAAAGTTAAATCAGAAAATAGAAAATTGAAAAACAAGTCTGAAAATATCACCATTGAGAATGCTCCCTGTGATAAGTGTTTTGAATTAGAAGAAGTTAAAAAGGAAAACAGTTCTCTACTGATTCAAAATTCCTTACTTGAAAGTAGTTTAAAACATCTTGAAAAATCCATTCATGAAACTTCTTCATGTGATAAATGCCTTCAACTCAAATCTGAAAATGAATTCTTCTTGATTGATATTCAAAGATATGAAGAAACAATTGCATCTATGAATGAAGCAAATGAGAAGCTGAAGGAGTTGAACAATGTCATTTCTAAAAGATTGCTCATTCTTGAAAAAGGAAAAGTGCTGCTTGTTGATGAATGTGAACAAATGCATGTGTTGAAATAAGAAATGGAAACCTACAAAACCATCAACACCCAATTACATGAACAAGTCAAGTCTTGTGAAAATGAGATGGCTTCCTATGAATTGCATATTTCATCTCTTGAAAAAGAAATTTCTGACTTGAATGCTTCACTGTCTAAATTTGTGAATGGTCAAGAAAACTTGGATAAATTACTGGGCATGAAAGTGAACTTTCAAAGAGAGGGGCTGGGGTTTAATCCTGTAAACAAAAAGAAATTTGAAAGTAAAACATATACTTCATTTGTTCATGACAATTGTGCACCCAACACCTCCACATCTCACTCTCAGCAACCCACTGTATCAAGAACCCAATCAAATCAGAAAAACAGTGTGAATATCCAAAGGATTCAAAAAGAAAATGAAAATCAGAAAATCAACATGCATCAAAAATCCAAAAATGTTGCTAACACACCCATGCATGTTAATCATACTTCTGCCACACACACACAACCACCTAGAAAGACACTCTCATATTTTTACTGTGATAAAACTGGACATGCCATGCATGACTGTTTCATTATGAAGAATGATGATTTGAGAGCATGCAAGAAAATGAATGATTTCAAAAATGCAAAAAAGGTTACATCTGGGAGAAATGAATTTGAGAAATCTTATGTTCATGCAAAGAGGCCACATAGGAAAATGTCTTCTGTGTGTTGTCTCCATTGTGGTGAATCTGGGCATACTAAACATGATTGTAAGTCAATGCATGGTTATCCCTTGATAAGAAATGATAATTTGAATACTGTCAAAAAGTGGAAACCATGTGCAAATGATGCTGCTAATCCACAAGGACCCAAAAGAATTTGGGTACCTAAGAATGGCAAATGAGAAATATGTTTTGCAGGTGTGCCTTGAGAATATAAGGCATAAAATCTGTCTTCGTCAAGAAGGTAAGGCACTCGGGCCAAGTGGCATAAGTTAGGTTGGAAGAAAAATCAAAAATTAAAAGTTGGAAGCTCAGGTGATATCTCTCCTACTCTTACCAGTGACTGTATAAGGCTTTGATTCATTTTGAGTCTTTTAGTCATGTAGTCTTGCATATGTCCATACATGCATTCCATTCATAGTTGTTTACATATGTGTGAATATATCACTTGTCATATATCATTTTGCTGTAGGAGAGCTTGAAGATTCTCATGATCATGATTTCACTACACATATTGAGTTTGCATACACTTTCATACTCTGTCATGCATAAGTTGAACATTGTGAATTCATGTCATAATGCATAGCAACCCTCCTACCTTCACCACCCTTGACTATATAGTATATCAAATGGTGACATGTGGAATTGCAGGCTTCGCATGTCTGAAAGCTATCACTACGCGTGAGGTGATCTTCGGATCTAAGTTCTCCGCCCGGTACTATGAGTCAATTAGTTACAGGCTACATATGGCATTGGATGATAACTGAACATCTTGCATTTATGCACACACTAAGGGGGAGCAACCACACTCATTTTATGGGCTTAATGTTTAGGTTCATGCATGAGTCATGCATTGCATCTAGAGCTGTTTAGGGGATGTTGGTTGTTAAAATAATTTGTCATGCCATTGTCAATAAATTTGAATCGAAATTGACAACTTAAATCCTTCTGTCTTTGGATACATATTACACACACAAAATTCAAATGATGATGGGCTAGTCATGACCGAGCTTAAATCAACTGGAAAAATACCTTGCAAGGATGAAAATGATGAGAACCCTCTCAAGTTGCTACAAGAAGAAGGGCTACTTTGTGTAGAACAACCTCCAAGATCGACTCAAGTACAAGGTGGTGAAAGTCTTGTACATGTTGAAGCAAGTACACAAGACATGGTATGAAAAGCCCGCATCTTTTGATCAAGAATGGGTTCAATAGGTAAGGTTGACCAACCACCTCTCACAAGACAAATCAGGTAAAAGGCTTTTTAGTGGTTCAAGTACATGTGGATGTAATCATTTCTGAGCTACTAATAATACCTTTTGTGAAGATTTTACAGGGACTGTGCAAGGAGAGTTTAAATTACTCTCATGAGTAAACTGAGTTTCACTCTTCTTTGGATTGTAGGTGAAAGGCTTGGAAGAAATGGATTCTCAAGGCCAAGGTAATGAAACATAAATCTAAAATACTAACATTCGTGAGGTTGGTGATTTTTGTGCTTGAAGGCCTACAGCATTATCTTCTGAATTAAGGTAATTCACCCTCTTGCTATGGAAATGGAAATTCATGCATTAGTCTATGGGACTTTGTGATGTTATTCTGATGACAGGTATCATTCCTACATACTTAAAATGATTGCTCCTCCATTCTGCTGTGATAACTTGCTTATTGGTTGATTGAAACTAAAATCGTAAACTTTATGTTGACCTTTGAACATCCTTCAATCTGATTACTTGAGCACGTTTAAGCTTAATTCTGTATCTGGTATATCAAATACTGAGTAGTGAAAAGGTGGATTATCCTCACCTGGAAACTCTCATTATGCGTGAGTTGGTCTTTGGACCAAAGTTCTCCGCCCTATACCAGAACTGGAAGAAATTGATTGTTTGGCCTTGATAGAATTTTTCTGATGCTATTATTTGCTCCTTGTTTGCTAGCCTCATGTCATAAAGAGGAACATTGCACCTTCACTGAATCTTTCTAAGACTCATATTTTTGTCAAAGGTGGTCTTGCTAGCTAAACAAGCTGAAATGAATGCTATTCCCTATTGAATGAGTGATCTCTAATTGAAACTGCAACATGCTCATGATGAATTACTTCATAATTTCTAAAATTGATCAATGCCAACTCCTGAATGACTTGTGATTGATCTCAAAACTTTTAAAAATCTGTTCTTAATAATTTCTGGCAATAAATTGTTCCACTGCATGCCAAATGATTTCTACACCTTTGTATATAAACCACTTGTGATGAATAATGTCCCAAGCTCATCTTTCAAATCTGAATTGCTCTCTTGTATATAGTGTTACTTTTTATCTTGCATTTCATCCTCACATAGTTATAGGTTGCATGCATCAAAATTCAATGAATAAGATGTTGTTAGATCATACACATGAATATCAAAAGTCTGAATCACTTTGCCCATGCATCGCATCCTTATATGCTTATACATTGTATTGCGTTGGAACTCATGCATCAGTCGTACTTATTTCATTCAGTTAGCATCCATTTAATTGGTATCAAATTGTCCATTCAATTGGTGTCAAATTGACATCACATTACTCGCATGCATGTCATAGTCCATTTGCATAAACTCCCAATGTGTGCTTGTGTGCTATTATATGCTATTCAACCCCATTTTTTGGCACTTCTATAGCCTTATATCTTCTTGATAAATAATGTTGTATTTGAGTCATTATTGGAGTGTTTCATGTTGTACACTCAGGGGGAGTTCTCATTTTATAAGTGCAACTGTTTAGGGGGAGCTGTCGTGTTATGTGTTCATGATACTTTCGGTATACATGCTGAATCAAATTCGCACACTTCTTGCACAAAATGTGAAAATGAGTGTTAAAGATAAGAATATATGAATTTTTTTTCAACACTCTCGAGATGTTAAACTTGCTGCATGTATGTTGAAGAGACAGTTGAGGAAAAAGCTGCCTACCCATCCTTGTTGAAAAATATGAAAATGAAAATGAAAGATAGAGCAATGCTCGGTCTCACTGAGTAAACTGGGCACATGTCACCTGAGACGTGATGTGGTTCATATCTGAAAAGTGTTGACTAGTATCTCTGTTCAATATGAGGTGAAATGGTTCAGTATTCTGAGTAACCGGAGATTCTGGCATGAGCTCCATGCGTCTACTCACGTAAAAAGGAATCATCTTGAACCTGATCACTCTTAAAAAATTCTACCTATCTTGAGTTGAAAAATGATGCTGAAAACTCATTGTGGTAGAGCGTAGTCTCCAATACGCTGTTCTCAAAATTGAAGTGCACTTTGTAAAATGTCTCCTTGTGTTAATCTAAAAATCTAAATATTCATATTGTAACTATCATTTTTCTTGTTTCTCACTTACACATCTGGAAATTTGATTTAATATGTATTCAGAAAGTTGATTGACTGCATTAGCAATTGCATGAATCTCCTATATGCTTGCACAACCTCCCATGCGCTACACATGTGCATTTCAATTGCCATGACTCTCTTGCACCCTTCTTATACCTATCCTCTCTTAAACAAGTCTGGGGGAGCTATGTTGCATGTATATATATGTATTTGTTTGATTGTACATCTCATATGGCATCATTTGCATATATATAGCTTCATGCACTATAATCGAAAATGTCAAAATCTAAAAATCCATCACATTCTAAAAATATTTTCTGAGTTCAAAAATTATCTTCAATTGGTATCTATACATGCTTGACTGTATTTGCTTTGGACGGTATCATATTGACTTGTGAGACTAATCACCAATTGATCTCATCTGATTGGAATCATGTTGATTTGTTTGTCCATGATTTGCCCTTGCTTCTTCTGATTTGATAAGATGAGCTATTGCTGTTTCAAAGGGAGATGCTGTTTCAAAGGGAGATTAGCATGTTCTTCCAAATTTGGCTTCTTCCATCTTGTTGATATTGTTGATCATGTCACAGGGGCAGAAAGATCTGCATTATCCCACTTTTTGATTATGTCAAAGGGGGATAAAATTGATGTTTGTGTGTGACAAGGGGAGAAGACCACTGTTATATCATCATAAGTTTATCATTAAGTTTGTCATCATCAATAAGTTTGTCATCATCAAAAAGGGGGAGATTGTTGAGTTATAGTTTTGATGATTGTTGTAATTGTTAAGTTATGGTTTTGATGATAACTAAACTTAATGTGTGCTTTATTGATGATAACTAAACCTGTGATGTGTGCTTTAATGGTGATAACTAAACCTGTGATGATTACACATGTTCTTGATGATTGTGCTCATTCATCTTATTGTTGGGTTTGCAAGAGACAAGAGGTTTCATAATCTCTTTAATGTGAACAAGCATGGTATTAACCATGACTATTTTGCTCGCATGATCAACTCATGGTAGCCACCTGGTAAACCAAACGTGTGGATAAGCACCATATTCCTCTGCAATCCAAAACAGGTGGTATATGTCATTTATTGTCAAGAACCATTGGTAAGACTCCTACCTAGTATTAAAACGAAGCTTCATGCTTTAAACCATTAAGACTCACTCCTTTTCCAACTTGTGTTCATGAATCATTCCATGTGTTAAATCGAGTCCAAACAAACTTGTAATCAACCATAACACAAGCCCTTTTCAAGCATCGAACCAATGGATAGTTTCAAGTGAACTAACACTTGACTTTTGCAGGTTTGGAGACTGGCGGTCGACCTGTGGACCCTTGGCGGTCAACCTAAAATCACAGAACTGAAAAACTGGCACCTGTGAACCTGGCGGTCGACCGCCAGGAGCTAGCGGTCGACCTATTTTCCCAGTAGCCACAAAGCTACAGAATGGCCCCTAGCAGTCGACCGCCAGCCCTCCACCGGTCGACCGCCAGCCCCGAGGCCCTCCTTTGTTGACTTTTGTGTCAAGTTCGAAAAGAGATTCCCTTCCCCATTTCTTTAATCTCAATGCTCCTAATCACCCCATAAATTGTGGATCTGGGTCTGGGCCTTGTCTTCTAACCTTCCAAGGGTTATAAAACCTCTCTTTGTGGTCATAAACCCTAAGAGGCTCCAAGAGAACAAGTGAGATCAAGTTGGCTCAAGGAAGAGGAGGAATATCACTGTAGCCGTGAACAGTGATTCGAAGATCAAAGCCTCATCATAGTTGAAGATCCAAGATCTATTTTGAAGCCTTCATCTTCCCATGAATTGAAGCAACACCAAATCAACCTAGAGAGATCAAGATAGTAGCTATCAAAGGAAGGTTACTGCAACGATCATGAACAACATTCCTTCCACCAAGTTCTTCATCCGATCGAAGCCATTCAAGCATCAACTGAAGCCATTCAGTCATCTTCTAAAGTCAGGGAGTTCCAATCAAGCAAGGATCTCAAGAAGAGCTTAAGGGAAGGCTGTCCAAGTGAAGAGAAGAAGAAGTACTGTAGCAGTAAATAGTACTCCGTGCAAGGAAACCAACATCCAATACAAGGCCATTCAAGCTGAGTCTCAAGCCATTCAGGTGAAGAAGGAATCAACGCGAACATCCGGAGCATACACTCAGGGGGAGCCTAAATCAGGAGCATTCTAAACTGTGGTCTATTTACTTTGGTGTCTTGTGCTTTAAGTCTCATATTTGTGTTTCATCATAAACCGCAATAACCTGTGTGTGTGTGGATCGTGTTGGATCCTTGGTTGTTTGTGTGTGTGAGGGTCTTTTTAGATCAGTTCGATCTTGTGTGTGTGGTTGTGATCCGGTTGTCGGATCGTGTTGGAGTTCATCTCCGTTGTGTGTGTGTGTGTGTGTTGGAGCTTGTCTCCGTGTGTGGGTTGGGGCGCGTCCCCGTGTGTGTGTGCAGGCGTCGTCCAGCGTGTGTGGTTGGAGCGTTGTCTCCGTTTGGGGATTTATCCCCGAGTGAAGCCTCACCGAGTTTGGTGAGGGGTGGACGTAGGATTGCCGTCGTTGCATCCGAACCACCTTAAAAACCACTGTGCATCGTGTGTTATTTGTGTGGTTTGATTGTTTTCGTTGTATGGTCGTGTGGGAACGGTGAGTTTGAGAGAATTGGTTAATTAGTTTTCTATTGCTAATTAATGTTTACCACACATTTTGTAAAAAGCCAAAAGTTTTTTTAAAATTGGTAAACACCCAATTCACCCCCCTCTTGGGTGTCATTGATCGCAGGACTTCAACTCTTTCTACTGAACTGTTATTGAAAGATCATGTGCTTTGTATGTTACTTGAAAATTTCATTTATTACTTCTTAAAGGGGGAGGATTGATACTTGATTGTCTAACTGCCCCTGTGCTTGTTGATTGTATTCCTTTATTCAGGGGGAGTTTCATGTATGGTTCTTCTTCCTTTTTATCTAGGGAGAATATGTGGTGTCATATTGCACTTTGGGGGAGAATAGCTAGCTCTAATGTGCTTTCATGTAGTTAAAGGGGGAGATGTTATATCAATCTTTTCATACCTGCTTAATTTTTCTCTCAAACTATTTTCTTTTTGATGAAGTCAAAGGGGGAGAATAGTTTGTGACTGTGTGAGTCATAGTGTTGCCATCATCAAAAAGGGAGAGATTGTTGTGCCCCTGTGATTTTGATGATAGCAAACACTATGTGTCACCATGTGTCTGCATATGAATGATTGATTAAGCATCTTATTTGCATGTTATTCCATCAAACAGGTTGTGTGCATATTCATCTCATTGCATTGTCTGTCTCTGCATTGGTGCGACTATAGTTCCTGCATAACAAGTGTAGTTTGCATCGGTACATTAACTGTTGTTGCACGTCATATAGTCGATGCATGATCTGGTATATAGACTGCATTGTTAGTTCTCCTGTATACATTGCATCGGTTCAATATCTGCCATATGCATCAATATCTGCCATATGCATACACTACATCGGTGCATTCATCAGTTGCTTTAATTCAAAGTCGATGCGTGTTCATTATGCATACATAGTCAGTGCAGGGTTAACCGTCTAGGCCTGTGCATTTCATAACTGTGTTTTATGGTGGCTATAAGTCAGTGAATGCCTAGACTCATGCATGTCCAAGGGGTAAAGTCTGTATAGAGTTTTGCCTAGACTGCATCAACTCAAGTCTGTACATTACTTGGTGGCTAGTCTGTACAACCTCCGGTGTTTCACTCAACTAGTCAGTACAGCCAGTGCTCTTCATGCATATACATAGTCAATGCAGTGATTTGTCTCGCACATACTGATAAGTGTTCATTTCTTATAACAATTCATTGCATGTACACCATTTTATGTGCATATAATTAGGTAATTATGCATATTTCATAATTAACCTCAACTCCGCATTTAAATTGGAGCTTTCACGTAAATTGATTAATTCGATTGTCTTATTTAATAATGAATTAAAGTTGAGGGCCATGAGCATTAATTCTCCATTGCATAATCATGAGCTTTTGAGATTTATGTGCATATTGTGGTAGTTTTTATGGACTAAAATGTAATTATGTGTGTGTAGGACACCGAAGGCAATTACAAAAGAAGCCGGGGGCAAAAGGGTCATCACCATTTTGACCAAGTCAAATAAAGAATTCAAATTATTCAAGTTGGAGGGAAAGGAAAGTTCAAAATTTCGAATTCAAAGTTTGAAAAGGAGGAATCCAAACTTTAAGTTTGGAAAGGAGGAAAAGGACATTCAAAGTTTGAAATAAAGGAGACACATGATAAGCCTTGGGAAATTGGGTGCCTAAAGTCCAAGAAAGGGGGTGCCCACCTACTTTTTCTCTTCCCCATGCATCATATTTCACTTAAATCTCAGCCATTCATCTCCTTTTGATACAATCTCCACCCTCCATCTACCTAACTTTCCCTATAAATAGCCCATGACAAGGAGGAGAAAGGGAGTCTTTTCTTTGAGCAATCTTTCACTCTCCCTCTTTCTCTCCCAACCTTAGGCCTCCGGTTTCTCTCATGTAAGTTCGTTTTCTCCTTTTGTGTTCTTCATAAAAGTTCTTCATTTTTAAGTTCTCTACAATTTCTTCTTCTTGCTCATCTTCTAATTCCTTCTAGTTTTCAAGATAGTTTATGTTTTTCACTGTGCTGTCCTGTTCATCTGCGACCCAATATTTTTCTCTGTTCTTCCCCTTATTTCTCCCTCTTATATTCATTTTCTGCTCTTACTGTCTTCATGAAAGTTCTTGGTGTTTACGTGTTCTACAACTTCTCAGTTCACACCATCTTCTAATTCTTTCTTGTTTTGAAGATATTTCTCATTTTTCAACTTGCTGTCCTGTGTTTTTACTGTTCATCCGAGGTGCTAGCTTCGGTTATGTCTCCATTTTGAAGCCCTTCTTCTCTTCTTTTCTCTCTGAGTTCTTCATTAAAGTTTTTCCTCTCTTCCCCCTCTTCAACTTCTTCTTCTTGGGCATCCCCTAATTCCTCTTGGGTTCAAAGTTATTCACCCTCCAAAGGCAGCTTCAACGACAAAGGCGACTTCCTCCCGGTGTACACGGCGATCTCTTTCAAGGCGGAGCGATCCTCTCCAAGGCTCGGCAAGGAGGAGACGATGGTGTCATCACCATTGCTACTACTATCTTCACATCTCAGGCCCCTCTTTTTGTCATTGCTTTTATGTTATGTTACTTCATTGTAATCTTGTCACCTCTTTATTGTAAGCTTGCCTTGCACTTCATGTACCTTTTCTTTTAAGTTAATGAAGAGAGTTGTTCTTTTGATCTAATTCTTGATATTCTTCCATCTCTACTCCCTTCTTCTATCTCTTCTTTTCACTTCATGCAATTAATTTCTATAGCATATGTGCATAATCATATGTATTTTTAATTAAGTGTTTAGTTTGTTTTTCATTTCACTATTTTCTTCAAGCAAAGCAAAAATCACAAGTGTTTTTCTAAAAGGTTACAAGGTTTTTAACTTTAAAAATCTCTTCTTCCCTGTGGATTCGACCCTTCTCGCCACCATATTACGTCTCTCTTTCATCTAGTGCGAGTTAGAATTTTTAAGATTGATACGTGTGTTTTAAACGATGAACTTTCGCGTTATCACATACACTAAGTCTGCACACGGTTGCTTTGATGACTTAGTAAGTCTGTACATTCACGAGCATAGTCAGTGCATTTGGTTGCTTCATGCATATACAAAGTCTGCACATTCTCTGCTAATATGTCTGTGCATCATTTTAGCAAGTCTGTACATCGTCTTCTCGCATGCATGCAAAGTTTGTACACTCCTTGATAGCATGCCTGAGCATTTCTCTTCAATGTGCATACTTTCCTATATGCATCTGTGCATCTTTCAAGACAAAGTATGTACACTCTTCACCCAGCATTCAAAGTCTATACATTCTGTTGCATACATACGTAAGGCAGTGTCATGCACTCAAAGTCTGCACATTCAGTGTTGATGCGGGACGGATGACCGACTCGGGCTAAGACGTACGACCGACTCGATGTGCGGCCAGCACTAGCACACTAAGGCAAGCCGGGCGGCTGACCACCGTGGTATTCTCCAGGTGGAGACGTCTCTCAACAGCGACTCTATTGAGCCCGACGATCGTCCCTTGCGAGGGAAACGTGGGGATCGCGGCGATTAAGAAACCACCGTCGCCTAGGGTGCTAATTCGCGCTCGGTGCTCGATTGGAGCCACGGAACGGGCGCTTACAACTCACAATCGCGGTGAATTTGAAACTAGCTATCTGCCCTATTCTCACAAACGCAGCAATATAGAAAGTATACTAAACAGCAAATGTAGATGTCGAAACGAGCACGTACCTCCACGACTAGGCGTGGGGAAGAATTCCCGGCCGATTTCCGAACAACCCCAATACACAAATGATTAACTTTACAATTTCAGAACTGAACTGAACACCCACTCCACGCAGGGAGGTATCGGGCTACAATGACTGATTTTGGGGTTGCTGGAACCCGAGTTGACGGGCCACACTCGCAGGAGGCGAGGGACGCGTGCCGGAGCCGCTCGGGTACGCCGACGGAAATCCGACCTGGTTCTGCCCGCGCGGGTCACCCTGCGCAGCGAACTTGCGGAGGCCGGTACGGCCAGATCGATGCCCGATTGGAGCGCCGTTTGTTGGAGAACGATGGTGACTAGACGTAGTTTCTTCACTCCGAAGGGCGCGATCAGATGCCTTCAGATCTGGGAGCAGTGATGAATCTTCTCAGGTTCTAGTTTTGTGCTCACAGAACTGCACAGTGACACGGTAAAATGAGGGAATAATGGTTGCCGATGTCGGATCGGGACGTTCTTTATGGGAGATTGTTGGCGACGTCAAGAGGAAGATGTCCTCCGAAGATCCCTCACAGATCTTGACCGGATGGGTCGGGGAGGACTCTGGCAGTCGGCTCTGGTTTGGGGCCGGATTTGCTTAGATCTCTTGCGCGATCTCACGAGATTCGCCGCCACGAACAGCACGGTGATCAGATCGAGGCGAGACCAGCGGCGACGCGAAGATGACTTGAAATACTACGATCTCTTTTCAGGAACCAGCTTTAGATGGCATCGGGGTTGGGCTGGAGAATTCAATACACAGTCACCTCCAGATCTGGGCAGCAATCTAGAACCGATCTGCGTGCCTCCACGAGAAAAATCGCCACCGTTGCTCACAAACTCCGATCGATGCGAAACCAGCGCTGAAAGTTTGCTAACTTGCAGAGGTATCACAGAGAATTTTTGTGGAAGGAGAAGATAAGAGAAAGGGAGGGATACGAGGTCGAGTCACACGACCTAGTTCTGTCCAGTCACAGGATAGCACAATAGGAGTCACACCCAAGAACACACTAAGAGAATCACTCTCTAATGAACTTTTCTTTCAAAAAAACTTGATTCTCTTGTGCACAAGCACTATACATGCCTTTAAATAGACCATGGCAAGGGGTAGGGGGAGGGGAATTCGTTGGTTACAATAAGGGAGAGGGGGAGGTGCGCATGGATCATGAAAGGGGGACTTGGTGAAAGGGAAAGGGAGACAAGGGGACATGGTAGCTCACCTACCTTTGAAATTCAAGGTAAAGATGGTAGGTGACAGCTATATTTGGCATTGACCAGCAGCCATTTGAATGCCCCATGTGGTAAATGGGATGGGAAGAAGAAAAATCAACAATTGCTAGCCTAATAAGCCAAAAAGGAGGGCGCCCCTAGCTTGGGCCCTTCTTGGGCCAAGTTTGGTCATGGCTTAACCAAGCCCAACCAACCAATATGGCTTAAGGCCATTCCACCCTTGAAAGCCCATGAATGAAGAGAGCCCACTCTAGATAACCCAATCTAGATAGCCCATGTAGGAAGGAAGCCCATATGGCTTATGGATCTATTATAAATGGACCAAGGCCATTCCTTCTTAAGGAATGCTTAAGGGGCTTTAACCATTTGGCCCTTTAGGAGCCTTACAACCAGCCCATTAGCAAATTACAAATACAATAACCATTACAAGCCCAATTCAATGCCAAAAAAGGTCCAAATTCAAGCCAAATTGTCCCTAATTGGAAGAGAAGCTGAAGTAATCCACTTGGTGCTCCGCGTATGGCACCGTCGGTTCGCCGACGTGTCACTTGATCGCCCTGGTGTCCGCACCAATTCTCCCCAGGTGGGAGGAACTCGACCCCGTCGAGTAAGGGTCTCAAAGCTTACAATCTCCGCATGTGATCAAGGCGTTGGTCATCGTGGGGACATCCTCGCCAACACACTAGGACGTGTGGGTATGCTCCGTTCCTTGTGATCACCTGCTCATCCAGTATACAATCTATATGCGTGCGTTGAGGCTGGAAGAGGTGGACTCTCGGGTGGTGTCACTCACACTAGAAGGAGAAAGCCCAAAACTCACTAGGATCACCGCGGGTTCCAATATGCTACCAGAGGAAACATGGAACGTCGAATTGACACCATAGGCATTCGGTAGTTCAATATCATACGCATTCGGACCCACTTGTTTCTTAACCCGGAAAGAGTGGGTATCGTGGACTTAGAGTTGCTTTCGGTCTCCAAGAGGAACCATTCAGGTATGACCCTAATCATGACGTACTCTCCCTTTTGAACTCACGGACATGTAGCATACATCAGCTAATTCCTTATGCGCGCATGGCTGGCCTTTGATTGAGACACGACTTAATACAAACCAAAACAAACTCGAAAGACAAACAAACACACACACATATGACTTTAGACAAACCTATGGTTAGTCCGACCTACGCATGGATGATGGCGGACCAGGACACCCAAATGTGTGCCATGCATACACTAGATGCAACCAAAGGTAGGTAGGATTATGTACTCCTAGACACCAAAAAAGACACCATGCATGCAAGGACTTCCTATCAGATGTGGGTGTGGATGGGCTAAGAGGTTCATCACCACTACATGTCGGTAAGGCATGCCATGCTTCCCAATAATCGGACCTATTGCTATGTGGAGTTTGATTGGCCCGAGTGGGAAGAGAGTGGTAGGGGACTTCCTTGACAAAGTAGAGGGGAAGTGGTGGGTCACGAGGCCCACTGAGAAGGGGTCGAATGGGTCAAAGAATGTGTGACCCCCCGATTCCTCCATTACATAGTCCCATGTTTGAAATTCATGAAGGTGATGGTCACCTTCATCCATCGACGTAGATGGTACTGTGTATAGCAGATAGGGCTCCTCCCTCGGGATAAAAAGAGTGAAGTCAGGCTCGGCCGGTAAGGGGAGGAGTAAAAGAACCTCCATGGTGATATGGCCCACGGTGCACATGGAGGTGATAGACCCTAAGGATGGATGTGTGAAGCTACGACCTATAGGTTGGTCAAAGCCTGGGGCCAACAAGTGCGTAAAAGTCAATTGCCGGTCTAACCCTTTAAGAAGGTCATCCAATGTATCCACATGGTGACTAGACCAGAAAGTGGTATGGAATGAGTTGATTGGCACCAGAGGTAGGATAGGGTCCATAGATGGGAAGGGAAGTGGGACAAAGCTATCCTTGAGCCAAGTAAGTAGTGGCTCGGCTATGTAAAGTGTACCCGTTAGAAATACGGGTGGCTCGGGCTTGGGTGGCTCCCAATGAGATGGTTCCGAATAGAGTTCGGAAGTAGAGGGTGGTGGTAATGGAGCTCTCATGGGTGGTGAATGAGGATACACCATGATGGGGAGAGGGCCTGGGGACTCCGTTGATGGAGCCAGGTTAAGACTACCGGCGATGACCTCCTTAGGTTCGTGTAGGAGTACGTCACTAGGAGTACGTGTCCTATCCACCCCATCCAACCGGTCCAAAATCATTTGCATAAGTTCGGCAACGGAGTGGGTTGGAATAGGGATATCATGGTGGACTCGCCCGTAGTCAACCGTCCGAGGAGTGGGTCTTGGCTCATCTACGTGTGGGGCTCTTTGCCTCCGACTAGGACTCACTTGGTTGGAAGTGATTTGGTGGGGCCGGTTGGAGGTGACCGGTTGGGGCACGTAGACCTTCCTAAGCTCTCTCTTCATGTCCCACCATGACTCGATGTGCCATTGCCCCCTAACCTCTCTCATTCTTTCGATGTAATCCCACTTTTCGGCAGCCTCATGAAGAAGCCGCTCTTTGGCGAAAGAGAATTGCATTGCCTCGGACATAGTATAACAATCAAAGTAGGTGTTCATGGTGGCCTCCCACTTGAGGTAGATGCCCGGGTCATTGGAGCCAAAAAAATCTTAGGCTTCAGGCCTACAGAAGCGGAGAGGATGGTTGCCAAGCCCATGGGTGGGCCAACGGTCATATCGCCTGGGCGACCGGGAATCCATGGGAAGTTGGAGAACTATATGTTAGACATGCCGACACTTGGACAAGACACTAGACACGACCCCAAAATACTAATGCAAAGTTGGCATGAGACTCGACTACACACTTAGACATGACGATGTTGGAATGCACTAACTAGGAACCTAGACGTAACCCACTATTCGGTACGTGGCGGAGCTAATCGATCTGAAGACCACTCGAGCAAGTGTGCGACCTCCCGATAGGCGTAGCCTAACGTTCGGACAACACCTTTTAAGATACCGAATTATTGGGATGAACTACAATTTTAAAACACCTTTTTTTTTATTTTGAAAACTAATGATGATCCTAGACTCGACTTAGACTATGCAAGACTTATGCAACGACTACCCTAGACTCAACTCTCCCCAGGTGGTAGGAATTTTTTGTGGAGGAGGGGATGGAAGATAGGAACACACCATAAAAATTACAAACCACGAAGAGGCCGTGGCTGGTATCAGGAATTTCGGGAAGACACCTCTGTCCAGTAGGACAGAAAACCGAAGACGGATTCGCGGCGGCTCGAAGGCGGCACGAACGGCGGCGGCGACGGCACCAATGAAGATCAGAGGTTGAGAGGGGAGATAGAAGATTGAAACACTCTAGAATGGGGGGTTTGAGGAGAGGAAACCAGGGGGAGAGGGCTGGGGCGCAAGAGCCTTCTTGGAAATTCTGGGATACCAGCCACCTGGCTCTGATACCAATTTGATGCGGGACGGATGACCGACTCGGGCTAAGACGTACGACCGACTTGATGTGCGGCCTTCCCGATAGGCATAACCTAACGATCATGTCACACCTTTTGATATACTGAGTAGAGGAATGCAAATGCAACCTTGAACTTGAATGACCCTACACTTGAACGACGCTCTGATACCAATTTGATGCGGGACGGATGACCGACTCGGGCTAAGACGTACGACCGACTCGATGTGCGGCCAGCACTAGCACACTAAGGCAAGCCGGGCGGCTGACCACTATGGTATTCTCCAGGTGGAGACGTCTCTCAACAGCGACTCTCTTGAGCTTGACGATCATCCCTTGCGAGGGAAACGTGGGGATCGCGGCAATTAAGAAACCACTGTCGCCTAGGGTGCTAATTCGCGCTCGGTGCTCGATTGGAGCCACGGAACGGGCGCTCACAACTCACAATCGCGGTGAATTTGAAACTAGCTATCGGCCCTATTCTCACAAACGCAGCAATATAGAAAGTATACTAAACAGCAAATGTAGATGTCGGAACGAGCACGTACCTCCACGACTAGGCGTGGGGAAGAATTCTCGGCCGATTTCCGAACAACCCCAATACACAAATGATTAACTTTACAATTTCAGAACTAAACACCCACTCCACGCAGGATGGTATCGGGCTACAATGACTGATTTTGGGGTTACTGGAACCCGGGTTGATGGGCCACACTCGCAGGAGGCGAGGGACGCGTGCCGGAGCCGCTCGGGTACGCCGACGGAAATCCGACCTGGTTCTGCCCGCGCGGGTCACCCTAAGCAGCGAACTTGCGGAGGCCGGTACCGCCAGATCCGATGCCCGATTGGAGCGCCGTTTGTTGGAGAACGATGGTGACTGGACTTAGTTTCTTCACTCCGAAGGGCGCGATCAGATGCCTTCAGATCTGGGAGCAGTGATGAATCTTCTCAGGTTCTGGTTTTGTGCTCACAGAACTGCACAGCGACACGGTAAAATGAGGGAATAATGGTTGCCGATGTCGGATCGGGGCGTTCTTTATGGGAGATTGTTGGCGATGTCAAGAGGAAGATGTACTCTGAAGATCCCTTACAGATCTCGACCGGAGAAGTCGGCTCTGGTTTGGGGCCGGATATGCTCAGATCTCTTGCGCGATCTCACGAGATTCGCCGCCACGAACAGCACGGTAATCAGATCGAGGCGAGACCAGCGGCAACGCGAAGATGACTTGAAATCTTACGATCTCTCTTCAGGAACTAGCTTCAGATGGCGTCGGAGTTGGGCTGGAGAATTCAATACACAGTCACCTCTAGATCTGGGCAGCAATCTGGAACCGATCTGCGTGCCTCCACGAGAAAAATCACCACCGTTGCTCACGAACTCCGATCGATGCGAAACTAGCGCTGAAAGTTTGCTAACTTGCAGAGGTATCACAGAGATGTTTTGTGGAAGGAGAAGATAAGAGAAAGGGAGGGATACGTGGTCAAGTCACATGACCTAGTTCTGTCCAGTCACAGGACAGCACAATGGGAGTCACACCCAAGAACACACTAAGAGAATCACTCTCTAATGAACTTTTCTTTCAAAAAAACTTCATTCTCTTGTGCACAAGCACTATACATGCCTTTAAATAGACCATGGCAAGGGGTAGGGGGAGGGGAATTCGTTGATTACAAGAAGGGAGAGGGGGAGGTGCGCATGGATCATGAAAGGGGGACTTGGTGAAAGGGAAAGGGAGACAAGGGGACATGGTAGCTCACCTACCTTTGAAATTCAAGGTAAAGATGGTAGGTGGCAGCCATATTTGGCATTGACCAGCAGCCATTTGAATGCCCCATATGGTAAATGGGATGGGAAGAAGAAAAATCAACAATTGCTAGCCTAATAAGCCAAAAAGGAGGGCGCCCCTAGCTTGGGCCCTTCTTGGGCCAAGTTTGGTCATGGCCTAACCAAGCCCAACCAACCAATATGGCTTAAGGCCATTCCACCCTTGAAAGCCCATGAATGAAGAGAGCCCACTCTAGATAACCCAATCTAGATAGCCCATGTAGGAAGGAAGCCCATATGGCTTATGGATCCATTATAAATGGACCAAGGCCATTCCTTCTTAAGGAATACTTAAGGGGCTTTAACCATTTGGCCCTTTAGGAGCCTTACAACCAGCCCATTAGCAAATTACAAATACAATAATCATTACAAGCCCAATTCAATGCCAAAAAAGGTCCAAACTCAAGCCAAATTGTCCCTAATTGGAAGAGAAGCTGAAGTAATCCACTTGGTGCTCCACGTATGGCACCGTCGGTTCGCCGACGTGTCACTTGATCGCCCTGGTGTCCGCACCAAGTGTCATGCTTAAACTCTAGGCATAGCAAGTCTGCACATTGGTTGTACATTACGCGCAAAGTCTGTACACTCGTTGATGGCATGTCTGTACATTCACTTTCAATGTGCATACTTATCCATATGCAAAATGCATTACATGCATTCAAAGTCTGTACATGTCCGTGCATTCATTCTCGTTGTACATACTTTCTTATATGCACACTGCATTTTGTGCATCAAGTCTGTACAGCCTCAGTTCAAATATCAAACTTACTCGATGCATCCTTTCTTTCCTTTCAGATTAACTCACACTGATAACAAGCCTGATCTGACAGGACTGCTGCTCGAGGAGCTTAAGAAGGGCACGTGATCCAAGAATGGAGGAAGTGCCAGGATCGTGACACGTGTAGTGCAGCAGGCTGAAATGCTGCCACGTGTTCAAGGCGCTTGGGCGGGAATTCGTGGAGGACACACGCCCACCTATCTGCTCTTGCTATAAAAAGAAGACTTCTCCATCTGGAGAAGATGCTCGTGCAGAGAGGATAAAAAGTTACATTAGAAGAGTAGAAGCAGACAGAAACTGCACGATCCAGAGAGAAGAAAAAAGAAGAAGAGCAGAGGAGGAGAGTGTTCGAAAGAGAAAGAGAGAAGAAGAGGAAGAAAGAAAGAGAGAGAGAGAGATTTTGAGAGTAGTGATCGAGAGAAGAAAAGAGTGAGCAGCAGAGAAGTATAGAGAAGCAGAAGAAGAGAAAGAAAGGAAGAGAGAGGTAGAGAGCTCTAGGGGAATAAGAAAAGCTTCATCTGAAGATTTGTTTTCACTGGACTTTGGATCAGATCCAAACCAGTCAGCTCCATGAGAGCCACATTTATGTTCCATCATTTACAGCTTTCTGTCACTGTGATTTATCATCTTTTGTTTTATTTTGAACCTTTATTCAAGCTGTTAGTCAGCGGAGCAAGCTGTGTTGCTCAGCGGTTGCAGAGGAGGATTCCTCTGGTCGGCTAAGCTGTATTACCCAGCGGATCAAGCTGTTAGGTAGCGGATGGCTAAGCTGTATTGCCCAGCGGAAGTAAGCTGTGATGCTCAGCTGATGTAGGCAAGCTGTGAGGCCCAGCTGTTAAGCTGTGTATCAGCGGAATCCACACTCTGGTTGGAGTGTGGGGTGGACGTAGGTCTGCGGACCGAACCACCTAAAAATCCTTCGTCCACTGTGGTTTGATTGTCATATCTGATTCCGCTAGATGATTGCTTGGGCTCGATCTATCTTCATATGTCCATTGAGCTCATTGATTGCACATCTACTGTTTGATTGAACACATCACAGTATTTAAGATTCGGTAGAACTGAATCTGTCTTTAGCTTCGCATCTCTGAGTGTTCTAATTTTTTAAATTAGGCAAAAATTCTGAAGGACAGATTCATTCACCCCCCTCTGAATCCATCGCACCAGTCACAACAGCCGACGGCCGCGGTTTCGGCTGTGACAATGCTGGACCGCGAGAACAGCGAGGGAGAAGGTCGGCGGCGTTCGGCGGTGGCTGTGGTTGGCCGCGTCTTGTGCTCGTCGGTAGTCGCGGATGCGCGAGAACAAAGGAGGGGGAGAAGATCAACAGTGCCCGGGGGGATGGTCCACATTGTTTCGAGAAGAAATTTAGGTACATGAAAATCAAATAAATGAATAGTGATGGGGTGGGTGCTGCTGTGGAGGACGTACAACAGGGTGATCGGGAAGAAAAAAGTGGAGTATTGGCGGTTCGGCCTCACGCCAGGAAGAAGTCCGAGGGGGGGGATTGCGGTGGGGAAGCTTAAACGAAGAATAAGTGAAATAGAAGAGAAGTGGGGGTTCGACCTCACGCCAGAAAAATAAATTCAGAGGGATTGGGCATCTCGCCAGAAGGAAGAACACACAACATCACTGCAAATTTTTTATCCAACCATTGCTTCCCTAATTAGGGTTAGCACTTCTTTAATTGTAGCTAATGAAAATTACAAATAGACCCTTTTTTTCTTTAAAACAAAATACTACTACTCTTAAAATAAATAAAAATACATAACAACATAGAATATTTTCTAAAAAAATCTAAACTAAACTAACAACTCACAATTTATTGACCCCTAAACTGATTAAAAATTACAAGAAAATAAATTTTGGATATTCAACATAATTGTCTTCTATGACTCCACATAAATCTGAATCATCCATCGTAAACCGACCAACTCGCTTCGCATTAATTTCCCCTGCTTCGAAAAAATTTATCACACCCCGTAATCTATATCGTTGAGGTATTGTCCGCTTTGGCCTACCGGCCTCACGATTTTATCCCTTTCTAGCAGTGATCGGCTCCAGAATGGGGGCCTATCGGCCTCACGATTTTGTCCCTTTCTAACTCCCGGGAGGTCACCCATCCCAATACTACTCCCCAGTAAGCACGCTTAACTTCGGAGTTCTTTACAAGAATTGAGCCGATACTTCAAAAGGTGCCTCGATGATGTAGAGTACAACTTAGCTATATTTGAGGGTGTTACAAAATTTGACCTCGAATTTTGAAATGATGAAGAAGCAATGAAGTGAAGATGGGAGCATCTTGCGCATGCAATACCAATAAGTTCACATGGATCTTCATATCACTAAATTGGTGGTGATGCTGAGTAGATGCCTCGACATTGGACCATACCAAGTCGAAGTCACTCTGAGCCATATAAAATCCCAGATCAGCAATATCAAGAGAACATGAAGGCCTTTGAACTGCAAATAAATGCTATGAAATCAAATCAAACACTGCATCAATCATGAGCATTTAATCCCAAAGACCTTGATCAAACACATCACCCGTAGTGACTAAGGAGGAATCTATCTCAAAGAGAGGCTAAGAAATCATATTCAATCCAGACTGCAAGAAGAGTTCATGATCCCAACAGTCAAGAATCGGCTCCTGAAATAAATTCATACTAGAATAAAAATGAACATCTTCAAATATAGACTCATGAAGTGTAGCAAACCCCTGCTTCAATAAACAGAGAGTGATCCCATGAATCAGTAGTCTTCAAAACTGCACACTGATTATCTGCAGGTTCTATGGGTGAAGAAATGACCTTTGGAGAGTGATCAACCAAATGGACCTATTCGGCATTCAATTCTTCTTTAGATTGATATTCATGACCTTGATGTACATCCTTTCTCACTAGAGGAGTAAACAATAAATTATAAAAAGTAAATTCACCCTGCAAGTAGTCAGTCTCAAGGTGTAAGTTTTCCTTTCAGCATCTATGACAACATTTGTGACGCTCTGACTTGTAAACCCGGTCCAGTCGTAAAGACTCACGTCGAATTCCGATCGAAACGTCATAGTGGGACAACCCAAATGGTACATTACGGTAGAGAATTTCACATAAGTATTGAGATATCATTGTAGCGGAAATGAAATTACTCGATCAGTCAGCTTACAGTCAAAAGACTTCATCCACATAGATCGAAATAAAGGGTAATAATTTAACAAATCATTTATTACATAACCAAATTTTACACACATTCTTTTTTTCTTAACTACCTATGACAATAACACGTAGTAAATCCAAGCTGCTGCCAGAACTCTGCGAGATCACTCCTCGCTTTCTTCTACCGCTTCTCCTGAAAATGTTCAACATAAACCCGGTCCAGTCGTAAAGACTCACGACGGATTCCGATCGAAACATCATAGTGGGACAACCCAAATGTTACATTACGGTAGAGAATTTCACATAAATATTGAGATATCATTGCAGCGGAAATGAAATTACTCGATCAGTCAGCTTACAGTCAAAAGACTTCATCCACATAGATCGAAATAAAGGGTAATAATTTAACAAATCATTTATTACATAACCAAATTTTACACACATTCTTTTTTTCTTAACTACCTATGACAATAACACGTAGTAAATCCAAGCTACTGCCAGAACTCTGCGAGATCACTCCTCGCTTTCTTCTACCGCTTCTCCTGAAAATGTTCAACATAGTGAGTCTACGAATAGACCTAGTAAGAGACTAGACATAGTCCCCAGTCATAACATGTAAAAACATATCCAAAGTGATTTACGGCATTTCATTTTATAAGTCATTCTTAGGCATAATTTTAAATAGATAACACATGAGATTAATACATTTAACCCAATTCCAATTTTACGATCGTAAGTCACAAGGCTAACATTTTACAGATAATATCATGCGGTATAATAAAACTTTATTCTATCAATGATGAAGTAAATAAAAATTCAACATTAGTAAACATTACTATGCAATGTAATTTGGTTCATTTATCAATAGAATGATTCTAGTACAATGCGGAGTAAAGTCTCACGCATAGTGAAGGGATCCAAACAAATTTAATCTATCTTTTTCCAAATCACCATTTGATATACTGGACATTCATTAACAGTAAACATTTATAGTGTAATAACAATGAAATGCAATAACACTTCAGTGGGCAATAACACTAGTTTCAATATCAGTTCAATAAGCAGTAACAGTAATTTCAATATCAATTCAGTGAACTGTAACAGTCGTTTCAATATCGATTCTGTGAACAGTAATAGTAGTTCCAATTTCAATTCACTGAGCAGTAATAGTCGTTTCAATAATGACTCAATGATCAATAGCAGTAGTTTCAATATCAATTCAGTAAGCAGTAACAGTAGTTTCAATTTCAATTTAGTGAGTAGTAGCAGTGGTAAATAGCCAAGACACAGTGCCCAAACCACCACTAGAAGGACAGTCAGTCGGTACTCGATCACCTAGGTAAAAATAGTGATGAGTCTTGGTTACTGCGCAGAATCGGGAGAAGTCATCTCCACCTTAACTAGTGGTACTTGTCCACCTCCAAGATTTCATCCCCGTTACCCTCGGGGCCAATATAGTGTGAACCTCCCCATAGGAGCATTTCTATTATTTGGTTCCAGTCTCCCCCTATGGTGGCAGTATCCATTTGGCAGTAGTAATAGTACGGTAAATATATATATATATATATATAACTCATATCCAATGGACGCATGCCACTCAAAAATTCATGTTATGAACATTAAGTATGAAATATGTCAGTACTGAAAATCTTTTTTTTATTTCTGAATTTCTAAAATTCTAAACTTATCCAATTATAAAGGCATATATATATATATCAAAAATTTCTAATTCTATTTATAGATATCAGAATGCATTGAAATTTCAGAAAACCAACATATTAACATGAAGGATCAAAACAGAAAATTATCATCATTTTTCAAACAGCATTTATAATTTTTATAGAATTACTTATACTCCATATATATATCAAAAATTTCTAATTCTGTTCACATAACTCAAAATTGGTTACAATTTTAGAGAACTAACACATTGACACGTAGGATCGAAACATAAAATTATTATCAATTTTCAGATAGTATTCATAATTTTTCTAGAGTTATTTATACTCAATCATACATCATAAATTGACTAACTTTAGCTACCATGTTCAGAAGACCATTAAAATTTTACTGAAGATCACAATTGTATGTAACATTACATAGAAAAGTTTTCATAATTTTTCATACAGGAATTCAATTTTTTTTAGAATCATTTATATTCTCCTATACATGGAAAATTAACTAAATTTAACCACAGTACTATGAAAATCACCATAATTTATCAAACCATAATTTATAACAGAAATATCATTTTTAAAATTTGTCATTATTTTTCACACTGTATGACTAATATTTTGATAGAATAATAAAATGCATCATGAATAATAAATTAACTAAATATATCCACGATGATTAGAAATTTACTCAAAATTTACATAACGTTGGTCCAGATAGTAGTATCATATGTAAGAAACTTCACTATTTTTCATTCAGTGTTTCTAATTTCTAGAATTTCATATCAGATTCTAAAATTTACAATAATAACTTTTAAATAGAGAAAATTATTCAAAATATTCACAATGACTAAAATATATGAACAATTAACTTATAAAAATCATATATCACTTCTGTGACATTCTCGAGATTTTCCACAGAATATTAACATTTATTCAATTTTTCACTTATTTGTTCAAACATTGAAAATTATACAAGTCAAGAGTCAGTGATCAAAATAGGATGAACTTTTAATAAATTTGTTATAACATGCATTTAAATATTATGGTGAAGTTTCAAAATTTTCTACGAATGTCTATTTATCTCATAAGTTTATACTTCTAAAAAAATATTAACAATTATGTAATTTTACTTATAGACATCTATAATTATTGGTATTTTAAGAATACAGCACACTCAACGTAAGAACCATACTGTGAAATCCTAAGATTTTTATGAATAGTATGTCTAATTTTTATATAATTATTTATTTTCTTATCATGTATTAAAAATTTATTAACAGAAATCTCGTGACCTAAAAATAATGAAAAATTTTGTACACATGGTCTCACAGTAATATGCATTCCTACAATTTATAGTGATTTTATATCACCTCTTTAGCCTTTTAGTATAATTAAATACCTTTAAAATAATATTAAAATATTCATAAATGTGAAAATATTTTGAATAAGACATTGAAATTTTTACATAGAGTTTAGAATATCAGATCCCATGATTCTAGAAACTTTTTAAATTTATCAAGCACTATTACTTATTATAGTGTATTAATCGTTTGATTTTACCCTTAATCATGTGTCTTAACACTAATGATCTAATGATAATTCGACTAAGATATAATCACACATGGTGAAATAAAGATCTCTAGATTTAATTATCTCTATAGATGTTAATTAACACATCTTAAATCATTTTAAATATGCTAATCATGCTAATCAAGAGGATTAATGTAAAATCACTTACCTTAATGAAACTTTAACGCCACCTTAATTAACCCTCCACCCTCTCCTTCTGCAGTTCACGTAGCCAGTCTCCAAGAAGGGCAAATGAAGCCCCTCTCATGACTATTTATAGGAGATTTCTTTTAATCAATCTTAACCATTGATTTAATCCAAGGGTGGAGATTAAATATTTATTTTATTATTATTTAAATAAAAATGACATTCAAAGGGTCACCAACTCACTCAACACCTTACTTTTGACTACCCCATATTTTTCATTTTTTGTATATATAGGGCACATGGGTTTTTGACTAATAAGAAAGGAAATGATTTAAAATAATAGAAAAGGCTTAATAAAATAATAAAAAGAATTTTTTTAATAACCCGCCGCAAGCGGCCGAACGGGAGGGGGAGCACTCTCGCGCGCGCGTGGGCGGACGTCGATTTTTTTTATTTATTTATTATTTTTTCATTTAAACCCCTTCTTTTTTTATCAATTACCCCCTTCCTCCTTCCTTTTAACTATTAGCCCCCTTCTCTCTCTCTCTCTTTTGTTTTACTTTATTTATTTATTTTTCTTTATTCTCTTCCTCTTAACTTTTAAATCTCTTTCTTTCTCTTATATTTAATTTTTTTTACCATAACTTAAATAAATATAATAAGACTAATAATCTAAACATTTAGGTATAAATAAATATATTTTTATTAATCAAACAAAATACTAAACTATAAATTTGTAGGGCATCACAACATTTCTTTCTTTTAACCACTCACTTCCTAATATAATGCATGTATCGGCCATACTACCAATATTACACCAAGCACCATCTGTGGACGCACTTTTTTTGCTCATCTTTTTATTTCTTCTATATCGTTTATTAGTGCGTGGACGTGCCAGTCACGAAGTGACAATTCATTCGGACTCTAAAGACTAAGGCAGTCCGAAGCTGCTAGTGCGCGCCGTTTGACTTGATCAGACGATAGGGGGTATCGTGTCGAGACCAAAACCCGCCTTGCCATAAAAGTCACGGCGCTAATTACATCTCCCCAAAGAAGAGAAAACCTTTGATTAGTCGCTAAGAAGATGGGACCTATAGCCTAAAACTTGTTTTAACGAAAGAGAATGAGTAATTCGAAAATGAATTGAGATTTCCTGTGTTAGGGCGAGAACGTTTAAGCCTGTTCATTTACTCATCATGTGCCCCGTACTCGAAAAATGTTCCAAGTCGGAAACACAGCGGAAGTATGAATGGTATTAAAATGTCTGCCAGAGATACGACAAGTTTGATGTTATGGTAAAAGGAACGGGGCAAATCTCGGTGAAAACAAATCAAATTCGAAGTGTTGTTGACCAGAGGCAAAGTCAGGCCATGGCCATGACGGGGCAATCCCCAAGGCTCAAGCCTGGCTTGCGAGGGCATCATCTATATTTCCTTTGCACCGGGTCTAGGGAAGGGGAGGACTTGGATCAACAACCATTGGTCATGGTTTGAATGTCATTACCCCGCTTTTATTATTATTATTATTAATTTATTTTTTAATTTATTATTCATCATTATTATTTTAATATATATATATATATATATATATTTGATTAGGAAAGAATGCAGTCACCCTGGGTCGACCTAGCCAGCGGTTGGGTTACCTGGACTTGGAGCAAGTCGACTTGCTCCCTTGATCCAGGGAGTAAAATGGCTAGGGCTAAGGAGTGAGTCAACTTACTCCAAGGGGTAAGTTGACTTACTCCCTTGCCCCCAGCCCTCTTTCACTTCTTTTCTTCTTTTCTTTTGTTATTAGCTCATTAAGGATGTGTCGACCTACCCCAGAGCTAGGTCGACCTACCCTATTGCAAGTCGGCCTGCCCTAGAGCAGGTTGGTTAAAGCTCATTCTTTCTTCCTTTTTTTTTAGTGTTCATCGCCATGGTTCCAACTTGATGAATTAGGGGATTATCAGGTGGTCACTCCCTCCCTCCTTTTCGAATGCATCTCTTCTCCTTCTCCTTGTCATTACTATATCTTGCATATTTGTTTATTTCCCTGCTCAGCTACCTCACCTGCAAAGTGTCTATCTCTTTTTTGTTGATGTCCATTTTATTCTTTTCACTATGATCATTTGTCATTTTACTCGGCCTTTATTTTATTCATATGTTTTATCATTATTATTAGTATTCTTCTTGCTGTTATTATCCCTTTTTTAATCTTTTTTATCTTCACTTCTTTTTATCCTTTCTTCAGAATTATGATTAGTCCATCCTTCAGTTACTTATTAGTTGAACCTCTGGCGAGATTTCGACGGCATCTCCCCTAGACCCAGAGTGCTGGTGAATGAGAAGTGGGTACTCGTCCACGAAAAATCCGAGACGGTCCCTTAAATGTTCAGATACGCCCATATGATGACATACCGTATTATCCATGGCTCCGTATCCCCGAGGGCCAGCCTACGATGGGATTAGGATTGCCCAGATATCTCGAAAAGGGGGGCTGACAAGCCTAGAATCACAGTCGGAAAGTTGGAACAAAACCCGAGCGAAACACTGCGCCGGATTAGGCATGAATAGTGGCACCGGATCATTGGCTGGCCATGTCGAGGGCTTGCACCGAATCACGCACGACATAAGGCGCCGGACCAAGGCCAAGCCAAGGTGCACCGGATCATGGCCAAGCCAAGATACGTCGGATCATGGCCAAGCCAAGATATGCCGGATCATGGCTGCGTGACCGCGCCGAAACAGGCAGCGAGAGGAGCCGCCGAATCAATCTTTGAACTGCGCCGATTCAGCCAGCTATGGCTAACGCCAATTTGCCTCTGGGTGAAACAGAGTATCAGAAAAGCTTGTGGAAATCTTCTGTGGGATGCCATTGGAGAGAGCGATTGTGTGGGCCAATGGAGTCTGATCTCCGGCGAACCTTTCTCTCCACCAATGGACCACAAAGAGGGGATAGAAACGAGACGAAAAGCACGTGACTCGTGTAATGAGACTACTCCATTTCGCGGTAACAAGAGTATCAATCCCATCATTCTCGTCGCAGAAAAAAGACCAACGAGGCGGGGACTGTGCAAAGCGCAGGGATAACCTGGCAATAATTGTTTCCTGCTCTCTGATGGCTGGCAGAGGCAGGAACGGGAGCTCAATGCTTCTTCACGGGAGCGGTCTACGACAGATGGAACAGTGAGACAAATAGAGTGATGATCGTTTCATGCCCCAGGAGAGTGGGAGAAAATTTTCAGACAACCATGATCCCATAATCCTACCCATACTACCGAGTAAACTCCAGGATTCACTATCTATGAAGAAGCCGATAGAAAACACGTGGACTAATCATGAGCTACCGATAGGGGAAAGGGGGGAGAACGACATTCATCCATGCACATAATATACATAACAAGAAAAAGAAGAGTAAAACATACAAAATGCAATAAAATCCCAGAACGAGGCCAGATGGCCGAGGTTGACGCCTGAAATATAATCAAGAATAAAGATGGGACTGAAGAGAAGATTGGATCGGAAATGAAGATCCCAGGGACTCCTGCAAAGCCAGAACTACAGAAGAGTCGTCACTAAAACTATCTACCCGGCTGAAGTCCTCCCCGGCCAAGCTGATGTCCGGTATTGTCATCGCCCAGATAGCAGTACTGATGAAAATTACAAGTCTATTGACTGATGAAAACCTCCAGAAATGTTCTGATGAGACTATGTCAACTTACCAACTAAGAGGCCTTCTCCTGCTCTGACAGATTCGAGGGATTGGCAAATAAAAGGGCAGGTTGGGCATCTTTGACAGCTCAAGCCCACTGATGAGAGGAATCAAAACATTAAAGGCCCAAAGCCCATGAGGGTGGCGCCGGGAAGCTGGACTCTTGGCGCCGGGAAGCTGGACTCAGGCCGAGAAGGAGGGTGCTGTGCCTATAAAACCCCCCATTTCGTCCACTTAAGAGAAGGGGATCAGATATAGAGAGAGTCATCGAAGAGAAGCTAAGAGGGATATTCAGATAGCCAGATAAAAAAAGAGAGAAGAGAAGAGAAGCTGCTGCCGAGGTCGAAGGAAGGAGAAGGTGTGTTGTAAGGGGAGGAAGAGGAGTCAATGTTCCGCCCTCCCCCCTTCGTTATCTTTCCTTCTCGCTTTTCCTTTCTTGGATGTACAGCTTTGATTACGTTTTCTGCTTTCAAAGTGAAGAAATCTCCCTGTCGTCGAGGAGACAGTGTACTCGTCTGTCTTTCTTCTTTCTTTCCTCCCGTTCTATCTTTGTGAACGATGTAAACAATGAAACAGTGAAATGCGATTTCGCGATTGTCCCGCCGAACTGGCGATGGTTAGGTCTTTCTCCCCATGCTTCCTCGGAATATATGTTGTCCTGTGCGTGTGTTAATTGTTCAGACGCTTAGAACTCTGGCGATTTCTTGCGCTTATGTACATGCCTGTTTCAAATGGGGCGGAGGCAGAAGAGCCCCAATCCTCACTGTGGATCTTTGGGCTTTGTCCTCCTCCCCCCCTCGATGACGTTGACGGCATTGGCGCTGTGAGGTTCTTCTGTTTTCTTTTGATTTCCCCAAGCCACTAAGTCATCACGGGAATCAGAGACAGCCATCTCTTGATCTCCTGGACGACGGGCGACATAATAAAACATATCTCCAAAGCGGATGATGACCTCGATCCCTCACTAAACTCTACCCCTCTTTGATTCCCTGGCATTGCCCCAGCACAGGCCTCGATTCAATCCCCATTTGCATCCCAACTCTGCCTCAATCGAAGCCTAAACCTCAAAAACCCTCAGAACAGAGCTCCATAGAAACCCTGAAAACCCTGGAAACTTCCCGTCGCTCCTACCTTCCTGGCGTGGAACCCCCTCGGCGCGGTGAATAGCTCCCGGCGCGACACTTTGGGCGTCGAAAAGCCAGGCCGAGAACCTACCTCTATGCGCCAATGCGCCAAGAAGCCTCTTATCCACGCTCCCACCTTCCCGGCGCGGACCCCTCCCGGCGCCATGAATAGCTCCCGGCGTGGTGGTTCGCGCGCCGGGAACCCCTTGCGCCGAGAACCCTTGCCTATTTGATAAGCTGCGCTGAGAACCTCCGTTTGCCCCCTCATTCTATTTTCCAACCATTCCATTCTGCCCGTCTAGGGGATACTCAGAGGTTATCATGCATGACTCAGGAGACAAATTAATGGGGAATGGCCTTCCCCTACATTATTTCGTCTAGAGCCGGATTCATCCACAACCCCGTAAACTCAAGGAGCTCTACCGCTGCATAAGCTCCAGTGGTTTCCGAGGGAATATCAAACGTTGCTATGGGCATGTACACGATTTGGGGGCCTAGTGCTCCTTTCCTTCGGCTTTCATCCCGGCACTCCGTGGATGATCGCCTATCTCTCCCCGGGCATGATCAGAGTAAAGGGGAGATGCTGCCGAAATCCGGTTTAACGACATTAACCCCGGCGAGCCAAGGAAGTGTCACCAATACACGCTCCATTTGGCTTCCTCTCTTAGGGGGAAACAAATGTTTGAAGCACCCGGCCGATTAGAGATATCGGAGGGAAAATGCCCTAACGATTATCCGGATTCCGTCCCGCCACTGCGTGGGCGGTTTCCTATCCCCACTCGGCATAGTCCAAGATAGTGGGGGATGTGCTACCCGATCTAATTCATTAAATCCAACAAGTTTGCCACTTACTCGTTCTTTTCTATATATATATGGCATGAAATCTTTATTATGCACATTAGTGTCTTTGATCGCCTTCCGAGGCCTCTTGTCTTTGGCGTTTAATCAAGGGTTGCCTTTCTTAGGAGGGGCGTAATTAACGCCATAGCCTTTACGGTATGGCGGACTTTTGATCCAGACACGATCACTCACAATCGACTGACTGAGTCAGATCGAGCGCCCAATGAAATTGTCACATATGTGACTGGCACGCCAATAAATAAATAATATCATAAAAAGAATAAAATCCGTCCCCACAGCCGACTATTTTATTCATCCAGAGAAAAGGGAGATACAAGAGATATGGCCCTCCATCGGGCGTGAAAGAAAAGGAAATAAGGTACAATCAACCCACCTAGTGGATTCACTCAGACGCTATCCCTCTCCCTCTCTTTCTCTCTTCTCTTCTTGGAGTTCTTCTCTCTGCGAGCTCTCTTTCTGTTCGTATCTCCTCCACTTGTTCTCTTCTTCTTTTTTACTTCGCTTCTGCTTCTCTCCCTCCTTTTCTTCTTCATCTCTTTTTATAGGGGTGACAGGAGTCGATCCGGCACAGAGTGGAGCCACTTTGGATCGGCGTTGGAGTGAGGCCCATCTGGCGCCACGCGGCGCTTCTAGAGTGGTCTGGGGGTGAGGCCCATTCGGCCCCAGGCCTGGGGAATGAGGCCCATCCACCTTAGATCGGGACAACCAGCCCGTTCCGACGCCGAAATGGCACTGGATTGCTTCATGTATCGCGCTTAACAGCGCCGGCTCGAGTATCTTTAGTGTTTCACTTTTCGCCACTGGGTAGAAATGTGTGTTCTTTTTTCGGGACGTATCGTTGGGCGTACTAGGTGAGTTTAACATCGTCCTTCCTAGACGCCGGTTCAGAATATCGCCATCGGGAAGAGCGTTTTGACTCTTCCTCAACCGTAATATCGAACGTGCCGAGCACACTCGCAAGCGATCGTGTTTTGATCATCCCCACTGGATGCGGTCTTCAAGTTATCCCGGAGTAAACAAGCTAACGCCTGTTCAGGTTGACTTTGATATTTAGGATATCGCCGTAGGGAAGAGGGTGTTGACTCTCTTTCTTGGGCAGATTATCGAGCGTGCTAAGCACACTCGCAGGTAGTCAGGTTTCATCGCCCTTTCTGGATGCAGGCTTAAATCAGCCCGACGTGACTCTTCCAACGTCGTGTCAAAGCTTTCGTTATCATTCCGGGGGATCTTTATTGTATGCGGTAGCATATGTTCGGTGTCAACACCATCATAATAAGTGGTTGTCTTAAACTTCTTATGAAACTCCACAAATACGAGATCACCTCTACAAATAATTTCTCCAGTCTTGGAGAGAGACTCAACAATAGCAAGCGAAATCTAATTTTTCGATTCCATATCAAAAAAATCAATTTTTGCACGTTTTCTATTAAGCAAATGCGTGGCAAATATAATCGGAAGAGGAAGCATACCGCATAAACTAAGGACCTCAACTTATGAAAATAAGTAGATTCTCTAGGGCTCTGATACCAATTTGATGCAAGACGAAGCTCTGTGGCCAGCAAAATGGACTCCCGCATCGAAGACGGTGACAGACCGCGACAATGGTCACACTAATTGTGGGGACGAGGGCCACTCCATTTGATGTAAGACGAGGCTTGAGTCTATGAATCACTACTTTTCTCCATTTTTTCTATTTTCCTCTCTATTTTTTCATCTCTTTTGTTTATTTTTTTCCACAAAATATTTTTATTTTTCTCCCTATCTTCTCTTCTTTCTTTTCTCTTTTTTTTCTCTGCTGTTTTTCCTTTTTTCTGGTTTTTCCCCTGCTACAGTAGCTACGCAGAAGAGAAAAAATAATAACGAGAGGGAGAGAGAGTCGATAGGGAGAGAGAGGGAAGAGAGAGAGAGCACGACGGAAGGGAGCGGGACAGGGCCGTCGATGGCGGGCTGGGCTACGTGCAGACGACGACGACGGAGACTGGCGATGGCGTGGGGGGGCCGCGGGTGCGGTGGTCTGCAACGGGGCAGGGGATCCTGGGGAAAACGGACGAAGGCCGATGATGAGGGGAAGAATGATGGCGGCGCAGGGGCTTTGGCTAGGGTTGACAGAGGATGAAGGGGGAGGAAGGAGATGGTGGAGAGATGGCTATGACTAGGAAGAGGCGACGGGAGGGAGAGCGGGCCGCAGACGGTGCTAGCGACGACGCTGGGAGGAAGAAGGCCGGCGTTGGCCATGATGACCTGTTCGCAGGTGGGTCACGCTGCGCACAGGGGCCGCGGAAGGTGGCGGTGGCGGTCACAACGGTGGTGAGGGTCGCAGGGCAGGGCAGTAGCCAGAGGGTGGCCGTGGTGACGGCGCTAGGCCGCGAGAACAGCGAGGGAGAAGGTCGGCGGCGTCCGGTGGTGGCGGTGGTTGGCCGCGTCTCGTGCTCACCGACGCGCGAACGGAGGAGGGGGAGAAGATCAACAGTGCCCCCGGGGGGGACGACGCACAGTGTTTCGGGAAGAAACTTAGGTAAATGAAAATCAAATAAATGAATAGTGATAGTGTGGGTGCTGTAGTGGAGGACGGACAATAAGGTGATTGGGAAGAAGAAAGTGGAGTATTGGAGGTTCGGCCTCACGCCAGGAAGAAGTACGAGGGGGGGTTGCAGTGGAGAAGATTAAACGGAGAATAAGTGAAATAGAAGAGAAGTGGGGGTTCGGCCTCACGCCAGAAGAAGAAATTTTGAGGGATTGGACATCTCGCCAGGAAGAACACACAACATCACTATAAATTTTTGATCCAACCATTGCTTCCTTAATTAGGGTTAGCACTTCTTTATTTATAACTAATGAAAATTACAAATAGACCCCATTTTTTTCTTTAAAAAAAAATACTACTACTCTTAAAATAAATAAAAATACATAATAACATAGAATATTCTCTAACAAAATCTAAACTAACCTAACAACTCACAATTTATTGACCCCTAGATTGATTAAAAATTACAAAAAAATAAAGTTTGGATCTTCAACATAATTGTCTTCGATGACTCCACATAAATCTAAATCATTCATCGTAAACCGACTAACTCGCTCCGCATTAGCTTTGCTCCATGAGTGCTTACAGAAGATGGAGCTAGAGCTGGCGCAGCGACACCGGTAAGATGCAGATCCAAATTGACAACCACAACATTGAAGTAGTGATGAATGGTAATGAGAATTAGGTGACTTTTGATGTGTAGGCATGGCTGATCTAGAGGAGAGAGGTGAATAGATCTGCCCCCTTTTCCGCGATGAAAGCAGCAGAATGTAAAAGAGCCTTACACAAGGGAAGAACCACACATGATAGATGCAATATAGAATATGTAAACTGGCCTAAGCAAGCATCTAGCGAGAGACAGACACATAAGCAAACCACAGAGGCAAGGATTTTAAGGTGATTCAGACTCAACCTAGAGTCCTACGTCCACCCCTCACTCAATAGAGTGAGGCTTCACTAGTGCAACTGCACTAAGCCGCTGAAACACAACTTAAAGGCACACAAGACCTGACCACAGATCAAAGCACATCCTCTGTCTATCTTCCTACTACAACCAGTAGGGATGGTTCACAGTCTCAATAGAGTGATGTTCCAAAAGAAAAAAAGATAACAAAACACAAAAGCTCAAAAAAGGACGTGGGAAACTCAAACACAATGTAAATATCCGTGTCTGAAATCTGGAGGCCGCTCTTGGGTTCTCTCAGATTAGTTGCTTCCTTGGAGAGTAACTTCTCCTTTGCCACAGGAAGCTGGAGATGAAGTCTTTTCTTCTCGTAGGATGAAGAAGACGGGTTCTGGATGAAGGCTTGCACTTCAGGCTTGGAGCTCACAGGTGCTTACTTCCCGATCTCTTCTTCTGCCTCTATCTTCTTCACTTCAGCTTTTTTTTTTTAACCAGCTCACCTCTTCGAATCTTCTATTCTCTCTACGTGTGCCCAGGTATGTTCTCCACGCGCTGCTTTTGTTCCAGCATCTTTTCTTTTTGCATGCAAGGTATAGGATACATAGTCCCTCATTCGGTAGGAATAAATCTGGATCGTCCATCTCCACAGAATACTTCCAGATCTTGAGAAGGGTAGCCACTAATTGGCCTAGAAGAGATAACGTACGCTGGCTTCCTATTGGCTCGCCAATGAGCTTCATGTAATACACAGTAGATAGAGAGTTCTTCCTCAAGGCAAAAACCATTTCCAGATGAAACCCTCTCCAGGAGTTCAGCAATTGGTCCAGTTGGAAAGTGGGAATATTTTCTGCCAGAAGGACTTCTAGAACCTTGAACCATCGAAGCACGTCCCTTTCAATCACTTAAACTTGGACTATTAGGCCCAGATCCTTCTCACGTGCAAGTTCGCAAAGGATGCTTCCGGAGTTCATACTGTTAGAACAAAGAGCCGTCGCCTTAATCTATTTGTCACCCTTAGGTGTACATTTTTCACCTTTAGGTATACATTTTTCACCCTTAGACGCTGGTCAGCCGTCGCCCTTGCTCTGCTCTTCTTTTCTTCAGCTTCAACGGGACATGAGTCGACTCGAGCGCCTTATGGACTCGACTTCCCTTCTTCGGTTTCTTTGATTTCAGCCAACCAATCTATTTTTCACCGATGTAGGCCTATTTGTCACCGATACGGGTCCATTTGTCACCGATACGAGACTTAGCTCAGCGAAGGCTTGCGGTGTGATTCCAGCTGGGTGGAGTCGACTCCAGTTCACCAAGGAGTCGACTCTCCTTCAATTCTATTCAAAGCGGTGAACTCCCTTCAGCCTCTTGAGCCATTTGTCACCCGTAGTGACCTATTTTTCACCCTTATCTAATATTTTACACCCGTATAAGGCTATTTGACACCTTTGTTGCCCACGACTGAATGGTGACCTTGAAGTCGACTTGTAGCAGCTTGAAGTCGACTTCTGAACAGCACTTTCAACTGAAACAACAGATTTTTGACTGAAGCTTCTTCAACCAACCTGTTCTGTGCACAAATTAAAAATAAACTGGAAATGCCATCATCAAGAATATATATGACACATAGTTTTAACATCATTAAAACACATGGACACAACAACTTTTCTTTAAAAAAAATCATGAAGTATAACCAGCTATTTTTATTTATCTACACAGATGGTATAATTTCCGCCACTAATGGTAATGTGACCATCGCATCCGAACAACATCCACGATCTGCACCTACGCAATATAACTCTTCTTTATCGGTGCGTCATCAAAAACTTGGGTTCAATAAAGCATACCACAATTCTGAAACTGACCTGCTAGCCTCCCTATTGCAGGCCTATTCAGGATGAAATTGGGTGACCTGCGTAGCACTTGAAAATGCCCGTAAAAGGATTTTAATTAGCATAATTTCCAACATCCTTAAGTCAAACCTTAGGGAATGATAATTTGATTTCTCTTAGAGCTGTGCGAGGGATGCATCTAACTGCAGGGTATTCTTAATTTGGTTCTCCCAGGGTGAAAATTGAATTATTGAATGAAATGGACCAAGTAGCTAGTTTTCTCTGAGATTGAGATCATCAAGAACATCAGCAAGGTTGAGAGAAAGGGGAAAAAAAAACTTCTGCATGGGTGTCAGGGTGCCCAGTGAAACATTTTCCCCTGTAGAAATAGCAGGCAATCTGAATGGATCTGTCTAATCATGAGTTGGGTAAAAACCATTCACAGTCATCCCTCCATCAACAGCGATGGTCTGCCCAGTGATGTAAGAAGCTGCCGGCAGGCAAAGGAATGTGACTAGAGAGGATACTTCCTCTGGCTCTCCAATGCGACGAAGAGGAGTACGAGAAATTATTCCTTGTGTGAACTCATCATCTTTGAGCAACTGGACAAAAAGAAAATGTTAGCAAGAAAAAACTGGGGGAAAAACTAAGTTCAAAGATGTGTAGCAGGGCAACCACATTTCAAAGTGATGAAGATAAAAGATTAGTACAAAGGTGATTGAAAGATTCTCCAGTGGTTGAATTTAAGTGTTAAACTACACTTGGATATCTGGATATCCCGAGTGATAACCAAGCAGTAGTCAAGCAGCAAGCCTACTGGGTATAAACCAGTTTTACTGCAAGAAAGAACAGTAAAACAAGGCCAAATTGTTTGTAAACGAAAAGACTTTTCAACATATAAATTCATAACTCACATAATTTTATTACAATAGTTATATGGAAAGACTTGTCAATATTTAATTGCATATTGGATCCTCTGAATTGAGCAACTTTAGAGAAAAATTACAGTTGCACATTCAGATTTTAGTTCTAATAAGAGTAGAAGCCAGAAGTCATAGATGTAAATTTTTAGTGAAATTAATCACAATGGGCATCAAAAGGCAAGTAATAATTACATATTGACAAATGAGATAGGGAAAAGCCTACCACGCCTGCCTAACCTCTGGAGAATGATTTCAATCAATGAAAAAGAACAAAAGAACAGGCTGAAAACAATTTAGCAAAGAAAACAATGAGCTATGCTCCCATGTGACAGGTTGTTAGTCCCAAGATATTTAATTATCCATACAATCCAGCTCAACAACACTTAGTTTGTAAGAAAAGAAAATTAAGAATGTAGGATTAGAACTTTTAGTATGGCCATATAATATCAAACATAAATATCAGAATAAACGATTCAGAACTTACATTTTCTACCAGTGAGGTCTTCGTAAACCATGGGGCAACACAATTGGCGCGAATGTTGTCTTTTGCCCATTCACATGCCAAATTCTTAGTCAGTTGATTCATAGCTCCTGACAAAATATGCACTCTACAGGTGTGAGACAAATAATAACACAAGCTCCAGGAGCTAAGCTCATTTTTAAGAGAGAAATTCAGTAGAAAGGAAGTTATTACCTTTAGTTGCTGCATAAATAGAACCTGTGTCTAAAGCCACCAACCCAGCAACAGAGGATATAAATACAATGCTTCCTCTGCCAGATGCTTTTAGAAATGGATGTGCAAGTTGGCAAAGATGAAATGCTGAATCAAAGTTGGTGCTCATGATAAATGACAATTCTTCAGCAGTAAAATCAGTTGTCGGCTTCCATATATATGTCCCAACATTGTTAATCTAATGAGGACATTTCGACAGCAACCTTCTTAGTCCCTTAAGCCAATTTTGACAAAAGCCCCAGATCCATAGAAATATATACAACATTGTTTGGAAAGCAAAAATGATGAAAAAAGAAACAATACTATGCAACCAGTTTCACTTAATGCAGATTACCACAAACTAAAGTTTGAATGCTGCAAGAAGGAATTCATTTTAAGAGACTACAAATAGTACAAAACGTTGAAATATGCTGACCTAAAGAACAAAAGAATATGCCATTCCCTGTGATAAAGAAGAAAAGTAGTATTTAATCGTAAAAAGTGAAAGAACCGTAAGAAGCAGAAAAAATATTGCAGAAGCTAATATGAATTATTGTAAGACGAGTATAAAATAAGTTTCGCAGACCGAACAATTAAAACATTATTTTAACTATAACTTTCCTTTATTATTGGCCCTTTGGAAGAACCAAAGCACCGGACAACTTCATAAGCATTTGGAGCAGAAGAAGAAAACAACTGATTACAGCAGCTCTATCTGAATATTTTTTTCAGTGTCCTAATTGGTTAAACCCATTTAAGACTCTTTTTGCTAGAGACATTGTCTACAAGCAGCAAAAGTACGGTGAAGCAAATACTATATTAGGTCATATATCAATCTTAGTACTAGTTCATATATCATAGGATGCCATTGAAAGTAGGAACAGAAAAAGTTGCAAAAGAGGAGCCAATACAAACCTCTAAGGCATTGCAATGTGATTATTTAAAACAACAATAATAAGAATAATGCGACAATGCACTATACACATACAACGATTGCTTCCCCAGATCTTGGTGCCATCTCAGGATATAGGAAATGGGAGATCTGAAGAGACCATGGAGAGATCAAGATCCCTCCCTCCCTCCCTCTCTCTCTCTCACTCACGTCTTGTCCAGAATCTTAACTGAAAACTATAAATAGATCCCCCAAACCCCTAGCAACTGGAGCCTGGACCAAGCCAGGAAGTCTGTTTGGGTTAACTTATTTCCTATAAAGACTACATGAAGATTGAGGTGTCATCCCCAGCCAAGAATTCAGAACATCAGCCCATCGAAACCCTGAATGATTGCTTTAATGAAATAAGGTAAAAGGGAGAAAAAGAAACTGCAATGTCTCCCCCAAATTCTCACCTTTGGCAGATCTCATGAAACAAGTGTGCACATCCAATTTCAAGAATGCACCCGAAAGGGCATGTAGATGTCGTTGGTCAAATTCTATCATCTTCAGCCTTGAATACATACAACATCTGAGATTTGACCACCAAGAGGGTTGCAAATGCATACTATTGGTAATGCTACAGTTTTATACGTATTTGTGATATTTCATGAAGCTTAAAATAGAAAGTTTATCTATGGGGTGGATACAACTTCCAGTACTGCAGGTATCTCATATCTGCAGTTAATTGTTAATCCACCAGACAAAATTTTGTTCATCACCAATATGGCTCCAACGAACAACAAAAGAAAAAGAAGAGCATTAGCAAAAAGCTTAATTAACTGCTATACTTTGAATTCGTTAATATATAGACGCACCAAAGCAACCACTGGGGAGTAGCAATAAATGACATTCACAAAAATGAAATGAGACAATGTAACGTCGGAATCCAGTATGCAAGGAACATGTCAAATGATTGCCCGTGAGGAGCCTATCTATGTCAACCACAGGGCGATACGGGGCCTTCCAAATTAAAATGGACTCACATTCTAATAGAAAACACTGGTTTAGATCTCTATCGTCAACAAGAATGAAGAGAGAACACCACCAAGCATGTAATTTTTGAGGAAATGTAAAATTTATAAATCACAAGTTCAAAATTGTAAAAAAAAAATAGAAGAGAAGTGAAGCACTGTTAGATAGGGTACTCATCTATCTGTTCTGGTAGAAAAACTATACATGGTCTTCATACCCAAAATCTAATCCAATGCAAAAGGGTTGTTTGTTTGACAGTAAAACACTGTAAAATCATGTTTTTTTTATCTTACAGTAGATTCCGGCTGTTTGTTAGATTGTAAAACAGAGAAAATGGGATTATGGATGGCCCATGTGGCACTAAAATTTATGGTGCCAAAACCGATGATGAATAACCTTAAATTACAATAAACAAATAAAATATCGTGTTATATTGTACGGTCATCCAAACCATGGTTCGACGACTCGGTTTTGACTCGCCCGACTCGGGCGTACCGTACCGGATCAGGGAAGAAACGAGTCAGGTCGACTCGTGCCGACTCGGGCCGAGTCGGGTCGAGTCACAAAGAAAGCTAGTGTATTTTAGATGTATCGTACCGGATCAGGGAAGAACCGATCCGGTACGGATCACCGAGTCGGCGAACTATGATCCAAACACAGTCAGATTTTGAAATAAAAAAAATACACTGATTATAAAACCAAAAAGATATTTTATTTTACTGTAAAACAAACAACACGAAACCGAGCAGAGAAACTCACAAGGATGTTGAGTTTCCCGGCGAAAACGGCAGCCACCTTCTCCATCAGCTTCTCCCGTTGCCCCCGCATGGAGAGGTCGCAGACCGAACCGGTGACGCGGAACCCCATCCCCTCCCACTGCTTCAGGCTCTGGGCGAGCTCGGCCTCGTTCCGGGAGCAAGTGTGAACTTCCGCTCCGAACCCGGCCAACTCCTCCACGATGGCGCGCCTGCGCAAGAAGACACCGCAGCCTTACCAGAGAAGCCATAGCAGGGCTTCAGGGCCCAGAATGGAGCATCGGGGAGACTGGAAACAAGGGTTCCCCAAGGAGAAGAACCAAAAACATATATAGACGTAGAGAACAGAAGAAAGACACACACACAGACAAAGAACAAGAGGGGAGGGGGGAGGAGGCGACCGACCCGATGCCCCTGGTTCCTCCGGTGACCAGAGCCTTCATCCCCTGCAGAGACCATCTTCCCCCGCCTCCTCTTGCGGCGGTGGCCCCGCTGCTGGTTCTGCTGACACCGCCCTCTGCTTCTGCCATCTCCCTACCCTCCCCCGGCACTGCCACCAGCACGTCTGCCTCTACAGGATCAGATGAACAGAAGTTACAGAGCAATTCCAAGGGACGTCACCGGGCAAGGCTGGTGCTAATCCAGAAGATGGATCGTCTAATGGTGCGAGTCCCTGGAATGGCCCTCGATCAGCTGTGTATGTTGCCAACTTGTCATCTCATGACTCACGCAGACGTGAAGGAAATAAATTAGCTCAAAAAAGGCTAAAAATCTGGAGGTCAGATTCTCTTAACAGTTAAGTTCTGTTTATTGATTGACGTCCAATTTTTGTTCTAGTGGGAAACAAGCAAGAAACGGGTAATGGTACGAGTCCCTGAAATGGGCCATAATGGGCCCGGGATCACTTTGTGGGAGTGATCCACAAGGGTCACATGCGTGCCCATGTTCATCTGTGTAATGTTGCCAACTTGTTACCTCATGACTCACACAGACGTGAAGGAACATTTCACTTTTGACCAGAAAAATATGGAGGTCAAATTCTCTTACAAGCAGAAATGATGCTTTCAATTTGACCAGAAAAAGAATGATGCTTTCAAATCCAAGTTGGCACCAACATTTCAGAACTCGGTATTGACTCAGTCTACCCTAGATATGATAAGACTCGGGTCTAACTCCAAGACACTCGAGCCCTCTAGAACTTGGTTGATTGTCTAGATTCAGTCTAGATATGATACGATACGGTCGACCCGGTGCAACTCACACCTATACGGCAAACCATGCGTTCAAGATGTCTTGTTTTGCCGTCGGTGTTTCTCTTGGGTGGGTACGAGGTCTGAGAATGGGTTATGACCTACGTAGCGTTTAGAAGACTTAGATTACTAAGACCTTCGTGAGGTCTCAAGAGTTGACTTCGTTACCGTCGTTTATTTTTTTATTTTATTAATTTTTTTGAGTGATACCCACACCAAAATAATTTAATGTAGATCCCAAGTCATCATCCGACGTGATTTGCACGTCGAACAAAAAGAAAGTCAAAAATAGTATAATTTTGAAAACTGCATTATCACATTTTTTCCCCCTTTTGCTGTGGGGCGCAAGATAAATAAGTGACTTGATGTCTACGCCAAAGTAGTTTGGCGCGAGCTCCACTCAAAATATTTCGACATGAGCTCCACTCGAAAAAAAAAACTAAAAAATAAGAAAAAAATGTCTCCCGGGTACTTAATTGTGTACAAAAATATTTTTCCACTATAGGTGAGAGTGCTAGTTTTAACGTGAGTCTCATTCAAAAAAAAAATAAAAAATAAGAAAAAATTACCTTCCGTGTACTTAATTGTGTACAAAATATTTTTCTACTATGTAAGAGAGTGCTATATCTGGGACATAATTAATGCTTGCACGTTGTTTTAATGGAGCCTTAATTAGCTGTATAATGCATGTATATCGTTGGAGATCATGCACCTGGCTCGTTGACGGCACTTGTCTAAACTTCGAAGCATCAACATGATCTGCGTGCATTCTAACGCGGATATTGGAATCCATGTGGAGGAGCACTTCAGTTGGAATTCTTCAAATTTTGTAGAACCTGGATGATGTCATTGTACCACATATTTTTTTACAATATCCATCAACCGTTGGATCATTTCAAAGAACGATTGTCATCACTCAGCTGGTTCTTGAAAGGCCAATGCGAGGTGGGGACCACCACAATGAGAATTAATTGGAGAGTTGGATAATTATGATTTGTTTGTCCTGCATATTGTACGCACGATTCACCTTGTGATGTAATACTTGCAAGTACGTACTGATGGGTGACGAAGGGGTGTACGTGCATCAACATAACCAAGAAAAAATTCCAATTCTTTTCCTGGTTTCGAAGAAAATTTAAATAATCACTTCTTATAGTTTCTCAAGCCGCCCGGGTCAAATAGCTCGTTCCTTTTATTTGATCATTGCATTTCGCTTTTCTTTGAGAATGCTCATTTCATATATATACCTGGTATGTATAATTTGGTATGTGTAGGTCAACATATATTGGGAAGAAGAGATTGTATAGTCCTCCCCAAGTGTTACGTATGTACTTAGTTGAAATACTAGTTTTGATATAATATTAATTTTGCTCTTTGTATTTTTAGAGTCTACGATATTAAGATTGTGACAAGAAGAATGTGGAAGTTGACAAAATAAAGAGCAGGGGAGAGAGAAAGTTAGGGTCCTTAAAGACTAGTAAAACTTGAACGGAAACATTGCGAAAGAAAATAGCCCGCAGATATTTCCCCCCTCACCGTAGACGAATCTAGGCAACATATCCACATAGAAATAGCTCTCTAACGTTCATTTTGAAAGCCCCACCGGGCAATCCGGAAGGAGATAGTACAGCATGGGAAGAGGTGCCACTTTGTTCTGCGAATGAAATTCCCATAAGATCTTCTGGTGTGAGCCGAAACGAATCCGCGCTCAATTTGGAGCTGATAATGACTAACTTCTAAGCATGTACTTCATCGAGTTGTGGTCGAATATTTTGCAATATCTTTGACACTCCTCATGAGAGTTGTGGAAGAATATTTTGCAATATTTTCTCGAGTCGTGGAAGAAATGTTTACTAAATTTAACCCATCATGAGCTGTAAAACAAAAAAAAATCTTCTTTCAAGTTGGGTTCCACATGGGGCAAGTTGAGATGCAACTGGTCCGGGAAGCATCCTTCTTCCCAATCAGATTCCCTGTGAAATGGCTCATGGTGGTGTAGAAACGTCTACATGCACACAATAAACATAAAGATAGGAAGAACAAACTTGCAGCATTCAGCATATACCTCAAAGGAGGCATCATTGAAACAACAAAAGATGAGCTGAATGCGATCCAAACAATAATAACAAAAGGAAAGAGAGCAAGAAACAAATCCAGGGACTCGTTGCTTACCTACTTCAAAAACGTCACAACTGCACACGGCAATAGAAGAGATAAATACAACACTTTTGATGCAGGACGAAACTCAGTGGCCAGTAAAATGGACTCCTGCAGTAAAGATGGCGACAGACCACGACGATGATCATGCTAATTGTGGGGACGAGGGCCACTCCATTTGATGTAAGACGAGTCCCAAGTCTATGAATCACTACTTTTCTCCATTTTTTTTCTATTTTCTTCTCTGTTTTTTTCCCTTTTGTTTATTTTTTCCCACAAAATAGTTTTCTTTTTCTCCCTACTTTTTCTTCTTTCTTTCTTCTTTTTTCTATGCTATTTTTCCTTTTTTATCTGGTTTTTTCCCTGCTCCAGTAGCTACACAGAAGAGAAAAAACAATAACGAGAGAGAGAGAGAGAGCACGACGGAAGGGAGCGGGACAGGAACAGGGCCGCCTGTGGCGGTGGCGGGCCAGGCTGCGCACAGACGGCGACGGCAGAGACGGCAGAGCACTTGTATATAATTGTCAAATTTGGTATACATCATGCTTAAACCCATTTTGTCATGCAGATTAATTCATAACCCCTTATGATAGGAGAGTCTATCCTTAATTGGACTTATAATAGTGGTATCTGGAATAAAATTTCGTCTGATCAATTACATCCTTAACTACTCCATCATCTTGCACATCTGTTTCCTGATCATTACTTAAAAATACTTACTCTTTCTACTGAACTGTTACTGAAAGATCCTGTGCTTTGTATGTTACTTGAAAATTTCATTTATTACTTCTTAAAGGGGGAGGATTGATACTTGATTGTCTAACTGCCCCTGTGCTTGTTGATTGTATTCCTTTATTCAGGGGGAGTTTCATGTATGGTTCTTCTTCCTTTTTATCTAGGGAGAATATGTGGTGTCATATTGCACTTTGGGGGAGAATAGCTAGCTCTAATGTGCTTTCATGTAGTTAAAGGGGGAGATGTTATATCAATCTTTTCATACCTGCTTAATTTTTCTCTCAAACTATTTTCTTTTTGATGAAGTCAAAGGGGGAGAATAGTTTGGGTCTATGTGAGTCATAGTGTTGTCATCATCAAAAAGGGGGAGATTGTTGTGCCCCTGTGATTTTGATGATAGCAAACACTATGAGTCACCATGTGTCTGCATATGAATGATTGATTGAGCATCTTATTTGCATGTCATTCCATCGAACAGGTTGTGTGCATATTCATCTCATTGCATTGTCTGTCTCTGCATTGGTGCAACTCTAGTTCCTGCATAACAAGTGTAGTTTGCATCGGTACATTAACTGTTGTTGCACGTCATATAGTCGATGCATGATCTGGTATATAGACTGCATTGTTAGTTCTCCTGTATACACTGCATTGGTTCAATATCTGTCATATGCATCAATATCTGTTATATGCATACACTGCATCGGTGCGTTCATCAGTTGCTTTAATTCAAAGTCGATGCGTGTTCATTATGCATACATAGTCAGTGCAAGGTTAACCGTCTAGGCCTGTGCATTTCATAACTGTGTTTTATGGTGGCTATAAGTCAGTGAATGCCTAGACTCATGCATGTCCAAGGGGTAAAGTCTGTACAGAGTTTTGCCTAGATTGCATCAACTCAAGTCTGTACATTACTTGGTCGCTAGTCTGTACAACCTCCGGTGTTTCACTCGACTAGTCAGTACAGCCAGTGCTCTTCATGCATATACATAGTCAATGCAGTGATTTGTCTCGCACATACACTAAATCTGCACACGGTTGCTTTGATGACTTAGCAAGTCTATACATTCACGAGCATAGTCAGTGCATTTGGTTGCTTCATGCATATTCAAAGTCTGCACATTCTCTGCTAATATGTTCGTGCATCATTTTAGCAAGTCTGTACATCGTCTTCTCGCATGCATGCAAAGTCTGTACAGTCCTTGATAGCATGCCTGAGCATTTCTCTTCAATGTGCATACTTTCCTATATGCATCTGTGCATCTTTCAAGACAAAGTCTGTACACTCTTCACCCGGCATTCAAAGTCTATACATTCTGTTGCATACATACGTAAGGCAGTGTCATGCACTCAAAGTCTGCACATTCAGTGTCATGCTTAAACTCTAGGCATAGCAAGTCTGCACATTGGTTGTACATTACGCGCAAAGTCTGTACACTCGTTGATGGCATGTCTGTACATTCACTTTCAATGTGCATACTTCTCCATATGCAAAATGCATTACATGCATTTAAAGTCTGTACATGTCCGTGCATTCATTCTCGTTGTACATACTTTCTTATATGCACACTGCATTTTGTGCATCAAGTCTGTACAGCCTCAGTTCAAATATCAAACTTACTCGATGCATCCTTTCTTTCCTTTCAGATTAACTCACACTGATAACAAGCCTGATCTGACAGGACTGTTGCTCGAGGAGCTTAAGAATGGCACGTGATCCAAGAATAGAGGAAGTGCCAGGATCGTGACACGTGTAGTGTAGCAGGTTGAAATGCTGCCACGTGTTCAAGGCGCTAGGGCGGGAATTCGTGGAGGACACACACCCACCTATCTGCTCCTGCTTTAAAAAAAAGACTTCTCCATCTGGAGAAGATGATCATGCAGAGAGGATAAAAAGTTACATTAGAAGAGTAGAAGCAGACAGAAACTGCACGATCCAGAGAGAAGAAAAAAGAAGAAGAGCAGAGGAGGAGAGTGTTCGAAAGAGAAAGAGAGAAGAAGAGGAAGAAAGAAAGAGAGAGAGAGCTTTTGAGAGTAGTGATCGAGAGAAGAAAAGAGTGAGCAGCAGAGAAGTATAGAGAAGCAGAAGAAGAGAAAGAAAGGAAGAGAGAGGTAGAGAGCTCTAGGGGAAGAAGAAAAGCTTCATCTGAAGATTTGTTTTCATTGGACTTTAGATCAGATCCAAACCAGTCAGCTCCATGAGAGCCACATTTATGTTCCATCGTTTACAGCTTTCTGTCACTGTGATTTATCATCTTTTGTTTTCTTTTGAACCTTTATTCAAGCTGTTAGTCAGCGGAGCAAGCTGTGTTGCTCAGCGGTTGCAGAGGAGGATTCCTCTGGTCGGCTAAGCTGTATTGCCCAGCGGATCAAGCTGTTTGGTAGCGGATGGCTAAGCTGTATTGCCTAGCGGAAGCAAGCTGTGATGCTCAGCTGATGTAGGCAAGCTGTGAGGCCCTGCTGTTAAGCTGTGTATCAGCGGAATCCACACTCTGGTTGGAGTGTGGGGTGGACGTAGGTCTGCGGACCGAACCACCTAAAAATCTTTCGTCTACTGTGGTTTGATTGTCATATCTGATTCCGCTAGATGATTGCTTAGGCTCGATCTGTCTTCATATGTCCATTGAGCTCATTGATTGCACGTCTACTGTTTGATTGAACACACCACAGTATTTAAGATTCGGTAGAACTGAATCTGTCTTTAGCTTCGCATCTCTGAGTGTTCTAATTTTTAAAATTAGGTAAAAATTCTGAAGGACATATTCATTCACCCCCCTCTGAATCCATCGCACCAGTCACAAAAACTGGTATCAGAGCGGGTCTCTGTGCTTCCAGATCCAACGATCTGCAGAGGATCTTGCTAGTCGGTGTGGTGCTTTGCTATTTGTAGTTTGGTGCATTTCTTATCGATTACTTTGTGCGTTGAACATGTTTGCTATCTGTCTTAATGGCTCGTCCGCTTGCGTTCGATGGTTCTAACTTCAGTAAGTGGTTAGGCGGCCTATGCGTTTATATGAATTCCATTGGCCCTAATATATGGAGTTTGGTTTCAAAAGGCCCACACCAATTATCTCATGATGAGACCAAGTGGTCTAGAGAGGACAGAGTAAAGAACCGTGATAATGTCACAGTTCTTAATATTTTGAAAGCTGTAGTTAATACTGATAGATTTCCTTTTGTTCTCAGGTGCGCTTTTGGAAAGGAAATATTGGATAGAATAACTGCTACAAATGGGGAGCAAGAGGATCAATGCTTGATGGCCAACCGGGGTGATCACAATTCTGATCAACAGGAGGAAAATTCATCCAAGGTAAGCTCTGGATCCGAAGAGATTTCGCTTGATGATTTATGGAATATAAATGAAGAACTTACTGATAGATGTAGGAAATTAAAATCTGAAAATAAAAAGTTGAAAAAGAAATGTGATCAGATTAATTCGAATGCTCCTTGTGAAAACTGTCAAGAACTGAGAAAATCTCATGAAATCTGCTTAGCCGATGTTGATAAGAGTAAGGAACAAATTTCTATTTTGGAAAATAAAAATCAGGATCTCACAGATAAGATCTCTGAACAGGAAGAAAAACTGAGCTCAATTAACAGTGATCAAATCTTACTAAATAAGCGAGTTCAGAATGAAGAACTAATAAAATAAAATGAAAGAATGATGGAAGAAATGAAAAATTTGAAGGATCAAAACAAAAAGCTCATGGTCTTCAATACTGTTATGGGAGAAAAATAGCTAACCATTGAAAAGGGAAAGTGTGTTGAAAATGACTCTGAAGAAAGATTGAAATAGGAAATTAATACACTCAAAAGTCTTAATGATGCCTTACATCAACAGGTTATCAGCTGTGAATCTGACATTGCTTGTTATGAGGTTGACATTATTTCTCTAAAGTCTGAAATCCATGATCTAAAAAATTCCATGTCTGAATCTGTGAAGGATAAAGGCAAAATGAAAATGCCTCTGAAAGATAATGTAAGTGGTCAAAGAAAAGGGACATGCAACATTTCTGAAATTAAACAAGCCAAGAGAAATCAGCTGTGTACCACTTTTATTCGAAGCTCTGAAGTGGAAGGAACTTCAAGACAATCTCCAAAACAATCTACTGCGACTGAGAATCAAAAACCACTGAAAAATAAAAAGAACAATCAACATACTGAGAAAGTTCGGGTTAACAATAAATCTCATGCTAAGTATGTTAATTGCTTCTACTGTGGGAAATTTGGTCATGAGATGGCTGATTATTTTGTGATGTAGAAGGATGATCTGAAACTTAACAGAATTCATGCTAGGAATTCTCAGATTAAGAAATCTTCTTTAGCTCAGAATAAAAGGATTCAGTGTTTTTACTGTCATAGAATTGGTCATCTTATGCATAGTTGTGGACTAAAGAAACATGATGATCTCAATGCTAAAAAATTGCATGATAGGAATATTCATGCTAAAAATCATGCAAATCATAAGAAGAACATTCAATGTTTTCATTGCGGCAAACTGGGCCACATTGCTGCTCAATGTTGGCACATTCAGGGGAAGAAATTTCATTTTGAATTTGTTAATTTTCATGATAACAAAAAGTTTTTTGAAAGAAATAATTTAGATTCTAAGAGAAAGCACATTGGGTGTTTCGAATGTGGAAAGCATGGCCATACAGTCAAGGACTGTTGGCATGCTCAGGGAAACTCTGTTAAACTCAAATTTGCTAAATTCCCTGTAAAAGGACATGCATTTGATAGGAGCTTTATAAGAATGAACTTTTTATGTTTCAACTATGGTAAGCCAGGTCATAAATCGGCAAACTGTTGGTTACCCGAAAATAAGAGACAAACTGTTCATGTTAACAACAGAAAATTTCATGCTCATGCACATAGGTTTCATTTTCATGCTAATGTGCATAATGAGATTAAAAATTCTGTTGTTTCATGTAAATACTGTGGAAAATTTGGACATTTTATGAATGACTGCTCTCTAATGGAATTTGATGATCATCTAGCCAAGAGATTATCTAAAACGCCTGTTGGGGGTAAAATAGGACCCAAGACTGCTTGGGTTCCTGCTGGATCAAAATAATCCAATTATTGTAGGTGTGCCTTGGAATGAAAAAAAAAGGATAATAATCCAAGGCACTCAAGAATGAAACCCCCAAGACCCTGCACTACTCAGGTCAGTTCTGCAAACTCTCTTTAAATTTTGTCATCTGACATTGTGTGTTTTAAATAGTGCATTTCATGCTAATCTGTCTGCGCTTGATTGAAATCTTCTGAAAATAATAATTGCACATGATGCCTATGATAGTGACTCTTAGAGTGAACTACATATCTGCTTCTTAAGCAAAATGCACAAAAATATGTTCTCAGCATTCATTGTATAAAATGTACTTAATCAGGGGGAGTTTGACTGCTTTCGCATGATGTTCATACTTTGAGCTATATGTGCACATGGAAAAGATTAGAAACTCATGAGCATAGTCTGCACATTCATGATGCATAATTTGTCAAAACTTCCTGCATTCTGTCATTGCACTTGTTGCATTTAAAATTTTCATACATTGCATATAGTCAGGGGGAGTTTGGTTATCCCTGCATAATGTTCATGACATTCATGTTCATGAAATATCTCTAGGAGAGTCATTGCATATGCATGCATGTAGAGCAGTGTATTGCATATCATCAAATTTGAAAAATCTAAAAAGAAATGACTCATTACATCTAGACAGGGGGAACATTTTCGACTCTTTAGTCTTTTTCTATCTGAACCATTCTTGTCTAGTCTCACAAATGACTTTCCTACTCTTGTGTGTCAGTGATTGCTCTTTAATCAACTGAACTCTCAACTTTCTTGAAGCTGAAATCCACATATGATACTCCCTAATTTGCTGAAGGAGTGCCTCACTTGAATTCTTCCCTGTCACTATTGTCAATCTGGTTTGACTGAATTTCAGACTCTGTCATCAGTTTCTAAATTGCATTGCTCAAGTGCATATCTCTTGTTGCATATTTGTAAACTCACTGCTATTGGCTTTCTGAAAATCTGTCTGATGCATATTGATCATATTTGCTACAAGCAAGTGTTTCAATTCTCACTTTTTATACATGCTTGTTAATGTCTCTGCTATTGAATGCTATTGTCAAAATATTGTTTGAACTGATTTTGAAGAGACTTAAATCTGTGTACCTCAGTTATAAATCTAATATCTTAAAAGAAACTCATATTATACAGGTTTAAGAATAACTGATTGATCTACGTTGGTGTAAGTCTAATGTATTCATGAATTTGAATTTGAAAGACTTGAAAGTATCTGAATCACAAGTTTTAATAAACTTTAACCAACTGTTTCATGTAATCTCTGGACAAAACCTTCTGAAATCTGAAAATTTGAAATCAAGGTTATTTTGGTTGAGATACATGTTAGTAGTATTGTTCTTAAACATTAAATCTGTCTGAAGTTGACTTAATAGAAAAGCAATATTCAGAGCAATGACTTTGATCATTGAGAAATTGGGTCCTCCCTCAAAGAAATGGAGTAAACCTATGTCATGAAGTGCCACAGTTATCTCTGGTATAAAAATAATTGAAAAATCTGACAGAGCAATGGCATAGTTGTGTTGAGTAACTAGGGATCCCGGCCTCTGATCAAGATGTTTCTTCATGTAAAAAGACACTCCAATTGCTATCTCTGTTCTCATGTTCGAGAGGCAATGCGGTTATCACACTGAGTAACTGGGTCATTTCACCTAAGACGTGTTTTGTCTCATGTAAAAAGGTGTTGATCAACTAAGATTGCTCAGGAAAATTAAAGTGCTGATCAAGATTATATTTCAAAAATTTTCTGCAAACATCTAACTTCAAATACTATTAAAGGTGTTTAATCTCAATACTACAATGTGTAACTCCTAAAGGAGCCATTGAGATTAAATGAGTAAGATGGAAGAGGATTGAACTGGAATGCTATATGAATAATTGGTTCACCTTTATTAATACAATTGTCAAATTTGGTATACATCATGCTTAAACCCATTTTGTCATGCAGATTAATTCATAACCCCTTATGATAGGAGAGTCTATCCTTAATTGGACTTATAACAGTGGTATCTGGAATAAAATTTTGTCTGATCAGTTACATCCTTAACTACTCCATCATCATGCACATCTGTTTCTTGATCATTACTTAAAAATACTTACTCTTGTTGAGTTATGGTTTTGATGATTGTTGTAATTGTTAAGTTATGATTTTGATGATAACTAAACTTAATGTGTGCTTTAATGATGATAACTAAACTTGTGATGTGTGCTTTAATGATGATAACTAAACCTGTGATGATTACACATGTTCTTGATGATTGTGCTCATTCATCTTATTGTTTATGTTGGGTTTGCAAGAGGCAAGAGGTTTCATAATCTCTTTAATGTGAACAAGCATGATATTAACCATGACTATTTTGCTCGCAGGATCAACTCATGGTAGCCACCTGGTAAACCAAACGTGTGGATAAGCACCATGTTCCTCTGCAATCCAAAACAGGTGGTATATGTCATTTACTGTCAAGAACCATTGGTAAGACTCCTACCTTGTATTAAAACGAAGCTTCATGCTTTAAACCATCAAGATTCACTCCTTTTCCAACTTGTGTTCATGAATCATTCCATGTGTTAAATCGAGTCTAAACAAACTTGTAATCAACCATAACATAAGCCCTTTTCAAGTATCGAACCAATGGATAGTTTCAAGTGAACTAACACTTGACTTTTGCAGGTTTGGAGACTGGCGGTCGAGCTGTGGACCCTTGGCGGTCGACCTAAAATCACAGAACTGAAAAACTGGCACGTGTGAACCTGGCGGTCGACCGCCAGGAGCTAGCGGTCGACCTATTTTCCCAGCAGCCACAAAGCTACAGAATGGCCCCTAGCGGTCGATCGCCAGCCCTCCACCGGTCGACCGCCAGCCTCGAGGCCCTCCTTTGTCGACTTTTGTGTCAAGTTCGAAAAGAGATTCCCTTCCCCATTTCTTTAATCACAATGCTCCTAATCACCCCATAAATTGTGGATCTGGGTCTGGGCCTTGTCTCCTAACCTTCCAAGGGTTATAAAACCTCTCTTTGAGGTCATAAACCCTAAGAGGCTCCAAGAGAACAAGTGAGATCAAGTTGGCTCAAGGAAGAGGAGGAATATCACTGTAGCCGTGAACAGTGATTCGAAGATCAAAGCCTCATCATAGTTGAAGATCCAAGATCTATTTTGAAGCCTTCATCTTCCCATGAATTGAAGCAACACCAAATCAACCTAGAGAGATCAAGATAGTAGCTATCAAAGGAAGGTTACTGCAACGATCGTGAACAACATTCCTTCCACCAAGTTCTTCATCCGATCGAAGCCATTCAAGCATCAACTGAAGCCATTCAGTCATCTTCTAAAGTCAGGGAGTTCCAATCAAGCAAGGATCTCAAGAAGAGCTTAAGGGAAGGCTGTCCAAGTGAAGAGAAGAAGAAGTACTGTAGCAGTGAACAGTACTCCGTGCAAGGAAACCTACATCCAATACAAGGCCATTCAAGCTGAGTCTCAAGCCATTCAGGTGAAGAAGGAATCAACGCGAACATCCGGAGCATACACTCAGGGGGAGCCTAAATCAGGAGCATTCTAAACTGTGGTCTATTTACTTTGGTGTCTTGTGCTTTAAGTCTCATATTTGTGTTTCATCATAAACCGCAATAACTTGTGTGTGTGTGGATCGTGTTGGATCCGTGGTTGTTTGTGTGTGTGAGGGTCTTTTTAGATCCGTTCGATCTTGTGTGTGTGGTTGTGATCCGGTTGTCGGATCGTGTTGGAGTTCATCTCCGTGTGTGTGTGTGTGTGTGTGTGTGTGTGTGTGTGCGTGTGTGTGTTGGAGCTTGTCTCCGTGTGTGTGTGCAGGCGTAGTCCTGCGTGTGTGGTTGGAGCGTTGTCTCCATTTGGGGATTTATCCCCGAGTGAAGCCTCACCGGATTTGGTGAGGGGTGGACATAGGATTGCCATCGTTGCATCCGAACCACCTTAAAAACCACTGTGCATCGTGTGTTATTTGTGTGGTTTGATTGTTTTCGTTGTATGGTCGTGTGGGAATGGTGAGTTTGAGAGAGTTGGTTAATTAGTTTTCTATTGCTAATTAATGTTTACCACACATTTTGTAAAAAGCCAAAAGTTTTCTTAAAATTGGTAAACACCCAATTCACCCCCCTCTTGGGTGTCATTGATCGCGGGACTTCAATTGGTATCAGAGCCCATGCTCTAATTTCATAGATCTAACGATCTAGAGCGATCCAGATCAATGACTACCATTATGTACACTTTGAATTCTCCACCGGTGTTTGATGGTTGCAATTTCGATTTGTGGTTAGGTAAAATGTGTAGTCTTGTCAACTCATATGACCCAAAGCTATGGAAGCTTATCTCACATGGTCCTTATGAATTGCCTAAAGACAAAAATGTCTAGACTGCAAATCAAGAGTTTAAACATGATCAAAATTGTTTAGTCTTGAAGTTATTTACGGCTGCAGTCAATTCTAATAATTTCCCTTTTGTCTCCCATTACAGATCCGCGAAGGATATCTTAGATGGCCTAACCAAAATTCGAGAAGATGATGGAGACCAATGTCTTGTGGTAGGCACGAGTGAACAAATGAGTGATCAACCAAGTGAATCAAGCTCACCAAGTGGATCATCCTCGAAGGTAAATTCTGAATCTGATAATGAAGATGATTCCACTTATGAAGAGATGATGAATGCTTATGAAGAGTTGCTTGATAAGTATAAGAAAGTTAAATCAGAAAATAGAAAATTGAAAAACAAGTCTGAAAATATCACCATTGAGAATGCTCCCTGTGATAAGTGTTTTGAATTAGAAGAAGTTAAAAAGGAAAATAGTTCTCTACTGATTCAAAATTCCTTGCTTGAAAGTAGTTTAAAACATCTTGAAAAATCCATTCATGAAACTTCTTCATGTGATAAATGCCTTCAACTCAAATCTGAAAATGAATTCTTCTTGATTGATATTCAAAGATATGATTAAACAATTGCATCTATGAAAGAAGCAAATGAGAAGCTGAAGGAGTTGAACAATGTCATTTCTAAAAGATTGCTCATTCTTGAAGAAGGAAAAGGGCTGCTTGTTGATGAATGTGAACAAATGTATGTGTTGAAACAAGAAATGGAAACCTACAAAACCATCAACACCCAATTACATGAACAAGTCAAGTCTTGTGAAAATGAGATGGCTTCCTATGAATTGCATATTTCATCTCTTGAAAAAGAAATTTCTGACTTGAATGCTTCACTGTCTAAATTTGTGAATGGTCAAGAAAACTTGGATAAATTACTGGGCATGAAAGTGAACTTCCAAAGAGAGGGGCTGGGGTTTAATCCTGTGAACAAAAAGAAATTTGAAAGTAAAACATATACTTCATTTGTTCATGACAATTGTGCACCCAACACCTCCACATCTCACTCCCAGCAACCCACTGTATCAAGAACCCAATCAAATCAGAAAAACAGTGTGAATATCCAAAGGATTCAAAAAGAAAATGAAAATAAGAAAATCAACATGCATCAAAAATCCAAAAATGTTGCTAACACACCCATGCATGTTAATCATACTTCTGCCACACACACACAACCACCTAGAAAGACACTCTCATGTTTTTACTGTGATAAAACTGGACATGCCATGCATGACTGTTTCATTATGAAGAATGATGATTTGAGAGCATGCAAGAAAATGAATGATTTCAAAAATGCAAAAAAGGTTACATCTGGGAGAAATGAATTTGAGAAATCTTATGTTCATGCAAAGAGGCCACATAGGAAAATGTCTTCTGTGTGTTGTCTCCATTGTGGTGAATCTGGGCATACTAAACATGATTGTAAGTCAATGCATGGTTATCCCTTGATAAGAAATGATAATTTGAATACTGTCAAAAAGTGAAAACCATGTGCAAATGATGCTGCTAACCCACAAGGACCCAAAAGAATTTGGGTACCTAAGAATGGCAAATGAGAAATCTGTTTTGCAGGTGTGCCTTGGGAATATAAGGCATGAAATCTATCTTCGTCAAGAAGGTAAGGCACTCGGGCCAAGTGGCATAAGTTAGGTTGGAAGAAAAATCAAAAACTAAAAGTTGGAAGCTCAGGTGATATCTCTCCTACTCTTACCAGTGACTGTATAAGGCTTTGATTCATTTTGAGTCTTTTAGTCATGTAGTCTTGCATATGTCCATACATGCATTCCATTCATAGTTGTTTGCATATGTGTGAATATATCACTTGTCATATATCATTTTGCTGTAGGAGAGCTTGAAGATTCTCATGATCATGATTTCACTACACATATTGAGTTTGCATACACTTTCATACTCTGTCATGCATAAGTTGAACATTGTGAATTCATGTCATAATGCATAGCAATCCTCCTACCTTCACCACCCTTGACTATATAGTATATCAAATGGTGACATGTGGAATTGCAGGTTTCGCATGTCTGAAAGCTATCACTACGCGTGAGGTGATCTTCGGATCTAAGTTCTCCGCCCGGTACTATGAGTCAATTAGTTACAAGCTGCATATGGCATTGGATGATAACTGAACATCTTGCATTTATGCACACACTAAGGGGGAGCAACCACACTCATTTTATGGGCTTAATGTTTAGGTTCATGCATGAGTCATGCATTGCATCTAGAGCTGTCTAGGGGATGTTGGTTGTTAAAATAATTTGTCATGCCATTGTCAATAAATTTGAATCGAAATTGACAACTTAAATCCTTCTGTCTTTGGATACAGATTACACACACAAAATTCAAATGATGATGGGCTAGTCATGACCGAGCTTAAATCAACTGGAAGAATACCTTGCAAGGATGAAAATGATGAGAACCCTCTCAAGTTACTACAAGAAGAAGGGATACTTTGTGTAGAACAACCTCCAGGATCGACTCAAGTACAAGGTGGTGAAAGTCTTGTACATGTTGAAGCAAGTACACAAGGCATGGTATGAAAAGCCCGCATCTTTTGATCAAGAATGGGTTCAATAGGTAAGGTTGACCAACCACCTCTCACAAGACAAATCAGGTAAAAGACTTCTTAGTGGTTCAAGTACATGTGGATGTAATCATTTCTGAGCTACTAATAATACCTTTTGTGAAGATTTTACAGGGACTGTGCAAGGAGAGTTTAAATTACTCTCATGAGTAAACTGAGTTTCACTCTTCTTTGGATTGTAGGTGAAAGGCTTGGAAGAAATGGATTCTCAAGGCCAAGGTAATGAAACATAAATCTAAAATACTAACCTTCGTGAGGTTGGTGATTTTTGTGCTTGAAGGCCTACGGCATTATCTTCTGAATTAAGGTAATTCACCCTCTTGCTATGGAAATGGAAATTCATGCATTAGTCTATGGGACTTTGTGATGTTATTCTGATGACAGGTATCATTCCTACATACTTAAAATGATTGCTCCTCCATTCTGCTGTGATAACTTGCTTATTGGTTGATTGAAACTAAAATCGTTAACTTTATGTTGACCTTTGAACATCCTTCAATCTGATTACTTGAGCACGTTTAAGCTTAATTCTGTATCTGGTATATCAAATACTGAGTAGTGAAAATGTGGATTATCCTCACCTGGAAACTCTCATTATGCGTGAGTTGGTCTTTGGACCAAAGTTCTCCGCCCTATTCCAGAACTGGAAGAAATTGATTGTTTGGCCTTGATAGAATTTTTCTGATGCTATTATTTGCTCCTTGTTTGCTAGCCTCATGTCATAAAGAGGAACATTGCACCTTCACTGAATCTTTCTAAGACTCATATTTTTGTCAAAGGTGGTCTTGCTAGCTAAACAAGCTGAAATGAATGCTATTCCCTATTGAATGAGTGATCTCTAATTGAAACTGCAACATGCTCATGATGAATTATTTCATAATTTCTAAAATTGATCCTTGTTGAAATGAAGAGTTCTGCAATGAAAATGTCAACTCCTGAATGACTTGTGATTGATCTCAAAACTTTTAAAAATCTGTTCTTAATAATTTCTGGCAATAAATTGTTCCACTGCATGCCAAATGATTTCTACACCTTTGTATATAAACCACTTGTGATGAATAATGTCCCATGCTCATCTTTCAAATCTGAATTGCTCTATTGTATATAGTGTTACTTTTTATCTTGCATTCCATCCTCACATAGTTATAGGTTGCATGCATCAAAATTCAATGAATAAGATGTTGTTAGATCATACACATGAATATCAAAAGTCTGAATCACTTTGCCCATGCATCGCATCCTTATATGCTTATACATTATATTGCGTTGGAACTCATGCATCAGTCGCACTTATTTCATTCAGTTAGCATCCATTTAATTGGTATCAAATTGTCCATTCAATTGGTGTCAAATTGACATCACATTGCTCGCATGCATGTCATAGTCCATTTGCATAAACTCCCAATGTGTGCTTGTGTGCTATTATATGCTATTCAACCCCATTTTTTGGCACTTCTATAGCCTTATATCTTCTTGATAAATAATGTTGTATTTGAGTCATTATTGGAGTGTTTCCTGTTGTACACTCAGGGGGAGTTCTCATTTTATAAGTGCAACTGTTTAGGGGGAGCTGTCGTGTTATGTGTTCATGATACTTTCGGTATACATGCTGAATCAAATTCGCACACTTCTTGCACAAAATGTGAAAATAAGTGTTAAAGATAAGAATATATGAATTTCTTTTCAACACTCTCGAGATGTTAAACTTGCTGCATGTATGTTGAAGAGACAATTGAGGAAAAAGCTGCCTACCCATCCTTGTTGAAAAATATGAAAATGAAAATGAAAGATAGAGCAATGCTCCATCTCACTGAGTAAACTGGGCACATGTCACCTGAGACGTGATGTGGTTCATATCTGAAAAGTGTTGACTAGTATCTCTGTTCAATATGAGGTGAAATGGTTCAGTATTCTGAGTAACCGGGGATTCTGGCATGAGCTCCATGCGTCTACTCGCGTAAAAAGGAATCATCTTGAACCTGATCACTCTTAAAAAATTCTGTCTATCTTGAGTTGAAAAATGATGTTGAAAACTCATTGTGTTAGAGCGTAGTCTCCAATACGCTGTTCTCAAAATTGAAGTGCACTTTGTAAAATGTCTCCTTGTGTTAATCTAAAAATCTTAATATCCATATTGTAACTATCATTTTTCTTGTTTCTCACTTACACATCTGGAAATTTGATTTAATATGTATTCAGAAAGTTGATTGACTGCATTAGCAATTGCATGAATCTCCTATATGCTTGCACAACCTCCCATGCGCTACACATGTGCATTTCAATTGCCATGACTCTCTTGCACCCTTCTTATACCTATCCTCTCTTAAACAAGTCTGGGAGAGCTATGTTGCATGTATATATATGTATTTGTTTGATTGTACATCTCATATGGCATCATTTGCATATATATAGCTTCATGCACTATAACCGAAAATGTCAAAATCTGAAAATCCATCACATTCCAAAAATATTTTCTGAGTTCAAAAATTGTCTTCAATTAGTATCTATACATGCTTGACTGTATTTGCTTTGGATGGTATCATATTGACTTGTGAGACTAATCACCAATTGATCTCATCTGATTGGAATCATGTTGATTTGTTTGTCCATGATTTGCCCTTGCTTCTTCTGATTTGATAAGATGAGTTATTGCTGTTTCAAAGGGAGATACTGTTTCAAAGGGAGATTAGCTTGTTCTTCCAAATTTGGCTTCTTCCATCTTGTTGATATTGTTGATCATGTCACAGGGGCAGAAAGATCTGTATTATCCCACTTTTTGATTATGTCAAAGGGGGATAAAATTGATGTTTGTGTGTGACAAGGGGAGAAGACCACTGTTATATCATCATAAGTTTATCATTAAGTTTGTCATCATCAATAAGTTTGTCATCATCAAAAAGGGGAAGATTGTTGAGTTATGGTTTTGATGATTGTTGTAATTGTTAAATTATGGTTTTGATGATAACTAAACTTAATATGTACTTTAATGATGATAACTGAACCTGTGATGTGTGCTTTAATGGTGATAACTAAACCTGTGATGATTACACATGTTCTTGATGATTGTGCTCATTCATCTTATTGTTTATGTTGGGTTTGCAAGAGACAAGAGATTTCATAATCTCTTTAATGTGAACAAGCATGGTATTAACCATGACTATTTTGCTCGCAGGATCAACTCATGGTAGCCACCTGGTAAACCAAACGTGTGGATAAGCACCATGTTCCTCTGCAATCCAAAACAGGTGGTATATGTCATTTATTGTCAAGAACCATTGGTAAGACTCCTACCTTGTATTAAAACGAAGCTTCATGCTTTAAACCATTAAGATTCACTCATTTTCCAACTTGTGTTCATGAATCATTCCATGTGTTAAATCGAGTCTAAACAAACTTGTAATCAACCATAACACAAGCCCTTTTCAAGCATCGAACCAATGGATAGTTTCAAGTGAACTAACACTTGACTTTTGCAGGTTTGGAGACTGGCGGTCGACCTGTGGACCCTTGGCGGTCAACCTAAAATCACAGAACTGAAAAACTGGCACCTGTGAACCTGGCGGTCGACAGCCAGGAGCTAGCGGTCGACCTATTTGCCCAGCAGCCACAAAGCTACAGAATGGCCCCTAGCGGTCGACCGCCAGCCCTCCACCGGTCGACCGCCAGCCCCGAGGCCCTCCTTTGTTGACTTTTGTGTCAAGTTCGAAAAGAGATTCCCTTCCCCATTTCTTTAATCTCAATGCTCCTAATCACCCCATAAATTGTGGATCTGGGTCTGGGCCTTGTCTCCTAACCTTCCAAGGGTTATAAAACCTCTCTTTGAGGTCATAAACACTAAGAGGCTCCAAGAGAACAAGTGAGATCAAGTTGGCTCAAGGAAGAGGAGGAATATCACTGTAGCCGTGAACAGTGATTCGAAGATCAAAGCCTCATCATAGTTGAAGATCCAAGATCTATTTTGAAGCCTTCATCTTCCCATGAATTGAAGCAACACCAAATCAACCTAGAGAGATCAAGATAGTAGCTATCAAAGGAAGGTTACTGCAACGATCATGAACAACATTCCTTCCACCAAGTTCTTCATCTGATCGAAGCCATTCAAGCATCAACTGAAGCCATTCAGTCATCTTCTAAAGTCAGGGAGTTCCAATCAAGCAAGGATCTCAAGAAGAGCTTAAGGGAAGGCTGTCCAAGTGAAGAGAAGAAGAAGTACTGTAGCAGTAAACAGTACTCCGTGCAAGGAAACCTACATCCAATACAAGGCCATTCAAGCTGAGTCTCAAGCCATTCAGGTGAAGAAGGAATCAACGCGAACATCCGGAGCATACACTCAGGGGGAGCCTAAATCAGGAGCATTCTAAACTGTGGTCTATTTACTTTGGTGTCTTGTGCTTTAAGTCTCATATTTGTGTTTCATCATAAACCGCAATAACTTGTATGTGTGTGGATCATGTTGGATTCGTGGTTGTTTGTGTGTGTGAGGGTCTTTTTAGATCCGTTCGATCTTGTGTGTGTGGTTGTGATCCGGTTGTCGGATCGTGTTGGAGTTCATCTCCGTTGTGTGTGTGTGTGTGTGTGTGTGTGTGTGTGTGTGTGTGTGTGTGTGTGTGTGTGTGTGTGTGTGTGTGTGTGTGTTGGAGCTTGTCTCCGTGTGTGGGTTGGGGCGCGTCCCCGTGTGTGTGTGCAGGCGTCGTCCTGCGTGTGTGGTTGGAGCGTTGTCTCCTTTTGGGGATTTATCCCCGAGTGAAGCCTCACCGGGTTTGGTGAGGGGTGGCCGTAGGATTGCCGTCGTTGCATCCGAACCACCTTAAAAATCACTGTGCATCGTGTGTTATTTGTGTGGTTTGATTGTTTTCGTTGTATGGTCGTGTGGGAGCGGTGAGTTTGAGAGAATTGGTTAATTAGTTTTCTATTGCTAATTAATGTTTACCACACATTTTGTAAAAAGCCAAAAGTTTTCTTAAAATTGATAAACACCCAATTCACCCCCCTCTTGGGTGTCATTGATCGCAGGACTTCAACTCTTTCTACTGAACTGTTATTGAAAGATCATGTGCTTTGTATGTTACTTGAAAATTTCATTTATTACTTCTTAAAGGGGGAGGATTGATACTTGATTGTCTAACTGCCCCTGTGCTTGTTGATTGTATTCCTTTATTCAGGGGGAGTTTCATGTATGGTTCTTCTTCCTTTTTATCTAGGGAGAATATGTGGTGTCATATTGCACTTTGGGGGAGAATAGCTAGCTCTAATGTGCTTTCATGTAGTTAAAGGGGAGATGTTATATCAATCGTTTCATACCTGCTTAATTTTTCTCTCAAACTATTTTCTTTTTGATGAAGTCAATGGGGGAGAATAGTTTGTGACTGTGTGAGTCATAGTGTTGCCATCATCAAAAAGGGAGAGATTATTGTGCCCCTGTGATTTTGATGATAGCAAACACTATGAGTCACCATGTGTCTGCATATGAATGATTGATTGAGCATCTTATTTGCATGTTATTCCATCGAACAGGTTGTGTGCATATTCATCTCATTGCATTGTCTGTCTCTGCATTGGTGCAACTCTAGTTCCTGCATAATAAGTGTAGTTTGCATCGGTACATTAACTGTTGTTGCACGTCATATAGTCGATGCATGATCTGGTATATAGACTGCATTGTTAGTTCTCCTGTATACATTGCATCGGTTCAATATCTGCCATATGCATACACTGCATCGGTGCATTCATCAGTTGCTTTAATTCAAAGTCGATGCGTGTTCATTATGCATACATAGTCAGTGCAGGGTTAACCGTCTAGGCCTGTGCATTTCATAACTGTGTTTTATGGTGGCTATAAGTCAGTGAATGCCTAGACTCATGCATGTCCAAGGGGTAAAGTTTGTACAGAGTTTTGCCTAGATTGCATCAACTCAAGTTTGTACATTACTTGGTGGCTAGTTTGTACAACCTCTGGTGTTTCACTCGACTAGTCAGTACAGCCAGTGCTCTTCATGCATATACATAGTCAATGCAGTGATTTGTCTCGCACATACACTAAGTCTGCACACGGTTTCTTTGATGACTTAGCAAGTATGTACATTCACGAGCATAGTCAGTTCATTTGGTTGCTTCATGCATATACAAAGTTTGCACATTCTCTGCTAATATGTCCGTGCATCATTTTAGCAAGTCTGTACATCATCTTCTCGCATGCATGCAAAGTTTGTACACTCCTTGATAGCATGCCTGAGCATTTCTCTTCAATGTGCATACTTTCCTATATGCATCTGTGCATCTTTCAAGACAAAGTCTGTACACTCTTCACCCGGCATTCAAAGTCTATACATTCTGTTGCATACATACGTAAGGCAGTGTCATGCACTCAAAGTCTGCACATTCAGTGTTGATGCGGGACGGATGACCGACTCGGGCTAAGACGTACGACCGACTCGATGTGCGGCCAGCACTAGCACACTAAGGCAAGCCGGGCGGCTGACCACCGTGGTATTCTCCAGGTGGAGACGTCTCTCAACAGTGACTCTCTTGAGCCCGACGATCGTCCCTTGCGAGGGAAACGTGGGGATCGCGGCGATTAAGAAACCACCGTCGCCTAGGGTGCTAATTCGCGCTCGGTGCTCGATTGGAGCCACGGAACGGGCGCTCACAACTCACAATCACGGTGAATTTGAAACTAGCTATCGGCCCTATTCTCACAAACGCAGCAATATAGAAAGTATACTAAACAGCAAATGTAGATGTTGGAACGAGCACGTACCTCCACGACTAGGCGTGGGGAAGAATTCCCGGCCGATTTCCGAACAACCCCAATACAAAAATGATTAACTTTACAATTTCAGAACTGAACTGAACACCCACTCCACGCAGGGAGGTATCGGGCTACAATGACTGATTTTGGGGTTGCTGGAACCCGAGTTGACGGCCCACACTCGCAGGAGGCGAGGGACGCGTGCCGGAGCCGCTCGGGTACGCCGACGGAAATCCGACCTGGTTCTGCCCGCGCGGGTCACCCTGCGCAGCGAACTTGCGGAGGCCGGTACGGCCAGATCCGATGCTCGATTGGAGCGCCGTTTGTTGGAGAACGATGGTGACTGGACGTAGTTTCTTCACTCTGAAGGGCGTGATCAGATGCCTTCAGATATGGGAGCAGTGATGAATCTTCTCAGGTTCTGGTTTTGTGCTCACAGAACTGCACAGTGACACGGTAAAATGAGGGAATAATGGTTTCCGAAGTCGGATCAGGGCGTTCTTTGTGGGAGATTGTTGGCGACGTCAAGAGGAAGATGTCCTCCGAAGATCCCTCACAGATCTTGACCGGATGGGTCGGGGAGGACTCTGGAAGTCGGCTCTGGTTTGGGGCCGGATCTGCTCAGATCTCTTGCGCGATCTCACGAGATTCGCCGCCACGAACAGCACGGTGATCAGATCGAGGCGAGACCAGCGGCGACGCGAAGATGACTTGAAATACTACGATCTCTCTTCAGGAACCAGCTTTAGATGGTGTCAGGGTTGGGCTGGAGAATTCAATACACAGTCACCTCCAGATCTGGGCAGCAATCTGGAACCGATCTGCATGCCTCCACAAGAAAAATCGCCACCGTTGCTCAGGAACTCCGATCGATGCGAAACCAGCGTTGAAAGTTTGCTAACTTGCAGAGGTATCACAGAGAATTTTTGTGGAAGGAGAAGATAAGAGAAAGGGAGGGATACGTGGTCGAGTCACACGACCTAGTTCTGTCCAGTCACAGGACAGCACAATGGGAGTCACACCCAAGAACACACTAAGAGAATCACTCTCTAATGAACTTTTCTTTCAAAAAAACTTGATTCTCTTGTGCACAAGCACTATACATGCCTTTAAATAGACCATGGCAAGGGGTCGGGGGAGGGGAATTCGTTGGTTACAATAAGGGAGAGGGGGAGGTGCGCATGGATCATGAAAGGGGGACTTGGTGAAAGGGAAAGGGAGACAAGGGGACATGGTAGCTCACCTACCTTTGAAATTCAAGGTAAAGATGGTAGGTGGCAGCCATATTTGGCATTGACCAGCAGCCATTTGAATGCCCCATGTGGTAAATGGGATGGGAAGAAGAAAAATCAACAATTGCTAGCCTAATAAGCCAAAAAGGAGGGCGCCCCTAGCTTGGGCCCTTCTTGGGCCAAGTTTGGTCATGGCTTAACCAAGCCCAACCAACCAATATGGCTTAAGGCCATTCCACCCTTGAAAGCCCATGAATGAAGAGAGCCCACTCTAGATAACTCAATCTAGATAGCCCATGTAGGAAGGAAGCCCATATGGCTTATGGATCCATTATAAATGGACCAAGGCCATTCCTTCTTAAGGAATGCTTAAGGGGCTTTAACCATTTGGCCTTTTAGGAGCCTTACAACCAGCCCATTAGCAAATTACAAATACAATAACCATTACAAGCCCAATTCAATGCCAAAAAAGGGCTAAATTCAAGCCAAATTGTCCCTAATTGGAAGAGAAGCTGAAGTAATCCACTTGGTGCTCTGCGTATGGCACCGTCGGTTCGCCGACGTGTCACTTGATCGTCCCGGTGTCCGCACCAATTCTCCCCGGGTGGGAGGAACTCGACCCCGTCGAGTAAGGGTCTCAAAGCTTACAATCTCTGCATGTGATCAAGGCGTTGGTCATCGTGGGGACATCCTCGCCAACACACTAGGACGTGTGGGTATGCTCCGTTCCTTGTGATCACCTGCTCATCCAGTATACAATCTATATGCGTGCGTTGAGGCTGGAAGAGGTGGACTCTCGGGTGGTGTCACTCACACTAGAAGGAGAAAGCCCAAAACTCACTAGGATCACCGCGGGTTCCAATATGCTACCAGAGGAAACATGGAACGTCGAATTGACACCATAGGCATTCGGTAGTTCAATATCGTACGCATTCGGACCCACTTGTTTCTTAACCCGGAAAGGGTGGGTATCGTGGACTTAGAGTTGCTTTCGGTCTCCAAGAGGAACCGTTCAGGTATGACCCTGATCATGACGTACTCTCCCTTTTGAACTCACGGACATGTAGCATGCATCAGCTAATTCCTTATGCGCGCATGGCTGGCCTTTGATTGAGACATGACTTAATACAAACCAAAACAAACTCGAAAGACAAACAAACACACACACACATGACTTTAGAAAAACCTATGGTTAGTCCGACCTACGCATGGATGATGGCGGACCAGGACACCCAAATGTGTGCCATGCATACACTAGACGCAACCAAAGGTAGGTAGGATTATGTACTCCTAGACACCAAAAAAGACACCATGCATGCAAGGACTTCCTATCAGATGTGGGTGTGGATGGGCTAAGAGGTTCATCACCACTACATGTAGGTAAGGCATGCCATGCTTCCCAATAATCGGACTGATGCGCTCGACAGTCGTCGTTTAAAAATGCCGTACCACACAAATTTCAAAATTTATAACCGCACTCACTCACTCGAATGATTTTGAAAATACGAGTACAGTGGTGAATACGGGTCGATCCCACGCGGAGAGAATATTTGATTTTAGCTCAAGTTGGAAATACCCTTATGCTTGAAAACACAAATTTTGTTCATGGAGTGCGATTATCACTAAGTGGAATGAAATTACAACTTTAAATATCAAGAGAAAAGTAAAGGAATAATTAGCCAATTGAAGAACGCCGTCGTTTCTTTGCCGAGCCTTTGATGAAGACCGCTCTGCCTTGGAAGTCGACACCGTGAGATGATTCGAAGATGACTTACCGCTTGGGGTGTGATTGAAGAACTTATGAAGAAATGTAAATAGAAACAAACATAACTTAAAAATACATCAGAATTTTGTTGAAAACATGGGGTTGGAAGGAAAAGAATAACGTGAAATCTAGATGGAATTAGAAGAAATGGAAAATATGAAAGTTGTAGAGAATGAAAAGATGAAGAACTTTGATGAAGAATGTAGACACAGAAAATAAAAGGAAGATAGTGAAAAATGAGAAAAACTAAAGAACTATCAATTCGGATGAACAGTAAAATGGCAGAAAACAGCACCTTGAAAAATTAATTCTAACTCTAAAAATACGCAGAATTAGATAAAGTGGTAGAAGAATGAAATTTAGTTCTACAAGAGAGGAACAACTTTGATGAAGAACTCAGATTGAAAAGAGGTCTAGAAAGGCTTCAAAACACAAGAATACTAGAAGGTCTCACTACGGATGAATAGTAATCACACAAAATAGCACTTAAGAAAATGGGTAATAACTCTATGAATTAGGATGAATTTGAAGAAATGCTAAGCATGGAAGTTGAAGAACACTTGAAAATGAACAACTTTCGTGAAGAACTCAAATTGAAATGAAGATCACAACAATGAGAAATGAGGTTAAGAAAAGACTAAATTTCAAAACCAAACTTGTATTGAAATAACTTCAACTTACAATCTTGACATCAAAAGCTTACAAAACACCATTCCTACAATCACCAACTTAAGAAATACAAAGAACAAACTTACATTACAAATGACCCATAGCTTCCTACTCTCCTAACATCTCTTCCTCTTTCTTACAATGGCCAATAGACCCCCTTTTATAGGGATCACAACACTCCCTTTCTCTTCATGTGAACATAATTGATGCTCTATTGGATCCAAAATGTTAGGCTGGATGTGCTGCACACTCTTCTATTTTTTTCAGATTTTTTCAAATTTTTTTGGAATTTTTATAGCCCTTTCTTCCTTCTCTTTCTCTCTTTTTCTTTCTTTTCTCTCTCTGCCGGCACAACGCGCCGGCCGGCCGACCGGGTAGGCGGCCTGCCCGTGGGCCCGCCGTGCGCCCGCCTACCATCCCGCCGCCACGCGTCGCACGTGGGCGCGTGCGCCCGCGTGTCGCATGCCTTCGCCGCGTCCGCCGCGCGTCGCTCCGCGCCGGCCACGACCCCCCCCGCCCCTTCGCCGACCTCGTCGCCCGTGCGCTTCGCGCGGGCGGCGAAGGCGGGAAGGGGGCGGGGGCGGTTTTTTTAAACTTTTTTTTGTTTTGTTTAATTATATTATATATATATATCTAGTATATATAAGTATATATCTCATATATAAGTATAGAAAATTCAAAAAAATATCTAATAATTATTTTTTTTTCTAATTTTTTTTCTATTCTTTCTTGAACAAGTCCTTGGGCTTTTGGCTCAGTTTAACATATAATTTTATTTTCTTTTCTTTCTTTATTTCTTTCTTTTTCTTTGTTTCTCTTTCCTCGTACCGAGTGCCTGCATAAATACATAAAAATCGTTATTAAAATTATTTAATTTCAGAAAATTAAACATTTGATTCAAAATCAACAGTAAGTGTGAGAAGTGTATATTTATTATTATTTAAGCTCATAAAAATACAGATAATTATGAATTAAAACGTAAAAATACACACTTATCACACCCCCAAACTTACTCATTGCTAGTCCCTTAGCAATGCAATTAATGAAAACTTTCAGGACCAACAAGAGGGTAAAGTATCCAGGCCTCATTTCCAGATCATCTTTCATAGAGTTAACTAAAGATCAGGAATCTGGAATAATTACCACCGACTAGTCTTATGTTGAAAATTCAGGTACATGATCAAGAATTCTAATCAAAATTCAGTAGCACTTGTTCAAGTGGAATACTAAATTCACAGTAGAGACAATTGCATCCTTCAGTTGCTATTTTGAACAAATGCCTTTCAATTCTGCACTTCTTACTCAGAGTGTTCAGCACACTAGCTTTTTGTCTGCCTTATTGCTATGTCCCTTTTGGGATCACTATATATATATTTTTTTCTTTTCTTTTTCTCTTTCCTTTATTTTTTCTACACACATGATGCTGCACTACCCTTAACTATTTTACGCGAATCTCAACATGTCTTAGGTGAAGTAGGCCCGGTTCCACAGATCAAAGTTCCCTTTTCTTTTTGACGCGAACCTCACCACGTCTTAGGTGAAGTAGGCCCGGTTACTCAGAATCGGAGCATTTTTCATGGTGTATTTTTTATTTCTCATAATTTTATATGGCAGAAAGCTTCTAAAAGATCTCTTCTTCAGAAAGTGCAGAATATCAGACAGTCTTTCTAAAATAGCAGAAGGCTTGTCCTTCTTGTTTCATTAGCGTGTAAAGTGATTTTCATTTTTCTAAAGTGCATCCGAACTTTAAAGAGATTCTTAAATCAGGTTTCCATAGCTATATCGGATAAACTTTCCATCATCCTTTTCCCTAGGTTTTTCTATTCAAGAGTCACTTTTCATGTGACATGAATCAAGAAATTTCGACTGAGGGAAAACTGTTGGTTAACATGACAATACAAGAGAGCAAAAAAAAAAATTTATCTCCCCCCCCCCCAACTTAAATGACATTGTCCTCAATGGTATAAGCAGTAGATAGAGTAGAGAACAAGTAATGCGCTCGACAGTAGTCGTTTAAAAATGTCGTGCCACACAAATTTCAAAATTTATAACCGCACTCACTCACTCGAATGATTTTGAAAATACGAGTACAGTGGTGAATACGGGTCGATCCCACGGGGAGAGAATTTTTGATTTTAGCTCAAGTTGGACATACCCTTATGCTTGAAAACACAAATTTTGTTCATGGAGTGCGATTATCACTAAGTGGAATGAAATTACAACTTTAAATATCAAGAGAAAATGAACAACTTTCGTGAAGAACTCAAATTGAAATGAAGATCACAACAATGAGAAATGAGGTTAAGAAAAGACTGAATTCCAAAACCAAACTTGTATTGAAATAACTTCAACTTACAATCTTGACATCAAAAGCTTACAAAATACCACTCCTACAATCACCAACTTCAGAAATACAAAGAACAAACTTACATTACAAATGACCCATAGCTTCCTACTCTCCAAACATCTCTTCCTCTTTCTTACAATGGCCAATAGACCCCCTTTTATAGGGATCACAACACTCCCTTTCTCTTCATGTGAACATAATTGATGCTCTATTGGATCCAAAATGTTAGGCTGGATGTGCTGCACACTCTTCTAATTTTTTCGGATTTTTCCAAATTCTTTTGGAATTTTTATAGCCCTTTCTTCCTTCTCTTTCTCTCTTTTTCTTTCTTTTCTCTCTCTGCCGGCACAACGCGCCGGCCGGCTATAATTAAACAAAACAAAAAAAAAAGTTAAAAAAAACCACCCCCGCCCCCTTCCCGCCTTCGCCGCCCGCGCGAAGCGCACGGGCGATGAGGTCGGCGAAGGGGCGGGGGGGGGGGGGGGTCGTGGCCGGCGCGGAGCGACGCGCGGCGGACGCGGCGAAGGCGTGCGACACTCGGGCGCACGCGCCCGCGTGAGACGGGCGGCGGCGGGATGGTAGGCGGGCGCACGGCGGGCCCACGGGCAGGCCGCCTACCTGGTCGGCGGGCCGGCGCGTTGTGCCGGCAGAGAGAGAAAAGAAAGAAAAAGAGAGAAAGAGAAGGAAGAAAGAGCTATAAAAATTCCAAAAAATTTTGAAAAAATCCGAAAAAAATAGAAGAGTGTGCAGCACATCCAGCCTAACATTTTGGATCCAATAGAGCATCAATTATGTTCACATGAAGAGAAAGGGAGTGTTGTGATCCCTATAAAAGGGGGTCTATTTGCCATTGTAAGAAAGAGGAAGAGATGTTAGGAGAGTAGGAAGCTATGGGTCATTTGTAATGTAAGTTTGTTCTTTGTATTTCTGAAGTTGGTGATTGTAGGAGTCGTGTTTTGTAAGCTTTTGATGTCAAGATTGTAAGTTGAAGTTATTTCAATACAAGTTTGGTTTTGGAATTCAGTCTTTTCTTAACCTCATTTCTCATTGTTGTGATCTTCATTTCAATTTGAGTTCTTCACAAAAGTTATTCGTTTTCAAGTGTTCTTCAACTTCCATGCTTAGCATTTCTTCAAATTCGTCCTAATTCATAGAGTTATTACCCATTTTCTTAAGTGCTGTTTTGTGTGATTACTATTCATCCGTAGTGAGACCTTCTAGTATTCTTATGTTTTGAAGCCTTTCTAGACCTCTTTTCAATCTGAGTTCTTCATCAAAGTTGTTCCTCTCTTGTAGAACTAAATTTCATTCTTCTACCACTTTATCTAATTCTATGTATTTTTAGAGTTAGAATTAAATTTTCAAGGTACTATTTTCTGCCATTTTACTGTTCATCCGAATTGATAGTTCTTTAGTTTTTCTCATTTTTCACTATCTTCCTCTTATTTTCTGTGTCTACATTCTTCATCAAAGTTCTTCATCTTTTCATTCTCTACAACTTTCATGTTTTCCATTTCTTCTAATTCCATCTAGATTTCACGTTATTCTTTTCCTTCCAATCCCATGTTTTCAACAAAATTCTGATGTATTTTTAAGTTATGTTTGCTTCTATTTACATTTCTTCATAAGTTTTTCAATCACACCCGAAGCGGTAAGTCATCTTCGAATCATCTCACGGCGTCGACTTCCAAGGCAGAGCGGTCTTCATCAATGGCTCGGCAAGGAAACGACGGCGTTCTTCAATTGGCTAATTATTCCTTTACTTTTCTCTTGATATTTAAAGTTGTAATTTCATTCCACTTAGTGATAATCGCACTCCATGAACAAAATTTGTGTTTTCAAGCATAAGGGTATTTCCAACTTGAGCTAAAATCAAATATTCTCTCCCCGTGGGATCGACCCGTATTCACCACTGTACTCGTATTTTCAAAATCATTCGAGTGAGTGAGTGCGGTTATAAATTTTGAAATTTGTGTGGCACGGCATTTTTAAACGACGACTGTCGAGCGCATCAAATTTTTTTCATGGATTTCTTCCTGGGTCGCGGATCCGGATTTCCCGCAGAAATGTCCCCTTATGGCATGTGTTTGCGAAAAGCAGTCACAACGGGACAATGAACACATGGAATCTTTGGGCCAGAAAGTCAATAAAGCATGCCTCCGGCTCGGCCACTCCACATGGTAGAGTGGGCGCGAGAGTAAAAGGAGGAGGACTTGTTACCACGGCTGTTGCTAAAGGTGACGAGGACAGATGTCGATCACCGTCTCTCCAATCCTATAAATACCCCGCTTTCCTCTCATCTTAGGCACATCGAAGGCTTAAGAGTAGAGTTGAGGAGTAAAAGGTTGGAAAGGGAAGTAGTGAGTGTTGTTCAATTTTCAGAATGGAGGGTGAATCGAGCTTCAGAGCAGAAGGTGAGTCCTCTCGCTCCTCGAAGAGGAGCAGGTCGGGCAGCAGTGCCAGGAGATTCTTAGAAGTCGAAGGACAACCGAGGGAGAGAACCCTATCACAACTTGTAAGTGGCTCCTTGCATTCCTTACTTCATGCTTTCGTCTCCGTTCTTTCCGTTGCAAAGCTCCCATTTCTCACTTCATGTGTATGTGCAAACCGTGATGAGATCGCACATATCGTGGAAGCTGGTAGTGGCAGCCTATCGAGGTCTCCCGGCCTTCCAGAAGGCAAGGTTAGACGTGATGGGGTTCGGGGCCTTTCTGAGAATCGAGCCGATCAAGCTCGACCTAGCCCTGATTCAAGCATTACGTGAAAGATGGGATCCGGCAAGTCGGGCATTTCTGATGCCGTGGGGGCACATGGTGCCCAGCCTAGAAGACATGGTCCGGATTACGGGCCTCAAAGTAGATGGGGAAGCAGTGACTGGCGTTACTTATGCGGACTACCGAGAAGGTGCCCACAAGCTATTGTGGATGGAATTAGACGGCAGGAAGAACAGGTCAGTAGCCAAGGCATCGATCATGGAGGCATTAGGGCTTACTGACACGCGTCCTCGTGATGACGAATCCCTTGAAGAATTTATGGAAAGGGCAGAAAGAGGTGCCCGTGCAGTATATTGTGTGGACACCAGCAACTGGGAGAGGACTAACATGGATCTTAGGAGGTTCCTCCTCTTTCTTTTGGGCAAGTTGCTATTGGGCTCCAAGGGCGACAGTATCCACTGTCGCTTCTTAGAGCTGCTTGTAGACCTGGAGAGAGTAGGACAATATGCCTGGGGTGCTGCCATATTGGCTCATCTGTTTACAGGTTTGTCACAAAGGGCAGACCGAGAGATGACACTCAGTGGGTTTATGCCCTTCATCCAGGTAAAGAATGTTTTTGTTGTTTTGTTTTATGCCCTTTTTTCTTGAATTTGTTGATATTAATGACACATGATGGTGTAGCTATGGAGCTACTATTACCTTCCAATGGGGAGAGCTCGTCACTGCCGGCCACTGACGGTCCCGCTTGCTAGACGGTGACAACCCATCATGAGTACAGCACCTCTATCCTATCAACTGATGGTGGTAAGGCGGGAGTTGCAAGAGTTCCCTGCAGCGATGGTATGATACCTTTTTCTCCCTTTTTTTTAGTTTGTTTTGTTTTATCATCATTTTGTAACTAACCAAGAAGATGCGTACAACCCATCAAAGGTGAATTGGAGGCCTTTCTCGAACATGGTCGATGTTGACCAGCCGTGGGTAATTGGAAGCCGCGCCCGATTCGGACGGGACCTCTGGCTCCATTGCTTGAATGAAATCGAGCCCCTCAGACTGAGATTAGCTATGAGGACCCAAGGGCTGACCCAGGAATGGGTGGATATGACCATATCTCCCAGCGTCGGAAAGCAGACGCGGGGACCGGCAACCTGTGTCGATTGGAGGGTGCGCTTCCCTGAACAATATGAAGACTGGAAAAGGGGTGGCACGCTCGTGGAATCTCAAGCACAAGACAGCGAGGATTACCTACGCCTCTATAGGGCAATGTATGCAGAGAGGCTCCAGCCTGGAGGGCTTATAGAGGTTAAGAAACCATGTTTTTGTCTTTTTCATTTCTTTCATTGGTTTGTTTTTGATTTTTTTGTTTGTGTGAACTCATAAGTCCTAACCTATAGGATGCCAGTGATACTATAATAATGAACTTACGAGCTCGTCTGGCGGACACTGAGCAAGAGTTGAGTGACACCCGAGCGACTCTCGATTCATCACTCATCCCAGGTATGATTTGAGATTCACAACGCTAACCACTTAATGTCACCTCATATGTGTTGCAGCGTGCCCAGCTCGATGCAGTTTCATCTGCGATGGGGGCAGATGGTGTTTCTTCCAGCCTATGGATTCCTACTGCAGAGCTAGATCTACTCCATGAGCAGCTTGCTCATGCCACCCAACGTGCTGCGGAGGCAGAAGGGATGCTTTCTACACAGGTGAGGGTTTCACCATTTAATATCCCTTGTGCAAGCATTGCTATATGCCTGAGATGATATGTATGGCAGGAGAAAGAAACACAGGAGGCACTCGCGCTTATCACCCAGCAGGAAGCGAGAATAACTGAGCTGGAGAAGGAACTACAGCATCGTCCTGATGAGGACTCTTCTAGGGACGCTGTGGAGTTGAGGATTACCCTTCAGCTGGAAAGAGAAGACAGAGAGAGAGAACGGGCTGAAAGAGAAAGGGATAGAGACAGAGAGAAAGCTAAGAGATTGGCCGAGAAAGAAGAGAAGAGGGCCTTGGAGGCCCAAGTTTTTGAATTGAGGACCAGTCTCGGCCTTGCCGATCAATGGCTGAAGGATGGCGAGGAGCGCTATCGAAGAGCACGAGAGCGTGGCTTTCGTGTCAGTAGCTTCTTTGCTGCCCCCGCGGATCGGCGTCCTTAAACTTTGCAATCTCTGGTTGTTTGTTCCTGTTGTTGAGAGTTTGAATAAAATGTTTTGTTATGCTTGGTTCTCTCTTCTTTTTGGCTTCTCAAATTCTTGCACACATCTAGCCTCCAAGAATGTATCACCACACAAAAATCACTTAAACTTTGGGTTGCCTCCCAAGAAGCGCTAAGTTTTATGTCGTCAGCCAGACACAAGGTAGAGCATTTAACCAACGTGTGGCATTCAGAATGAGCCACCATGTGATCTTATCTTCCTTCAAATTCCAGCCCTTATGCCATTGGAAGACAAGAGTAGACATGTACGGACTGGGGCTAGAAAGAGGCAAGACTCGCACATTATGGATTTTAGCGTTAACCCTGTATGTGAGCCAATTTTCAGCCGTACGGATCCAGAAATGATTAATGTCTAATTTGTCAAGATCGAGGTGGAACCCTTGCACCATATCAATCCCTTGATCCCCTTCACCTGTATCGTCCTTCCTGACTAACCCTTTAGGAATGACTTCCTCCATGGATACTTGTTTAGGGCCTGGTAGCTTAGAAACAGGATTGTCATCCTTAGCCATGTTTCTTTCAGTAACAGCCTCATGAACTTTAAGAGCATTGATCAATTTATCTTCCTGAGAGGAAGGTAAATTGAAGATGAATGTGGTAGGCACATCCTCCTCAGGTCCGAGAATCTCAAATTGGAGAGGCTCAACTGAAAGGGGAAAAGTAGAAGGAAGCACTAACTCATCCACAGATTCAGATGTCATTGGATAGGCCTCAGGAGTTAGATCAAATTTAAAATTTTCTAATGAAACCCCGTCATCATACCCCTCACTCATCTGAGGATTGTTAACCAAATTGTCCAACAATGGGGTGGATGGAGGAAATGTAAATGATTCTAGCCCGGCCCTTTCATCAGAGGTCATATCAAATGTGAAGTTCTCGAAGACGGGCCACTCATCACACTCCGTACTCAACTGAGAATCATCACTCAAATTTTTCAGAAATGGGGTCGGTAGATGAAACATAAACTTTTCTAATAAGGTCCCATCATCATGTTCTTCCAGAGAAGGAGGATATTCAGAATTTTGTTCCATTAAATCAACAATTTTATTGCTTACAATGTAATCCTCCTCTTGATTCATTTCCTCAATTGAGTTGTATGGGCCATTATCCTTTACCGTAGTATTCTCAATCTCAAAACATTTAGAGAATGGGGTGATATGATCATCATTATGAGCATCATTATCCGTCAATTCACCCCCTACTTCCTTTCCTTCCTTTATCATGGTATTACGTGCACACACCCCCTCACTCTCAATAGTGATATCTTGAGCCAAAATGACAGGCAGAAGACTGTCATCGTCATCATCGTTCACATATTGAGTGGGTTGGTGTAAGGTTGAAGGAGAGGGTTGATAGGTAGACTGAGAGTACACGCTTTGAGGGTCAAAGCAGTGGCCCGGTGAATCACCTCTAGTATCCATGTTGAATCCAAAATTTGGGTGAGATGAGTTGAGCGGAGGGTGAGTACACATGGTCCGCTCGTGGGTTGCTTGGGGTGAAAATTCAGACATATGGGCTTGAAATGGTGGATCCATCCAAGGCAAATTTGTGTGATTACTCCAGCCAAGATTGTAATCTGAAAATGTAGCAGGCTTGGGCTGAGAGAATCCTAGGGCATTTTGGACCTGTGCTTGGATGACTGGAGAGAGTCGGGCTATAGTAGGACACTGACTCACATGGTGAGTGAGACTGGCACAGAATTCACAGACTTCCATGCCAGTGTGGGTTGGGTTTTCCGCCTGTTTGACATGTCCTACGAGTTGTTGATGAGATGAGATGGAGGCACGATTTATCGAATTTTCACTCACAATTTCAAACAAATCATATGCCTCATCTTCACCTTTGTTCAAAAATGCCCCTCCACAATATATGTCCACCATTTGCCTATCATAATCGGATAACCCCTCATAAAATGTAAATATAATTTGCCATTTGGGTAGTCCATGGTGTGGACATTGACTTATTAGATCCTTCAGTCTCTCCCACGATTCATGAATTTACTCTCTCGGATGTTGAGTAAATCCTGTAATCACCATTCTCATCATGTTGGTTAGGCCTATGGGGTAAAATTTTTTCAAAAATTCTAACTGCATAGCATCCCAAGTCCTGATAGTTTTTTCAAAACTCCTTAACCAACATTTTGCTTTATCTTTCAATGAGAACGGAAATAAGATCAACTTAAGGGCATCATCATTAAAATTCTGAATTTTGATTAGGGAACAAATTTCTAGAAAATCATCTAGATGCCTATAAGGATTTTCATTGAAATTCCCATAAAAAGATGGGAGCATTTGGATGAGACTTGGACGAATCTCATATTGATCGACGAGAATGTCAGGGAGTTGAATACAGGTCGAGGGCTTGTAAGTAGAAGGATAAAAGTGCTCCTGCATAGGCGTGGATTTGTGATTTTATTTTTTTAATTTTTTTTTATGCAACCACAAACAAGTTAACACAAATTATCTAATGATCTAGATGCGACTTAGACCTACTAATAGGGTTTCACAAAGTGATTAAAGTGAAACGTAAGTTTACCCTCAATATGACCACCAGCCAGGTAAGGGGTGGGGAAGTGGGAGGTTCCCCCTACTTTCGTAGGGACCTTATTATGCCAAACCACTAACCCGCTTAAGGCGTTTGCCGTCCGACCGTATTGCCTTAGGCACCGGTTTTCATATGAGAGTAAACCCAAATAACACAAGAATCACAGTGTGATCCTAGGGCCAACGTTTACTGACTTTTATTTATGGCGTAGGTCATGTAAAGATGCAAGGGAAATGTGGTTTGTGGGCTAAGGAAGGGTGATGAAATCCCCACCTTATGTTTATTAAAGGTAGTGCTCTTAGAATATTTTAAAATGCAATGCACACCACAATTTCAAACAAGGGGTTCTTTATGCAAAATGAATGCCAGAATATGGTGAGTAGAACGTACCTTGCCCCTCGCAATCTTCAAAATGCAATACAAGAATTAAACAAAGAAAAAATTCTATGCTAAATGATGCATGACCTAGAACATGTTGTGTGATTTCTAATCTGGAAATGAAATTTTTTTTTTTGTTATTTTGGTGCAAGTATTTTTTTTGTTTTTAATTAATGAACCTATCTAACCAGCATAAAAATTTCTTTTGTTTTGATGTTTTATGATTTTTATAGAGTTTTGAAGAATTTTTTAAATTTTTCTAGATTTTTCAGAAATTGGAAAAATAGAACCTGTTCCGACGTTTCTGCCCTTTAGCGATGCTTCCGAGCTTTTAATGACGCTACATTTTCTGAGGATTTCAGGTCCGATCTTCCTCTTTCTTTGCTTTTCGATTTTTTTCTTTTTCCTGCACAAGTAAAAAGAGCAAAATTAATATTCACATATATACACCAAACACAACAATATCCAACTATCAACATAATTCACTCCCCGGTAACGGCGCCAAAAATTTGATGCGCTCGACAGTCGTCGTTTAAAAATGCCGTGCCACACAAATTTCAAAATTTATAACTGCACTCACTCACTCGAATGATTTTGAAAATACGAGTACAGTGGTGAATACGGGTCGATCCCACGGGGAGAGAGAATATTTGATTTTAGCTCAAGTTGGAAATACCCTTATACTTGAAAACACAAATTTTGTTCATGGAGTGCGATTATCACTAAGTGGAATGAAATTACAACTTTAAATATCAAGAGAAAAGTAAAGGAATAATTAGCCAATTGAAGAACGCCGTCGTTTCCTTGCCGAGCCTTTGATGAAGACCGCTCTGCCTTGGAAGTCGACGCCGTGAGATGATTCGAAGATGACTTACCGCTTCGGGTGTGATTGAAGAACTTATGAAGAAATGTAAATAGAAACAAACATAACTTAAAAATACATCAGAATTTTGTTGAAAACATGGGGTTGGAAGGAAAAGAATAACGTGAAATCTAGATGGAATTAGAAGAAATGGAAAACATGAAAGTTGTAGAGAATGAAAAGATGAAGAACTTTGATGAAGAATGTAGACACAGAAAATAAGAGGAAGATAGTGAAAAATGAGAAAAACTAAAGAACTATCAATTCGGATGAACAGTAAAATGGCAGAAAATAGCATCTTGAAAAATTAATTCTAACTCTAAAAATACGCAGAATTAGATAAAGTGGTAGAATAATAAAATTTAGTTCTACAAGAGAGGAACAACTGTGATGAAGAACTCAGATTGAAAAGAGGTCTAGAAAGGCTTCAAAACATAAGAATACTAGAAGGTCTCACTACGGATGAATAGTAATCACACAAAATAGCACTTAAGAAAATGGGTAATAACTCTATGAATTAGGATGAATTTGAAGAAATGCTAAGCATGGAAGTTGAAGAACACTTGAAAACGAACAACTTTCGTGAAGAACTCAAATTGAAATGAAGATCATAACAATGAGAAATGAGGTTAAGAAAAGACTGAATTTCAAAACCAAACTTGTATTGAAATAACTTCAACTTACAATCTTGACATCAAAAGCTTACAAAACACCACTCCTACAATCACCAACTTCAGAAATATAAAGAACAAACTTACATTACAAATGACCCATAGCTTCCTACTCTCCTAACATCTCTTCCTCTTTCTTACAATGACCAATAGACCCCCTTTTATAGGGATCACAACACTCCCTTTCTCTTCATGTGAACATAATTGATGCTCTATTGGATCCAAAATGTTAGGCTGGATGTGCTGCACACTCTTCTATTTTTTTTTCGGATTTTTCCAAAATTTTTTGGAATTTTTATAGCCCTTTCTTCCTTCTCTTTCTCTCTTTTTCTTTCTTTTCTCTCTCTGCCAGCACAACGCGCCGGCCGGCCGACCGGGTAGGCGGCCTGCCCGTGGGCCCGCCGTGCGCCCGCCTGCCATCCCGCCGCCACGCGTCGCACGCGGGCGCGTGCGCCCGCGTGTCGCACGCCTTCGCCGCGTCCGCCGCGCGTCGCTCCGCGCCGGCCACGACCCCCCCCCCCCCGCCCCTTCGCCGACCTCGTCGCCCGTGCGCTTCGCGCGGGCGGCGAAGGCGGGAAGGGGGCGGGGGCGGTTTTTTTAAACTTTTTTTTGTTTTGTTTAATTATATTATATATATATATCTAGTATATATAAGTATATATCTCATATATAAGTATAGAAAATTCAAAAAAATATCAAATAATTATTTTTTTTTCTATTTTTTTTCTATTCTTTCTTGAACAAGTCCTTAGGCTTTTGGCTCAGTTTAACATATAAATTTATTTTCTTTTCTTTCTTTATTTTTTTTCTTTATTTCTCTTTCCTCGTACCGAGTGCCTGCATAAATACATAAAAATCGTTATTAAAATTATTTAATTTCAGAAAATTAAACATTTGATTCAAAATCAACAGTAAGTGTGAGAAGTGTATATTTATTATTATTTAAGCTCATAAAAATGCGGATAATCTTGAATTAAAACGTAAAAATACACACTTATCACGGACCTATTGCTATGTGGAGTTTGATTGGCCCGAGTGGGAAGAGAGTGGTAGGGGACTTCCTTGACAAAGTAGAGGGGAAGTGGTGGGTCACGAGGCCCACTGAGAAGGGGTCGAATGGGTCAAAGAATGTGTGACCCCCCTGATTCCTCCATTACATAGTCCCATGTTTGAAATTCATGAAGGTGATGGTCACCTTCATCCATCGACGTAGATGGTACTGTGTATAGCAGATAGGGCTCCTCTCTCGGGATAAAAAGAGTGAAGTCAGGCTCGGCCGGTAAGGGGGGGAGTAAAACAACCTCCATGGTGATATGGCCCACGGTGCACATGGAGGTGATAGACCCTAAGGATGGATGTTTGAAGCTACGACCTATAGGTTGGTCAAAGCCTGGGGCCAACAAGTGCGTAAAAGTCAATTGCCGGTCTAACCCTTTAAGAAGGTCATCCAATGTATCCACATGGTGACTAGACCGGAAAGTGGTATGAAATGAGTTGATTGGCACCAGAGGTAGGATAGGGTCCATAGATGGGAAGGGAAGTGGGACCAAGCTATCCTTGAGCCAAGTAAGTAGTGGCTCGGCTATGTAAAGTGTACCCGTTAGAAATACGGGTGGCTCGGGCTTGGGTGGCTCCCAATGAGATGGTTCCGAATAGAGTTCGGAAGTAGAGGGTGGTGGTAATGGAGCTCTCATGGGTGGGGAATGAGGATACACCATGATGGGGAGAGGGCCTGGGGACTCCGTTGATGGAGCCAGGTTAAGACTACCGGCGATGACCTCCTTAGGTTCGTGTAGGAGTACGTCACTAGGAGTACGTGTCCTATCCACCCCATCCAACCGGTCCAAAATCATTTGCATAAGTTCGGCAACGGAGTGGGTTGGAATAGGGATATCATGGTGGACTCACCCGTAGTCAACCGTCCGAGGAGTGGGTCTTGGCTCATCTACGCGTGGGGCTCTTTGCCTCCGACTAGGACTCACTTAGTTGGAAGTGATTTGGTGGGGCCGGTTGGAGGTGACCGGTTGGGGCACGTAGACCTTCCTAAGCTCTCTCTTCATGTCCCACCATGACTCGATGTGCCATTGCCCCCTAACCTCTCTCATTCTTTCGATGTAATCCCACTTTTCGGCAGCCTCATGAAGAAGCCACTCTTTGGCGAAAGAGAATTGCATTGCCTCGGACATAGTATAACAATCAAAGTAGGTGTTCATGGTGGCCTCCCACTTGAGGTAGATGCCCGGGTCATTGGAGCCAAAAAAATCTTAGGCTTCAGGCCTACAGAAGCGGAGAGGATGGTTGTCAAGCCCATGGGTGGGCCAACGGTCATATCGCCTGGGCGACCGGGAATCCATGGGAAGTTGGAGAACTATATGTTAGACATGCCGACACTTGGACAAGACACTAGACACGACCCCAAAATACTAATGCAAAGTTGGCATGAGACTCGACTACACACTTAGACATGACGATGTTGGAATGCACTAACTAGGAACCTAGACGTAACCCACTATTCGGTACGTGGCGGAGCTAATCGATCTGAAGACCACTTGAGCAAGTGTGCGACCTCCCGATAGGCGTAGCCTAACGTTCGGACAACACCTTTTAAGATACCGAATTATTGGGATGAAATACAATTTTAAAACCTTTTTTTTTGTTTTGAAAACTAATGATGATCCTAGACTCGACTTAGACTATGCAAGACTTATGCAACGACTACCCTAGACTCAACTCTCCCCGGGTGGTAGGAATTTTTTGTGGAGGAGGGGATGGAAGATAGGAACACACCATAAAAATTACAAACCATGAAGAGGCCGTGGCGGGTATCAGGAATTTCGGGAAGACACCTCTGTCCAGTAGGACAGAAAATCGAAGACGGATTCGCGGCGGCTCGAAGGCGGCACGAACGGCGGCGGTGGCGGCACCAATGAAGATCAGAGGTTGAGAGGGGGAGATAGAAGATTGAAACACTCTAGAATGGGGGGTTTGAGGAGAGGAAACCTGGGGGAGAGGGCTGGGGCGCAAGAGCCTTCTTGGAAATTCTGGGATACCAGCCACCTGGCTCTGATACCAATTTGATGCGGGACGGATGACCGACTCGGGCTAAGACGTACGACCGACTTGATGTGCGGCCTTCCCGATAGGCATAACCTAACGATCATGTCACACCTTTTGATATACCGAGTAGAGGAATGCAAATACAACCTTGAACTTGAATGACCCTAGACTTGAACGACGCTCTGATACCAATTTGATGCGGGATGGATGACCGACTCGGGCTAAGACGTACGACCGACTCGATGTGCGGCCAGCACTAGCACACTAAGGCAAGCCGGGCGGCTGACCACCATGGTATTCTCCAGGTGGAGACGTCTCTCAACAGCGACTCTCTTGAGCCTGACGATCGTCCCTTGCGAGGGAAACGTGGGGATCGCGGCAATTAAGAAACCACCGTCGCCTAGGGTGCTAATTCGCGCTCGGTGCTCGATTAGAGCCACGGAACGGGCGCTCACAACTCACAATCGCGGTGAATTTGAAACTAGCTATCGACCCTATTCTCACAAACGCAGCAATATAGAAAGTATACTAAACAGCAAATGTAGATGTCGGAACGAGCACGTACCTCCACGACTAGGCGTGGGGAAGAATTCCTGGCCGATTTCCGAACAACCCCAATACACAAATGATTAACTTTACAATTTCAGAACTAAACACCCACTCCACGCAGGATGGTATCGGGCTACAATGACTGATTTTGGGGTTGATGGGCCACACTCGCAGGAGGCGAGGGACGCGTGCCGGAGCCGCTCGGGTACGCCGACAAAAATCCGACCTGGTTCTGCCCGCGCGGGTCACCCTACGCAGCGAACTTGCGGAGGCCGGTACCGCCAGATCCGATACCCGATTGGAGCGCCGTTTTTTGGAGAACGATGGTGACTGGACTTAGTTTCTTCACTCCGAAGGGCGCGATCAGATGCCTTCAGATATGGGAGCAGTGATGAATCTTCTCAGGTTCTGGTTTTGTGCTCACAGAACTGCACAGCGACACGGTAAAATGAGGGAATAATGGTTGCCGATGTCGGATCGGGGCGTTCTTTATGAGAGATTGTTGGCGACATCAAGAGGAAGATGTACTCTGAAGATCCCTCATAGATCTCGACCGGATGGGTCGGGGAGGACTCTGGAAGTCGGCTCTGGTTTGGGGCCGGATCTGCTCAGATCTCTTGCGCGATCTCACGAGATTGGCCGCCACGAACAGCACGGTGATCAGATCGAGGCGAGACCAGCGGCGATGCGAAGACGACTTGAAATCCTACGATCTCTCTTCGGGAACCAGCTTCAGATGGCATCGGAGTTGGGCTGGAGAATTCAAAACACAGTCACCTCCAGATCTGGGCAGCAATCTGGAACCGATCTGCGTGCCTCCACGAGAAAAATCACCACCGTTGCTCACGAACTCCGATCGATGCGAAACTAGCGCTGAAAGTTTGCTAACTTGCAGAGGTATCACAAAGAATTTTTTTGGAAGGAGAAGATAAGAGGAAGGGAGGGATACGTGGTCGAGTCACACGACCTAGTTCTGTCCAATCACAGGACAGCACAATGGGAGTCACACCCAAGAACACACTAAGAGTCTCTAATGAACTTTTCTTTCAAAAAAACTTCATTCTCTTGTGCACAAGCATTATACATGCCTTTAAATAGACCATGGCAAGGGGTAGGGGGAGGGGAATTCGTTGGTTACAAGAAGGGAGAGGGGGAGGTGCGCATGGATCATGAAAGGGGGACTTGGTGAAAGGGAAAGGGAGACAAGGGGACATGGTAGCTCACCTACCTTTGAAATTCAAGGTAAAGATGGTAGGTGGCAGCCATATTTGGCATTGACCAGCAGCCATTTGAATGCCCCATGTGGTAAATGGGATGGGAAGAAGAAAAACCAACAATTGCTAGCCTAATAAGCCAAAAAGGAGGGCGCCCCTAGCTTGGGCCCTTCTTGGGCCAAGTTTGGTCATGGCTTAACCATGCCAACCAACCAATATGGCTTAAGGCCATTCCACCCTTGAAAGCCCATGAATGAAGAGAGCCCACTCTAGATAACCCAATCTAGATAGCCCATGTAGGAAGGAAGCCCATATGGCTTATGGATCCATTATAAATGGACCAAGGCCATTCCTTCTTAAGGAATGCTTAAGGGGCTTTAACCATTTGGCCCTTTAGGAGCCTTACAACCAGCCCATTAGCAAATTACAAATACAATAACCATTACAAGCCCAATTCAATGTCAAAAAAGGTCCAAATTCAAGCCAAATTGTCCCTAATTGGAAGAGAAGCTGAAGTATTCCACTTGGTGCTCCACGTATGGCACCGTCGGTTCGCCGACGTGTCACTTGATCGCCCTGGTGTCCGCACCAAGTGTCATGCTTAAACTCTAGGCATAGCAAGTCTGCACATTGGTTGTACATTGCGCGCAAAGTCTGTACACTCGTTGATGGCATGTCTGTACATTCACTTTCAATGTGCATACTTATCCATATGCAAAATGCATTACATGCATTCAAAGTCTGTACATGTCCGTGCATTCATTCTCGTTGTACATACTTTCTTATATGCACACTGCATTTTGTGCATCAAGTCTGTACAGCCTCAGTTCAAATATCAAACTTACTCGATGCATCCTTTCTTTCCTTTCAGATTAACTCACACTGATAACAAGCCTGATCTGACAGGACTGCTGCTCGAGGAGCTTAAGAAGGGCACGTGATCCAAGAATGGAGGAAGTGCCAGGATCGTGACACGTGTAGTGCAGCAGGCTGAAATGCTGCCACGTGTTCAAGGCGCTAGGGCGGGAATTCGTGGAGGACACACGCCCACCTATCTGCTCTTGCTATAAAAAGAAGACTTCTCCATCTGGAGAAGATGCTCGTGCAGAGAGGATAAAAAATTACATTAGAAGAGTAGAAGCAGACAGAAACTGCACGATCCAGAGAGAAGAAAAAAGAAGAAGAGCAGAGGAGGAGAGTGTTCGAAAGAGAAAGAGAGAAGAAGAGGAAGAAAGAAAGAGGGAGAGAGCTTTTGAGAGTAGTGATCGAGAGAAGAAAAGAGTGAGCAGCAGAGAAGTATAGAGAAGCAGAAGAAGAGAAAGAAAGGAAGAGAGAGGTAGAGAGCTCTAGGGGAAGAAGAAAAGCTTCATCTGAAGATTTGTTTTCACTGGACTTTGGATCAGATCCAAACCAGTCAGCTCCATGAGAGCCACATTTATGTTCCATCATTTACAGCTTTCTATCACTGTGATTTATCATCTTTTGTTTTCTTTTGAACCTTTATTCAAGCTGTTAGTCAGCGGAGCAAGCTGTGTTGCTCAGCGGTTGCAGAGGAGGATTCCTCTGGTCGGCTAAGCTGTATTACCCAGCGGATCAAGCTGTTAGGTAGCGGATGGCTGTGGACGCACTTTTTATTTAATAAAATCGTTGTTTATTTGTTTATTGGCGTTTATTATGTGCGTGGGCGTGTCAGTCACAAAGTGACGATTTATTGTGCGCTCGATCTGACTAATCAGACGATTGTGTGGTTCGTGTCGGGACTGGAACCCGCCGCGCCATAAAGGTCACGGCGTCATTTACATCCCCTCGGAGAGGGGAACACCCTTGATTAATCGCCGGGAAAAGGGGCCTCTTGGCCGGAAAATTAGTTACGTAAAAAGTCTATTAGGAAACATTAAAATCCCCGTGCGAGGGTGAGAAGAAAGCATTCGAGATCATGTCGGTCGTGTGTTGACCATTTGATGTTCGGACGAGTGTCCGGCTTGTGAATCACGTAATCGTCACGAGAAAACCGGAGCATACGTATGCCGGGGGTACGGCAAGTTTATTGTTCAAAGGGACAGGAGACATTCGGTTGAATCCCGGTTAGAGTGATCGGAAATCAGCGAGTTTATTGGCCCGGCGCGAGATCGAGTCAGGACCATTTCGGGGGCGCCTCCCGCGGTCGAAGTCGGGCTCGCGTGGGCATCATTAATATTTCCGGTGCCGAAGGACAGCGGGAAAGTGTCCCGGGACTAGATTCCGAAATAAAGATTTGTACAGAGATGGCCGATTATAGGCCTAGGATGTGGGTCAGGCGATGACCATGGTTGGGGCGAACCCGAGGTCCAAATGTGACTCACGAAGGTCTTATTTATATTCCCGAACGTAGGGTTCGGGGAAGACTAGAGCCGTCTCGTTCCATTCTGATTTGTCGGTCATACACGGACCATTTTATGTTCGGACAAAGGTCCGTATAGAAAACAAGACGGTGACGGGAGCGAATCCGTGTAAATGTCTACCGTGAGTACGGCAAGTTTAGTGCAAGTGCGGGGCTAGATCCCGATATATATGTCGGTAACTAACGGACCATCCAGTATTCGGACGAGAGTCCGTATTCGAAGCATCAAAGACAACGACAAAGACACACGGATGTCTGCCGTAGGTGCGGCAAGTTTAATGTGGGTGCGGGATCGGATCCCGATGAAGATGGGTCAAGCTGATGATCTATTGGCCCGAGGTGGTTGCGGACTATGGCCATATCGGGGTTTCCGAGGACCACGTCTGATGCCACGGGGCGTCATTACTTTTCTTTTCACCCATAGTCTTGGGAAACGAAGGTTCCAAGGTATACGTGCATGTCGGTCACGGTCGGACCATTCATTGTTCGGACGCGAGTCCACGTTTGAAGCATCGAAGATGATGATAAAACCGTGCAAATGTCTACCGTAGACACGACGAGTTTAATGTGGGGTTGCGGGATTAGATCCCGGGAGAAGCGGGTCGAGTTAACGAACTATTGGCCCGGGATGTGTTCGGATCATGACCATGTCGGAGGCTCCGAGGTCCACGTCCGATACCACAAGGCATCATTGATTTTCTCTTTGCGCCAAGTCCGGGGGAGTGAATTGTTAAGTATGGAGCCCGAACTCGCCATCGTGCGCCCTCGCACGCGGATCGACCTGTGCGGTCAGGTCGCGGGGTTCTACCTGCCCGGTCAGGTCGTGGGGGTCAAGGGGGCAACGCCCCTTGCGGGGGTTTCCGGGGGCAGCGCCCCCGGAACAAAAATTTAATTATAGAAAGGTTATGGTGTTTCCTTCTATTCTTTTATTAGCATGATTGACCTTTCATTATTATTTTTGCTTGTTTTATTCCCCCTTTGTGTTAAGTAGGCACGCCGGATAGAGGGAGTTCAGGGGGGCGCGCCGGTTAAGGGGCGCCGGTTTAAGGGAGTTCATGGGTGGGGTGCGCCGGTTAAGGGGCGCCGGTTTAAGGGAGTTCAAGGTTGGGGCGCGCCGGTTAAGGGGCGCCAGTTTAAGGGAGTTCATGGGTGGGGCGCGCCGGTTAAGGGGCGCCGGTTTAAGGGAGTTCAAGGTGTTGAAATGGGCGCGCCGTTTTAAGGTTCAAAGAGGGGGATGGGATTGTTAAATGCGTGATGTTAAACCGGCGCGGTGGAATAGTCACCGCGCCAACTCTCCCGAGGGTTTATTGTTTTTGACTGTGTGTTTTCTTTTTCTTTCACCTGCAGGTTGGGTTAATGATCTGTTGTTGATTCATTTGGTGGATTAAGTTGGCAAGGAGGAAGTTTAGGCATTTAACTGTTCATTAGGGTGACTTAGCATGGATTTTAAGTGTTTCATTCAAGGGGTTTGGTTCACATATTTTACTGTGTGTTGTTCTTGTTCTTGGAGGTGGTTTGTTCCTTTGTTTTTGAGTGCTCTTAATCCCCTGACGAAAATCGGGCAGCATCTCCCCTAGACCGGGGCTTGCCAGAGAGAAGCGAAGGCCACCAAATGGATTGCTCCGGGGTGACCCTCAAACATCGGAGTGGCCTTACGGCGGTCCGAACCCATGTGTGAGTGTGGAGCGCTCGAGGACTAGCCTTCAAGAGCGACCACTACTCACGGGCGATGAATCTTTGGCGTGGGACGAATGTGTGCCATGAGAGGCCATGAATGTTCATCCCCTGACGGACTCCTTCGAAGGCCATGCTATGGAGAAGCAAGCTTCGAAGGGCCTGGATGAGGAGAAGGCAGAGAGAAAGAGAGGGAAGCAGGAGAACACCGTATGTTGTAAAAAGGGCTTTTCTTTTTATTCGTTTGCAAAAGGAAATACATCGGGGAATCTACCCTAAAGCGAGAAAAGGGGAGAATACAATAGAGAGAAAGGAGGGAATACATTGATGGGGGAGGGGGGAACGGAGCACAAGCTCCTCCCCCTCCGAGCTCACCTCTCACTCTCACTCTCACTCTCCTCTCTTCTCTTCTCTTCTCTTCTCTTCTCCGGCACGGGGACGAAGCCTCTTCTTCTCTTCGGGTGGCCCTCTCTTCTCTTTTCAATCGCCTTTCAGGAAGGGGGGGTTCGAGTCTCTCTCCTCCTCCCTCAACCTTTTCTTCTCCAATGGAGCAGGTAGAGTATATATGGAACAGACAGTGGGGGAGATAACTCCCGCCACCTCTGCCTTGTTCGCAACAACATTGTTGTTGTGCTGGATGATGCTGATTCGTGGAGTACACTGGCGTTCGTCCGAGGACGGGACGTTCGCGGGTTTGCCAGGAGGATCTGCTGCTGCTGCCACCACTGCCATTTTGCTGTCGAACGGGGTGAAGGCATGGCTTCAAAACATTAAATGCTCTCTGCACACCGCATTTAAACAAAACAGAGCATCGGCATGCCGACGGGACAGGATGGGGTTAAATCGGCGCGGGGGAATAGTGACCACGCCGGATTAAAGCTTTTCAAGGGGGCCACGCCGTGTAAGCATTGCACGGGGGTGGCATTTCCTTCAAATGAGCGCGCCGGGTAAACTGTGCATAAGGTGGCGCCGTATTAACCTTCAAAGGGGTGGCCTCTTCAACAGTGAGTGTGCCGTTTTAACACAAAGCAAGTGGAGCTCGTATTAGAGCATGAAATGGGGGCGCGCCGTTTCAACAAGGGGGCGCGCCGTTTTAAGGCCCTTCCGTGCCGTTTTAAGCACCGAACGGATTCTTTCCGAAGTCGAGGCCGTTTATATGAATGTTGGCATTCCCAGAATGTTTCAGTTGCATTGCATGGCTTCCACAATTTTCTGTTCGCAGCCTCCGGGACTCGGTCCCAGACTTTGCGTGACTTTCGGTGCAAGTTGAGACTGTGCCGGAGTTCCCGGCTCTTCCTTGATTCAGCTCTCGGCACGGCCGGCTGTAGAGTTTTGGCAGTATCTTCCACCCGGGGGCTCCCTCATCGGCTAGCAGACCACCAAGTGAGTTCTCACCTTGGTCGGACGAGGCATGAGGCTTATTCGGCATTTCGTCTTTCACTCGCGCTTGAATGTGTAGACGCGATTGTCGCCATGATCATCATTGTCATTTTTTGGTGTCCACAAATGCCCCCCACTCGCGGGGTGGCGCGAGGGACGAGTGCGCGGGGCCCGCGAGTGTAGAGTTCTTCGACAGGACGTCTGTTCTCTGGAGCCAGTAGGATGCTGTTCCGGTGCAAATTCACGGGAAAGCGCTCACTCCTTCAGCGAAGGGATGAGGGGATCGCTTCACCGCATATGCACGCGGACTGAGATGTCAGAGTGGGGGTTTAGTCATCGGCATGGTTGAATACCGAAGCGAGAATAAAGGGTCTATGTGTCGTCTCAGGCAAAAGGCCCAAAACAACTTAGACGAGGCCAACCCCAAAGAGGGAGTTGTTGACTCGTGCTGGGCTTAGGAAAGTTGTTCATTCACCGACTCGGACGGAGGGTCCGAGCCGAGTAGTGGGATGTACTTTTATTTATGGACTAGGATGGATGGTCCGAGCCAGGCAATGAGGGGTTTCTTTATGTTCATGGACTGGGACGGAAGGTCCGAGCCAAGCAAGGAGGTTCTTTTTTTTTTGTTGTTCATCGACTTGGACGAAAGATCCGAGCCAAGCAAAGGAGGTTCTTTTTTTTTTTTGTTCATCGACTTGGACGGAGGGTCCGAGCCAAGCAAGAGGGTTCTTTTTGTTCATCGACTTGGACGGAAGGTCCGAGCCAAGCAAGAAGGTTCTTCTTTTTTTTTTGTTCATTGACTGGGACGGAAGGTCCGAGCCAAGCAAGGAGGTTCTTCTTTTTTTTTTGTTCATCGACTTGGACGAAAGGTCCGAGCCAAGCAAGGGGGTTCTTTTTTTGTTCATCGACTTGGACGAAAGGTCCGAGCCAAGCAAGGAGGTTCTCTCTTTTTTTGTTCATTAACTTGGACGGAGGGTCCGAGCCAAGCAAGAGGGTTCTTTTTGTTCATCGACTTGGACGGAAGGTCCGAGCCAAGCAAGAAGGTTCTCTTTTTTTTTTATCGACTTGGACGAAAGGTCCGAGCCAAGCAAGGAGGTTTTTTTTGTTCATCGACTCGGATGAAAGATCCGAGCCAAGCAAAGGCGTTTTCTTTTTTGTTCATCGACTTAGGCGGAAGGTCCAAGCCAAGGGTCTATTCGTCTGTGGGACTGGAGTTGTAATATTGAGGTGGTTTATTCATTGCCAAGGGGTGAGTGCCAAAGCAAGAATCTTTTGTTCATGGAACCAGACGAAAGGTCCAGGCCATTGGTTTATTCATCGATGCCGACGGGGAGTCGGGGGACCGACGTGGTTTGCTTGTCTCTTCTTCTCTTCATTAGTGCCGACAGGGTGTCGGGAGCTGAGGTAGTTTATTCTTCTCTTCTTCTCTTCATCAGTGCCGACGGGGTGTCGAGAACTGACCTGGCTTGTTTGTCTCTTGGTCTCTTCGCCAGCGCCGACAGGGTGTCGGGAGCTGACTTGGCTTGTTTGTCTCTTTGTCTCTTCACCAGCGTCGACAGGGTGTCGGGAGCTGACCTGGTTTGTTGATCTCTTTGTCTCTTCGTCAGTGATGACAGGGTGCCGGGCGCTGACCTGGTTTGTTGGTCTCTTTGTCTCTTCGTCAATGCCGACAAGGTGTCGGAAGCTGACCTGGTTTGTTGATCTCTTCGTCTCTTCGTCATTGCCGACAGGGTGCCGGGCGCTGACCTGGTTTGTTGGTCTCTTTGTCTCTTCGTCAATGCCGACAAGGTGTCGGGAGCTGACCTGGTTTGTTGGTCTCTTTGTCTCCTCGTCAGTGCCGACAGGGTGCCGGGAGCTGACCTGGTTTGTTTGTCTCTTTGTCTCTTCATCAGTGCTGACAGGGTGTCGGGAACTGACATGGTTTATTTGTCTCTTCTTCTCTTCATCAGTGCCGACAGGGTGCCAGGAGCTGACCTGGTTTGTTTGTCTCTTTGTCTCTTCATCAGTGCTGACAGGGTGTCGGGAACTGACATGGTTTATTTGTCTCTTCTTCTCTTCATCAGTGCCGATAGGGTGCCGAGAACTGACATGGTTTACTTGTCTCTTTTTCTCTTCATCAGTGCCGACAGGGTGTCGGGAACTGACGTGGTTTGTTCATTGACATGGGGTTAGTGCCAAAGCAAGGGTCTCTTTGTTCATGGAGCCAGACGAAAGGTCTGGGCCACTAGTCTTATGCGTTGGTGGGATTGAAAATATTTTGATCTCCGACGGGACTTGACGAGTCGACATCCCTCGAAGGCTTTGATGATGATTTTTCTCTCTTCTTTTTTTTTTCTTCTCTTTTTTTCTCTTCTTTTCCCTTCTCTTTTTCTTCTCTTTTTTCTTCTTCTTTTCTTTCCCTTCTTTTTTCTTCTTTTCTTTTTTTTTCTTCTCTTCCTTTTTTTGAACAACTTTGGATAGCTATCGGCACAGACGCCGATAATGAGATAGCTGTCGGCTGAACGCCGATGATGACATAGCTGTCGGCTAAGGGCCGATAATTTAAAGCTGTCGGCTCAGGGGCCGATAATTGAAAAATGAGCCACGAGGGCAGAGGGGAGGGTTTATTCCTTTAATGGTCTGGACGGTGGGTCCAAATCAAAAGGGGGTATTCGTCACCCGAAGGGACGGAGAGAAGAGTTAGTTCATGTAGCGACCTGAACGGGAGGTCCAAATCAAAAGGATTGTTCGTGACCCCGAAGGGATGGAGGGGTGGTCAAGTCGCCGACACGGGCTAGTGTTAGCGCAAGGAAAAGGGGATGATTCCCTACCCGAATGGCAGGCTCGGGCCAGGGTGAAAGGTTGTTTCGTTCTTTAATGCGCCAGGGGTACCAGCTGTAGGAAAGGTCTTTTAATTCTTTGGCTGGACGGAAGGTCCGAACCAGAGTAGAGAGAATTCTTTTTGTTCTTCAGCTGGATGGTAGGTCCAAGCCAAAGTGAAAGGATCTTTTTGTTCTCTAGCTGGACAGAAAGTTCGATCTAGAGTGGAGAGAATATTTTTGTTCTCTGACTGGACGGCAGGTCCGAGCCAAAGTGAAAGGATCTTTTTATTCTCTAGCCAGACGGAAGGTCCGGTCTAGAGTGAAAGGATCTTTTTTATTCTCTAGTCGGATGGAAGGTCCGATCTAGAGTGGAGAGAATCTTTTATTCTCTGGCTGGACAACAGGTCCGAGCCAAAGTGAAGGACATTTTTTGTTCTCTAACCGGACGGAAGGTCCAATCTAGAGTGAAAGGATCTTTTTTATTCTCTAGTCGGATGGAAGGTCCGATCTAGAGTGGAAGGATTTTTTTTATTATTATTCTCTAGTCGGATGGAAGGTCCGATCTAGAGTGGAGAGAATCTTTTTTGTTCTTCAGCTGGATGGTAGGTCCAAGCCAAAGTGAAAGGATCTTTTTGTTCTCTAGCTGGACAGAAAGTTCGATCTAGAGTGGAGAGAATATTTTTGTTCTCTGACTGGACGGCAGGTCCGAGCCAAAGTGAAAGGATCTTTTTATTCTCTAGCCAGACGGAAGGTCCGATCTAGAGTGAAAGGATCTTTTTTATTCTCTAGTCGGATGGAAGGTCCGATCTAGAGTGGAGAGAATCTTTTATTCTCTGGCTGGACAACAGGTCCGAGCCAAAGTGAAGGACATTTTTTGTTCTCTAACCGGACGGAAGGTCCAATCTAGAGTGAAAGGATCTTTTTTATTCTCTAGTCGGATGGAAGGTCCGATCTAGAGTGGAAGGATTTTTTTTATTATTATTCTCTAGTCGGATGGAAGGTCCGATCTAGAGTGGAGAGAATCTTTTTTGTTCTCTAACTGGACGGCAGGTCCGAGCCAAAGTGAAAGGATCTTTTTGTTCTCTAGTCGAACGGAAGGTCCGATCCAGAGTGAAAGGGGTCTATTTGTTCTCTGGCTGGGCAACAAGCCTGAACCAGAGTGAAAGGATTTGACGTTCATCAATGCGCCGGGAGTACCGACTGTGAAATCCGAACCCGGGGAAGTGGGCCATGAGGGCCGGAGTTGATGTTGCAGAAGTAGGCCGCAAAGGCTGCAATTGGGGAAGCTGGCTATAGAAGCCAAAGTTGGAAGGTTAGCAGGCCGTAGAGACGGGAAGTAGGCCATGGGGGCCAAGATTGGGCCACACGAGCCAGAACTGGGAAAGTAGACCACAATGGCCAAAATTGAGTTTTTTTTTATTATTTTCTTTATTCAAGCATGCAGTCATTCATCAGCAAGCTTAACATAAATACACATAAGGTAGCTCCCTCTATAGGGGATGGGATAGGGACAATGCCCATAATTCGCAAATGCAATGTGGGTCACGAGGCACAATTGAGGGGTGGTGCACCCGTCAAGAGGATATCGCATGTCTTGCATGCATAGCTTAAATTCATGCATTTTACCCGAAGCAATCCTTTGTGGAGTGGAGGAGCAAACGTGTGAGCAAAGGCCCTAAACATAGGGATATGCAGGTTTTCTAAGCAACACTCGAGGGTTACTCTAGCGCCTACACATTAGTTTCAGGCTTTCGACTTTCGGTAGCTTCACACAGCCCCCATCTATTTATTTTGGTAGCGGATTTCACCGTTCGGCGCGAGTCTCCTCATGTGTCTCAATGGGGATTCCCGGCTACTGGGATTCGTCCTTATCATAATTTTATTACGGATTCCACCATTTGACGCGAGTTTCCTCATGTGTCTCAATGGGGATTCCCGGCTACTAGGCTTCATCCTTATTGAAGTTCGCTTCACTTTTTCGCGCGAGTCTCCTCATGTGTCTCAATGGGGATTCCCGGCTACTCAGATTCACGTTTCTCTTTTTTTTAGCATCATTTTTTTTCTTTCTTCTTTTTTTTTAGTGGGGGTAGGCAGCTTTTTCCTCACGATTACCTTTCACGCGAGTGCAGGAATTCAAGCATCCTTAGAGTGCTAAGAAGAAATTCGGGCAATCCCTATAGTTGAAGACCATTGAACACATTAAATGTGAAGTGGGGAGTGTTGCCTCAGGTTTATTTTGTGAGTTGGGCTTAGCAATTTAGCCATGACTCTTCCCCTTGACGTGTGCACCCGCCATAATTGGGTTCCCTTCGAGCGTATGCCGTGACGCACATGCACCCGGAATCGGGGCAGCGTTATTATTTATCAAGGAAACACGGTCCTAGAAAATTCCAAGGAGGTGTATTATTCTTTATTAAGCAAACATGCAAGGAGGGCAATCATGCATTCTCTTTTTTTGTCTCTTGTTTGTCTCTTTTTCTTTTTCTCTTTTTTTTTGTAAGAACATACTGTCGTTACGTATAAGTGTAGTGGTAGTAAAAGGTATTAGGGGAGCAGACCATGAAGGGCCGAAATTGGGGAAGCAGGCAATGAGAGCCAGAACTGAGAAGCGGGCCGCAAGAGCCGAAATTAGGAAGCGGGCTACTAGAGCCAAAGATCGGGGAAGTAAGTTACGGGAGCCAAAGGGAAGCAGGCTACGAGAGCCAGAACTGGGAAGCAGGCTACAAGAGCCAAAGGTTGGCAGGCTACGAGAGCCAGAATTGGGAAGCGAGCTGTAAGAGCCGAAGATATTGGGAAGCGGGCTACGAGAGCCGAAGATAAAGGTCTCTTTTTTGTTCTCTGGTCGGGGAAGGATCCGAACCAGAGTAAAAGGATCTCTTTAATTCTGTGGCCGGGGGAAGGATCCGAACCAGAGTGGGAGGTTGATTCTTTGATTCTCTGGTCGGGGCAGGCTCCAAACCAAAGTGAAAGGTCGATTCTTTGATTCTCTGGTCGGAGAAGGATCCGAACCAAAGTGAAAGGTTGATTCTTTGATTCTCTGGCCGGGGAAGGACCCGAACCAAAGTGAAAGGTTCATTCTTGATTCTCTGGCCGGGGAAGGACCCGAACCAAAGTGAAAGGTTGATTCTTTAATTCTCTGGTCGGGAAATGATCCGAACCAAAGTGAAAGATTTATTCTTTTTTTATTGGGAAGCAGTCGGCTAGGATCCGATAATGGGGTAGCTGTCGGCTAGGAGCCAATGATGAGTGAAGCAGTTATCGGCTCAGGGGCCGATGATTGGATAGTTGTTGGCTCGGAGGCCGATGGTGGGATATCTGTCGGTGTAATGCCCCGTCGGCGGGAGGTTTAGTCGGTTTAACGCCCCGTCGGCGGATGGTTTTGTCGGTTTAACGTCCCGTCGGCGAAAGGGTTTTATCGGTTTAACACCCCGTCGGCGGAAGGTTTAGTCGGTTTAACGCCCCGTCGGCGAAAGGTTTAGTCGGTTTAACGCCCCGTCGGTGAGATGGTTTAGTCAGTTTAATGCCCCGCAGGCGAAAGGGTTTTATCGGTTTAACGCCCCGTCGGCGGAAGGTTTAGTCGGTTTAACGCCCCGTCGGCAAAAGGGTTTTATCGGTTTAACACCCCGTCGGCGGAAGGTTTAGTCGGTTTAACGCCCCGTCGATGAGATGGTATAGTCAGTTTAACGCCCCGTCGGCGAGATGGTTTAGTCAGTTTAACGCCCCGCAGGCGAAAGGGTTTTATCGGTTTAACGCCCCGTCGGCGGAAGGTTTAGTCGGTTTAACGCCCCGTCGGCAAAAGGGTTTTATCGGTTTAACGCCCCGTCGGCAGAAGGTTTAGTTGGTTTAACGCCCCGTCGGCAAGATGGTTTAGTCGGTTTAACGCCCCGCAGGCGAAAGGGTTTTATTGGTTTAACGCCCCGTCGGCGGAAGGTTTAGTCGGTTTAACGCCCCGTCGGCAAGATAGTTTAGTCGGTTTAACGCCCCGCAGGCGAAAGGTTTAGTCGGTTTAACGCCCCGTCGGCGGAAGGTTTAGTTGGTTTCTATTTGTTGGATGGCTGAAGGTCGGAGGTAAAAGACCATGTGTGCCTCGTGACTCTTCTTTCTCTTCTTTTCTTCTTCTTTTGTGAGGAGAGACGGGTGCAGGGACCATGTTTGCCTCATGTGTCTTTTCTTTCTTCTTCTTTTCTTCTTTTGTGCGATGAGGCGGGCTCGAAGACCGTGTTCGCCCCATGTGTCTTTTCTTTCTTCTTCTTTTCTTCTTTTGTGCGATGAGGCGGGCTCGAAGACCACGTCTGCCTCATATGTCTTTTCTTCCTTTTCTTCTCTTCTTTTGTGTGATGAGGCGGGCTCGACGACCACGTCTGCCTCATGTGTCTTTTCTTCCTATTCTTCTCTTCTTTTGTGTGATGAGACGGGCTCGACGACCACATCTGCCTCATGCGTGTCTTTTTCTTTATTCTACTCTTCTTTTCTCATTAATGCTTCCACGCTGGAGTGTATTTCTCTTAACGTGCCCCCAGGTTAGGGTGTACCTCTTCTTCTATGCCCCCAAGCAGGGTGTATTCTCTCATGGCTTCTAGGCCCCCAGATGGGGTGTAACTTCTGCTTCTTATGCCCCCAGAGCAGGGTATACTTCTCTTCATTTTTTTTCGGTACAGGGTGTATTTTCTGCTTCTTATGCCCCCAGGCGGGGTGTATGTTTCTCTTCATCTTCCCCCGGCACAGGGTGTATTTTCTGCTTCTTATGCCCCCAGGCGGGGTGTATGTTTCTCTTCAAATGCCCCTAGAGTAGGGGCGTGTGTTCTTCTTTTCTTATGCACCCAAGGCAGGATGGGTTTCTTCTTTACGTACCCCCGATTCGGGGTGTAACTTCATGCTTCTTATGCCCCCAGGACGGGGCGGATTTTGCTTCTTTGCTTCTGTGCCACCATGGCGGGGTGTATTTGCTTCTTGTGCACTCTGGGCATAGTGTGTTGTTTATTTTTTTTATGCCCCCAGGCCGGGGTGTGTTTCTCTTTTTGTGCACCCAAGGCAGGGCATGTGTTTCTTTCTTCGTGTGCCCCCTAGGCCGGGGTGAGCTCTTGTTTTGTATTCCGCATGGCGGGGTATGGTCTTTGCTTCTTCTGCCCCCATAGAAGGGTGTAGTTCTTCTTCGAGTGCCCCTAAACCGGGGTAGGTTCTTCTGCTTCTTCTGCCCCAGGGTGGGGCATATTTTTCTTTGTATTCCCCTAAGCTGGGGTGTGTTTTTGTTTCATATGCCCCCATATCGGGGTATATTTCTCTTGCAGATACCCCTGAACCGGGGTGTATTCTTTGTCTCATATGTCCCCCGAGTCGGGGTGTGCTTTGCTTCTTGTGCACCCCAGGCAGAGGGTATTCTGCTTCTTCTACCCCTCAAGGCCGGGTGTGTGTCGTTTCATATATCCCTAGAGCGGGCATAGTTTCTTCTTCAAACGCCCCTAGGTTGGGGTGTAACTTTTGTTTTGTGCGTGCCCCCGAGTCAGGGTGGATTCTTCTGCTTCTTCGACCCCAAAGAGCGATATATTTCTCTTCATGTTCCCCTAAGCCGGGGTATAAACTTTGCTTTATGCGCCCCCCCAAGTCGGGGTGGATTATCTTCATGTGCCCCCGAGCCGAGGTGTATCCTTTTCTTCTTATGCCCCAGAGCGGGGTGGATTCTTTTTTTTTTCCTACCCCGACACACTGGGGGTTGTTTGCTTCTCGTGCACTCAAGGTGGGGTGTATTGTTGCTTTGATGCCCGCAAGGTGGGGTGTATTGTTGCTTCTGATGCCCCCAAGGTGGGGTGTACATTTATTCTTCAGATCCCCGTAAGTTGGGGTGCGTTATTTAAGGCTTCTATGCCCCCGTGGCGGGGTACAGTTCTCTTCACGTGCCCCCAGGCCGGGGTGTGTTCTTTATAGCTTTTGTGCCCCCAGGCGGGGTGTATTCTTTTGTGTCTTACACTCCTATGGCGGGGTGTATGAATGCTCTCTTCTAGATTCGTGGCCGTGCTCGGCCTCATTGCTACAAAGCATTCCCAGATAGGGGCAGCAGGAAGGTGGAACAGGCCCGGGTATGGCACCATGGACTTGGACCCTCCTAGAGTCGGGCGGGATGCCGGCCTTCTTCTTGTCCTTTTTGGTCGGCGATGCTTGCCAGTTTTTTTTATCCTTTCTTTTCTTCTCTTCTTTTTTTTGTAATAGACCAAAGGCGGGTGCGCAGGAGAGCGCTCACTCCCTCAGGGAGGGGATGAGTGGTTCGCTCCACCACATCAATCTCACAGTGGTAATCTTCGTTCAGCACGGATCCCGACGGACATGGCCGCACAACCCTATCTTGCCGATTCTTTCTCTTCCCCTTTTGTTTTCTCCTTTCTTCTTCTCATTTCTTCCTTCTATTCTTCTATTCTTCTATTCTTCTCTTTTTTTTGGAAAAGGGGATTTGATTTCCCCTCCCTCTCTTCTTTTCCTCTTCTCTTTTCTTTAGCGGCCTTCATAATTCCTGAAAGCTGCATATGCCTTGGAGTAGCATCCTTGGGGCCACAAAGACAATTGCGCCTAGTTCGGCTTTTCCCCCATAGGGCTGGCGAAGACAACACCTGCAATTCATCAAAGCAGACAAACATCGTTTATTAGGAGGCCATGAGGCCTCGAATCCCGGCGAAGAGATGAAGGGTGGTTTTAGTCCCACCGGGCGTGCCAGACTTGTGGACGCACTTTTTATTTAATAAAATCGTTGTTTATTTGTTTATTGGCGTTTATTAAGTGCGTGGGCGTGCCAGTCACAAAGTGACGATTTATTGTGCGCTCGATCTGACTAATCAGACGATTGTGTGGTTCGTGTCGGGACTGGAACCCGCCGCGCCGTAAAGGTCACGGCGTCATTTACATCCCCTCAGAGAGGGGAACACCCTTGATTAATCGCCGGGAAAAGGGGCCTCATGGCCGGAAAATTAGTTACGTAAAAAGTCTATTAGGAAACATTAAAATCCCCGTGCGAGGGTGAGAAGAAAGCATTCGAGATCATGTCGGTCGTGTGTTGACCATTTGATGTTCGGACGAGTGTCCGGCTTGTGAATCACGTAATCGTCACGAGAAAACCGGAGCATACGTATGCCGGGGGTACGACAAGTTTATTGTTCAAAGGGACAGGAGACATTCGGTTGAATCCCGGTTAGAGTGATCGGAAATCAGCGAGTTTATTGGCCCGGCGCGAGATCGAGTCAGGATCATTTCGGGGGCGCCTCCCGCGGTCGAAGTCGGGCTCGCGTGGGCATCATTAATATTTCCGGTGCCGAAGGACAGCGGGAAAGTGTCCCGGGACTAGATTCCGAAATAAAGATTTGTACAGAGATGGCCGATTATAGGCCTAGGATGTGGGTCAGGCGATGACCATGGTTGGGGCGAACCCGAGGTCCAAATGTGACTCACGAAGGTCTTATTGATATTCCCGAACGTAGGGTTCGGGGAAGACTAGAGCCGTCTCGTTCCATTCGGATTTGTCGGTCATACACGGACCATTTTATGTTCGGACAAAGGTCCGTATAGAAAACAAGACGGTGACGGGAGCGAATCCGTGTAAATGTCTGCCGTGAGTACGGCAAGTTTAGTGCAAGTGCGGGGCTAGATCCCGATATATATGTCGGTAACTAACGGACCATCCAGTATTCGGACGAGAGTCCGTATTCGAAGCATCGAAGACAACGACAAAGACACACGGATGTCTGCCGTAGGTGCGGCAAGTTTAATGTGGGTGCGGGATCGGATCCCGATGAAGATGGGTCAAGCTGATGATCTATTGGCCCGAGGTGGTTGCGGACTATGGCCATATCGGGGTTTCCGAGGACCACGTCTGATGCCACGGGGCGTCATTACTTTTCTTTTCACGCATAGTCTTGGGAAACGAAGGTTCCAAGGTATACGTGCATGTCGGTCACGGTCGGACCATTCATTGTTCGGACGCGAGTCCACGTTTGAAGCATCGAAGATGATGATAAAACCGTGCAAATGTCTACCGTAGACACGACGAGTTTAATGTGGGGTTGCGGGATTAGATCCCGGGAGAAGCGGGTCGAGTTAACGAACTATTGGCCCGGGATGTGTTCGGATCATGACCATGTCGGAGGCTCCGAGGTCCACGTCCGATACCACAAGGCATCATTGATTTTCTCTTTGCGCCAAGTCCGGGGGAGTGAATTGTTAAGTATGGAGCCCGAACTCGCCATCGTGCGCCCTCGCACGCGGATCGACCTGCGCGGTCAGGTCGCGGGGTTCGACCTGCCCGGTCAGGTCGTGGGGGTCAAGGGGGCAACGCCCCTTGCGGGGGTTTCCAGGGGCAGCGCCCCCGGAACAAAAATTTAATTATAGAAAGGTTATGGTGTTTCCTTCTATTCTTTTATTAGCATGATTGACCTTTCATTATTATTTTTGCTTGTTTTATTCCCCCTTTGTGTTAAGCAGGCGCGCCGGATAGAGGGAGTTCAGGGGGGTGCGCCGGTTAAGGGGCGCCGGTTTAAGGGAGTTCATGGGTGGGGCGCGCCGGTTAAGGGGCGCCGGTTTAAGGGAGTTCAAGGTTGGGGCGCGCCGGTTAAGGGGCGCCGGTTTAAGGGAGTTCATGGGTGGGGCGCGCCGGTTAAGGGGCGCCGGTTTAAGGGAGTTCAAGGTGTTGAAATGGGCGCGCCGTTTTAAGGTTCAAAGAGGGGGATGGGATTGTTAAATGCGTGATGTTAAACCGGCGCGGTGGAATAGTCACCGCGCCGTATTAAACTCTCCCGAGGGTTTATTGTTTTTGACTGTGTGTTTTCTTTTTCTTTCACCTGCAGGTTGGGTTAATGATCTGTTGTTGATTCATTTGGTGGATTAAGTTGGCAAGGAGGAAGTTTAGGCATTTAACTGTTCATTAGGGTGACTTAGCATGGATTTTAAGTGTTTCGTTCAAGGGGTTTGGTTCACATATTTTACTGTGTGTTGTTCTTGTTCTTGGAGGTGGTTTGTTCGTTTGTTCTTGAGTGCTCTTAATCCCCTGACGAAAATCGGGCAGCATCTCCCCTAGACCGGGGCTTGCCAGAGAGAAGCGAAGGCCACCAAACGGATTGCTCCGGGGTGACCCTCAAACATCGGAGTGGCCTTACGGCGGTCCGAACCCATGTGTGAGTGTGGAGCACTCGAGGACTAGCCTTCAAGAGCGACCACTACTCACGGGCGATGAATCTTTGGCGTGGGACGAATGTGTGCCATGAGAGGCCATGAATGTTCATCCCCTGACGGACTCCTTCGAAGGCCATGCTATGGAGAAGCAAGCTTCGAAGGGCCTGGATGAGGAGAAGGCAGAGAGAAAGAGAGGGAAGCAGGAGAACACCGTATGTTGTAAAAAGGGCTTTTCTTTTTATTCGTTTGCAAAAGGAAATAAATCGGGGAATTTACCCTAAAGCGAGAAAAGGGGAGAATACAATAGAGAGAAAGGAGGGAATACATTGATGGGGGAGGGGGGAACGGAGCACAAGCTCCTCCCCCTCCGAGCTCACCTCTCACTCTCACTCTCACTCTCCTCTCTTCTCTTCTCTTCTCTTCTCTTCTCCGGCACGGGGACGAAGCCTCTTCTTCTCTTCGGGTCGCCCTCTCTTCTCTTTTCAATCGCCTTTCAGGGGGGGGTTCGAGTCTCTCTCCTCCTCCCTCAACCTTTTCTTCTCCAATGGAGCAGGTAGAGTATATATGGAACAGACAGTGGGGGAGATAACTCCCGCCACCTCTGCCTTGTTCGCAACAACATTGTTGTTGTGCTGGATGATGCTGATTCGTGGAGTACACTGGCGTTCGTCCGAGGACGGGACGTTCGCGGGTTTGCCAGGAGGATCTGCTGCTGCTGCCACCACTGCCATTTTGCTGTCGAACGGGGTGAAGGCATGGCTTCAAAACATTAAATGCTCTCTGCACACCGCATTTAAACAAAACAGAGCATCGGCATGCCGACGGGACAGGATGGGGTTAAATCGGCGCGGGGGAATAGTGACCACGCCGGATTAAAGCTTTTCAAGGGGGCCACGCCGTGTAAGCATTGCACGGGGGTGGCATTTCCTTCAAATGAGCGCGTCGGGTAAACTGTGCATAAGGTGGCGCCGTATTAACCTTCAAAGGGGTGGCCTCTTCAACAGTGAGTGTGCCGTTTTAACACAAAGCAAGTGGAGCTCGTATTAGAGCATGAAATGGGGGCGCGCCGTTTCAACAAGGGGGCGCGCCGTTTTAAGGCCCTTCCGCGCCGTTTTAAGCACCGAACGGATTCTTTCCGAAGTCGAGGCCGTTTATATGAATGTTGGCATTCCCAGAATGTTCCGGTTGCATTGCATGGCTTCCACAATTTTCTGTTCGCAGCCTCCGGGACTCGGTCCCAGACTTTGCGTGACTTTCGGTGCAAGTTGAGCCTGTGCCGGAGTTCCCGGCTCTTCCTTGATTCAGCTCTCGGCACGGCCGGCTGTAGAGCTGTGGCAGTATCTTCCACCCGGGGGCTCCCTCATCGGCTAGCAGACCACCAAGTGAGTTCTCACCTTGGTCGGACGAGGCATGAGGCTTATTCGGCATTTCCGTCTTTCACTCGCGCTCGAATGTGTAGACGCGATTGTCGCCATGATCATCATTGTCATTTTTTGGTGTCCACAATGGCTAAGCTGTATTGCCCAGCGGAAGTAAGCTGTGATGCTCAGCTGATGTAGGCAAGCTGTGAGGCCCAGCTGTTAAGCTGTGTATCAGCGGAATCCACACTCTGGTTGATGTGTGGGGTGGACGTAGGTCTGCGGACCGAACCACCTAAAAATTCTTCGTCCACTGTGGTTTGATTGTCATATCAGATTCTGCTAGATGATTGCTTAGGCTCGATCTATCTTCATATGTCCATTGAGCTCATTGATTGCACGTCTACTATTTGATTGAACACTGTGAGCGACGTCACGCGGTTCGGGGAGCAGAGAAGACGCGGAGCGCGTGGGCTCCTCTTTTGTTTGCTGCAACACAGAAATAAAAGAAAAGAGAGAATGGGCCACCACGGGAGATTGCTCCGACGGGGCGAGCGGGACAAATGTAATATAGCAAGATATGGGGGTTAAACGGCCATAGCGGGAAGTGACTCGCCGCGACCTCGGGGGGACGGGAATGGTGCAGAAATTAAATAGCAAGAATTGAAACGGCCATTGGGGAAGTGACTCGCCGCGGCCTCGAGAATATGAGCAGATAAGAAGATAACAGAATATAAAGAGAATATAAAGAGCGAGATTTTAAACGGCCATTGGGGAAGTGACTCGCCGCGGCCTCGAGAATATGAATAGATAAGAATATAACAGAATATAAAGAGAATAAAAGAGCGGGAATTTAAACGGCTATTGGGGAAGTGACTCACCGCGGCCTCGAGAACATGAATAGATAAGAATATAACATATAAGAATGGGAATTTAAACGGCCATTGGGGAAGTGACTCGCCGCGGCCTCGAGAACATGAATAGATAAGAATTAACATATAAGAACGGGAATTTAAACGGCCATTGGGGAAGTGACTCGCCGCGGCCTCGAGAACAAGATGTGATCGCCAGGGGCCAAAAGACCCCAAAATAAAGAAAGTGATCGCGCCTACCTCAAGAGCGGGAGATGACGGGTTGCTTCTTCCTCCCCCTTCGGCCGGCCGACGGAGAGGGCTTTCCTTGGTTACCCTTGCAAAACAGTAGATAATAAATGAACGGAATTAGAAAATGGCAGTGTAGTAACAATTCCTTGCAATAAAAGTAATGAGATCGTGACCTGACACACACCTGGTTGGTGTGGTTTTAAACCCCTCTCGGACTAGAGTAGGAGGAAAATGCGATGATGAATGCAAGAAGTATGCAAGAGACGGCGCCCTTATGTAGGGAGATAGAGGATGCAGTATGATGAATGTAAAGAATTATGGAGAAAAAGGGGAAGAAAAGGCTTATTGGAGGAGCCGAGGGTGAGATCCGGCGGAGCTCCGGCAGCGTAGGGACGACGTGGAAGCGCGGTGGATGAAGACGACCTTCCTCTCGCGAGCGTGGGCACCCGAGAAGCCGGCAGAACCTCCACCTACAAAAGACCCCATGGGTTAGAAATGACTCCGTAGCCTCTGGGCTCCGGCAGCCTATCGGATCTCTTCGAAGCTCCTCCAGAACTGAGGGGGTGGGCCTCTATTTATAGGGCTCCGGAGGGTGGAGGCGTCCAGGACCCTGGACACCTCCATCAGGGCCGAACTAATATTTTATTCTATTTTTATTTATTTTTTTAGAATATTTTTGTGGGGGCATCCAAGGCCCCGGACGCCTCCAATAGGTCCACCGAACCCCACCGACGGCCGCACGCGGTTTGGCACAACGCGTGGTTTTGTGAGCGGCGCCTCGTGATTTGAAAATGAGCGCGTCCAGACGTCTGGACGTCTCCATAATTTAGATTTTTTCACACACGACAAACCGTCGTTCGGTGGCCGGCGCCCGTGAGGGAGTTGATGGAGGCGTCCAGAGGCCTGGACGCCTCTAAGAAAATATTTTTTATTATTGTTTTGTTTTTCTATGCCAAAGCTAGCATTTTATATTTTATATTTTTGTTTTTATGGAGGCGTCCAGGGGCCTGGACGCCTCCATTAATATATTATTTTTTATTTGGTTTTTGGTTTATTTGAAAATAAATTAAAAGAATGGGGGCGTCCAGGGGCCTGGACGCCCCCAAAAAGACCCACCCGGATCCTCGGACAAGATGTTGGCGGCTGCCCGGCAGACACCCTTCTTGGTTCCGGAACCTCCTGATGCGTCTGACTGGTGTTGATGCCGTCCGAATGCCGTGACGAGACGATTCCGGATGCCGAAAAGGGCGGAAGAAGACTCAAGAAAAGGAAGCACTCAAGTGATTCAAAACGCGTAAGCCGTCGCGGGGCGTTGTATAGTGATATGAGACTTTCTCAGGAGACGTCAGGAATAGCGTGTCTACAGCTGCCCCGCCTTGGCATCTGCTTTGCAAAGGAGCGACACGTAGTGGAATGGTTTCGAAGTGGAGTGAAATGAAGTGGGAGCGGACTGATAATTTGATGCCAAGGTGTGATGAGACACGCTTTTGACGTTATTGTCTGGAATCTTTCCTGAAGTTTCAATGAGGCGACCTTGAAGGAGGTCTTTCAAGTCTTGACGGTTGCTTGGACGGAGATCAAATAAGGGAGGGTGAGATGTGCACTCAGGCACGAAAATAAAGGAGACCAACTTCTCGGTGTGAAAGTACCTGGGTCATAAACCTGCAGGTTTCACCTTTGGGGAGCAGTTACCAGCCAATGTGGAAGTGCTGCGGCCAAGATGGGTCAAACAAGGTAAAAAGCAAAGGAATATCTGAGGGTCTGTCCAAACAAAGGTCTCCTCTGGAAGGGCTGCGTAGGGCCGTGTCAAGGAAACTCAGTATTTCATTCGGAATGGAATATCTCATATTTGCAAGAATTGGAGCACAACGGCTTTCACGATCGAATCACTTGGATGATCTTCCGTAATAAATCAAAGTCCTATATGAATGCATGCTGGGCTTAAAGAAAAATTTAAAACAAACTAAAATAGAAAATAGCCAAGGATAATATTGTCAACTTGTCAAGAATGGGTCAGGATACCGATCCGGTGAGTCGATACTGGGCTGGGGCCCGTTTATCCGCGCACCAACTCACTGAATGGAACCGTAGTCCCCATGCTACCACAAGTTAACGGCCTATCCGTACAACCCAAATTCTTCCGGGATCATCACTATTTTTGTTGAAGGGGAACTCAAATCCCAGATTTGTTCGGGCCGCAAGGTCCTTGACAAGTTCTAGTAGCGTAGGTATCATATACTACGATGCATGACATGGTGGGACCAACCATTGAAAGGTGGGACAGGAGATAGGACAAAGACGTCCGTTAGTAAAACCTGCACAGGCCAGCATGGATTAATAACATCAGAAAGTAACAGAATCGTAACAGAATCGCACCACAATGGAAAGGAGATTTAGCCAAAATCCTGACATTGACCGCTGATGTGACATGTTCCGTCCTGTAGCGCCCTACCCATCCTATAAGAACTCCCCTTAGGCTAGTTCATTCAAAAGCATCAAGGTGGGTTTTGGAAGCTCAGGAGAGGAAAGAGAGGAGAATCTAGAGATTTCAGGATGGAAGGAGAGACTTCCCGCGTTATCAAGAGGAGCAGGCCTAGCAGCGAGATCAGGCGACTCTCCGACCTCGAGGGTCATTTGAGTGGGACGATCATGTCGCATATAGTAAGCTGATTCTTTTCAAATTTCTCCACGTGAACCTTCTTCTTACTTCCTTCATTTCTTCTTTTTTTCTTTTCTCTTCTAGCCATATCCACTCTTCCCAGGCCCGAGGAAGTTTTCCAAACTGCCATGGCTTTCAAAGCTAACTTCCAACATCTCCATCGGCATGAGGGCCATACTCTCGAAGTGGCATCTGCAGGGGCTCCTTATTCACCCCAAACATTACAAGAAGATTCGTATGGACTGGGCGGCTATGGGCGCACTAGTGGAGATCTGGCATCCCCAGACCCACACTTTTATCTTCCCGACCTTCGAGGTGACCATCCTCCTCGAGGAGGAGGAACTTCTGCTCGGATTGAAGAAATTCAAGAGTGACGGGAAGGTGAAGGCTATATAGATGCTGACACGGGGGACTTCCGAAAGCGTCCTTGGAAGCTTCATGCCGCCCGACGCAGCCCGAAAGGTTCGTACTCAAAAGGGAATTGATTTGCAAAAGCTCGCGGAATGGGTCATGGAGGCCCTGAGAGGGTCACCAGACGATGACTATTTGGAGGGAATCATGAAAGGGTTCACCATTTATCTGGCGGGTGCTCTCTTGTTTCCTTATACCGACAACATGGTGGAGGAAGACCAACTGAGTGCTATCTGCGGGATCTGGCGTGGAAAGAGGGTGGGACCCACTGTCCTTGCCTACCTGTATAGTGGCCTTACTGCCTCGAGCATGGGTAAGCCTCCGTTTGGTTGCGCACTTGTCCTGAGTTGCTGGCTGGATTTGCATTTCAAGTTTGATCACCGTGAGGGAATGCCAACCGCTTCGAAGCTCTTCCAACAAAGCCCTCTTCATCACATAGCCGACGTGTTAGGCTTCGGTGGTACTGTTGTAGCGACCCCGATTCTGGATACCCGGTGCACCCGGTATAAATACCGAATACACGTGATACCACATGGGATCCGCGAGGCCTCCCAAGCGCGGGAAAGCGCCGAAGGGAAAAAGGAGTGTGTGGAATACATTGAAGCCAGCAGATATAACAGTAAGCAATTAAATTTCATTACAATGGATTGCTAAAGTAGCAGAAATAAAATTACATTTTCATTAATAATTTCAACAATTACAATTATACCCCAGAGTCAAGTCCTAAGGAAAGACAACAAGTACAGTCTGACAGAAAAGAAACATACACAGAAGTCGGGAGAAGCCCGACCCAGAAGCGTCCACTGACGACTTACACTGCGCCACAAGTGTCATGTCACTCAAGGACAAGACACACCAAGAACCAGGTCCGAGGAACAACAGTTCCAAGGAAACATGGTACCACAGCACGAAACTACAGCACCAACTGCGAGTGACTAGTCAGGGCCACGCCCGTCGGCGCAAGTCCCCAGTCCCTGACCACGTGTGCACACACCGACCTCTACCTAGGTCAGGCCTCTAGCTAGTATTCCCCTCGGTAGGACGCTACCGTTGGCCGGGGCCTACAGAACTAGCTTAAGAACCGTACGTACCAAACGCAACAGGAAAACCCCTCCACCACTCCCGGTGGGTCGGCAAGAGCCTAGGGCTACAACTAGTGGAGGCTCACAAGGCACAGACTCAAAAACACAGGTGCTAAAGCACAGAGAGTCTAAGAAAGACCCGTCTCGTGCATCACAAAGCACCATGGCAGCTAAACAATCGCCAACCGACTCAGGACCAGGCAACTAGACCTACGACGTAACGATCCCTGAGTCGAATGACTCAAAGGCAAGATCGTCACAGGCAGCGAAACAAGCCACCAATCGGTCTAATCCTAAGCCAGCAAAACAACGCTCCGCAGAAAACGACACACGGAGACCTGAGGGAAACACCAAGAACCCTCAGCACACCTGGACACGTAAACCGAGGTAAGGCAACACCTCGAGGCATCCAGAAGCAGTGTCTCGAGCCGGACGCAACCATCGAGACACACACACACACAAGGCCACATGTCAACCACTGGGTCACACCGGGTTGACCTGAACCCAACAACAATACAAGCAAAAGTAGGATAAACAATCCTATCGCAAGTAAGAAGACTCCTGGCCACCTTACAACGTAGTCTTTAGCCCTCATAGGACGTCAAGAAACATCCACGGGATAACGGGCAGACCACAAGGCCAAGCCAAGACACACAGGAATCAACGGGCGGAAAACAAAGGCACAAGGAATGCAACGCACCAGCCTTAGACCGCTACAAGCAAGCGACGGTCTAGCCTAGGGCCGTTACTTCCCAAACAACGGACGGGAATCAATCCGTCACACACACCACCCTGACAAACCTACAAAACCACACTAAAGCCAAGTAACGCACAACACCAGGCGCGTTACAACCAAACGACGCACGGGGGTAGGCGCGTTATTCTCAACGTGCACAGCCACCCTCAACCAAAGCGAAGTAACGCGCAATGTCAGGCGCGTTACAACCAAACGACGCGGCAGGGGAGGGGCGTCAGAGCCAAATGACGCACGGGGGGAGGCGCGTTACTCTCAACGTGCACAGCCACCCTCAACCCAGCACAAAACAACAAACGACGGCCAGGAGCAGACGCGTTGTTCCACAACGACGCATGGGGGCACAACCGCTACATCCAACGGGCACAACCACCCAAGCTCGGCCAAAACAGAATGTAACAGCCAGGGGCAGGCGCGTTACACTCAAACAACGCACGGGGGCACGACCGCTGGAGGCACCGCCTCAACAGGTCAAACGTCGGTCAAACAGCAAGTAACGGCAAGGACCAGGCGCGTCACTTTCCTCTAACGCGCTGGGTCAAGCGCGTTAGATCAACCGACTCAACCCCAAAACAAAACGACAAAAAGGAAGTAACGTGCTAACCTAGGCGCTTTACAAGGAAACGACGCGCCACCCTAGGGCCGTCACATTCCCAAAAGCCTGAAAACTCAAAAATGCCTAATCAAATGGCGGTCTATCGTAGGGCCGTCAGAGCCAAGTAACGGCCACTGAAACGACCGCTACATCGGTCACGGCGGGAAAATAGAAGAACGGCCAAACAGGCCCATTCCACGCCCCATTCACGCCGAAACGCAGGGGAAACAAACCACAACGACGAATAACAACATCAGGGGACAAAAACTCCCACATGCAAGCTCAAAAACGCACGATCTGGGCGATTCCAACGAATCCACCCAAAGTGGGTCACCGAGGTTCACGGGCTTCTACCGGCCTCGAATGAACACCAAACCACACGAAACTCACGTGGACGGGATCCTAACATCCCTGCGGTTAGTTAGAAGCTAACTACGCCGCAAACGGTCGCCGTTTATAGGCCGACCCTAAAAACCACGAAAATCACGGTTTAGGCAAACCAAGCCCAAACTCGACCGTTTCCTAGCAGAACGCCGTGCAATGGCAGGGAAAACGGAGAGGACGAAGTAAGGATCAGTCACCCTACCTCCACCGAAGAAACCATGCCCCGAAGGGACTAAACCACGCCGAAATCCACTCACGAACCGATTTCACCGGCTTTGAATCCACCGTTCGGGATCGCGCCAGAATCGATCTGATCCTTGCTCCATCGCGCACCTCGACAACTCCACGGCCTCGCCACCTCGCCCACGATCGCCTCCGTCTGCAGGCGGATCCGGAAAGGGGAGAGAACGAGAGAGAACGGGAGAGAGAGAGAGGAACGGCGAATGAGAAGGAGGAGAGAGGAAAGGAAAAGAAAATGAAAGAAATTAGGAAATTTTCCTAATTTCTGAAAATTCCGAAAATGCGCCGAAAATGCACAAATTCAGAAAAATATGCAAAAATAGTCGAAACGACCGGCTCGAAGAGTACTTCGTCGCTGTAGCATTCACGAGTTTGAGAATTGACAAACAAACTCACCGTAGGGTTCCGTAACTAGTACGAGAGAAAAACCCACACGGCTCGTCAAACTCACTCGAAAGCCACAAAAGCGAACCGAAACTCAACGAAACCAATCCGAAACAGATCCGAAAGATCAAACGAAGATCCAACAAGACCTGCAAAGGATCCAGCAAAGATCCAGCAAAGATCCAGGGCATTACATCCTCCCCTCCTTTAAGAAATTTCGCCCTCGAAATTAAGGACTAACAAAGGAGAAGCAGGGAAGAACAACCCTACAACACAACCACGAAAAATGACACAAATCTCGAGAAAACACAGCTCAGAGGAACACTGTCAGACCACTATTACAGGTACACACTCAGCTTCCAAGACAGCAAGTCAACAGCACGAGTATGGCACCAAAGTGAACACATCTGACACCTCCGAAGCAAAGGCAACGTCGCTCACGTCTCACCAGGAACGGAGACACGACTGCCACAACAATCGATAACTAACACCGAGAAACACAATGACAGCACGGCAAGCGGCAGCTTATACAAGGAGACACAGTCCTCACAGCTGACAGCTAGCAACATCATCGGCTCCAGTGCCAAAGGCAACAGGGAACGCCTGGCACACAGGACACCAACGACAACAACACCACTGGACCAGAAACACAATCAAGTCAGCACTCACTCAGATATCACATCTGATTAAGTCGCAAGCTAACTCTACCCAAGAGAAAGGGAGTACAGCAAGCTAACTGACAACACAATGGTCCAAGACAAGAACACAAAATCATAAAGAAACAACGCCAAAACAACACAACGGCCACCTGCAGGATTCCAGCTCCGCACAACACACAGAGCCAAGGAACACAACTGCAAGCAGGGTCACATCAAGGCACAGGAACAGCTGAGCACACGACCACAAGAGACAGGTCACGCATCAGACTGCTCACCAAGAGAAGACCCACAACAACGAGAAACGACAATACTCTCAGGGAACGCATCTCAAGGACCACCAACACGCCTCGAGAGCACAACACCAAAGAAAGAAATGCAGAGCAAAGGGTACTCAATCAGCAGGAAATGCCGACAAATTCCCCAACACTCGCAAATGCCAATGCCAACACTAGAAAATCACAAACAATGGCACGGCAACAGACAAAGTCAAGGCACGAGAAGCCAAGACGAAGTCACATCGAGAAAGAACGAACCTCTCGACGAGTGGGTAGCCAACCCACACACTTCCGCTGCACTCTCAACAACGCGCACAGGCAATAGAACAGCACCGGTAATCGCATCTCAGCACACACCAGGCGTCATCGCAATCAACAAAGACCGCAATTAACACGCCACGAGCACCGATCTCGCGAACAACCGATCACAAGGAGCCTAAGTGCAACAAAGGAAGAGCACCAGCTTCAGCACAAAACACGCGGAAAGAGCCAATCTCAGTTTACCTTTACGTCCTGGAACAACAAATGAGCCTTCACAACACATCGACCGCTGGACACGGCACGACAATTACGGTACACGATAGCTCTTAACACCATTACGGAGTCCAAAGCCAAGCAACCGTATAACAAGGAGCAGATCATGCTTAAAACAAGGTTGTCCACACTTAAGCAGACACAGGACAAAGGCAACACCAAGACAGCAATTCCAAGGCTCACCTCGAAAAAGCTTCACCAAGAAGAACGAGAGGCAACAAGCTCGACAACAACAGCTCACCAGGAAGGGAAAATCCTAGGTTCGCTCGAGCAACTTCTCAATCGAGGCAACACAAAAATCGAGACAACCGAAACAACGATGCATCAGGAGCTACACAGACTCAAGCTGGGACAACCAAAGCAACGTAAGAACGTGCATGGCCATCACACCAACGCTAAAAGTCATAAGCCACCTGAGCAAAATCACAGAAAACAGCTCGAACAATGCACTGCAGGTTCATGCCAACCGACAAACACTGCCAAGTGCAACATGATCGAGACAACTTCAAAACCGAACGAAGCACCTCGTCACACCCAGACGAGAGCAAAACCATCTCGTACAGCGCCAACAAAGCATGTACAAGACCACACACGAGAAAACAACGCAACACCTACGCCAGCAAGAGACTGTACTGGACCTTACGGACTCTGGTAACTGTATATCTGGATTTCCAGGTATTTCACAAGACAATGCTCTGATAGCTCAGAAAAGAAACTCCGAACATCTCAGAACACTGCTCTGATACCAACTGTAGCGACCCGGATTCCGGATACCCGGTGCACCCGGTATAAATACCGAATACACGTGATACCACATGGGACCCGCGAGGCCTCCCAAGCGCGGGAAAGCGCTGAAGGGAAAAAGGAGTGTGTGGAATACATTGAAGCCAGCAGATATAACAGTAAGCAATTAAATTTCATTACAATGGATTGCTAAAGTAGCAGAAATAAAATTACATTTTCATTAATAATTTCAACAATTACAATTATACCCCAGAGTCAAGTCCTAAGGAAAGACAACAAGTACAGTCTGACAGAAAAGAAACGTACACAGAAGTCGGGAGAAGCCCGACGCAGGTACAGCTGGCAGCTACAGCAAACGCGCACCTCCAAGAGCAGCAGAGGCAGACGGCGAAACCCACCTGAAAAGCAGGGGTGAGTCTCAACAGAAACTCAGTAGGGGTCACGCGGATCCCCACTGGAAAATGCACAGAGCAACGGAAGCAACTACGGAAACAGCAAGTGCAGCAAAGCAGGAAAAGCTACACTAAAAAGCTGTAAATAGACAGGGTACAGCAGGAGTAGGGAACAGGCTAAGAGCAGGGGGAGCTCAACAACAAAGAAGAGCGAGGCCGTAAAACACGGGACAACGGCCACCGAGGAGAACTCGGCACCCTAAGCTACTCCAAGCGGCAACAGACGGTCAACCCCAAACTCACACAATAGGGTAACCCAGTCCGATAGCCAAAGCAAAGGCGAAGGCAGACGCCGACGCCAAAAACACAGACAAAACACGACAGGAGACGTCGTGCACGCAGCCCCACGCATGACAAGAATGTCATGCCAACGACAGAACACTGACCTCGAGTACAGCCTCGAGAGGGTAACTCGCAAAGGTCACAGCGCACAAGAAAATGCGAGAGCCACAGCACCGAGTGACAGGAGCACCCTCCTCCCAGAAGAACAGCCAGAAGCGTCCACTGACGACTTACACTGCGCCACAAGTGTCATGTCACTCAAGGACAAGACACACCAAGAACCAGGTCCGAGGAACAACAGTTCCAAGGAAACATGGTACCACAGCACGAAACTACAGCACCAACTGCGAGTGACTAGTCAGGGCCACGCCCGTCGGCGCAAGTCCCCAGTCCCTGACCACGTGTGCACACACCGACCTCTACCTAGGTCAGGCCTCTAGCTAGTATTCCCCTCGGTAGGATGCTACCGTTGGCCGGGGCCTACGGAACTAGCTTAAGAACCGTACGTACCAAACGCAACAGGAAAACCCCTCCACCACTCCCGGTGGGTCGGCAAGAGCCTAGGGCTACAACTAGTGGAGGCTCACAAGGCACATACTCAAAAACACAGGTGCTAAAGCACAGACAGTCTAAGAAAGACCCGTCTCGTGCACCACAAAGCACCATGACAGCTAAACAACCGCCAACCGACTCAGGACCAGGCAACTAGACCTACGACGTAACAATCCCTGAGTCGAACGACTCAAAGGCAAGATCGTCACAAGCAGCGAAACAAGCCACCAATCGGTCTAATCCTAAGTCAGCAAAACAACGCTCCGCAGAAAACGACACACGGAGACCTGAGGGAAACACCAAGAACCCTCAGCACACCTGGACACGCAAATCGAGGTAAGGCAACACCTCGAGGCATCCAGAAGCAGTGTCTCGAGCCGGACGCAACCATCGAGACACACACACACAAGGCCACATGTCAACCACTGGGTCACACTGGGTTGACCTGAACCCAACAGCAATACAAGCAAAAGTAGGATAAACAATCCTATCGCAAGTAAGAAGACTCCTGGCCACCTTACAACGTAGTCTTTAGCCCTCATAGGACGTCAAGAAACATCCACGGGACAACGGGCAGACCACAAGGCCAAGCCAAGACACACAGGAATCAACGGGCGGAAAACAAAGGCACAAGGAATGCAACGCACCAGCCTTAGACCGCTACAAGCAAGCGACGGTCTAGCCTAGGGCCGTTACTTCCCAAACAACGGACGGGAATCAATCAGTCACACACACCACCCTGACAAACCTACAAAACCACACTAAAGCCAAGTAACGCACAACACCAGGCGCGTTACAACCAAACGACGCACGGGGGTAGGCGCGTTATTCTCAACGTGCACAGCCACCCTCAACCAAAGCGAAGTAACGCGCAACGTCAGGCGCGTTACAACCAAACGACGCGGCAGGGGAGGGGCGTCAGAGCCAAAAGACGCACGTGGGGAGGCGCGTTACTCTCAACGTGCACAGCCACCCTCAACCCAGCACAAAACAACAAACGACGGCCAGGAGCAGGCGTGTTGTACCACAACGACGCATGGGGGCACAACCGCTACATCCAACGGGCACAGCCACCCAAGCTCTGCCAAAACAGAATGTAACGGCCAGGGGCAGGCGCGTTACACTCAAACAACGCACGGGGGCACGACCGCTGGAGGCACCGCCTCAACAGGTCAAACGTCGGTCAAACAGCAAGTAACGGCCAGGACCAGGCGCGTCACTTTCCTCTAACGCGCTGGGTCAAGCGCGTTAGATCAACCGACTCAACCCCAAAACAAAACGACAAAAAGGTAGTAACGCGCTAACCTAGGCGCTTTACAAGGAAACGACGCGCCACCCTAGGGCCGTCACATTCCCAAAAGCCTGAAAACTCAAAAACGCCTAATCAAATGGCGGTCTATCGTAGGGCCGTCAGAGCCAAGTAACGGCCACTGAAACGACCGCTACATCGGTCACGGCGGTAAAACAGAGGAACGGCCAAACGGGCCCATTCCACGCCCCATTCACGCCGAAACGCAGGGGAAACAAACCACAACGACGAATAACAACATCAGGGGACAAAAACTCCCACATGCAACCTCAAAAACGCACGATCTGGGTGATTCCAACGAATCCACCCAAAGTGGGTCACCGAGGTTCCCGGGCTTCTACCGGCCTCGAATGAACACCAAACCACACGAAACTCACGTGGACGGGATCCTAACATCCCTGCGGTTAGTTAGAAGCTAACTACGCCGCAAACGGTCGTCGTTTACCGGCCGACCCTAAAAACCACGAAAATCACGGTTTAGGCAAACCAAGCCCAAACTCGACCATTTCCTAGCCGAACGCCGTGCAATGGCAGGGAAAACGGAGAGGACGAAGTAAGGATCAGTCACCCTACCTCCACCGAAGAAACCGTGCCCCGAAGGGACTAAACCACGTCGAAATCCACTCGCGAACTGATTTCACCGGCTTTGAATCCACCATTCGGGATCGCGCCAGAATCGATCCGATCCTTGCTCCATCGCGCACCTCGACAACTCCACGGCCTCGCCACCTCGCCCACGATCGCCTCCGTCTGCAGCCGGATCCGGAAAGGGGAGAGAACGAGAGAGAACGGGAGAGAGAGAGAGGAACGGCGAATGAGAAGGAGGAGAGAGGAAAGGAAAAGAAAATGAAAGAAATTAAGAAATTTTCCTAATTTTTGAAAATTTCAAAAATGCGCCGAAAATGCATAAATTCAGAAAAATACGCAAAAATAGTCGAAACGACCGGCTCGAAGAGTACTTCGTCGCTACAGCATTCACGAGTTCGAGAATTGACAAACAAACTCACCGTAGGGTTCCGTAACTAGTACGAGAGAAAAACCCACACGGCTCGTCAAACTCACTCGGAAGCCACAAAAGCGAACCGAAACTCAACGAAACCAATCCGAAATAGATCCGAAAGATCCAACGAAGATCCAACAAGACCTACAAAGGATCCAACAAAGATCCACCAAAGATCCAGGGCATTACAACTGTAGTGAACCGCGTTCCGTGGCTAAAGAGACGTGAAGACTGGTGGTCTCACTTCCGCATCGTGACACAAAGCTTCTTCACTTGCACACCGGCATGTTTGCTTTCGATTGATATGCTCGTGAGGCCTTCTCTCGAAGTTAATCTTCAACTGATCGGCGCGACCGAGTTCGTCCTTTATAATGCGCATCGGTGCTGCCTCCAGATTGGCATTCCATGCCATTCGTTCCCACCACCGACTGGCATCATTCCTTTGAAGAAGAGAGAGTTGGGCACTGAAGCGGATGCGAAGGAAGCGAAGGCCGTCAAAGCACCCTGGAAGACAAGTGTTGCGGGAAAGGCCTTAGCGCATGTGGGGGAAGAATGCGAGCTGTGGAGGGCTTATGTAACCGAACTGGGGAAGTTAAGGCCTAAGGCGCCTAAGCCGCTGATGTAGCTCGTTCTGCTTTCTGATGGAATAAAATCTGGCATTTTGATGTTTTGGACCAGTTCCCTTTGTTATGATTTTTATTTTTCCATTTTTCTATTTTTATGTTTTCTTTCTTTTTATGTACCTATTTATTCACAATATGATCATATGTAAATATATATATTAAAAAAATATATATTTTTTTAATGGGGGCGTCCAGGGGCCTGGATGCCTCCAATTTTTTTTATTTTTTTATTTATTATTTTTTTTATTTTGGGGGCGTCCAGGCGCTTGGACGGCCCTATATTTTCCTTTTATTATTTTTTTTGAATTTTGTTTGGGGGCGTCCCGGCACCTGGACGCCCCTAATTTTTTTTGAATTTTTGAAAAAAAAGAAAAAAATGGGTTTTTCTTATATAAGGGGGGCCTCACCCCCCTTTCACTTCTACTGTTCATTCTGACGACTAGTTCACCCTAAACGACCCATTCCCAATTCCAATGGAGCAAGGAGGCCCGAGCCAGGGTGGGGAGAAGCGGAAACGACGGGCTCGTCGTCCGAGGAGGCTGAGAGATGACGCCGAGGAGGCTGCCGTGGCGGAGAAGATTGCCGTGGAGGAGGAGGCTCCTCTTTTGGCTGTGGAGGACCCTGCGGGCGCTGGTGACGCGGGAGAGGACGAGCACGATCCGGTAAGCCCCTTAGACTTCCATTCTATTGGTTCACTGGGCTAAACGGGCGGACGAGAGGCTGTGTGGAGAACGCCGGGGAGTGAGGGAAGGAGGCGTCCAGGGCCCTGGACGCCTCCATATTTTCTTTTTTTCTTTTTTATTTATTTATTTATGTAAATAATAAAAATAGAATTAAAAATAAGGAGGCGTCCAGGGCTTGGGACGCCTCCATGATAATATATATATATTTTTATTTATTTTTGTTTTGGTTTTTGGGTTTTTCTAAAAATAAAATAAAGAAAATGTAAAGGAGGCGTCCAGGGTGTTGGACGCCTCCAAAAAAACATAAATATTTTTTAAAAATAAAAAATAAAATAAAATAAATAAGTAGTATATACAATGTTATTGTTTATTACTATTCATGATGCTGATGTGTTCTTTGTTGGTTTTGTGGTGTGCAGGGCGTGATGAAGGGCCGGATCAGCTGGTCCCTAGTGGTGGCAGCATACCATGGGCTGCCAGGCTTTCAGAGGGCGCGTGTGGACGCCATGGGCTTCGGAGATTTCCTTAGGATCGAGCCCTTTCGGCTCGACCTTCCTCTTATCCAGGCATTGAGGGAGCGGTGGCACGCACCGAGCCGGGCGTTTCTGATGCCCTGGGGGCACATGGTGCCGACGCTTGAAGACGTAGCTCGGATCACCGGGCTACGAGTTGACGGAGAGGCGGTCAGCGGGGTCACCTACCCCGACTACCGAGAGAGTGCCCTGGACCTGCTGTGGTTAGAGACGAGCGTGACTGATAGAGACAGTAGGGTAGTCGGCCGAGTGGAGATCATAGAGGCGCTCGGATTCGTCGACCCGCGCCAGCGGGTTAGCGAGACTAGAGCGGAGTTTCTGGCACGACTGGAGGGAGATGCCTGTGCAGCTTTCACCCAGGACCCGAGCGAGCGGGAGCTGGTGGATCTAGACCTCCGGAGGTTTCTTTTCTTCTTCCTGGGCCGCCTTCTGCTGGGGACGAAGGGGGATGGCATCCACTGCCGCTTCCTCGGGATCCTGGCGGACCTTGACAGAGTGGGGCACTACGCGTGGGGGGTGGCTCTGCTTGCCCATTTGATTGTTGATCTCTCCCAGACTTTAGAGAGGGAGACGACAGTCAGTGGCTTCGCACCTTTTCTCCAGGTACATAATTTATTTATGCATTTTACCGTAGTTAAATATGTAATCACTCGTGCTAATGATGTATGATGGATGCAGGTGTGGAGTTATTACTACTTCCCGATGGGGAGGGCCAGGCAGGGGAACAGGAGAGCCGTTCCTCTAGCGCGACAGTGGAGGCCGGTCGTGGTAGCGGCACCACACAGCTACCAGCTGGCGTCACTTCGTCGGGAGCTGAGCGAGTATCCCGAGGCCATGGTATGATGCGTATGATTTTTTGTATTTTTTATGCATGTGACTGAATGGTAACTATCATGATGTATGTATGGTGATGCAGGTGGTGTGGAGAGCCTACCTGGGCATGGGCGACGCTGGCCAGCCTTGGGTTACAGCGGGTCTTCCTCGTTTCAGGCGGGACGTGTGGGTCCATTGCCTGAACGAGATCGAGCCGCTTCGGCTGAGGCTGGTTATGAGGACGTTGGGGCTAGCCCAGGAGTGGGTTGATGTAGATGAGCCGGCCCGCATCGGGCGGAAGACCAAGGGGAAGGCGAAGATTGTGGACTGGCGTACGTGCTTCCCAGCACAGTACCAGGACTGGCAGCAGGACGGGGCCCCAGTGGTGTCCCATGTACAGGACAGTACTGATTACCTGAGACGGTACCGGGCTACGTACGGGGACCGCCTCTTCCTTGGTGGTATGGCAGGGGTAAGTGAAATAAAAATGCTTCACCCTTCTATATGTATATGCATGTGGCACTAACTTATGTGCAATACAGGATGCTCATGACAACATGATTGTCGACCTGCGGGCCCAGCTGGCAGACGCCAGGCGGCAGTTAGTGGCCATCCGACAGGAGTTGGAGATCCTGGTGAGTCTATGCAATGTATTTTTTGTGACCTGGATTTTTGATGCTTAGCCTTTGACCGACGTTTGCCCCGTGTTTCAGCGGGCCCACCTGGCAGCGACAGTCGGGATGGCTGGTGGAGCGGGTTCCAGTTCGCGGGGCCCTCCTCCAGAGGTTTCTGCCCTCCAGGAGCAGCTGGCGTATGCGGTGGCTAGGGCTGAGGAGGCCGAGCGTGACCGCGAGGCTCGAGTGAGTGTTTGCCTGACCTCGACTCTCCTTATGGATGATCTCCTTCTATCACTGTTCTCTTACGGTGCATGCGTGCTTTGACAGGTGGCCGAGATTCGGGAGGCCCTGGCCCGTACTGTTCGTGCTGAGCAGGAGCGCGATGCCTGGGTGGCAGAGCGTGACGCCCGGATTGCGGAGCTAGAGGAGGAGCGGTGACGGGAGGCTGAGGAGCTTCCTCGCGACGTAGTGGATCTGCGGATCGCCCTCGAGCTGTCGAGGAGAGAGGCGATGAGGGAGAGAGAGGAGAGGGAGAGGGATAGGGAGACCATAGAGAAAGAGAGGGAGTATAGGATGGCAGAGCGACATCGAGATTGGGACGAGAGGAGAGCTCTGGTGGCCCTGGTGTCGGAGCTCCGGCTGAGTCTTGGCACGGCGGAGGGGAGACTTCGGGAGAGTGAGGAGCGGTATCAGAGGGCGAAGGAGCGCAGGGCGCGACTTCGTCAGTCTGGTTCCTTTTCTGTGGGCAGCTTTCTAGTTTCTTCGGCCGAGGAGCGTCGCCGCACCTTGGAGGCCGGCATGGTGCCACCTGGAGAGGCGAGCACGGCTTCTCAGGGTTCGCAGAGGCCCCCTAGGGATTCCCGTCAGAGGAGGGAGAGAGAGATGACCAGGAGGGTGATGGTGAGAGTTAGAGAGTTGCTTGTACACTCCACCCTCCTTACTGCATGATGTACTTTCGGCTATTATATGAAATGAAAATGGCTTTCTTGTGTTGTGTGTATTTTTCTCTCTCCCACACTTTCTTCTTTGCACTGAGTTGTCTTTCAAGGCACGCTCCACGAGACCTTGTCCTGAACAGCGGGGAACTACGCTTTGCACGGGGGGATTCTGTTTCCTTTCTCCCCTTTTTGGGCGCGTCCAGGCGCGAGGACGCGTCTTAATCCTTGAATTCAAATTTAAAGCGCCGAGTGGCCTTTCTTCTCCCGTGCCTTACCCGCAAATGAGCCCACCTTCCGCCGAAACTCGCTTGCCCGTCTTTGTCTTCTTCCCCTCGATCGATGGAGTTCGGCGGTCTGGACCATGGCGAAGGTGGAGAGGGACGCGGGACCCCTCGCCTGAGGAGGGACGCGCCAGAGCACGGAACGGCGTCCATGGAGGAGGAAGGGCCGCTTCGGGCCCCCGAGGGACCCGAGGGGCCCGATGTCGCGGAGGGAGGAGAACACGGTCTGGTAGGTCCTCCGATCTCTTCCTCTTTTGATCCATTTTGAGTTTTGAAGCGAGCCGCGCGAGGGGGGAAAGGGTTCGGCGAGTGTTGTACTCAGATGATGGACGTGTCCTAGACAGGGGACGCGTTCTTTATTATGATGCGAGATCCTTCTCTCTTGGTGCATGACATGGCGAGGACCCTAGGCCTGGCTGATGAGTGGGCGAGTGTAGACGAGCCGAGCCGCGTCAGGAAGGAGAGTCGCGGCAAGGCGAAGCTTGAAGATTGGCACATACGTCTCCCTGGGCAGCAAGGGAGCGTACTGGTGCAGGATAGTGTCGACTTCCTGCGGCGGCAGAGAGAGAGTTATGCGGGGCTTCCCCAAGCTGGGGATACGCGCGACGTCGACGGGTCGCGTGCCCAATTAGCCGAGGTCAGGCGGCAGCTGGCCGCCACTCAACAGGAACTGTCGCTCTTGGTAGGCTAAGTGTCGCATTTTCTATTTTTAAATGTGGAGCTTAGCTGACGGCTGTTGTTTGTTCGTTCCAGCGTGTCCAGCAGACAGCGATGGTGGGAGTGACTGGCGGCGCATCTTCCAGTTCCTCGGCCCCTTTTCTCGAGATTGCCTCCCTTCGGGAGCAACTTGCTGGTGCGGTGGCTCGGGCTGCCCGGGCGGAAGAGGAGCGTGATGCCTGGGTGGCGACTGTAGTAGAGCTGCGACATCGCGGTGAGGAGAGACCTTCTCCAGACATCCTGGAGTTAAGGGTTCTTCTGCAGATGATGAGGAGAGAGGCAGAGAGAGAGAAAACCGAGAGAAGGACCGAGCGACAGCGGGATCAGACCGAGAGGAGGGCCGTGGAGGCCCAAGTGAGGGAGCTCCAGCTGGGCCTTCAGGCCGTCGTGCAGATGCTAGGAGGGATGGAGAAGCGCTACGAGAGAGCGCGAGAGTTCGGGGAGCGACTGCGCCAGTCTGGTCGCTTTGCCGCTAGTGGCTTCTTTGCCACGCCAGGGGAGGAGCAGCGAGTCATTGCTGTGGAGCCGGCGCCACGAGGCGAGGCGGGTGCTACTGCACGGGGATCCAGGAGGCTTCTGAGGGACCCTCACCTCAGGGGAGAGGAGAGGGACGCCTAGAGGGACGAGCATGAAAATAATGGCAAGAGTTGGCGAGCTAGTGGACCCGCCACCTCTCTATGATTGTAGTGTTTATGACAGCTTATGTAGAATTATGAATGGAGTGATTTTATTTTCTGCTGCTTGTTTGTTCTCTTGCACGTTCCTTCTTCCCTACACTTCTTCTCCTTTGCACTGTTCCCATGTGATAGGTCTGCCGAGACTCCACCCCAAGCGGAGAATCGCGTCTTGTTGTGACCATTTTCTATGGGAATCTGCCGTCGAAGTCAATAATGATGGCCATATTCCCTTTTCCCGGATGTTGTGTCAAGTTTTACGGACGTCCTCCAAAACATGATAGGGTATCCCTAGATAACATAGGGGGCTAGTCGTCATATCTTCGTCCAATCAATCACCCTGTGCGAGCGGTGAAGTGACACACGGGACCGCATGGTAGGTGCCTCATCGCGTGGGCTATCATTAAAGGTGATGGAGGCAATCTTGGCCTGTACTCCTTCCATTTTTATAAATTCTTGTCCCTTTTATCCTTCCAGGTATATCGAGAGCTAACTCGAGGAGCACAAGTTCTCACGGGAGAGGAGTTCAAAATTCCGAGAGTTGGATGGAGGACGAATCTTCCCACTCCTCGAAGAGAAGCAGGTCCAGTGGTAGTAGTTCCAGGAGGCTTTCGGACCTCGAAGGGCACTTTAACGAAAGGGCCCAATCACAACTCGTAAGCTGAGCTTTTCTGCCCTTTTCTCATTCTTTCTTCCTTCCTCTTGACAACACCCTTCTCCATTTCTTATGCACGCACAGAGTGTGATGAAATCACACATTTCATGGGAGTTAGCAGTGGCCGCATACAGGGGTCTCCCGGATTTTTAGAAGGCCAGGCTAGACGTGATGGGATTTGGTGCCTTTCTTCGGATCGAGCCGATCCAGCTCGACCTGGTCCTGATCCAAGCCTTGTGTGAGAGATGGGACCCAGTGAGCCGGGCATTCTTGATGCCCTGGGGGCACATGGTGCCCAGCTTGGAGGATGTGGTCCGGATCACAAGCCTGAAGGTGGAGGGCGAGGCAGTGACCGGAGTCACTTATGTGGATTACCGAGAAGGTGCCCAGAAGCTACTGGGTTTGGACCTAGATGGTCGGAAAAACAGGTCGGTAGCTAGGGCGTCCCTCAAGGATGCATTAGGGCTCACCGACACTCGTCGGTGGGACGACGAATCCTCAGAAGAGTTCATGAAAAGGATGGAAATAGGATGTCGTGCCGTGTACTGCACAGATTTCGGCAACTGGGAAAGATGCAACATAGATTTGAGGAGATTTCTCCTCTTTCTTTTGGGGAGATTGGTACTGAGCTCGAAAGGGGATGGTATCCAATGTCGCTTCCTGGAGCTGCTATCAGACCTTGAAAGAGTAGGATACTACGCCTGGGGAGCTGCCATGCTGGCGCACTTATTTGCAGGCCTGTTCCAAGAAGCAGATCGTGAGATGGCTGTGAGTGGTTTCACACCATTCATCCAGATATTTTTGGTTTTGCTTGTTTTGTATATTTCTTCTTATTTTTGCAAGGTACTGATGACCTGCGCCGAGCAGCTGTGGAGCTATTATTACCTCCCCATGGGGAGAGCTCGGCATTGGCGACCCGCGATGGTGCCGCTAGCCAGGCGGTGGGAACCCATCATGAGTGCGGCACCCCTAACCTACCAACTGATGGTGCTAAGGCGGGAGCTACAGGAGTTCCCTGCAGCGATGGTAAACTGGAGACCCTACTCAGACATGGTCGATGCCGACCAGCCGTGGATTCTAACAAGTCGTGCCCGATTTGGACGGGAACTGTGGATGCACTGCCTGAATGAAATCGAGCCGCTTCGGCTACGATTGGTTATGAGGACTTTGGGACTGGCTCAGGAATGGGTGGATACGGCTGCGCCACCTCGTGTCGGGAGAAAGACGCGAGGACCGGTGACCTGCATTGACTGGCGCGTGCGGTTCCCTGAACAGTATGAAGACTGGCAACGGGGTGGCACGATTGTAGAATCACATGCGCGGGATAGCGAGGACTACTTGTGTCTATATAGGACAAAGTACGCAGAGCGGCTCCAACCCCGGGGACTTGTATAGGTAGGTTTCCCCTTTTTCTCTTTTGTTCTTTCTCCCATTCTGGTTTTCTGGTGGAAATGCTGACTCATATGGCTGCAGGATATCCGTGATACCATGATAGCGAATTTACGAACTCGCTTGGCAAAGATGGAGCAACGCTTGGGTGATGCCCGCGGAGCTACGAGCGCCTTGGTAGGTGTACAGTGCGTTCCTAATTAGAACCGCAGATTCCAGATGTTGGCTGCTAATTCACGTGGTCGTAGCATGCTCAGATTGGCGCGGCTTCCCCGGCGATGGGAGTAGGTGGTGCCTCTTCCAGCTTGTGGATTCCCACCTCAGAACTTGACTTGCTTCATGAGCAACTTGCTCACGCCACGCAGCGTGCAGCGGAGGTAGAAGGGATGCTCTGTATACAGGTAAAAGTTTCAGTGTTGAGTTCTCTTTGTTTACGCCTTATCGCGTATCTGAGATGGTACACTCGGCAGGAAAAGGAGACGGAAGAAGCGCTTGCCCAAGCTGCGCAGAAGGAGGCTAGGATAGCAGAACTGGAGAGGGAACTGCGGCGTCATCCTGATGACGACTCCTCTAGGGATGCCGTGGAACTGAGGATCACTCTCCAGTTGGAGAGGGAAGACCGCGAGAGAGAACGTGCAGAGAAAGAAAGAGACGCAGAGAGAGAAAGAGCCAACAGATTGACTGAAAGGGAGGAACGAAGGGCCATGGAGGCCCAACTATTCGAACTCTGAATCAGCCTTGGTCTTGCTGAACAGTGGCTGAGAGATGGTGAGGAGCGCTACCGAAGAGCACGAGAGCGTGGCTTTCATGTTGGTAGCTTCTCTGCTGCTTCCGTGGATCAACGCCGGGATGTGGGAATAGGAAGGGGAGTACAGAGCGGTAGGAGTACCGCTTTTCGTAGTTGGGTAGCACCTTTGAGAGCGTTTTACCCGGAGAGTAGTGGGACGAGTAATGCAGAGAGAGAGGGCGGAACTTGATGTAATTTTTTTGGTTTTTTGGAATAAAATACAAGGTTTGGTTTGTTTGGTTTTCACCTTTGCTTCTGTTGCCTGAATCCCTGCACACATCACTGAAACAAACAAATCAGAATTTCTGTTCTGACTTGGCCCCTTGCTCAATAAGCAAATGGTCCTGTGACTGTCCTTGAAACTGGTCAAGGGGCCAAGCCTTTATTTAACGAAGGCAAGGGAAAGATGCGGTGATGATAAATGCGACAGGCAAGCACACGAATGCAAGCGGTATTAAAAGTGAGATGCTGCACGCAAATGTAATCTTGCAAAATTGATTTGTTTTCTTTTTTATATTTGGTATTTTTTTTGTTTTATCATAAAAAGATTTTTTTGTTTGCAAATATGTACATTTTCTCTTTTCCATTTTTTGTTGTTTTTATCATTTCAATTTTTTCTTGCTAATGCTTGGCAAGCACCCAAATGGCACCTAACCTACGTGAGAACAGGGGTTTCTTACTAACCTCCCAGGTATCCTAAGTGCACATCTAGGTTGATTTGGGCCTCTAGACCCCTCGAATGATGATCCCACCGGCTAAGACTTACCCTGATGACAATACCGTCATGCCATGCTTAGGCTCCCAGTCGCTTCCGACCACAGGGATTCACCCAAAAGATGTTTGAGGTAAATGATTTGCCCGACCCGGGTCTGTTTCCTCACAACTCTAGATGGTATATGATGGAACACCCTGGAACCCTAACGACCAATCGCGCGACGCTGACCCGGAATCAGACGCCGTCGCACCCATAGGTGACGCGCTTGCATTGGCCTAAGCCCGAGGTTAAACAAGAAGACATCAAGGTGGTAAACAGGGGTCTTGACCAGCCAGAAACACGGAGACTCCTTCGCAGTGATAGCTTTTACTTTTCAAAGTAGACAACCAAATGTATATATTAAAATAAGGTCGCAGACCCTGGGCAGTTTTCACCTTTCAGAAACTCCATCGAACCTTCATCTTTAGAGGAAGAAGGAAGAGCGTGGGGGGATAAACCTCCTGAGAGGATTGGTAAAACCGTTAACCCGGCGAGCGAATAAGGGCCCATTAACTCTTTCCTTTCGGACAACTTCGGACCAAATCTCGAGCATTTACATTCCACGGCCCCTTTTGTGGATTCAGACTTTTACTTTGAGGGGTTCCGTTTATCGCAACAGGCACAGTCACGACCAGGCTTTTCTCTTGATTTTGACTTTGTATTTCTTTTTGTGAGGGAGATATAGTCGTTTGACGTTTGTGGGCTCCCTTTTCGTATGCCTGCGGGGACACTGCCCTCTTCTCGTGCTCTGATCGATGCTCGAGGAAATGGATCCTACTCTTGCCTTTGGGGTTTGAGTTTCGGTTTCTCATGCTTAGCGTTTTAAGGGCGCCGACTGTCTCATTTGGTCGAAGAGAAAAGAATAAAGATTACAGCTTCCGGAGATCTTCTGGGTGGGGCCCCACCGTAGGTGATGCTACCGACTTTTTTGAATAAAATACATAAGTGAGCACATGTTAGCTTCCTTCGAGCGAGCATAGGCCGACGTGGCCGGACATGGATCTCCACGGTTCTGGCAAACCAAGACCCGGTGCCTACCAAGCCTTAATAGGCCCTATCCTAACATGAAGGTTAGATGACTTGACTACATGGTGACCACCAGGCATTGGCATTTTGAATTTTTCATATTTTTAGTGGTTTTCAATATTTCTTTATTTTTGATGTTTTTTATCTTTTCATCATTTTTTTTGTTTTGTGCTAAGGGTAGTATTTCTTAAGATAAAGCCCATTCCAAGGGTGGGATAACTTCGGCGTTGACTACCTTGTAGGCGTTGCCAGGGTACACGGCTTGAATTATAAATGGTCCTTCCCAATTGGGTTGGAGCTTAGAACGCGGCCCTCCAGGTTTGACAAAAATTCTTTTTACGACCATCTCACCGACTTTAAATTTTCTCTCAACGACTTTCTTTTGGTAAAAGCGAGCGAGTCTATTTTGATACACACGCGCGTGTTCGGCAGCGGCCAGCCGCTTCTCATCTAAGAGTTCCAACTGGGCGAGGAGTGAATTACGACGATCGTCGAGGGGAAATTCCTCGTCCAATTGTACCCTGAGAGAAGGGATCAGAGTCTCGTACGGGACTACCGCTTCCATACCATAAGTAAGGGCAAACGGAGTCTGCCCGGTGGGGGTACGGATTGAAGTGCGATAGGCCCATAGGGCTTCGATAAGTTTTTCTGGCCAATCTGAAAACTTACTAGACTCGCATGTTTTTTTTTTGATGATTTTGAGCAATGTTTTATTGGTGGCCTCCGCTTGGCCGTTACCTTGTGGGTAATAAGGCGATGAATGATGCAATGCAATTGCGTACCTTTTGCAGAGGTCCTGTAGGTCCTGAGAAATGAACTGTGGCCCATTGTCGGTGACGATCGTGCTTGGGACGCCGAATCTGGCGAGGATGTTCTTCATGATGAACTTGCAGACTGTTGACGCCTTGATTTCCGCGTAAGCTTCAGCTTCGGCCCATTTGGTGAAGTATTCCGTCGCAGTAAGGATGAAAGATTTCTACTTGGTGAGGGAATTGGGATCACCTAGGGGACCAATAATGTCGAATGCCCACATGGAGAAAGGCCACGGGGAGGATATTGGATGAAGTGAGGAAGATGGTGAATGGATTTTATCGGCGTGAAGTTGACACTTGACACACCTACGGACATAGATAGCACAATCTTCTTCCATAGTGGGCCAATAAAAGCCTTGGCGAATGATCTTCTTGGCGAGCATCTGACTATTCACGTGGCCACCGCACACACCCGAGTGCGTCTCCTCTACACATTTCCAAACCTCATCGTCACCAAGACATCTTAACAGAATACTAGTAAGGCTCCTCCTATAGAGTAGACCTCCAACCAAAGTATATTTCTGAGCCACCCTTCTTATGGCTTTCTTGTCCTCTGTGGTGGCCCCTTCAGGATAAGACTGATCTTGGCAGTATTTGACAATTTCATAGAACCATGGTTTCTCTTCATCAGCCAGTTCTTCTTCGGCCTCTGCCAACATGATTTCCCTCTTCTCAAGGATATCTTCCTGCAGGATCTTCCTTGCTATCCTGTCTTTGGTATTTACGTAGGAAGCATCATCGATTGCAGGGGCGTGAAGTTTGTAGATAGAAATGGACTCAAACCATCTTCATAGAGGGAACCTTATGGATGATGCCAATGAGGCGAGGGCATCGGCGAGAATATTCTGATGACGAGGGACATGAACAAAGATCAGTTTGGTGAACAGTTTGGCAAAGGCAGCAGTGAGTTCTTGGTATGGCTTGAGTTTGGGATCGCGAGTGCGATATTTAGTGAGCACCTGGCGAAGGATGAGTTGACTATCACCTACGACTCGCAACTCCGTGATACGAAAAGAATGGGCAAGTTCTAGGCCAGCTAGAAGAGCTTCATATTCGGTTATATTGTTGGTAACTGGAAATTTGAGCTGGTATGCGAATGGGAATGTGAGGCCTTCAGGCGACAGGAGGGCGACGCCGATTCCTCTCCCTTGAGAATTCAGAGCTCCATCAAAATATAGCGTCCACATTGGCTCATCTGATTGGTTGACGGACATTAGTTCCTCATCTGGAAACTCTGATTGGACGGGATCGAACTTGGGAAGAGGATGGTGAGCAAGATGCTCGGCTATGGCATAGCCTTTAATCGCCTTTTGCTGGATGTAGGTGATGTCGAACTGAGAGAGAAAACTTTACCAGCGTGCTAGCCTATCCGTAAGGACGGCTTTCTCCAGAAGGAATTTGATAGGATTCATTCGAGCAATCAAGTGGACCTCATGAGCCAAGAAGTAGTGTTTCAATTTCTGCACTACCCAAACATGGGCAGCACATGTTTTCTCCATGACGGTGTACTTCTGCTCACAGGGATTGAGAAGTTTGGACAAGTAATAGGTTGCCCGTTCCTTGCCTTCTTCATCAGCTTGTGCGAGGACGGCTCCCACGGAGTCATCCAAGACTGAGACGTAAAGGATCAGAGGTTTTTCTGGTTTGGGTGGAATGAGAACGGGTGGACTAGCCAGATATTCCTTCAACCCTTCAAAAGCTTTCTGACATTTAGAATTCCAGTGGAATTCTACTCCTGGCTTGGTCAACTCGTAGAGAGGTCTACACCTTTGTGAATGTTGGGACACAAACCGACGAATAAACTGCAACCTCCCGATTAAATCTCAGACTTCCCTCAAATTCTTGGGAGGCGGCATATCCCTGATAGCCTTGGCTTTGTCGGGATCTATCTCGATCCCTCTTTTACTCACAATGAAACCCAGCAATTTACCCGACGACACACCAAACACACACTTCTTCGGGTTCATTTTCAATTGGAACTCCCTTGACCTCTGCAAGACCTTAGCCAAAACTTCTGGATATTCCATCCTGGTCCTTGATTTTACCAATAAGTCATCCACATACACTTCCAGATATATGTGCATCATGTCATAAAATATGGGCATCATAGCTCTTTGGTAAGTAGCTCCAGCATTCTTTAACCCAAACGGCATGACCACGTAACAATATGTTCCCCAAGGGGTAGTGAATGACGTCTTCTCCTGATCCTCTTCTGCCAAACGAATTTGATTGTATCCTGAAAATCCATCCATGAAAGAGAGGGTCTCATAACCTGCCGTGTTATCGATCAACACATCAATGTGAGGCAAGGGAAAATCATCCTTTGGACACGCGCGGTTAAGGTCCCGGAAGTCGATACAAATCCTGACTTTCCCATCTTTCTTCATGACCGGGACAATGTTCGCCACCCATTGAGGATAAAGGACGACTCTAATGAACCTGGCTTTGTGGAGCTTATCGACCTCTTCTTTCATTTTCAAAGCCATCTGAGGGTGGAAACACCTTAACCTTTGTTTTACCGAGACGGCCCCTGGTTTTAGGGTTAAACGGTGTTCGACCAAGGTTGAATCTAGACCCGGCATATCCTCGTAGCTCTATGTAAACGTATCCTTATATTCCTTGAGAACATCAATTAATACATTTTCTTCAGAGGGTGGTAGATTGTCACTTATGAGGATGATCCTAGGGTCTTCCTCAGTTCCCAAGTTGACTTCTTTGGTGGATTCTTCTACGGCGGTTGACGGCTCGTCGAATCTCCTCATTCCACTAGCATATGCGCCAGCCGCATCCTCATATTCTTCACCCTCATCTTCAGTGGGGCATTCTTCATCCGTGATCTTGTAGACTCCATACCCTTCATCAAAAGCACAGTCGCCCTCATATTCTATTTCCGGTAGCTGGATGGGATTTTCTAACAACTGGGGGATGGCAAGAAAGGCCTGACACCTGGCGGCCAAATCCAGAAGGAATCGACGAGGGATCTGCCTACCCTTGGATTTCTTCCTAGGTACTACCCTTGGCCTATCATTCCTAGATTGACTGACAATATTTACAGAAGAAGAGGAAGACGAAGAGGATGGTGTAGAATGTACAGGAGAAGACCCCTCAGAGGAGGGGTAGAAAAGGTCGCTCATCGGACCTTGGACGGGTGGTCCGCAGGGCGGTACGCACCCGTGGGAGATGTAGGAGGTTTCCTCAACGAAGATGTGTTGTTGGGGAGTTTGAAAATTGACGTTTTTTTTTCGTTTTCATTTTTAATGACAAAGCAGTGAAAAGAGATGGGAGGAGAGAGAAAAGTGGTTATGGCTAGAGGATTGTGAGGCTCATAGAGCAGATCATGGTTGAAGACCTGGCGCGTGTTGAGAAGCCCGCGTAGGTATGTAAGCGGAGAAGGGGATCTGGGAAGATCATCAGACAATTGTCTGGCCCAGGAAGAAGATATCAGCAAAGGCTGAGACGAGTGGATGGAGAAGATGGCGGCTAATGAGCCGTCGATGGCAATGTTGAGGACGGATGAAGATCCGTCGATGACAAGGTCCTTCTGGCGAGGACGAGGATAGTTTGGAACCTTGGCAAGAGTGGTAATATTCTCTGGTATTCCAGAGATCAATGGCGGTCCTTCAAGCTGCGGAGACGAGAACATCCTTTCCAGTGCAACGGAAATGTCCCGTATGTCGAACCATTTGTTCCACTCGCATTCCGGATCTTTGATCTTGCCTCTTTTGGTGATCCTCGGACATTTTTCAGCCAAATATACAGCATGTGATCTCCCATATGCTTCTCGTGGGTAATCTCCCATCTGAACAACGGGCCCTCTGTTGAAGTGGTTTGATAGAGTCCATGTGAGGGGCTTCCAATCCGCCTTGAATGGTCCTTTGAAGCCTAGGCCAAACCTGCGGTTCGGCCTAATTTCCTTTGGCGGTTTGAGCATACCCTGTAACTGTGCGCCCAGACCTTTACCCTGTTGATAGCCGATGTTCCTCATAATCTCCCACCCTTTGGAGTGAAAAGGGAGATATGATGTTGCGGTTGTCCTGACCGGCTCCTTTGGTGCTAGTGGAACATGAGATGAATCATGTACGTCCAGTAGTGACAATATGGGCCGATGAGACGGCCAAACAGAGGGCAGAGAGGTGTTGATAGCATCCACTATGTGAAGGACAGGTGTACTGACCACTTTAATAATCCTGCCATTGTAAGGAAACTTCAGGCACTGATGGTTGGTGGAAGGCACAGCGTCCATGGCTTCGATGTAAGGGCGACCCAGTATAGCCTTGAATGTGGGGTCCATGTCGAGGACATGAAATTCTGTGGGAATTGACATGGGGCCTAGTTCTACCTTCAGAATAATCATCCCCTGCGGCGGCCTTTTGCTATTGTCATAAGCCGTGACCATGATCGAGGAAGGTCTTATTTGTTCCTCGTCGACCCCACACAACTGAAGAGTGCTCATGGAGATCACATTTATAGACGCACCCGTGTCCACAAGACACGGGTTTATGGATACCCCATTAATTTTTATTGAAATGCACAGTGCATATTTTCGAGCCTCCTTGGCAGCGAGCTCGTAGTTGTGGAACATGATGGCCGGTTGTGTGTCTGTTGGGGTCAGGACGGTCGAAATCTTCTCCACGGGGAGGTCCTCATTAACCATGACTTTTTGAAGATATTCCATCAAGGCCGCCTGGTGGGATGTGGATCTTTAAAGTAGCTCCAGGATGGAGATCCGAGCAGGCGTCTTGTCCAAGTGTTTCAATAGATTATACTGTGTTCCAGGGATAGCTCTTTCTGGTTGTTCTCCATCATCCTTCTCTGGCTGAGATTGCTCAGGATTCTGACTGTTGTGGGGGAAAACCCTGTGGAAAATCCTTCCACTCCGGAGCACCATCGCCTGCGGCTTTTGTACCTCTGTAGGGGTAGCTGTAACCCTGTAGAGGTATTGTCCGCTTTGGCCTACCGGCCTCACGATTTTATCCCTTTCTAACAGTGATCGGCTCCAGAATGGGGGCCTATCGGCCTCACGATTTTGTCCCTTTCTAACTCCCGGGAGGTCACCCATCCCAATACTACTCCCCAGTAAGCACGCTTAACTTCGGAGTTCTTTACAAGAATTGAGCCGATACTTCAAAAGGTGCCTCGATGATGTAGAGTACAACTTAGCTATATTTGAGGGTGTTACAAAATTTGACCTCAAATTTTGAAATGATGAAGAAGCAATGAAGTGAAGATGGGAGCATCTTGCGCATGCAATACCAATAAGTTCACATGGATCTTCAAATCACTAAATTGGTGGTGATGCTGAGTAGATGCCTCGACATTGGACCATACCAAGTCGAAGTCACTCTGAGCCATATAAAATCCCACATCAGCAATATCAAGAGAACATGAAGGCCTTTGAACTGCAAATAAATGCTATGAAATCAAATCAAACACTGCATCAATCATGAGCATTTAATCCCAAAGACCTTGATCAAACACATCACCCGTAGTGACTAAGGAGGAATCTATCTCAAAGAGAGGCTAAGAAATCATATTCAATCCAGACTGCAAGAAGAGTTCATGATCCCAACAGTCAAGAATCGGCTCCTGAAATAAATTCATACCAGAATAAAAATGAACATCTTCAAATATAGACTCATGAAGTGTAGCAAACCCCTGCTTCAATAAACAGAGAGTGATCCCATGAATCAGTAGTCTTCAAAACTGCACACTGATTATCTGCAGGTTCTATGGGTGAAGAAATGACCTTTGGAGAGTGATCAACCAAATGGACCTATTCGGCATTCAATTCTTCTTTAGATTGATATTCATGACCTTGATGTACATCCTTTCTCACTAGAGGAGTAAACAATAAATTACAAAAAGTAAATTCACCCTGCAAGTAGTCAGTCTCAAGGTGTAAGTTTTCCTTTCAGCATCTATGACAACATTTGTGACGCTCTGACTCATAAACCCGGTCCAGTCGTAAAGACTCACGTCGGATTCCGATCGAAACGTCATAGTGGGACAACCCAAATGGTACATTACGGTAGAGAATTTCACATAAATATTGAGATATCATTGCAGCGGAAATGAAATTACTCGATCAGTCAGCTTACAGTCAAAAGACTTCATCCACATAGATCGAAATAAAGGGTAATAATTTAACAAATCATTTATTACATAACCAAATTTTACACACATTCTTTTTTTCTTAACTACCTATGACAATAACACGTAGTAAATCCAAGCTGCTGCCAGAACTCTGCGAGATCACTCCTCGCTTTCTTCTACCGCTTCTCCTGAAAATGTTCAACATAGTGAGTCTACGAATAGACCTAGTAAGAGACTAGACATAGTCCCCAGTCATAACATGTAAAAACATATCCAAAGTGATTTACGACATTTCATTTTATAAGTCATTCTTAGGCATAATTTTAAATAGATAACACATGAGATTAATACATTTAACCCAATTCCAATTTTACGATCGTAAGTCACAAGGCTAACATTTTACAGATAATATCATGCGGTATAATAAAACTTTATTCTATCAATGATGAAGTAAATAAAAATTCAACACTAGTAAACATTACTATGCAATGTAATTTGGTTCATTTATCAATAGAATGATTCTAGTACAATGCAGAGTAAAGTCTCACGCATAGTGAAGGGATCCAAACAAATTTAATCTATCTTTTTCCAAATCACCATTTGATATACTGGAGATTCATTAACAGTAAACATTTATAGTGTAATAACAATGAAATGCAATAACACTTCAGTGGGCAATAACACTAGTTTCAATATCAGTTCAATAAGCAGTAACAGTAATTTCAATATCAATTCAGTGAACTGTAACAGTCGTTTCAATATCAATTCAGTGAACAGTAATAGTAGTTCCAATTTCAATTCACTGAGCAGTAATAGTCGTTTCAATAATGACTCAATGATCAATAGCAGTAGTTTCAATATCAATTCAGTAAGCAGTAACAGTAGTTTCAATTTCAATTCAGTGAGTAGTAGCAGTGGTAAATAGCCAAGACACAGTGCCCAAACCACCACTAGAAGGACAGTCAGTCGGTACTCGATCACCTAGGTAAAAATAGTGATGAGTCTTGGTTACTGCGCAGAATCGGGAGAAGTCATCTCCACCTTAACCAGTGGTACTTATCCACCTCCAAGATTTCATCCCCGTTACCCTCGGGGCCAATATAGTGTGAACCTCCCCATAGGAGCATTTCTATTGTTTGGTTCCAGTCTCCCCCTATGGTGGCAGTATCCATTTGGCAGTAGTAATAGTACGGTATATATATATATCTATAACTCATATCCAATGGACGCATGCCACTCAAAAATTCATGTTATGAACATTAAGTATGAAATATGTCAGTACTGAAAATCTTTTTTTTTATTTCTAAATTTCTAAAATTCTAAACTTATCCAATTATAAAGGCATATATATATATATATCAAAAATTTCTAATTCTATTTATAGATATCAGAATACATTGAAATTTCAGAAAACCAACATATTAACATGAAGGATCAAAACAGAAAATTATCATCATTTTTCAGACAGCATTTATAATTTTTACAGAATTACTTATAGTCCATATATATATCAAAAATTTCTAATTCTGTTCACATAACTCAGAATTGGTTACAATTTTAGAGAACTAGCACATTGACACGTAGGATCGAAACATAAAATTATCATCAATTTTTAGAAAGTATTCATAATTTTTCTAGAGTTATTTATACTCAATCATACATCATAAATTGACTAACTTTAGCTACCATGTTTAGAAGACCATTAAAATTTTACTGAAGATCACAGTTGTATGTAACATTACATAGAAAAGTTTTTATAATTTTTCATACAGGAATTCAATTTTTTTTAGAATCATTTATATTCTCCTATACATGGAAAATTAACTAAATTTAACCACAGTACTATGAAAATCACCATAATTTATCAAACCATAATTTATAACAGAAATATCATTTTTGAAATTTGTCATTATTTTTCACACTGTATGACTAATATTTTGATAGAATAATAAAATGCATCATGAATAATAAATTAACTAAATATATCCACGATGATTAGAAATTTACTCAAAATTTACATAACGCTGGTCCAGATAGTAGTATCATATGTAAGAAACTTCACTATTTTTCATTCAGTGTTTCTAATTTCTAGAATTTCATATCAGATTCTAAAATTTACAATAATAACTTTTAAATAGAGAAAATTATTCAAAATGTTCACAATGACTAAAATATACTAACAACTAACTTATAAATATCATATATCACTTCTGTGACATTCTCGAGATTTTCCACAGAATATTAACATTTATTCAAATTTTCACTTATTTGTTCAAACATTGAAAATTATACAAGTCAAGAGTCAGTGATCAAAATAGGATGAACTTTTAATAAATTTGTTATAACATGCATTTAAATCTTCTGGTGAAGTTTCAAAATTTTCTACGTAATATGTCTATTTATCTCATAAGTTTATACTTCTAAAAAAATATTAATAATTATGTAATTTTACTTACAGACATCTATAATTATTGGTATTTTAAGAATACAGCACACTCAACGTAAGAACCATACTGTGAAATCCTAAGATTTTTATGAATAGTATGTCTAATTTTTATATAATTATTTATTTTCTTATCATGTATTAAAAATTTATTAACAGAAATCTCGTGACCTAAAAATAATAAAAAATTTTGTACACATGGGTCTCACAGTAATATGCATTCCTACAATTTATAGTGATTTTATATCACCTCTTTAGCCTTTTAGTATAAATAAATACCTTTAAAATAATATTAAAATATTCATAAATGTGAAAATATTTTGAATAAGACATTGAAATTTTTACATAGAGTTTAGAATATCAGATCCATGATTCTAGAAACTTTTGAAATTTATCAAGCACTATTACTAATTATAGTGTATTAATCGTTTGATTTTACCCTTAATCATGTGTCTTAACACTAATGATCTAATGGTAATTTGACTAAGATATAATCACACATGGTGAAATAAAGATCTCTAGATTTAATTATCTCTACAGATGTTAATTAACACATCTTAAATCATTTTAAATATGCTAATCATGCTAATCAAGAGGATTAATGTAAAATCACTTACCTTAATGAAACTTTAACACCACCTTAATTAACCCTCCACCCTCTCCTTCTGCACTTCACGTAGCCAGTCTCCAAGAAGGGCAAATGAAACCCCTCTCATGACTATTTATAGGAGATTTCTTTTAATCAATCTTAGCCATTGATTTAATCCAAGGGTGGAGATTAAATATTTATTTTATTATTATTTAAATAAAAATGACATTCAAAGGGTCACCAACTCACTCAACACCTTACTTTTGACTACCCCATATTTTTCATTTTTTGTATATATAGGGCACATGGGTTTTTGACTAATAAGAAAGGAAATGATTTAAACTAATAGAAAAGGCTTAATAAAATAATAAAAAGAATTTTTTTTAATACCCCGCCGCAAGCGGCCGAACGGGGGGAGCGCTCTCGCGCGCGCGCGTGGGCGGCCGTCGATTTTTTTTATTGTTTTATTGTTTTTTCATTTAAACCCCTTCTTTTTTTATCAATTACCCCCTTCCTCCTTCCTTTTAACTATTAGCCCCCTTCTCTCTCTCTCTCTTGTTTTACTTTATTTATTTATTTTTCTTTATTCTCTTCCTCTTAACTTTTAAATCTCTTTCTTTCTCTTATATTTAATTTTTTTTACCATAATAAGACTAATAATCTAAACATTTAGGTATAAATAAATATATTTTTATTAATCAAACAAAATACTAAACTATAAATTTGTAGGGCATCACAACATTTCTTTCTTTTAACCACTCACTTCCTAATATAATGCATGTATCGGCCATACTACCAATATTACACCAAGCACCATCTGTGGACGCACTTTTTTTTCTCATCTTTTTATTTCTTCTATATCGTTTATTAGTGCGTGGGCGTGCCAGTCACGAAGTGACAATTCATTCGGACTCCAAAGACTAAGGCAGTCCGAAGCTGCTAGTGCACGCCGTCTGACTTGATCAGACGATAGGGGGTATCGTGTCGAGACCAAAACCCGCCTTGCCATAAAAGTCACGGCGCTAATTACATCTCCCCAGAGAAGAGAAAACCTTTGATTAGTCGCTAAGAAGATGGGACCTATAGCCTAAAACTTGTTTTAACGAAAGAGAATGAGTAATTCGAAAATGAATTGAGATTTCCTGTGTTAGGGCGAGAACGTTTAAGCCTGTTCATTTACTCATCATGTGCCCCGTACTCGAAAAATGTTCCAAGTCGGAAACACAGCGGAAGTATGAATGGTATTAAAATGTCTGCCGGAGATACGACAAGGTTGATGTTATGGTAAAAGGAACGGGGCAAATCTCGGTGAAAACAAATCAAATTCGAAGGGTTGTTGACCAGAGGCAAAGTCAGGCCATGGCCATGACGGGGCAATCCCCAAGGCTCAAGCCTGGCTTGCGAGGGCATCATCTATATTTCCTTTGCACCGGGTCTAGGGAAGGGGAGGACTTGGATCAACAACCATTGGTCATGGTTTGAATGTCATTACCCCGCTTTTATTATTATTAATAATAATTTATTATTCATCATTATTATTTTAATATATATATATATATATATATATTTGATTAGGAAAGAATGCAGTCACCCTGGGTCGACCCAGCCAGCGGTTGGGTTACTTGGACTTGGAGCAAGTCGACTTGCTCCCTTGATCCAGGGAGTAAAATGGCTAGGGCTAAGGAGTGAGTCAACTTACTCCAAGGGGTAAGTTGACTTACTCCCTTGCCCCCAGCCCTCTTTCACTTCTTTTCTTCTTTTCTTTTATTATTAGCTCATTAAGGATGTGTCGACCTACCCCAGAGCTAGGTCGACCTACCCTATTGCAAGTCGGCCTGCCCTAGAGCAGGTTGGTTAAAGCTAATTCTTTCTTCCTTTTTTTTTAGTGTTCATCGCCATGGTTCCAACTTGATGAATTAGGGGATTATCAGGTGGTCACTCCCTCCCTCCTTTTCGAATGCATCTCTTCTCCTTCTCCTTGTCATTACTATATCTTGCATATTTGTTTATTTCCCTGCTCAGCTACCTCACCTGCAAAGTGTCTATCTCTTTTTTGTTGATGTCTATTTTATTCTTTTCACTATGATCATTTGTCATTTTACTCGGCCTTTATTTTATTCATATGTTTTATCATTATTATTAGTATTCTTCTTGCTGTTATTATCCCTTTTTTTAATCTTTTTTATCTTCACTTCTTTTTATCCTTTCTTCAGAATTATGATTAGTCCATCCTTCAGTTACTTATTAGTTGAACCTCTGGCGAAATTTCGACGGCATCTCCCCTAGACCCAGAGTGCTGGTGAATGAGAAGTGGGTACTCGTCCACGAAAAATCCGAGACGGTCCCTTAAATGTTCGGATACGCCCATATGATGACATACCGTATTATCCATGGCTCCGTATCCCCGAGGGCCAGCCTACGATGGGATTAGGATTGCCCAGATATCTCGAAAAGGGGGGCTGACAAGCCTAGAATCACAGTCGGAAAGTTGGAACAAAACTCGAGCGAAACACTGCGCCGGATTAGGCATGAATAGTGGCACCGGATCATTGGCTGGCCATGTCGAGGGCTTGCACCGAATCGCGCACGACATAAGGCGCCGGACCAAGGCCAAGCCAAGGTGCACCGGATCATGGCCAAGCCAAGATATGCCGGATCATGGCCGCGTGACCGCGCCGAAACAGGCAGCGAGAGGAGCCGCCGAATCAATCTTTGAACTGCGCCGATTCAGCCAGCTATGGCTAACGCCAATTTGCCTCTGGGTGAAATAGAGTATCAGAAAAGCTTGTGGAAATCTTCTGTGGGATGCCATTGGAGAGAGCGATTGTGTGGGCCAATGGAGTCTGATCTCCGGCGAACCTTTCTCTCCACCAATGGACCACAAAGAGGGAATAGAAACGAGACGAAAAGCACGTGACTCGTGTAATGAGACTACTCCATTTCGCGGTAACAAGAGTATCAATCCCAGCATTCTCGTCACAGAAAAAAAACCAATGAGGCGGGGACTGTGCAAAGCGCAGGGATAACCTGGCAATAATTGTTTCCTACTCTCTGATGGCTGGCAGAGGCAGGAACGGAGCTCAATGCTTCTTCACGGGAGCGGTCTACGACAGATGGAACAGTGAGACAAATAGAGTGATGATCGTTTCGTGCCCCAGGAGAATGGGAGAAAATTTTCAGACAACCATGATCCCATAATCCTACCCATACTACCGAGTAATCTCCAGGATTCACTATCTATGAAGAAGCCGATAGAAAACACGTGGACTAATCATGAGCTACCGATAGGGGAAAGGGGGGAGAACGACATTCATCCATGCACATAATATACATAACAAGGAAAAGAAGAGTAAAACATACAAAATGCAATAAAATCCCAGAACGAGGCCAGATGGCCAAGGTTGACGCCTGAAATATAATCAAGAATAAAGATGGGACCGAAGAGAAGATTGGATCGGAAATGAAGATCCCAGGGACTCCTGTAAAGCCAGAACTACAGAAGAGTCGTCACTAAAACTATCTACCCGGCTGAAGTCCTCCCCGGCCAAGCTGATGTTCGGTATTGTCATCGCCCAGATAGCAGTACTGATGAAAATTGCAAGTCTATTGACTGATGAAAACCTCCAGAAATGTTCTGATGAGACTATGTCAACTTACCAACTAAGAGGCCTTCTCCTGCTCTGACAGATTCGAGGGATTGGCGAATGAAAGGGCAGGTTGGGCATCTTTGACAGCTCAAGCCCGCTGATGAGAGGAATCAAAACATTAAAGGCCCAAAGCCCATGAGGGTGGCACCGGGAAGCTGGACTCAGGCCGAGAAGGAGGGTGCTGTGCCTATAAAACCCCCCATTTCGTCCACTTAAGAGAAGGGGATCAGATATAGAGAGAGCCATCGAAGAGAAGCTAAGAGGGATATTCAGATAGCCAGATAAAAAAAGAGAGAAGAGAAGAGAAGCTGCTGCCGAGGTCGAAGGAAGGAGAAGGTGTGTTGTAAGGGGAGGAAGAGGAGTCAATGTTCCGCCCTCCCCCCTTCGTTATCTTTCCTTCTCGCTTTTCCTTTCTTGGATGTACAGCTTTGATTACGTTTTCTGCTTTCAAAGTGAAGAAATCTCCCTATCGTCGAGGAGACAGTGTACTCGTCTGTCTTTCTTCTTTCTTTCCTCCCGTTCTATCTTTGTGAACGATGTAAACAATGAAACAGTGAAATGCGATTTCGCGATTGTCCCGCCGAACTGGCGATGGTTAGGTCTTTCTCCCCATGCTTCCTCGGAATATATGTTGTCCTCTGCGTGTGTTAATTGTTTAGACGCTTAGAACTCCAGCGATTTCTTGCGCTTATGTACATGCCTGTTTCAAATGGGGCGGAGGCAGAAGAGCCCCAATCCTCACTGTGGATCTTTGGGCTTTGTCCTCCTCCCCCCCTCGATGACGTTGACGACATTGGCGCTGTGAGGTTCTTCTGTTTTCTTTTGATTTCCCCAAGCCACTAAGTCATCACGGGAATCAGAGACAGCCATCTCTTGATCTCCTGGACGACGGGCGACATAATAAAACATATCTCCAAAGCGGATGATGACCTCGATCCCTCACTAAACTCTACCCCTCTTTGATTCCCTGGCATTGCCCCAGCACAGGCCTCGATTCAATCCCCATTTGCATCCCAACTCTGCCTCAATCGAAGCCTAAACCTCAAAAACCCTCAGAACAGAGCTCCGTAGAAACCCTGAAAACCCTGGAAACTTCCTGTCGCTCTTACCTTCCTGGCGTGGAACCCCCTCGGCGCGGTGAATAGCTCCCGGCGCGACACTTTGGGCGCCGAAAAGCTAGGCCGAGAACCTACCTCTATGCGCCAATGCGCCAAGAAGCCTCTTATCCACGCTCCCACCTTCCCGGCGCGGACCCCTCCCGGCGCCATGAATAGCTCCCGGCGCGGTGGTTCGCGCGCCGGGAACCCCTTGCGCCGAGAACCCTTGCCTATTTGATAAGCTGCGCCGACAACCTCCGTTTGCCCCCTCATTCTATTTTCCAACCATTCCATTCTGCCCGTCTAGGGGATACTCAGAGGTTATCATGCACGACTCAGGAGACAAATTAATGGGGAATGGCCTTCCCCTACATTATTTCGTCCATAGCCGGATTCATCCACAACCCCGTAAACTCAAGGAGCTCTGCCGCTGCATAAGCTCCAGTGGTTTCCGAGGGAATATCAAACGCTGCTATGGGCATGTACACGATTTGGGGGCCGAGTGCTCCTTTCCTTCGGCTTTCATCCTGGCACTCCGTGGATGATCGCCTATCTCTCCCCGGGCATGATCAGAGTAAAGGGGAGATGCTGCCGAAATCCGGTTTAACGACATTAACCCCGGCGAGCCAAGGAAGTGTCACCAATACACGCTCCATTTGGCTTCCTCTCTTAGGGGGAAACAAATGTTTGAAGCACCCGGCCGATTAGAGATATCGGAGGAAAAAGGCCCTAATGATTATCCGGATTCCGTCCCGCCACTGCGTGGGCGGTTTCCTATCCTCACTCGGCATAGTCCAAGATAGTGGGGGATGTGCTACCCGATCTAATTCATTAAATCCAACAAGTTTGCCACTTACTCGTTCTTTTCTATATATATATGGCATGAAATCTTTATTATGCACATTAGTGTCTTTGATCGCCTTCCGAGGCCTCTTGTCTTTGGCGTTTAATCAAGGGTTACCTTTCTTAGGAGGGGCGTAATTAACGCCATAGCCTTTACGGTATGGCGGACTTTTGGTCCAGACACGATCACTCACAATCGACTGACTGAGTCAGATCGAGCACACAATGAAATCGTCACATATGTGACTGGCACGCCAATAAATAAATAATATCATAAAAAGAATAAAATCCGTCCCCACAGCTGACTATTTTATTCATCCAGAGAAAAGGGAGATACAAGAGATATGGCCCTCCATCAGGCATGAAAGAAAAGGAAATAAGGTACAATCAACCCACCTAGTGGATTCACTCAGACGCTATCCCTCTCCCTCTCTTTCTCTCTTCTCTTCTTGGAGTTCTTCTCTCTGCGAGCTCTCTTTCTGTTCGTATCCCCTCCACTTGTTCTCTTCTTCTTTTTTACTTCGCTTCTGCTTCTCTCCCTCCTTTTCTTCTTCATCTCTTTTTATAGGGGTGACAGGAGTCGATCCGGCACAGAGTGGAGCCACTTTGGATCGGCGTTGGAGTGAGGCCCATCTGGCGCCACGCGGCGCTTCTAGAGTGGTCTGGGGGTGAGGCCCATTCGGCCCCAGGCCTGGGGAAAGAGGCCCATCCACCTTAGATCGGGACAACCAGCCCGTTCCGACGCCGAAATGGCACTGGATTGCTTCATGTATCGCGCTTAACAGCGCCGGCTCGAGTATCTTTGGTGTTTCACTTTTCGCCACTGGGTAGAAATGTGTGTTCCTTTTTCGGGACGTATCGTTGGGCGTACTAGGTGAGTTTAACATCGTCCTTCCTGGACGCCGGTTCAGAATATCGCCATCAGGAAGAGCGTTTTGACTCTTCCTCAACCGTAATATCGAACGTGCCGAGCACACTCGCAAGCGATCGTGCTTTGATCATCCCCACTGGATGCGGTCTTCAAGTTATCCCGGAGTAAACAAGCTAACGCCTGTTCAGGTTGACTTTGATATTTAGGATATCGCCGTAGGGAAGAGGGTGTTGACTCTCTTTCTTGGGCACATTATCGAGCGTGCTAAGCACACTCGCAGGTAGTCAGGTTTCATCGCCCTTTCTGGATGCAGGCTTAAATCAGCCCGACGTGACTCTTCCAACGTCGTGTCAAAGCTTCCGTTATCATTCCGGGGGATCTTTATTGTATGCGGCACCATATTTTAGGTGTCAACACCATCATAATAAGTGGTTGTCTTAAACTTCTTATGAAACTCCACAAATACGAGATCACCTCTACAAATAATTTCTCCAGTCTTGGAGAGAGACTCAACAATAGCAAGCGAAATCTAATTTTTCGATTCCATATCAAAAAAATCAATTTTTGCACGTTTTCTATTAAGCAAATACGTGGCAAATATAATCGGAAGAGGAAGCATACCGCATAAACTAAGGACCTCAACTTATGAAAATAAGTAGATTGTCTAGGGCTCTGATACCAATTTGATGCAAGACGAAGCTCTGTGGCCAGCAAAATGGACTCCCGCAGCGAAGACGGTGACAGACCGCGACAATGATCACACTAATTGTGGGGACGAGGGCCACTCCATTTGATGTAAGACGAGGCTTGAGTCTATGAATCACTACTTTTCTCCATTTTTTCTATTTTCCTCTCTATTTTTTCATCTCTTTTGTATATTTTTTCCCACAAAATATTTTTATTTTTCTCCCTATCTTCTCTTCTTTCTTTTCTCTTTTTTTTCTCTGCTGTTTTTCCTTTTTTCTGGTTTTACCTCTGCTACAGTAGCTACGCAGAAGAGAAAAAATAATAACGAGAGAGAGAGAGAGTCGATAGGGAGAGAGAGAGAGAGGGAAGAGAGAGAGAGCACGACGGAAGGGAGCGGGACAGGGCCGTCGATGGCGGGCTGGGCTGCGTGCAGACGACGATGACGGAGACTGGCGGTGGCGTGGGGGGGCCGCGGGTGCGGTGGTCTGCAACGGGGCAGGGGATCCTGGGGAAAACGGACGAAGGCCGATGATGAGGGGAAGAATGATGGCGGCGCAGGGGCTTTGGCTAGGGTTGACAGAGGATGAAGGGGGAGGAGGAGATGGTGGAGAGATGGCTATGACTAGGAAGAGGCGACGGGAGGGAGAGCGGGCCGCAGACGGTGCTAGCGACGACGCTGGGAGGAAGAAGGCCGGCGTTGGCCATGATGACCTGTTCGCAGGTGGGTCACGCTGCGCACAGGGGCCGCGGAAGGTGGCGGTGGCGGTCACAACGGTGGTGAGGGTCGCAGGGCAGGGCAGTAGCCAGAGGGTCGCCGCGGTGACGGCGCTAGGCCGCGAGAACAGCGAGAGAGAAGGTCGGCGGCGTCCGGTGGTGGCGGTGGTTGGCCGCGTCTTGTGCTCACCGACGCGCGAACGGAGGAGGGGGAGAAGATCAACAGTGCCCCCGGGGGGGACGACGCACAGTGTTTCGGGAAGAAACTTAGGTAAATGAAAATCAAATAAATGAATAGTGATGGGGTGGGTGCTGTAGTGGAGGACGGACAACAAGGTGATTGGGAAGAAGAAAGTGGAGTATTGGAGGTTCGGCCTCACGCCAGGAAGAAGTACGAGGGGGGGTTGCAGTGGAGAAGATTAAACGGAGAATAAGTGAAATAGAAGAGAAGTGGGGGTTCGGCCTCACGTCAGAAGAAGAAATTTTGAGGGATTGGACATCTCGCCAGGAAGAACACACAACATCACTGTAAATTTTTGATCCAACCATTGCTTCCTTGATTAGGGTTAGCACTTCTTTATTTATAACTAATGAAAATTACAAATAGACCCCATTTTTTTCTTTAAAAAAATACTACTACTCTTAAAATAAATAAAAATACATAATAACATAGAATATTCTCTAACAAAATCTAAACTAACCTAACAACTCACAATTTATTGACCCCTAAATTGATTAAAAATTACAAAAAAATAAAGTTTGGATCTTCAACATAATTGTCTTTGATGACTCCACATAAATCTAAATCATTCATCGTAAACCGACTAACTCGCTCCGCATTAGCTTTGCTCCATGAGTGCTTACAGAAGATGGAGCTAGAGCTGGCGCAGCGACACCGGTAAGATGCAGATCCAAATTGACAACCACAACATTGAAGCAGTGATGAATGGTAATGAGAATTAGGTGACTTTTGATGTGTAGGCATGGCTGATCTAGAGGAGAGAGGTGAATAGATCTGCCCCCTTTTCCGCGATGAAAGCAGCAGAATGTAAAAGAGCCTTACACAAGGGAAGAACCACACACGATAGACGCAATATAGAATATGTAAACTGGCCTAAGCAAGCATCTAGCGAGAGACAGACACATAAGCAAACCACAGAGGCAAGGATTTTAAGGTGATTCAGACTCAACCTAGAGTCCTACGTCCACCCCTCACTCAATAGAGTGAGGCTTCACTAGTGCAACTGCACTAAGCCGCTGAAACACAGCTTAAAGGCACACAAGACCTGACCACAGATCAAAGCACATCCTCTGTCTATCTTCCTACTACAACCAGTAGGGATGGTTCACAGTCTCAATAGAGTGATGTTCCAAAAGAAAAAAAGACAACAAAACACAAAAGCTCAAAAAAGGACGTGGGAAACTCAAACACAATGTAAATATCCGTGTCTGAAATCTGGAGGCCGCTCTTGGGTTCTCTCAGATTAGTTGCTTCCTTGGAGAGTAACTTCTCCTTTGCCACAGGAAGCTGGAGATGAAGTCTTTTCTTCTCGTAGGATGAAGAAGACGGGTTCTGGATGAAGGCTTGCACTTTAGGCTTGGAGCTCACAGGTGCTTGCTTCTCGATCTCTTCTTCTGCCTCTATCTTCTTCACTTCAGCTTTTTTTTTTTAACCAGCTCACCTCTTCGAATCTTCTATTCTCTCTACGTGTGCCCAGGTATGTTCTCCACGCGCTGCTTTTGTTCCAGCATCTTTTCTTTTTGCATGCAAGGTATAGGGTACATAGTCCCTCATTCGGTAGGAATAAATCTGGATCGTCCATCTCCACAGAATACTTCCAGATCCTGAGAAGGGTAGCTACTAATTGGCCTAGAAGAGATAACGTACGCTGGCTTCCTATTGGCTCGCCAATGAGCTTCATGTAATACACAGTAGATAGAGAGTTCTTCCTCAAGGCAAAAACCATTTCCAGATGAAACCCTCTCCAGGAGTTCAGCAATTGGTCCAGTTGGAAAGTGGGAATATTTTCTACCAGAAGGACTTCTAGAACCTTGAACCATCGAAGCACGTCCCTTTCAATCACTTAAACTTGGACTATTAGGCCCAGATCCTTCTCACGTGCAAGTTCGCAAAGGACGCTTCCGGAGTTCATACTGTTAGAACAAAGAGCCGTCGCCTTAATCTATTTGTCACCCTTAGGTGTACATTTTTCACCTTTAGGTATACATTTTTCACCCTTAGACGCTGGTCAGCCGTCGCCCTTGCTCTGCTCTTCTTTTCTTCAGCTTCAACGGGACGTGAGTCGACTCGAGCGCCTTGTGGACTCGACTTCCCTTCTTCGGTTTCTTTGATTTCAGCCAGCCAATCTATTTTTCACCGATGTAGGCCTATTTGTCACCGATACGGGTCCATTTGTCACCGATACGAGACTTAGCTCAGCGAAGGCTTGCGGTGTGATTCCAGCTGGGTGGAGTCGACTCCTATTCACCAAGGAGTCGACTCTCCTTCAATTCTTTTCAAAGCGGTGAACTCCCTTCAGCCTCTTGAGCCATTTGTCACTCGTAGTGACCTATTTTTCACCCTTATCTAATATTTTACACCCGTATAAGGCTATTTGACACCTTTGTTGCCCACGACTGAATGGTGACCTTGAAGTCGACTTGTAGCAGCTTGAAGTCGACTTCTGAACAGCACTTTCAACTGAAACAACAGATTTTTGACTGAAGCTTCTTCAACCAACCTGTTCTGTGCACAAATTAAAAATAAACTGGAAATGCCATCATCAAGAATATATATGACACATAGTTTTAAGATCATTGAAACACATGGACACAACAACTTTTCTTTAAAAAAAATCATGAAGTATAACCAGCTATTTTTATTTATCTACACAGATGGTATAATTTCCGCCACTAATGGTAATGTGACCATCGCATCCGAACAACATCCACGATCTGCACCTACGCAATATAACTCTTCTTTATCGGTGCGTCATCAAAAACTTGGGTTCAATAAAGCATACCACAATTCTGAAACTGACCTGCTAGCCTCCCTATTGCAGGCCTATTCAGGATGAAATTGGGTGACCTGCGTAGCATTTGAAAATGCCCGTAAAAGGATTTTAATTAGCATAATGTCCAACATCCTTAAGTCAAACCTTAGGGAATGATAATTTGATTTCTCTTAGAGCTGTGCGAGGGATGCATCTAACTGCAGGGTATTCTTAATTTGGTTCTCCCAGGGTGAAAATTGAATTATTGAATGAAATGGACCAAGTAGCTAGTTTTCTCTGAGATTGAGATCATCAAGAACATCAGCAAGGTTGAGAGAAAGGGGGAAAAAAAACTTCTGCATGGGTGTCAGGGTGCCCAGTGAAACATTTTCCCCTGTAGAAATAGCAGGCAATCTGAATGGATCTGTCTAATCATGAGTTGGGTAAAAACCATTCACAGTCATCCCTCCATCAACAGCGATGGTCTGCCCAGTGATGTAAGAAGCTGCCGGCAGGCAAAGGAATGTGACTAGAGAGGATACTTCCTCTGGCTCTCCAATGCGACGAAGAGGAGTACGAGAAATTATTCCTTGTGTGAACTCATCATCTTTGAGCAACTGGACAAAAAGAAAATGTTAGCAAGAAAAAACTGGGGGAAAAACTAAGTTCAAAGATGTGTAGCAGGGCAACCACATTTCAAAGTGATGAAGATAAAAGATTAGTACAAAGGTGATTGAAAGATTCTCCAGTGGTTGAATTTAAGTGTTAAACTACACTTGGATATCTGGATATCCCAAGTGATAACCAAGCAGTAGTCAAGCAGCAAGCCTACTGGGTATAAACCAGTTTTACTGCAAGAAAGAACAGTAAAACAAGGCCAAAGAGTTTGTAAACGAAAAGACTTTTCAACATATAAATTCATAACTCACATAATTTTATTACAATAGTTATATGGAAAGGCTTGTCAATATTTAATTGCATATTGGATCCTCTGAATTGAGCAACTTTAGAGAAAAATTACAGTTGCACATTCAGATTTTAGTTCTAATAAGAGTAGAAGCCAGAAGTCATAGATGTAAATTTTTAGTGAAATTAATCACAATGGGCATCAAAAGGCAAGTAATAATTACATATTGACAAATGAGATAGGGAAAAGCCTACCACGCCTGCCTAACCTCTGGAGAATGATTTCAATCAATGAAAAAGAACAAAAGAACAGGCTGAAAACAATTTAGCAAAGAAAACAATGAGCTATGCTCCCATGTGACAGGTTGTTAGTCCCAAGATATTTAATTATCCATACAATCCAGCTCAACAACACTTAGTTTGTAAGAAAAGAAAATTAAGAATGTAGGATTAGAACTTTTAGTATGGCCATATAATATCAAACATAAATATCAGAATAAACGATTCAGAACTTACATTTTCTACCAGTGAGGTCTTCGTAAACCATGGGGCAACACAATTGGCGCGAATGTTGTCTTTTGCCCATTCACATGCCAAATTCTTAGTCAGTTGATTCATAGCTCCTGACAAAATATGCACTCTACAGGTGTGAGACAAATAATAACACAAGCTCCAGGAGCTAAGCTCATTTTTAAGAGAGAAATTCAGTAGAAAGGAAGTTATTACCTTTAGTTGCTGCATAAATAGAACCTGTGTCTAAAGCCACCAACCCAGCAACAGAGGATATAAATACAATGCTTCCTCTGCCAGATGCTTTTAGAAATGGATGTGCAAGTTGGCAAAGATGAAATGCTGAATCAAAGTTGGTGCTCATGATAAATGACAATTCTTCAGCAGTAAAATCAGTTGTCGGCTTCCATATATATGTCCCAACATTGTTAATCTAATGAGGACATTTCGACAGCAACCTTCTTAGTCCCTTAAGCCAATTTTGACAAAAGCCCCAGATCCATAGAAATATATACAACATTGTTTGGAAAGCAAAAATGATGAAAAAAGAAACAATACTATGCAACCAGTTTCACTTAATGCAGATTACCACAAACTAAAGTTTGAATGCTGCAAGAAGGAATTCATTTTAAGAGACTACAAATAGTACAAAACGTTGAAATATGCTGACCTAAAGAACAAAAGAATATGCCATTCCCTGTGATAAAGAAGAAAAGTAGTATTTAATCGTAAAAAGTGAAAGAACCGTAAGAAGCAGAAAAAATATTGCAGAAGCTAATATGAATTATTGTAAGACGAGTATAAAATAAGTTTCGCAGACCGAACAATTAAAACATTATTTTAACTATAACTTTCCTTTATTATTGGCCCTTTGGAAGAACCAAAGCACCGGACAACTTCATAAGCATTTGGAGCAGAAGAAGAAAACAACTGATTACAGCAGCTCTATCTGAATATTTTTTTCAGTGTCCTAATTGGTTAAACCCATTTAAGACTCTTTTTGCTAGAGACATTGTCTACAAGCAGCAAAAGTACGGTGAAGCAAATACCATATTAGGTCATATATCAATCTTAGTACTAGTTCATATATCATAGGATGCCATTGAAAGTAGGAACAGAAAAAGTTGCAAAAGAGGAGCCAATACAAACCTCTAAGGCATTGCAATGTGATTATTTAAAACAACAATAATAAGAATAATGCGACAATGCACTATACACATACAACGATTGCTTCCCCAGATCTTGGTGCCATCTCAGGATATAGGAAATGGGAGATCTGAAGAGACCATGGAGAGATCAAGATCCCTCCCTCCCTCCCTCTCTCTCTCTCACTCACGTCTTGTCCAGAATCTTAACTGAAAACTATAAATAGATCCCCCAAACCCCTAGCAACTGGAGCCTGGACCAAGCCAGGAAGTCTGTTTGGGTTAACTTATTTCCTATAAAGACTACATGAAGATTGAGGTGTCATCCCCAGCCAAGAATTCAGAACATCAGCCCATCAAAACCCTGAGGCCCTTTTTGATATTCGGGTGAGGGTAGGTTAATCGACCCCGAAGGGTCGATTAAGCCACCCGACCCCGGTTAGTGCACGGTGTGTGAGGGGAGGTGAGAGGGAGGCGGGGCCCACCTGTCCCCCGGTTGAGATAACCGGCCGACAAGCCGGTTATCAAAGCCGCCCTGAATGATTGCTTTAATGAAATAAGGTCAAAGGGAGAAAAAGAAACTGCAATGTCTCCCCCAAATTCTCACCTTTGGCAGATCTCATGAAACAAGTGTGCACATCCAATTTCAAGAATGCACCCGAAAGGGCATGTAGATGTCGTTGGTCAAATTCTATCATCTTCAGCCTTGAATACATACAACATCTGAGATTTGACCACCAAGAGGGTTGCAAATGCATACTATTGGTAATGCTACAGTTTTATACGTATTTGTGATATTTCATGAAGCTTAAAATAGAAAGTTTATCTATGGGGTGGATACAACTTCCAGTACTGCAGGTATCTCATATCTGCAGTTAATTGTTAATCCACCAGACAAAATTTTGTTCATCACCAATATGGCTCCAACGAACAACAAAAGAAAAAGAAGAGCATTAGCAAAAAGCTTAATTAACTGCTATACTTTGAATTCGTTAATATATAGACGCACCAAAGCAACCACTGGGGAGTAGCAATAAATGACATTCACAAAAATGAAATGAGACAATGTAACGTCGGAATCCAGTATGCAAGGAACATGTCAAATGATTGCCCGTGAGGAGCCTATCTATGTCAACCACAGGGCGATACGGGGCCTTCCAAATTAAAATGGACTCACATTCTAATAGAAAACACTGGTTTAGATCTCTATCGTCAACAAGAATGAAGAGAGAACACCACCAAGCATGTAATTTTTGAGGAAATGTAAAATTTATAAATCACAAGTTCAAAATTGTAAAAAAAAAATAGAAGAGAAGTGAAGCACTGTTAGATAGGGTACTCATCTATCTGCTCTGGTAGAAAAACTATACATGGTCTTCATACCCAAAATCTAATCCAATGCAAAAGGGTTGTTTGTTTGACAGTAAAACACTGTAAAATCATGTTTTTTTTTATCTTACAGTAGATTCCGGCTGTTTGTTAGATTGTAAAACAGAGAAAATGGGATTATGGATGGCCCATGTGGCACTAAAATTTATGGTGCCAAAACCGATGATGAATAACCTTAAATTACAATAAACAAATAAAATATCGTGTTATATTGTACGGTCATCCAAACCATGGTTCGACGACTCGGTTTTGACTCGCCCGACTCGGGCGTACCGTACCGGATCAGGGAAGAAACGAGTCAGGTCGACTCGTGCCGACTCGGGCCGAGTCGAGTCGAGTCACAAAGAAAGCTAGTGTATTTTAGATGTATCGTACTGGATCAGGGAAGAACCGATCCGGTACGGATCACCGAGTCGGCGAACTATGATCCAAACACAGTCAGATTTTGAAATAAAAAAAATACACTGATTATAAAACCAAAAAGATATTTTATTTTACTGTAAAACAAACAACACGAAACCGAGCAGAGAAACTCACAAGGATGTTGAGTTTCCCGGCGAAAACGGCAGCCACCTTCTCCATCAGCTTCTCCCGTTGCCCCCGCATGGAGAGGTCGCAGACCGAACCGGTGACGCGGAACCCCATCCCCTCCCACTGCTTCAGGCTCTGGGCGAGCTCGGCCTCGTTCCGGGAGCAAGTGTGAACTTCCGCTCCGAACCCGGCCAACTCCTCCACGATGGCGCGCCTGCGCAAGAAGACACCGCAGCCTTACCAGAGAAGCCATAGCAGGGCTTCAGGGCCCAGAATGGAGCATCGGGGAGACTGGAAACAAGGGTTCCCCAAGGAGAAGAACCAAAAACATATATAGACGTAGAGAACAGAAGAAAGACACACACACAGACAAAGAACAAGAGGGGAGGGGGGAGGAGGCGACCGACCCGATGCCCCTGGTTCCTCCGGTGACCAGAGCCTTCATCCCCTGCAGAGACCATCTTCCCCCGCCTCCTCTTGCGGCGGTGGCCCCGCTGCTGGTTCTGCTGACACCGCCCTCTGCTTCTGCCATCTCCCTACCCTCCCCCGGCACTGCCACCAGCACGTCTGCCTCTACAGGATCAGATGAACAGAAGTTACAGAGCAATTCCAAGGGACGTCACCGGGCAAGGCTGGTGCTAATCCAGAAGATGGATCGTCTAATGGTGCGAGTCCCTGGAATGGCCCTCGATCAGCTGTGTATGTTGCCAACTTGTCATCTCATGACTCACGCAGACGTGAAGGAAATAAATTAGCTCAAAAAAGGCTAAAAATCTGGAGGTCAGATTCTCTTAACAGTTAAGTTCTGTTTATTGATTGACGTCCAATTTTTGTTCTAGTGGGAAACAAGCAAGAAACGGGTAATGGTACGAGTCCCTGAAATGGGCCATAATGGGCCCGGGATCACTTTGTGGGAGTGATCCACAAGGGTCACATGCGTGCCCATGTTCATCTGTGTAATGTTGCCAACTTGTTACCTCATGACTCACACAGACGTGAAGGAACATTTCACTTTTGACCAGAAAAATATGGAGGTCAAATTCTCTTACAAGCAGAAATGATGCTTTCAATTTGACCAGAAAAAGAATGATGCTTTCAAATCCAAGTTGGCACCAACATTTCAGAACTCGGTATTGACTCAGTCTACCCTAGATATGATAAGACTCGGGTCTAACTCCAAGACACTCGAGCCCTCTAGAACTTGGTTGATTGTCTAGATTCAGTCTAGATATGATACGATACGGTCGACCCGGTGCAACTCACACCTATACGGCAAACCATGCGTTCAAGATGTCTTGTTTTGCCGTCGGTGTTTCTCTTGGGTGGGTACGAGGTCTGAGAATGGGTTATGACCTACGTAGCGTTTAGAAGACTTAGATTACTAAGACCTTCGTGAGGTCTCAAGAGTTGACTTCGTTACCGTCGTTTATTTTTTTATTTTATTAATTTTTTTGAGTGATACCCACACCAAAATAATTTAATGTAGATCCCAAGTCATCATCCGACGTGATTTGCACGTCGAACAAAAAGAAAGTCAAAAATAGTATAATTTTGAAAACTGCATTATCACATTTTTTCCCCCTTTTGCTGTGGGGTGCAAGATAAATAAGTGACTTGATGTCTACGCCAAAGTAGTTTGGCGCGAGCTCCACTCAAAATATTTCGACATGAGCTCCACTCGAAAAAAAAAACTAAAAAATAAGAAAAAAATGTCTCCCGGGTACTTAATTGTGTACAAAATATTTTTCCACTATAGGTGAGAGTGCTAGTTTTAACGTGAGTCTCATTCAAAAAAAAATAAAAAATAAGAAAAAATTACCTTCCGTGTACTTAATTGTGTACAAAATATTTTTCTACTATGTAAGAGAGTGCTATATCTGGGACATAATTAATGCTTGCACGTTGTTTTAATGGAGCCTTAATTAGCTGTATAATGCATGTATATCGTTGGAGATCATGCACCTGGCTCGTTGACGGCACTTGTCTAAACTTCGAAGCATCAACATGATCTGCGTGCATTCTAACGCGGATATTGGAATCCATGTGGAGGAGCACTTCAGTTGGAATTCTTAAAATTTTGTAGAACCTGGATGATGTCATTGTACCACATATATTTTTACAATATCCATCAACCGTTGGATCATTCAAAGAACGATTGTCATCACTCAGCTGGTTCTTGAAAGGCCAATGCGAGGTGGGGACCACCACAATGAGAATTAATTGGAGAGTTGGATAATTATGATTTGTTTGTCCTGCATATTGTACGCACGATTCACCTTGTGATGTAATACTTGCAAGTACGTACTGATGGGTGACGAAGGGGTGTACGTGCATCAACATAACCAAGAAAAAATTCCAATTCTTTTCCTGGTTTCGAAGAAAATTTAAATAATCACTTCTTATAGTTTCTCAAGCCGCCCGGGTCAAATAGCTCGTTCCTTTTATTTGATCATTGCATTTCGCTTTTCTTTGAGAATGCTCATTTCATATATATACCTGGTATGTATAATTTGGCATGTGTAGGTCAACATATATTGGGAAGAAGAGATTGTATAGTCCTCCCCAAGTGTTACGTATGTACTTAGTTGAAATACTAGTTTTGATATAATATTAATTTTGCTCTTTGTATTTTTAGAGTCTACGATATTAAGATTGTGACAAGAAGAATGTGGAAGTTGACAAAATAAAGAGCAGGGGAGAGATAAGGGTGGGGAGAGAGAAAGCTAGGGTCCTCAGAGACTCGTAAAACTTGAACGGAAACATTTTAGTACTACAGATTATTGTCTATATTAAAGCTGTTATAAAAATACTTAATGTTGACTGTACCTGATAAAAATATCAAATTGCTATATGTTATATGCTACAACAACCAAATGCCCCGTTGTACATAGATTACCCCTTTTGGAAAAACTAGCCTCCTTGAGTCATCGTTTTCCTACACCGTCCAGAAGGGTCCCAGATGGTCGCCTAGAAATGTATGCTTTCTGGAATTCAAATCTTCGATTTTTTGCGTGCACCGGAGGGCCATCCGCGGTGGCCCATTATTAGAAAGGGTAGTGACGTATATCTCATAATTTTTTGTATTCTATTAAATTATATTTTATCTTTTTCATCGTGGGTGACAAGTGCACCTCTCCCAGGGCCCCGCCACAACGACGAGGTAAAGCCCACAGCGGTCAAGATGATGTAGTTGGATCATGACTCTTTCGGAGAGGTTAATGCTGTCACGTAACATAGAGGATATCTTCACATTGGTTTATAGTTAATGAGATTATTATTCTTACTTTATTTTGACCAGAACATGAGAAGCGAAATCAGTAATTTTAATACATTCCATGGCAACACGCGCGCCCAACGTTGGCGGTGATGGTGGCCACCCGCGATTACGGTCAAGTGCAGTAACCTATTCCCTAATCAAAGTGGCCCTTAATGAGTTATCAGCTCTTTGAGGTATGAAGCCTTGTTTATTGATGGTTCTTCCTGGCATGCTCACAAAAGGGACTCATCTGATAGAATGGGAACCTCTTTACGAAGACACATCCCATGTCTTTGGGGAATGTATCGGTGGATTAGGAATTGCGGAAGAAAAAAGCCCGCAGCAATTCCCCCCATCACCGGAGACGAATCAAGGCAACATATCCACGTAAAAATAGCTCCCTAGCGTCCCTTTTGAAAGTCCCACCGGGCAATCAAGAAGGAGATAGTACAACATGAGAAGAGGTACCACTTTGTTCTGCGAACGAGATTCTCATAAGATCTTATGCCGTGAGCTGAAATGAATCCGCGCTCAATTTGGAGTTGATAATGACTAACTTGTAAACATGTACTTCGTCGAGTCATGGACGAATATTTTGTAATATCTTTGACACTCCTCACGAGAGTTGTGGAAGAATGTTTTGTAATATTTCAACGAGTTGTGGATGAAATGTTTACTAAATTTAACCCATCATGAACTGTAAAAAAAAAATCTTCTTTGAAGTTGGGTTCATATGGGACAAGTTGAGATGCAACTGGTCCGGGAAGCATCCTTCTTCCCAATCAAGTTCCATGTGAAATGTCTCATGGTGTTGTAGAAACGTCTACAGGCACATAATAAACATAAAGTCAGGAAGAATAAACTTGCAACATTCAACATATACCACAAAGGAGGCGTCATTCAAACAACAAAACAAAAGATGAGCTAAATGCGATCCAAATAAGAATAACAAAAGAAAAGAGAACAAGAAACAAAATCAGGGGACTCGTTGCTTACTTCAAAAACGTCAGAACTGCACACGGCCATAGAAGAGATGAATAGAACACTTTTGATGCAGGACGAAACTCAGTGGCCAGTAAAATGGACTCCTATAACGAAGACGGTGACAGACCACAACGATGATCACGCTAATTGTGAGGACGACGGCCACTCCATTTGATGTAAGACGAGGCCCAAGTCTATGAATCACTACTTTTTTCCATTTGTTCTATTTTCCTCTCTGTTTTTTTCTCCCTTTTGTATATTTTTTCCCACCAAATATTTTTTTGTTTTTCTCCCTACCTTCTCTTCTTTCTTTTCTTTTTTTTCTCTGCTATTTTTCCTTTTTATCTAGTTTTTCCCCTGCTACAGTAGCTACACAGAAGAGAAAAAATGATAACAAGAGAGAGAGAGAGAGAGAGAGAGGGAGAGAGAGAGAGAGAGAGCACGACGGAAGGAAGCGGGACAGGGGCAGGGCCACCGGTGGCGGTGGCAGGCCGGGCTGCGGGCAGACGGCGATGGAGGAGACTGGCGATGGCGTGGGGGGGTCGCGGGTGCTGTGGTCTACAACGGCACAGGGGATCTCGGGGAAAACGGACGAAGGCCGATGATGAGGGGAAGAACGACGGCGGCGCAGGGGCTCTGGGTAGGGTTGACAGAGGACGAAGGGGGAGGAAGGAGATGGTGGAGAGATGGTTGTCGCTAGAGAAGAGGCGACGAGAGGGAGAGCGGGCCGCAGACGGTGCTAGCGACGACGCTGGAAGGAAGAAGGCTGGCGTTGGCCACGATGGCCTGTTCGTAGGTGGGTCACGCCGCGCACAGGGGCCGCGGAGGGTGGCGGCGGCAGTCACAACAGTGGCGAGTGTCACAGGGCAGGGCAGCGGCCGGAGGGTGGCCGACGGCCGTGGTGACGACTGTGATGGTGCTGGGCCACGAGAACAACGAGGGAGAAGGTCGGCGGTGTCCGGCGGTGGCAGTGGTTGGCTGTGTCTTGTGCTGGCCGGTAGTCGCGAACGCGCGAGAATGGAGGAGGGGGAGAAGATCAACAATGCCCGGGGGGGGGGGGGACGGCGCACATTGTTTTGGGAAGAAACTTAGGTAAATGAAAATCAAATAAATGAATAGTGATGGGGTGGGTGCTGCAATGGAGGATGTACAATAGGGTGATCGGGAAGAAGAAAGTGGAGTATTGGATGTTCGGCCTCACGCCAGGAAGAAGTACGAGGGGGGTTGCGATGGAGAAGCTTAAACGAAGAACAAGTGAAATAGAAGAGAAGTGGGGGTTCGGCCTCATGCCAGAAAAAGAAATTCAGAGGGATTGGGCATCTCGCCAGAACGAAGAACACACAACTGTAGACACGCTATTTTTGATATTATCGTGAGCAAATCTCATATTACACTACAATGCCCCAAAGTGACTTTCACATTTGAGTTATTTGAGAGATTTTTATTTTTTTATGATAATTTCGATTTCACATAAAATAATTTTCTTTGTAGTTAATGAGACATTTTAAAAAAAATTTACATAATTGAATCATGAAATTATGTATTGATTATTTTCTACATATAAAAAAATCTCTTAACTCAAACAAATAATAAAATAATAAAAAATAAAACAAAATAAAATAAAAATAAAAATATAAAATATAAAACAAAACAAAAGGAGAAAAACAAAAAAATAAAAAAGATCTTTTAATCATTCTACCGATTTTATAGGATCCGATTCCCCATCCTCTCCCTTTTTTATGCCCAGCCAACCCAAGCTAACCCATCCTAACTCCGACCACCAAACTCAAACACCCATCCACGCAACTCTCTCTCTCCTTTCTCTCCCACGCAGCTCTCCTTCTCCTCTCCCTGAAAACCACCTCCGCCTCCCCTTTGCAGCCCGGACACCCATCGTCGATCCCGTCCTTCTCCACAATACCCCTCTCAACAACTCTCACCACCCCCTCCATTCTCCCTCACACACCAGCGAACCCATACCCCCCCCTCTCTCTCTCTCTTTTTCCCTACACACACCACCCCTCCCTGCGAACCCATCTCTCCCTCTCTCCCACGCCTGGGAATCTCTCATCTCTTTTTCTCCCTCTCTCGACACTCTCTTTCCCTCTCTCGAATGCTCTCCACTCCCTCTCTCTCACCGCCGCAGAGCCCCCTCCTCATGCACGTCGACCGGCGACCTCCCCTCCCACACAATCGCGAGCCACCCACACCTCACCGCGCCGGCGACCTTCCCCTTGCCTGCACCTCACCGCCGGCCACCTCCCCATCATCTCCCTCTCACTCTCACTGCCGGCGAGCTCCCCTCCTATATAGTGACCCTCTCTATCTCCCTCTAACTCACTCACGTCCCAGCTAACCTCTGCACCACCCCCTTGATAGCCACTAACACTCGTCGTTAAAATACTGTGCCACACAGTTTCAAAAATGATAACCGCACTCACTCACTTAAAAAGATTAGAAAATCTAAGTAAAATTACGAGAACGGGTCGATCTCACGAGGAAGAAATATTTTCAATTAAGTGCGTTGAAAGATTCTTATATTTGAAAGAAACGAATTTGAGTGAGTCTAAATTAAAAGAAAATACAAGTGCATGGAAATAAATCTATCTAAAGAATATGAGAGGGATTGAGAAGATAAGTTTGGAAAAGAGAGAGAAAAGAGAACACAATTTGCCAAAATAAATTTTATTGCTAAAGAAATAAAAATTACAATATATAAAAATTGAGATTACAACCAATATAAACTAAGAGAAAAGTGAAGAAACTAGAGCCATGAAAGGAATATGAACGCCGTCATCTCCTCCTCGCCGAGCCTTGGAGAGGATCGCTCTGCCTTGAAGGAGATCGCCGTGGAAAGAGGTGGATGAAGAAGCCGTCGTCGTCCACGTCACAAGCCTTGGAACGTCACCCGTCTTGATGTGCACGCCACAATGAAAGGAGAGTTGTGGAAAACAAACCTTGGAGAGAAATATAGAGAGGAATGTGGAAGGGTTTGTGTGGAGATGAAGAAGGAAGAAGATGAGAGAGTAAAAATGGAAATACTAAAAATAGAGTAAGAATGAAATTAAAATAACTTTAAAATCAAGAATAATTAGTGGATGACGAAGAAGAAGAAATTGAATAGGAGGATGAGAGGAAGAACTTTAATGAAGGGAGTGGAGAGAGAAAACGTGAGGAAGAGGGTGACATCGGAGGAACAAGGAGACGGTGGGAGAAATGTAGATGAACAGTAAAAAGTGCACTACATATACTTAGAAAATTGAGAATAACGTGAAAACGGAGGAGAATTGGAGGAAGAGGAAGAAGGAAGATTTGAAGAAATTTTAAAGATCTACAACTTCTGTGAAAGAAGTAGAGGGAAAAAAAAATCACAAAGGGGAGAAAGCGGGTGAAGAACAGGGGGATGCGGGTTTGGGTGAACAGTAAATGTGGAAGACAGAACCTTGAAAATTGGACGATAGCGTGAAAAATAAGGGGAATTAGAGAATGACGAAGAAGACGAAGTTGGAGAGAATTTAAAACTGAAGAACATTTATGAAGAGAGTAGGATGAAAATAGGAACAAAAATGGGTGAAAAAATGTTACCTTGACTGAACCCAAAAAAATCCTCCTGTAGAAAAGAAGAACTTGGCTATTTATAGGAGAATTGGATCACACGGAGGGTGGAGATCGACTTAGAAGGTGATGGAGGGATGATATGTGATGAGATTAGGGTTAGATGAGAAGAGGAGTTAGGGTTTTTGTGTGGAGAGAGGGGCGCCCCCATTGGTTTCCTAAAAGGGAGGGAATCTCCTCCTATTTTCTCTCCACAATTTTTTTCACAAATTAATCCCTTTCATTATCTTTTTCTCCCATAAAAAAGGATGGTGGCTACCTTGACTTGGTCAAAGGTGGAGAGGGGAAGAGAGGGGTGCCCTAGGGCAACCTTCCTCTGGGCTCTGTGACTTTTCTACCCCTAGTCCTTCTGTGGAATGCCATGAGTGTCCTGCACATATAAAATTAGAATTAAGTCCATATAAATTATGGCTTTGTGCATAAAAATCATGAGTGTTTACAATTATGCAATGGAAAATTAATTCTCATGCTCCTCAACCCCCTTTTTATTCATTAATTACCCACAAATTGAGTGAATTTGCATAAAGAGCTTGATTCATGTGAGGTTGAAGTTAACTATCAAATATGCATAATTGCTAAACAATATGCACTTAAAGTGATGCGTGTGACGTAAATTGGCATAGAATTATGAGCACTTATCACACCCCTAACTTACTCATTGCTATCCCCTTAGTAATGTAATTAAATTAAAATTTAGGACCAACATGAGTCTACAAAATTCATACTTCTATCTCCAGTTCCTTTTTCATAGAATCAACCAAAGATTAAGAATCCAGAAGCAATAATATGTGCTAGCCTTAGATCATGACTTAAGAATACATCCGAAAGTTCAATAGCACTTGTACATGTGTAAGACTAAATCCACAGTTAAGACAATTGTATTCCTCATTTGCTATTACAAGCACGTGTCTTTTATGTTGTGCCCCTGTGGTCATTTGAGTCATCTTGTGGTCACTTGGGTCATTCAACATCATCATGTGGTCATTTGAGTTATTTGATATTCTTGGTTTTGATAATGGCTAAATAATATAAGTCATTGATGTTTTACCACTCTTATATGACTAAACTACTTGATGTTCTTTCATGACAGATATGCCAAGGAATGGAGTGGAGATGGCAAAAGTGGAAGCTCAATGATTGCGCCCTCGCACGCGGATCGACCTGCACGGTCAGGTCGCGGGGGTCAAGGGGGCAGCGCCCCTTGCGGGGGTTTCCCAGGGCGGAGCCCCCGAAACAAAATTTTGATTATAGGAGCGATATAATCAATAGAAATCTTCAAGACAGTCAAGGTTGATGTCACAGATGAGAACGGGCTGATAAAGGTCTCAAGCGACGGAGCTAAAGGGGTTAACGGACTGACCCGACATAACCCGGGGTCTGCCCAGCTGGCGGTCGACTACTAGCCCAGGGGCGGTCGACCGCCCCTGCCAGCAACCCACTGCCTGCAGCTCTCTCAGTGGCGGTCGACTGCAAGCCCAGTAGCGGTCGATCGAAAATTCCAGGGACTAAATTTCTATAGCGTTTCTCAGTAGCGGTCGACCGCCAGAAGGTTCCAGTCGACCACCAGCCCCGAGCCAACAAATGTTGACTTTGTTTTCCACTTTGAGAAGAGCCCCTTTCCTTGTATTTGTTTAACCCCAAAGTCACCCAATCTCCCATGGATTGTGGATCTGGTCTGGGGGATGTCCAAGGACCATTCAAAAGATATAAAACCAATGCAAGAGGGTTAGAAACCCTAGTTGATCATTTGTGAATCCAAGGGAGATCAAAGGAGGCTACAAGGGTGTGTTCAAGGGAGAGGAGATCGAGTACTGTAGCCGTGAACAGTACTCCGGGGAGAAGTTCTTCATCAAATCCTCAATTGATTCAAGCTACTTCAAGAGGAGATCAACCCCAAGCCAAGTGAAGAAAAAACTACAACCATCATCCTTTTCATCATCTCAAGGTGATACAAAGAAGCTCATTCTCAAGGGAGATCAAATCTGCATCATTTATCTTCTTCATCAACTCAAGGTGATCCAAGGAAGATCATTTCACAAGGAAGAAGATACCATTGAAGTATTCGATTCAAGCTCCAGCAATCTCAGACAAGATCTTTTCTCTTTGAGCATACTCTATATCTTGTTTGAATAGCTTGATATTTGTTCTCTTTTCATTTCATTCAAACATTTGAAACTGAAGATCGTCCCTACCGGTGGTTAGTAGGAAGGCAATCGAAAGTTGTCCGATCTGCGGTGTTGACGTCCCTACCTGTGGTTAATAGGAAGGCAATCAGAGATCTTTCTGATCTATGGTTTAGTGCGTGACATTAGTGGAGCCTCACTGGGTTTGGTGAGGGGTGGACGTATGACTGGGGATTCAGTCCGAACCACCTTAAAATCCTTTGTGTTGTGGTTTGTTTATGTGATTGCTTCGTTCTAGATGCATGCTTAGGTTCAAATCGATATATTAGTTACTCATCTTGCCAAGTGAATCATAGTGTTCTTCGATAAGCTAGTTACACTCCGTTGTAATTTATTTTATCTAGCTATATAGAGGGTTGTATTGCGAAAAGAGGGGAAGATCCATTCAACCATCCCCTCTAGATCTGATGTCCACTACTCAACAAGTGGTATCAGAGCCTAATCTCTCATTATGGGGTCCAACATCCTTGAGGGAAATGGTGGATTAGCGTCCAAAGGTTTCTTACCTGAGGGACATTCTGTGAATAGGCCTCCTTACTTTACTAGAACTAATTATCCTTATTGGAAACATCGCATGCAGGTGTTCACTCGCGCCCAAGACTACGAACTTTGGCTAGTGATCAGCAAAGGTCCGTATGAGCTTACGGATAATAAGGATTTGTGGACCAAAGACTAGAGTGCCAAACACATCATGCAGTGCTCACTCCATCCAGTAGAATTCTCAAGAGTGGCTACCTGCGCAATGTAGACACGCCAAAATTGATGCTATGTTGAGTAAATCTCATGTCATCATGTGACGCCCCAGGTGGACTTCAATATTGGCTTAATACGAAGTTTTTCTAATTTCTCCGTGTTTAATTGAGATTTCTTGGCTTTTTAGTTTAATAATTGACATTAACGCCTGTTGGGAGGGCGTCATTTAATTGACGACCTAATTAGGGGCGTTGTTCTTAAATACACGACTGTTCAAACAGTCGTCGATTCCTGGATTTTACAAATTCTAACGAAAATAAAACTCAAAGAATTGACGTCTTAAGGATGGGCGTTGATTATTTAACGCCCGTTCAAACAGGCGTCATTTAACAATTTTAAATAAGGAAAGTTCTTTATTTCTATAATTAAATTCAGGAATTGACGACGGTGTGACTGTCGTCATTTCAATTGACGCCCCTAGCTAGGTCGTCATTTCCACTTCCGTCTCCCTCTCGCCTGCTTCTTTCCAGTAGTGACCCTTCCCCCATTTTGCACCTTGCGTTCCATTGGGAAGAGGGTTCCTTATTGAGGATTCATTGCCTTGTTTTAATACTATCAATGCAAGGATGTTTGGCCCTATAAATACCCCTTCAATCTCTCACGCGCGAGAAGAAGAAGGAACAAGAAGATTGAACAACAATAACAACAAAGAGAGCAACTGCGCCGTGTGAGCTTTACAAAGAGAGAGAGAGTTTTCTTCCTTTTGCAGGTGCTTCTCCAAGTTTCTTCCTCCAGGCAGCATCTTCATCCAACAATCCTTCATCCTGCTGCTGCAGCCGCTGTGGCTCGTGTTCTTCCCTGTACTGCTGCACACACAGCAGCAGGGGCTTCCCTTAATCTTTTAGTTTAATTTATTCATATCACATACGCATCCATCTTCTAGCTCTCTGCTAGAGTTATCACCATATTACGTTTATTGTTGTTTACTTTGCATATCATAGCATCCATAATCCATATCTTGTTACTCCTCCTAAAGGGGTTTTAAACTAAAAAACACACAAGGTGTGTTCATGCTTAATTTGATTGATTTCATATTTTTAGAGCATTGATACTACACATCTTTGGCTAATCCACATCTTTGTTTATTTTGTGTGTTTTCTTGCAAGGGTAATCGAGCTATAAACCCCCTTCATCGGCCGGCCGGTAGAAGGAGGAAGGAAGAACTTACAATCTCACCCGCTTCATACAAGGTACATGCGATCATCTTTGTATTTTTGAGGTAACCCCTCTGGCGATCACTCTCCATAGAGCATCTCATGCTCATCCTCTTTTCCTTCATGTCCCACTCATTTTAGCATATTTATTTAGCAACATCATCATTCTTTATTATTATTATTCTTAAAATCTTTTATTCATTTCTCTCTTTAAAGATGTCTATGCGACACATTCAAAAATTGGCGATCACGATGGGACACTTTTTGTTTTAGTTTGATTACCCCTCCTTCGGCGCCCTCGTGTGCCCCTCCCTTTGGCGCCCTTGCGTGCCCCTCCTTCGGCGCCCTCGCGTGCCCCTCCTTCGTGCTCCACGTAGCACACTCCCTTTGTGCACCACGTGCACACCTCCCACTTAATTAGTCAATTTGCGTACTATCCATATCATTTTTATTAGAAAAGAAATTGATTTCTGTCAGCGGGGTTAACGGTTCTCCGGAACTAAATAACGCCCTTCATACCGCCGTCATTTCCACATACAGCGACCGTTCGAACGGGCGCTGTTTCCATTTTTATTGCGAGCATTTCCATCATTTTATAATTAACGCCCGTCTCAGAGACGTCATTTCTCGATATAACGCCTCACATTAAGGCATCATATTTCTGATTATTGCATTTTGACGCCCCTCCTAGAGGCGTCTTTCACTGATACAGTGTCTTACCGAAAGGCGTTATTCTGATTATCATTGCGTTTATTCACATTTTAAGTTTGATTACTACTATCTGACGCCCCTGTGCACAGGCGTCATTTCCACAGGCAGCGCCTCACTTTAAGGCGCTATTTTATTTTGATTGCTATCTGTTTGCACTGTTCACAGTGATTAGCGACTGACACTCAGTCGTCTCTTGTTGATATAGCGACCTTATCCAGGTCGTCATTTTGTTCTCTGCACATAGAACCCCTATTTACTGCTTACTGCTGTTCATTTGACTGATTCTCATATCACCTGCTTGATATTGCCTACATTAAGCTGCATATAGGGCATTCGGTTTGGGAGACCTCCTCTCCCCACAGTTTTAGGAGTCACACCCTCTCTTGGTAAAGGAAGGACCCTCCTTTGAGCATTCCGTCTCATTGGACTGGAAATTCCTAAACCAAGCCTCCGTAAGTCTCTGCACCCGTGGATTCCCTTACGGACACTGGGTAGGTTGTACCATTGAAGCACCCGGAGTATAGTTGACCCATACGTTGGTAAGGAGAGAGAAAGAACCTAGATGCCCGGAGATTATACCCAAACTTTCAACCAGGATCCACTTTCAAAGGAGAGAACTTATTGTAAAATTCACTTTAATCTACAAAGAAAACCTTAAAACTTTGGGCTCATTACAACTTGAGTGTTTATTTTGTTTGATAAGGTGATATCTCTTGAGTATACTTTTTGTTGGAAATCTATTTCTTCTTCCGTTCAGGTAAAATCATCAAAATGGCCAACTATGGATATACTTATGATGGTTATGAGGAGGGTCACTCTGACCCGTTTTATGAGGTTTCCCTCTCAGGATCCTGTCTACCCTGAGGGAAACTACACTTCTTCTCCCACTCAGGTCCACATGGTGGACACCACTTCTTTGGAGGTTGAGCCTTCTTCCCAAGCTCAACCTACCACTCAAAATACTTCAGGGGACGCTTCCCCTACTTTCAACTTCAACAAATTTCTCAAAGTTCTTGCTCGCCTGGATGACTCCCAGCGCCAGGTGGCCCAAGCCGCTTTAAAGGGAAAGTCTGTCCCGTCATCTTCTAACCCTCCCCAGGCCATGGGTGGCCACTCTGCTAGTTCTCCCAACGACCAGGCGGTCGCACCTAGGGTGCCCTCGCGCCTATCAACTCTTGTTATGACTACGCCGGCCCAACCGGCAAGTCACTCCATTGCTAGGCCTCAACAACCTCCTGTTTCTCAAATTTTGAGAAGGCCTATGATGAACCAATACTCTTTTCGTCTGGCCCCAGCCGAGTCCGATAACCACACTATACTCCTCCAAAGGATGGCTAGTATGGAGGAGCAGCTCAAGAAGGTCACTGCATCCAAGGTCGCTCCCGAAATTATGCTTCCCACTCTACCGATTTTTCACGTACCCCCGTCTGAAATGTCAAATTTCCGACGGTACAATGGAACGGGTAATCTGCACATCCACTTGAAAGACTTCTTGTATGAGACATCATTCTGGCAAGATAACAAGACTTCTCTGGCTTATCTCTTTAGATGGTCTTTAGATGGCCCGGCACTAGAATGGTTTTATTCCCTGGAGCCGGTGGATGCCGGTGATTTTGATGTAGTTCAACGAAAGTTTCTGCAGAAGTACAAGGACCGTGTGGGTCCCTCTTTGTTTGTTACTGATGTGGTTGCCGAAAAGATGAAGCCCATGGAGGACTTCATTTTATTTGCTGATAGGTGGAGAGTTATGGCCGAGAAGTTAAAGGACACACTGTCAAAAATGGAGCAAGTGAAGATGATTATATCAAACTCCACTCCACAGTTCCATCATATTTTAGCCACGAACAAGTTGAGCACTATGGAAGAGCTCTATGAAAGAGCTAGGTACATACAAACACAGATGAAAGATTCTCCTATTATGGGCATGTTTGAGCCAAGACCAAAGGTAATAAAGAGGAATGTTAATGTCGGCAATACTGGTGCGACCACTGAAGGCACTGTTACTAATGAGCAGGTGAGCGCGTTCGACAATTCCACACCCTTCTGCCACCCTCCAAATCAAGGGCCGCTACCACAACAGCCCGCCTTCCAAAACCAAATCCACTAGCCAAATAATAACGCTCCTCAGACCTTACGGCCTCTTCTACCTCCTCAACAACAACCCCACTTTGCTCCACAGAATCAACCCACACAGTACCACCAAATGCCCCCGCCAGCCAATTATGCACCGCAACAACTGCAACAATCAAGAAGGCCATTGGGTCCCCGAAGAGCGCACTACCCTCCCTTGCCTGAAAGCCTATTAGACATTTTCAATGCTCTCATGGCCACCAACCTGCTCACCCTGCCTAAAGAAAGAACAATATGGCCGCAACATGTAGACACCTCCCGATATTGCGTCTTCCATTGGCAGCCGAGGCACAACATCGATCATTGCTTTCACTTCAAGGATTACATACACGATATGAATGATCAAGGTGATATTGATTGGGATGAGATGAGGAGGGTTATTGCTACTCTAAAGGCTCGAAGGCCTCCTCGTCAACCATCGGCTCAGCAGCACCCGCAACAAGGTCAACAACAACAAGTTCCCCAGCAACAACATGCTCCTGCACCCCAGCCAAATATGGGGATTGTCAATAACCCACTACCGGAACACCCTGTTCAAAATCAACAAGTAAACCTTGTCACCTCAATCCATGAAGTGGAGAGAGGGCATGTTTGGCATAAGGAAAACGCCTCTGTTGGGGCCATTAATCAAAACTCCAGTCAGCCACAACCACCACAATTGCTAAGAAGGCTTCAGCCTGTACCCCCTTCCCAAACGCCACACCCCCTTATACGTTCCAGCACTCCAGGGCCGTTCAACCCTAACCCTACTCCTTCACGGCCCCTTCTTTTATGCCAACCCACGAATTCTCCTTCACCCCAAAATCCTCCACCAAATAGACCTCTCCTTATCCGTCCCTCGCTGGCAGTCATCACCCCTCCTGTTTCGCCACAATCTACCCTGTCCACCACCATGCTTCCAAGGCCCCTCCTTGTCACCCAATCCCCGTCACCACATTCTGATAACCCCCAGCCGGCAAGGCCTCTTATAAGAACCCCTCCTCCTGCCAATCCTGCACCAGCACCCAACACGCCACACACCATTCCCTCTACCTCCTCTGCCCCTTCACCTACCCTAGGCCCGACAGAGGCTCCGAAAACAATGGTGCTCCGTAGTGGACGGATGTTCCATCGAGTGTTTCCCCAGCGGGAGCAGGAGCCGATACAAGAACAAGGAGAATAGGAACAAGAGTCCACACCAGGCACGGAGTATGACTTACTAAAGCATTTGGACAGAACGCCGGCCCGAATTTCCATTCTGGAATTGATCAAAAGATCTACTACACATAAGCTGGCCTTGAAGCGATATCTGCAGAAAGTAATGGTAAACGAAGATATCCCAGTTGAACAAGTCACTACAATCTTAAGTCCAGCCAGCAATCAACCAGCCATCACTTTTTATGAACATGAATTGGCTCCGCAGCTAGCCAAAAAATGTGTACTGTGCATTACTATTGACATTAACAAGGTGGCAGTGAAATAATGTTTGGTGGATACTGGGGCATCCATTAATGTTTTGCCACCAAGTACCTTAAAAATGTGTGACATTCCGGAGAGTCAAATCCGGCCATCTACAATCACTGTTACCGCCTATGACAACACTAGGAAGCCGCCTTTAGGAATGACCACTTTAAAAGTTGGTTTGGGTCCAGTCTCAGTCACAGCAGATTTCCATATTCTAGACATGGACCCGACATTCAATGGCATTTTGGGTCGCCCATACATTCAAGAGCTTGATGCTGTGCCTTCAACAAATCATCAATGCATAAAATTTCCGCACAATCTCGATGTCGGCTCTTCGCCACCTGGGGCTGTAGTATGTTCCAAGGGTTGGGCTGTTCGCCCATTAAAGCGGTACGTGAGCTGGGTTCAGAACGTCGTGAGACAGTTCGGTCCATATCCGGTGTGGGCGTTAGAGCATTGAGAGGACCTTTCCCTAGTACGAGAGGACCGGGAAGGACGCACCTCTGGTGTACCAGTTGGGCGCATTATTAAAGTCACTAGTATGCCCATTTTGCGGACTAAAGATATACATTCCGCAACATCGGTGCCTTCTATGTGGCCTTCCAATAGGCCTTTGCTCTCAGTTTTGGATGTTGCTGATTTACGGCAAGACTTGGTAAGGCCGTCTCCTTCAACCCCTCCTTCCACTCAAATGCCACCATAGCCATCCAAAGGCAAGAAGAAAAAAGGTTTGATGAACACGCCAGGATGGAACATTCTGATGAAAATGGGATATAGAACTGGTAAAGGCCTAGGTGTTAATCTTCAAGGGAGAGTCAAGCCCGTCAGGCATCAAAAGATGATTCCCCGAGGTGGCCTAGGGTACAAAGCGCCGAGTAAAGATGAAAATGAGCCATGGGCTGTCATGACTTCCACTCTCAAGATAGATCGGCAGCCTCTTACCTGGACCCTACAAACACACTTTATGAAAGGAGGCACTCATAATGATGAGCGAACCACTCTAGTCACTTCCATGATGGATTGTCAAGATGTACATGCACGGCAGTTTGCTCGTCACGTAGCCCCACTAGTTACATACAAAGCTCTGGAGTCTTTATGGCCAGATAAAAGAAGAAAGATGGATGACCCCGAATGTGACTGGTATAGATGGTGTGACATGAATGATATCACCATTGCTCTGAGCCGATTGTTTATGCCAACTGATCCGGAATGGCCGCCATTGATTCATGAATTAATTGAAAAGCCAGCAGTGATCACGGACAAGAGGCAGCTTCTAAGCAATTACACAGATACCGGGGAGCCTGATGTGCCGTTCGAGGAAGGCTACCACGTGGATAGGCTGTGGGCCGACCTTTTCTCCATTAAATCCATTCATCCAAAGATTGTTGTCCGTTTGTTTAATCAAATATTTTGCTCAGATATCCCTAGACCGCCCGCGGTCTTGATAACCTTTTCTCCAAATTCACTTCAAGTTTCTCCTCTGATTCCTCCCTTGCTCCTCGAGTAATTCTCTAAACTCTCCATCACACCCCCGCGTGGGTCATCATTTACTCCATCTTTCATCAATCTGTCAACCTTAACACCACCCTTTATTCCTCCCTCTCATTGCCTTCTTCTTGAAAATGAAAACGAAAAAAAAATGCCAAAATTCAAACTTTCCAATCTTTCATCTCCATTGAGGAGACCTCCTATCTTCTTCATGAGTGTGTCCCGACCCAGGGGCCGCTCTTCCAGGATTCATTAGGGGACCTTCCCTACCCCTCCGGTGAAGGGACTTCATCTGTATTTCCTTCTGTACTCATCTTTTCCTCACCTCCTTCATCTTCGTCAAATTCTAGTGATCAGGCTAGTTGCTCTTACTCTTTTAATTTTAAGACTCATGGGGTAACTTCACATAAGAGATCCAAGGGTAAGCAGATTCCCCGTAGATTCTTGTTAGAATTAGCTAGAAGATGTCGGGCATGCTTAGCTCTTCCCGAATTTGTGGAGAATCCAATTATCCTGCTAGAAGTAGAATATGAGGATACTTGTGTTTTTAATGAGGGTTTTGGTGTTTATGAGATCATGAATGATGAAGACCCTATTGAAGAGGGGGATGAAGGTTATGAAGAATATGAGGACGAGGCTGATGCTTTTGCCACTGGCATGAGAAGATTTGATGAGCCATCAGCCTCAGTAGAAGAACCTACCAAAGAAATAAATCTGGGTACTGAGGAAGACCCTAGGATTGTCCTCATTAGTAAGAACTTGCCGCCCTCCGAAGAGGAGGCGCTCATTTTGGTTCTTTAAGAATATAAGGACACATTTGCATGGAGTTATGAAGATATGCCGGGACTAGACCCTGGACTCGTGGAACATCGACTTACGCTTAAGCCAGGGTCCATTCCGGTTAAACAGCGGTTGAGACGTTTCCACCCTAATATGGCATTGAAAATGAAAGAAGAGGTCGATAAGCTTTATAAAGCTAGATTCATTAGAGTTATCCTCTATCCCAATTGGGTGGCTAACATCATCCCAGTCATGAAGAAAGATGGAAAGGTGCGATTTGCATAGACTTTCGGGACCTCAACCGCGCGTGTCCTAAAGATGACTTCCCCCTCCCTCATATTGATATTTTAATTGACAATACGGCAGGATATGAGACTCTCCTTTATGGATGGCTTTTCAGGTTATAATCAGATTCGCCTGGCTGAGGAGGATCAAGAGAAAACATCGTTCACTACACCATGGGGAACTTATTGCTATGTGGTCATGCCCTTTGGACTTAAGAATGCTGGAGCCACCTATCAAAGGGCTATGATGACAATTTTTCATGATATGATCCACATTTATATAGAGGTGTACGTTGACGATCTGGTAGTAAAATCAAGAACAAGGATTGAGCATCCCGGGATTCTAACTAAAGTCTTGCAAAGAGCGCGGGAGTATCAGCTAAAAATGAACCCCAAGAAGTGCGTGTTTGGTGTTTCATCAGGGAAGTTGCTTGGGTTCATCGTAAGTAAGAGGGGTATCGAGATTGATCCCAACAAGGCGAAGGCCATAAGAGGAATGCCTCCTCCCAAGAATTTGAAAGAAGTTCGAGGATTGATCGGGAGGTTGCAATTTATTCGCCGATTTGTTTCCCAACATTCACAAAGATGTAGGCCATTCTATGAGCTTACTAAGCCGGGAGTCAAGTTTATTTGGGATGACAAATGTCAAGCAACTTTTGACGGATTGAAGGATTATCTCTCAAATCCTCCTATCCTGAGGCCGCCAGTTCCAGGCAAATAGCTTGTTCTTTACATTTCCGTCCTGGATGACTCTGTAGGCGCTGTCCTAGCCCAAGTTGACGAAGAAGGAAAAGAAAGGGCAGCCTACTACTTGTCAAAACTTCTCAACCCCTGTGAACAGAGGTACTCAGCTATAGAGAAGACTTTTGCTGCTTTGGTCTGGGTAGTTCAGAAACTCAAGCATTATTTCTTAGCTCACGAAATTTATCTCATTGCCCGTATGAATCCAATCAAGTTCCTTCTTGAAAAATCCGTTCTCACCGATCGATTAGCACGATGGCAAAGCTTCCTTTCTCAATTCGATATTATCTACATTCAACAAAAAGTGATTAAAGGCTATGCCATAGCAGAACATCTTGCTCATCACCCTCTCCCTAGATTTGACCCTGTTCGCTCAGAGTTTCCAGATGAGGAACTAATGTCCGTCAATCAATCCGATTCGATGTGGACGTTACATTTTGATGGAGCTTTGAATTCAAAAGGAAAATGGATTGGCGTTGTTCTTCTATCACCGGAGGGTATCACTATTCCGCTCGCCTCTCAGCTTGCATTTCCAGTTACAAATAACATAGCTGAGTATGAGGCTCTTCTGGTCGGACTGGAGGCCGCTCATCAATTCGATGTTACCCAATTGCGGATTGTAGGTGATAGTCAGCTTATTCTTCGCCAAGTGCTCGCCAAGTGCCGTACGCTCAATCCTAAACTCAAACCCTATCAGGAATTGACTTCTGCTTATACCAAGCTTTTCACCAAATTAATCTTCGTTCACATTCCTCGTGACCATAACATTCTAGCTGATGCTCTCGCTTCTCTTGCCTCTTCTTTGGTTTTCCTTCCCGAAAGGGATTCACATTCTATCATTATTCACAAGCGGCTCACTCCAGCTATTAAGGATCCAGCTTTCCTTAGTGTTAAGGAGGAGGTCCTTAAGAAGGTTAAGCAAGGTGGAATCATTGAGAATAAGGAGGTCATGCTATTGGATTTAGAAGAAGAATTGAATGATGAAGAAAATCCGTGGTATTACAAGATTACTAAGTATTGCCAGGATCAATCCTATGCCGAGGAGGCCACAGCTGAAGAAAAGAAAGCCATTCGAAGAGTTGCTCAGCGATACACCCTAGTTGGAGGTGTGCTCTACAGAAGAGGTCTCACCGAAGTTTTATTAAGGTGCCTAGATGATGATGAATCTTGGAAGGTTGTGGAAGAGGCGCATTCAGGAATGTGTGGTGGTCATGTCAATAGCCAGATGCTTGCTAAGAAAATCCTTAGGCTAGGTTTCTATTGGCCCACTCTAGAAGAGGATTGTTCCATCTATGTTCGAAGGTGTGTTAAGTGCCAACTGCACGTCGATAAAAATCACTCTCCTACTTCTTCACTCCATCCTATGTCCTCCCCATGGCCTTTCTCCATGTGGGCTTTCGATGTCATTGGACCCCTTGGTGATCCGAACCTCCTCACAAAACCAAAGTCATTTATACTCACGGCCACGGAGTACTTCACCAAGTGGGCGGAAGCGGAAGCTTACGTGGAGATAAAAGCGTCAACCATCTGTAAATTTATAATGAAGAACATCATCGCAAGGTTCGGCATCCCAAGTACCATCGTCATCGACAATGGGCCACAATTCATCTCTTAGGAGCTTCAGGACCTCTGCAACATGTATAACATTGCATTGCACCATTCATCTCCTTATTATCCGCAGGGCAATGGTCAAGCAGAGGCAACTAACAAAACCTTGATCAAGATTATTAAGAAAACATGTGAGGCTACTAAATTTGCGGATTGGCCAGAAAAATTGGTTGAAGCTCTTTGGGCCTATCGCACTTCCATTCGTACCCCTGCCGGGCAGACCCCTTTCGCCCTTACCTATGAATGGAGGCGGTAGTCCCTTACGAGATTCTTATCCCTTCTCTACGAGTACAATTGGACAAGGAGCTCCCCATTGATGAGCGTCGCGAATCTCTCCTTGCTCAGTTGGAACTCCTGGACGAGAAGCGTCTGGCCGCCGCCGAGCATGCACGTATTTATCAAAATAGGATTTCACGTTTTTACCAAAAGAAAGTAATTGATAGAAAATTCAAAATTGGTGAAATGGTAATGAAAAGAATCTTCGTAAAACCCGGAGGGCCTCGTTCAAAACTTCAACCTAACTGGGAAGGGCCCTTCGTTACAAAAGATGTTTATCCTGGCAACGCTTACAAATTAATTAATGTTGCAGGTGAAGAGTTGACTCACCCCTAGAATGGTCTTTACTTGAAGAAATACTACCCCTAAAAAAAAAGAAAAAAAATCAGGAAGAAAATAAAAAAAGATCAAAAATCAAAATTTTGCAGGCTAGCACGGTACATAGGCCGCGAGCCCGAAAAATTAAAATCCTTAATTCATTATTCAGTCTTGATGGTTTAACTCTGGGGTCAACTCCCGCACACACTACATGCTTTACTTTTAAACTCGAGCGGCTCAGAATTCGAGGAAAGTCCAGACCCAAACTAAGAGTGTACGATCCTTACCTATTCTCTCCTCTTCGGCTCACGAGAGGGAGTACGAGTCAGGGAATACTAACCAAACCTGTCCGCCACCCTAGTAGGTGGAAGTCAGGGCCCAAAAGGGAACAAAATGCTTAAAGCCCAAGTACAATTAGGTTTCTATCTGTTAAAGAAGAAAAGAAAAAGAAAAGAAAAGAAAGTTCCCAAAAAGCATGTCGAGAGGGCAAAGTCCCCGCAGGGAAAACCCTGGTCGTAAGCATGTATGAATAAGGGCAAAAAGAGCAATAAAATTTTCCTAAGCCGAAGACCGAATCCCAACGGGTATTAGGACAGGGAAGGAAAGTTTCCCCGTTCTCGGAAACCTCCCGTGAGCTTCCTTAACTTATTCTTCTCTTCTCCCTCCATGGTGGGTTATAAGCTCAAAGCATGACGAAGACCGACTAAGAAGGATGGGCCGTAAGAGAATATGAGTAAAAGCATAAGTATTTAAGCACGTTGACCCTTTGTTAAACCTTTAAAGAAAGATTAATGAATTCAAGATGATGATTGTGTAAGGTTTAAGGTCATGCTGTGCCCAGTCCCATTAAAAGGAAAAATGGTTTTTCTTAAAAATAACGCCCTCTTGGAAGGTGTCTTTTTCATGATCCGCGACTCCTCTAAGGTCGTCATTTTCAAAAAAATAAAAAAAATAAATAAAATGATCTTTTAATTCACGCCCTTTCAAGAGGCGTCATTTAACAAATTCACGGCTTTGCCTATGTCGTCGTTTTTCATGATAACAATAAAAAAATGTTTTTTCTAAAGAAACGTCTTTCACTTCGGCGTCAATTTCACAATCAGCGCCCGTTTGCGAGGGCGTCATTTTCAAAATATAAAAATAACAAAAAGAAGAATAACAAAAAAATCAAATCTACTGCTGCTCATTATCTCACATGCTTGATTGCATCTTTGTGTGGACATCTTTTTATTTTTAAGTTGACATCTGCTTGCTTGCATGCTGCATTTCCTTATATATTTTTATTATCCGCCTTTATTGATTAGAGACTTGGCCCCTTGACCCATCAACAAGGTCAAAAAAGAGACAATCCCTTGCTCATTGAGCAAGGGGCCAAGCCGGATAGATGGATTAATATGTTTGTTTAAGTGTGAACTACAGACACAGGGCAAGAAGGAAGACAAAGAAAGGAAGAAACAAGGCAAGTACAAGTGCTCAAGGTAACTCAGGTAACAAAAATTTCAAATTATATATATATATCAATGTATATCTGAGTACAGGTGTGAGGGTGGAGGGGTACAAGTAAGTCTCTCTCAACTCTCACCTCCACCCTCCTCTCTCCTACTCTCTACCTCACCATCGTCGTCCCGACGAGGTGCTTGTGGAGGGGGCATGGACCCCTGGGAAGTAGCTGGAGCTCGATCCTTCCCCTCTGCCTCGCTCCTCTGTCGAAGAGAGGAACCCGCTACGAAGGTGGAACCGGTGAACGCGTACCCTGCGGCCCGCGCTCGGTCTCAGCCTCGCTGTAGGCGCTCCTCGGTCTACCGTAGTCGCTCCTGAGTAACGGCTAGCTGAGTCCTCAAGTCTATGAGCTCCCACTCGCACGCTGCACACTCCTCTCGCTCCCGAGCACGCTCCCTGCATTCCATCTCGAGTGCGACTCTCAGCTCCGCCACGTCTTGGGGTAGCTCCTCTCGCCGCCTCAAGGCTCGCTCCAGCTCCGTGACTCGCTGCTCATGGATGGTCAGCTCCATCCCAGCTAGTGCAGCCTGGGTAAGTGCCGCCTGTAACTCGGAGGTCTGCAATCAATTAAACGAATCATCAGTTACACATTTAATTCAATAATTCATGAAATAAGCAACTGAAATAAAATCTTTGTTAACTCACCCGGGTAGTCATCGCGCGCTGTCCTACCTCGATGCAGGTGAGCGAGGCTCGGAGCTCCTCAGTCTGTAAAACACAAATTTTCATCAACACATAATAACATGTAATTAAATGCAAAGCTAAAGTTTGAGTTTAAGTTTACCCGTGTGGCGAGGTCGCGCTCTGCCACCTCGGCCCGTGCTGTTGCTCCAGATAACTGCTCTGCTAGTGCAGTCGTCTCTGCACTAGGTCCCCTCGAGCTGGAGGCTCCTTTCCGTCTCTCTCGTCGCCGCTCCCTGCTGGGCACGTTGCATTCATTGAGATTGTCAATGGCTGATCATCAATAATTCAGGAAATCATTTGCATATAGATAATTTAAACACTCACCAGAGTCTGTAGGTCTGTCCGTGTGGTAGCCAGCTGGGCCTCTAGGCTGTGGAGATGGGCTTGCATGTCCATCGCCGCTATGTCCCGTGCATCCTGCATTCATCATACATATCAGTCACACAATAGATATATAACATTTGCATTTAATTAAAAAAGAAAAGCGCATTCATACATACCCCTAAGACCCTCATCTGGGGTTGACCGACGTAAACCCCCCAGTAGCGTCGGAGGTACCCGTAGCTGTCTGTCGCCTGTGAGGTGACTCGGGTCCCGCCACGCTGCCAGTCAGCGTACTGGTCAGGGAACCGAGCTCTCCAGTCGATCGCCTTCGTGCGACCGCGTGTCTTCTTGCCTATCCCCCGGGGCTCTCCTACCTCGACCCACTCCTGGTGTAGGCTGAGGGTCCTCATCACCAGCCTAAGCCGTAACCGCTCAATCTTGTTCTGGCAATGAACCCAAAGCTCGTGCCCAAAGCGAGGTCGGCCCGCTACGACCCAGGGCTGGCCCTCGTCGGTCATCCCCTCATAGGGTCTCTCCACCACCTGCATTCACAAACATGCATCATCATATCTCATCATTTCATACATATTTCATAAAACAAAAAAATTGCATTGTGTTTAGCATGCATACCAGTGAAGTAGGGTAGTCTCGGAACTCCCTCCGTAGAACTCGCAACTCGTAGGCGAGTGGCGCTCCTGTCACGACAGTCAGCCAACGCCATGCTAGAGGGAAGGATCCCTCATCTCCGGGTCGAGGGTCGACACGCCCCATCGGCATGTATAGGTGGCTCCATATCTGCATCCATGCATTGCATTAATAAAGCATTCACATACATTAAAAAGAGAAAAAAAAGAGAAAACGATAAAAATGCATACCTGAAGAAAAGGTGAGAAGCCGCTGACAGTCGTCTCTCGACCTGTCCCTGTGGACAAGTCGGCCATCAAGTGCGCCAGCAACGCTGCTCCCTAGGCGTATATGCCAACGCCCTCTAAGTCCTCAAGAATCCCTAGGAATCGACAGTTGATAATGTCGCCCTTCGTGCCGAGTAATAACCTCCCGAGCATTAGGAATAGAAACCTCCTCAAATCTTGATCTGCTCTCTCTCTGTCTGCTGGGTCCTGGCAATAGGCGGCCCTAGCCCCATCAATCAACCTCTGTGAAAACTGCTCTAGGGACTCCTTTGACCTCTGCCTAGAATCACCTAACCCTATAGCAATAGTAAGATCGGTGCGGTAGATGGTCCTACACTCACTCGGCGTCTCGTAGACTGTCTCTAACCCTAGCAACCTCTTGGTCAGCTCACTGTAGTCAGGTAGGGTAATCCCGCTCACAGCCTCGCCGTCCACCCTCAGCCCGGTGATCCTAGCAACATTCTCTAGGCTAGGAACCATGTGACCCCATGGCATCAGGAATGCCCGGCTAGTCCTATCCCATCTCTCCCTAAGCACCTGGATCAGGGGTAGGTCAGGTATCATAGGCTCTATGCTAAGAAAGGGTCCGAACCCCATGGCATCTACCCTGTCCCTCTGGAAGTCTGGAAGCCCGTAGTAAGCTGCTCGAACTTGGACCCAGGATATCCGAGTCCTCATCAACCCCTGCAAACAACAAAAGAACATTTTCACTTAATTTTTATATAAGTTTATCATGTGGATATTCATCGGTTGTTTCAATTTACCCTCTGTTGTAATTGACGACCCATCCTAGGTCGTGACTTATTCAATTGACCCCCCTGAGGGAGGCGTTGTTTCAAAATGGGTTTTTGGTGATTTCATGCGTAATTTAAATTGACGACCAACCCCTGGGTAGTTATTTGTTTAAGTGACACCCCTGTGGGGGACGTTGTTTTGCAAGTAAGTTTCTATCTTATACCATGATCGTCAAAGTGTTTTTCATTGACGACCACCCCTTGGTCGTCATTTAATGAATTAGCGTCCCGGTGGGGGGCGTTGTTTTCTGTGGATTTTAATCTACCAATACACGAAATAAAAATGAAACAGAATTATAAATAAAAGAAATGGCATGAAAATTAACAGCAAATGATAAATAAGCATGATAAATTTTTAAATGACGACATGCTGCAGGGCGTGGTTTCATGAATTATCATTTTCAGAAAATAAAAATAATTTAAATTGACGACCCAGGGAGGGTCGTTGTTTTAATTGACGGCACCCACTAGGGCGTCATTTGACTGTGTCACTAGTTTTCCCTTCACCGAGGGCTATGGAAATTGATGGGAATAAAAATAAAAATCAAAATTTAATTGAAATGAGGACTTAGGGTAGGGCACCTACCTTGCTTCGTTCGGGCGTTAGAAGCCCTCCCCGGAGAGGTCGTCGTGGTTGCCATGGTCTCCGTGGTTGGCCAGGATGAGGAATCACCGCCGCCGCCGGTGGCTCACCTTCTTCATCTCCTCCTTATCCTTCTTCTTCTTCTTCTTCTTCTTCACCGTCGTCATCTTCCTCGTCGTCTTCTTCATCCTCGCCATCGTCTTCATCCTCGTCGTCTTCTTCATCCTCGCCATCGTCTTCATCCTCGTCTTCTCCATCATCTCCTCTTTCTTCCTCGTTGGCCGCTTCTTCTTCTTCTTCGCCATGCTCCGCCGTCGGAGCTCCTTCGGCCGGTGGAACGTCTTCGGCCGCCGCGGGAGGGACTTCCTCCACGGCGTGCTCATCGCCCAGGTCCACCACCTCCGGGGCGGTGACCCTCTGCCGCTTGAGAGCACCTCCAGCCATTGTTTAAGAGTGGAGGGAGAGTAGAGATAGAGAGACAGATGGGTTAGAAAGAGGGGGGCTCGGTTAGGGTTTGTGAGGGAAAGGAAAGAAAGGAGACGAAGGAAGGAGAAGAAGGAGGGAAAAGGGGTTTAACGGTCGAAAAGAATTGACGCCCAAAGTGAGGTCGCCGTTATATTAATTGACGATCTGAGGTGAGGTATGGTTTCATGATTTGACGACCTGAGGCTAGCCGTCATTTATATTTGCATGGGAACTTGTAACCATCGTCAGGCGCATTAATGGTAAGGTGATTGATGTGATCGGTCATCATGATTTCTGTTTATAATTGACGACGTTGTGAGCAGGCGTCCATTCGTTAAGGAACAACGTGTGTGAAGGCGTCATTTCTTTAAAATTAAGGAATTATTTGGAAAATATTTTAAGGAAATCAAAGCGATTAACGTCTTGCTTTGAGGCGCGAATTAATAGACGCCTGCTTGAATAAGCGTCAATTATAATTTATCTATTTTTTAGAAAATTGATTAAATGAAATGGACGACATGTGCTAAGGCGCGGGTTGAGGAATTGACGCCATTATTGAGGGCGCGTCTCAGAACAGAGAGAGCCCGAGGCTTTGTTTTATCAGACAGAATCATTGAATTAGAAGACAAGATCATGTGTAACATGTTATTTTGGCTCAATTAAAGGAAAAATGCTTTTATAAAGAATCATTATTACGTTCACTGAGCCACAATGGGCCTTATTTTTCTAAGTGCTATTACATAAGATTTGCATTTGTTCTCTTCTTCTTCAACATATGTCTTGGACCTGTGGAGAAGTCCAACCTTCCATTGAGCCATGATTGTTTTGACTTCTTCTTGATCTCCACTTGAGCCTAGTTCCCTCCTCTTAAGTGGTGGAAGATGAGAAGGTTCTTCAAAAGTGTGCCGAGGTAATCCAAGCTGTGGGAGGCACCGATGAGCATTGTAGAGGACGAAGTCGTTCCCGCCGATCAATCGAAGCTCTATGCCGGAGGAGAGTCTTGAGCGAAGTTCTTGGGTCTTTATAAACCCCGGTGTGCAAGTGAAGCCGCTCTTGGGCATTGTCTTGAAGTAGTCCCTCCATTCACTCCTTTTCTTGAGCTTTGGCACCCGATTAGTCACTCTCTCACATAGGCCTAGAGAATCCGCCATATATCGAAGAGGGCTTTTTGAGAAGATCTTTGAGGCCGGTTGAGTTTCTTGGCATGGGTCAAACTTTACGTGGAAGTCCACCCAACAAGAAAGGAGTAGCATTGACCCATAGAGAGGCCGCCCCAAGGAAGCCGATGTGAGTCCATTATATAGGTTGGCTAGTACCGCCGGTCCTATTCTTTTACCTTCCCATATGCTAGCTATGGTGCTTAAGTGGCATTCTTCTAAGTGATCTTCTATTGAAGGGAAGAGGAGAGCTCCAACTATGCATAATGTAAAGCCTTTCATTACTCTCTCCAATAAGTCTTCCTCCTCTTGGGCGTTGTCCATGTTCTTGTATACCCATGAAGCTAATTTCAAAAGATTGATTCCTTTGTGGGCTTTAATTTGATTCACTAGATTTGGGTTTGGTATAAGGCTAGTAAGCATGTCATGAGCATTTATTGGTTTGATCATGCTAGCCATCCTTGATTCTTCTCCTTGTTTCATCTTTCTTAATCCAAAGAGCATCTCAACTTCCTCTAAGAGAATGATGGCTTCAAAGGTAGGAAAGAGGAAGGTATGAGTGTTCGGGTGCCATAATTCTATTAATGCTCCTATGGAGGCCCAATCTAAGTGGATATCATCATAATGGGTAGCATGGGTTATAAGGCCTAGTAGGTGCCATCTACTAAGAAAAGATCTCATGTCCAAAGAGAGTTTAGAGAGGAGTAAGGAAAGCCACTTAATCTTTAAGAACCTCCTTGGTCCTGGTACATTTGGGTAGTCCTGAAAAAAACATAAAAAGAAGAAAAGAAGAAGAAGAGAATGTAATCAGAGTTTTTGAAAAGAGAAGAGGAAGGATGTAATCATAGAAGCTTTAAATTAAAAATGAACTTACTTGGCCTTTGGCTATCCTCCCGCTAACATGGCTTGCAACTTCAGAGATCCTAGGAAAGTTCATCCTAGGCTTCTTTGAAGGTCCCTGCATTAGCATCCTGTCCATCTTCTTCTTCTTTCGATTGATGGAGAGGTCCCTCTGGTCTCTGTTTTGGTTTGATGTTGAAGGCTCGATTGCTGCAGCGTTTAGTTGTTCTGATGACCTCGATCTAGCAGAAGGTACATCCTTTTATAATGATTCGGAGCTCTGGCTAGCCATTTAGAACATCAGTTTGAGTTCGAGTTCGAATCAGTCGATGGAGGTTTGATTCCGAGCAGAGAATGGAGCGCCAGTAAGATAGTTAATTGACGACATATAGCTTGGCGTCATTTAGTTGATTGACGACATTATCAGTGTCGTCATTTATTTAACGCCTCTGTGCCAGGCGTCAGTTTCAGTCCGATTCCAAGTGTAATGGTACTTTTAATTAACGCCCCAGTGACCGTCGTCATTTATGATTTTGACGCCTCCGCACAGGGTCGTCTTTTCCTGAGCTTACACTTTTGAATTGCTTTACAGCATGATGATTCTTCATGAACTTAAGTGCTATTATATCTTGATAAAGTTTATTATGTCATGCACTTATGATCATACTTTGAACTTATTGAGCTTATGATCTTTATTAAGCTGATGATTCTTTACTGAGCTAATAATTTTTTAGCATAGAAAAGCGCAGATTATGCGGATCTTGAAACGATTGGATTTCTCCTGCTGGTAACACCATTCCGTCTTTGTATCTCTCCTGTATGCATTCTTACTATATGATATCTATGCTATTATAGCATATTAAGGACCTTGTGGTTCTGATAAACCTAGAATTTGAGTTCCCCTCCATCAAAAATAGTGATAATTCCAGGGGAGTCTTGATTACACGGATAGGCCGTTGAGTCATCTAAGGTTTGGGATGACGGTTCCACTTTCTAAGTTGATGCGTGGATAAATGGGCTTCGGCTTAGTGTCAGCTTAGAGATCCGGATTCCTGACCGAATCTCAATGGTTTAGCAATATTATCCTTGATTATCTTCTATTTTTTTAGTTTGCTTTAATTTTTCTTTTAGCCCAGCATGCATCATGTAGGACTTCGAGCTCTAATGATGAAAATCCTCATATTACACCAATAATGAAGGCCACCCGCTTTTATTTGAATTGACATGAGATATTCCATTCCAAATCAAGTACTTTATTCTCCTTGAAGCCGCTCAGGCTGGTTCTTTAAAAAGCATTCGTTCGCTGGTCTTTATCTCAATTCATTTTATTTTTCTACAAATCCACCTTGGTTGTAGCATGTCCACATTGGCTGGTAACCGCTCTCCAATGATGCCTTTCTTTTCGTGCCCTCGCGCACATTTAGTTCTTTAAGATTAGTTCCTTCATCCAGCTAATCATTGCTTTCTTGTAATCATCCAAAGTTATTTCATTTAGAATTATGGAAAGATTTCCAACGCTTAGTGTCGGAGGCGTGTCACATCACACCTTGACATCTACTTATCAGTTCGTTGTCACTTCATTCTGTTGTGTCCCTATGGTCATTTGAGTCATCCTGTGGTCACTTGGGTCATTCGACATCATCCTATGGTCATATGAGTTCTGTGGTATTCTTGGTTTTGATAATGGCTAAACACTATTAGTCATTGATACTTTCCACTCTCATGTGACTGACACACGCGATGTTTTGTTCATGACAGATACGAAGGAATTCAGTGGAAATGGCAAAGGTGAAAGCTCAATGTTACGCCCTCGCACGCGGATCAACCTGCGCGGTCAGGTCGCGGCGATCGACCTGCCCGATCAGGTCGCGGGGGTCAAGGGGGCAGCGTCCCTTGCGGGGGTTTCCGGGGGCGGAGCCCCCGGAACAAAATTTAGAAATGCTCAAAGCATATTCTAAGTTGATTTCAATCTCAAAATACATGAAATTGATGAGGACATGAATATCTTGACTTATGAACATGTTTCATTGGTCTAACACTTCATTTTTGCAGGTATAGGTGTTTCCGGTCGACCTACACACCTTGGCCGGTCGACCAGATTTGCCAGAGCCTAAGAATTCCATGTTTTACAGGTTTCGGTCGACCGCCCCTGCCTTTCCGGTCGACCGGTTCTCCCAGAACTGACAAGTTGGAGATTTTACAGGTTCCGGTCGACCGCCCCATGAATTCTGGTCGACCGCCAGCCCCGATGCAGCCATGTTTGACTTCGAATTCCACCTCGTGGCTAGCCCCTTTCCATGTATTTGTTTAATCAAAACTCACCTAATCTCCCATGATTTGTGGATCTGGTCTGGGGGGTGTCCAAGGACCATTCCAAGGGTTATAAAACCAACACATGAGGGGTTAGAAACCCAATGCTTCAAGGCTTCAAGGGAGATCAAGGGAGCTCATTTTCGAGGCACTGTAGCACCTCCGTGAACAGTGTTTCGGGAAGGAGTTCTTCATCCATTCCAAGGCATTCAAGTCCAGATCTGAAGCCATCTCAACCTCCAAGGAAGAAGAAGGAATCAAGGCTCTTAAGGGTGATCTAAGCTGCATGCTACATCTTCTACATCCTCTTCATCGACTCAAGAAGATCAAAAGGAAGATTGAAGCTACATCCTTCGTTTTCTTCATCAACTAGAAGAGGTTCAAGGAAGATCATCCCGCAAGAAAGAAGACACCGTCAAAGCATCCGATTCAAGCTTCTGCAACTCAGACAAGATTCTTCTCTTTGAGCATACTCTATATCTTGTTTGAGTGATTTCATAGTTGTTCTCTTTTTCATTTCATACAAACAATTGAATCTGAGAATCGTCCCTACCGGTGGTTAGTAGGAAGACAATCGGAGGTTGTCCGATCTGCGTTGTTGACGTCCCTACCAGGTGGTTAGTAGGAAGACAATCAGTGGTCTTTCCGATTTGCGGTTCAGTGCGTGGCACTAGTGGAGCCTCACCAGATTTGGTGAGGGGTGGACGTAGGACTGGGGATTCAGTCCGAACCACCTTAAAATCCTTTGTGTTGTGGTTTGATTGTGCGATTGATATGTGTTAGATGCATGCTTAGGTTCGATATCTATATTACGTAATCATCTTGCCAAGTAAATCATTTGTGTTCTTCGTCAAGCTAGTTATATTCCGCTGCTTATTTCATCATCTAGCTTTAAAGAGGGTTGCATTGCGAAAAGAGGGACAGATCTATTCACCCCTCCCCTCTAGATCCGCTGTCCACTACACAACACATTCCGCTCGTTACACTTTCACTTCATTCTGTGTCACTCCCTTGCAAAGCAGACGCCAAGGCGGGGCAGCTGTAGACACGCCAAAATCGATGCTATGTTGAGTAAATCTCATGTCACCATGTGACGCCCTAGGTGGACTTCAATATTGGCTTAATACGAAGTTTTTCTAATTTCTCCGTGTTTAATTAAGATTTCTAGGCTTTTTAGTTTAATAATTGAAATTAACGCCTATTGGGAGGGCGTCATTTACTTGACGACCTAATTAGGGGCGTTGTTCTTAAATACATGACTGTTCAAACGGTCGTCGATTCCTGGATTTTACAAATTCTAACGAAAATAAAACTCAAAGAATTGACGTCCTAAGGACGGGCGTTGATTATTTAACGCCCGTTCAAACAGGCGTCATTTAACAATTTTAAATAAGGAAAGTTCTTTATTTCTATAATTAAATTCAGGAATTGATGACGGTGTGACTGTCGTCATTTCAATTGACGCCCCTAGCTAGGTCGTCATTTCCACTTCCGTCTCCCTCTCGCCTACTTCTTTCCAGTAGTGACCCTTCCCCCATTTTGCACCTTGCGTTCCATTGGGAAGAGGGTTCCTTATTGAGGATTCATTGCCTTATTTTAATACTATCAATGCAAGGATGTTTGGCCCTATAAATACCCCTTCAATCTCTCACGCGCGAGAAGAAGAAGGAACAAGAAGATTGAACAACAATAACAACAAAGAGAGCAACTGCGCCGTGTGCGCTTTACAAAGAGAGAGAGAGTTTTCTTCCTTTTGCAGGTGCTTCTCCAAGTTTCTTCCTCCAGGCAGCATCTTCATCCAACAGTCCTTCATCCTGTTGCTGCAGCCGCTGTGGCTCGTGTTCTTCCTTGTACTGCTGCACACACAGCAGCAGGGGCTTCCCTTAATCTTTTAGTTTAATTTATTCATATCACATACGCATCCATCTTCTAGCTCTCTGCTAGAGTTATCACCATATTACGTTTATTGTTGTTTACTTTGCATATCATAGCATCCATAATCCATAACTTGTTACTCCTCCTAAAGGGGTTTTAAACTAAAAAACACACAAGGTGTGTTCATGCTTAATTTGATTGATTTCATATTTTTAGAGCATTGATACTACACATCTTTGGCTAATCCACATCTTTGTTTATTTTGTGTGTTTTCTTGCAAGGGTAATCGAGCTATAAACCCCCTTCATCGGCCGGCCGGTAGAAGGAGGAAGGAAGAACTTACAATCTTACCCGCTTCATACAAGGTACATGCGATCATCTTTGCATTTTTGAGGTAACCCCTCTGGCAATCACTCTCTATAGAGCATCTCATGCTCATCCTCTTTTCCTTCATGTCCCACTCATTTTAGCATATTTATTTAGCAACATCATCATTCTTTTTTATTATTATTCTTAAAATCTTTTTTTCATCTCTCTCTTTAAAGATGTCTATGTGACACGTTCACACGCAACGGCAAAATAAATGTGGGACAAGTTAGAAGTAATTTACGAAGGAACCTCTCAGGTACGAGAAACAAAAGCCAATATTTTAGTTTCTGAATGTGAAATGTTCCGCATGAAGCCTGATGAGTCAATTCAGAATATGTATGCTCGATTAACTGTGCTTACTAATAGTCTGACTGATTTGGGAAAGAAATACTCAAAACAGAAAATTGTGAGAAAGATTCTCATATCATTTACTCCCGCATGGCACACAAAGGCTACCGTGGTTGAAGAATCGAGAGATCTCGCAACTACCAAGGTTGATGAACTCATTGGGTCATTGATGACCTATGAGATCAACCTTAAGAACAAAGAGGCTGAGGTGCCTAAGAAAAAGCCCCTAGCTCTTAAAGCAGGACCCAGCGGTCAAGGCACTTCTGATGAAGGTGAGGATTCAGCAAGTGAGCGAGATGAGGATGACGTAGCCATGCTCACACGTAAGTTCAAAAAATTCTGAGAAAGGAAGGTAAGAGCTTCATGAGAGGAAGGTCAATGGTAAGAAATAGTTTCAAATCTAATTCTGAAAACTTTAAGAAATCTGACAAAATTATTTGTTATTCTTGTAACAAACCAGGGCATTTCAAGACTGATTGTCCTGACAGATTCAAAAAGATGACAAATGGAAGGGCAAGAAGAAGAACAAGGCCATGGTGTCCACCTGGGGTGACGAGGAAGAAAGTGATGGTGGAACTAGCTCCTTGGACAAGGAAAAAGAAGATCTTTGTCTCATGGCTAGAGGTGATGAAGAAACTAAGGTAAACTCTCCATTTGAAAATTACACACTTGATGATTGGGAGGAAGCATATATACAGCTCATGGAAAAATATGACATGTACAAAAAGGAGAATAAATCTGATGCGGGATGGACACGCGACTCGACTCCAATTGGATATGCGATCCTCAGACTCTAAGCAAGCTCGCGATCGCCCCTAACGTGGGAAGCGTACGGACGTGCACGGTTGAGAAACCGACAGTGAGCTAGGGTGGTCAACTCACAAATTCATGCCCGGATCGGGTCACGGGACAGTCTCGCTCTCTCTCGCAGCAGCGGTGAAATAAATATATCGAGCTAACGGACCTAACACATGCTCTCTAGCAGCGGCATAAACAACTATATACGAATAAAGCAAATATCGGGTAAAGGAGCGAACACGATACCTCCACGCGCCTGGCGTGGGGAAGACGACCCCGGTCGATCTCGTACTCCCGGAACAGTAAGTAATTAAATTACAGCAATGAATATGAATGCCCACCCCATGCAGGGAGGTAAAGGGTGACACAATGGGACCCGGGAGTAGCAGGTTCGGGTTGACGGGCAGCTTCTTGCGTAGCTTCGGCTGCACGCGTACGCACGATCATGGGGCCCACATGCTGGTCAGTGGGGCCGCGTGGGACCGAGGTGGCACCACTGTGGTAGGGACGCCCGGAGGGGCGCTCCTTGGGGAGGTGGCATGCTGGTTCGCCGGTCGGAGGCCGGGCGGCTCCGATCTTCACTCGTCGGAGTTGCTGCCCACGGATCTGAACTAGTTGTTTCAGACCTGCGCGTCCCGATGAAATCTGCTACTGCGGTCACTCCCGACGTCGGATCGACGCACAAGAGGTACCAATGGAAAGATAACTCAAAATCCTTCGATCTATGGGCAGGAAAAGAAATTTGAATTTTCTGTTGATGGCCTTTGTCGAATATTCAAGCTGCTGGTTCACAGATCTGAAAACTCAGGACAGAAGTGCTTTTTCTTGAGAGTTGACGTTGACTGTGATGTAGACCTTCGATTCAGCCTTTGAGTCCTTCATAAAAGTTGTAGAGGCCGAAGAGAGAAAAACAGAGATATATCTTATGCGAGGTTTGGTGGAAATTTGACTGGGGAAAACTATTTTATAGTACCGGGTGGTCAGATCTGGACAGCAGAAACAGAACTAAATTTTTGGGAAAGACACAATTTCTAAAAATAGGTAAAGGGCTTTTAAAATTCGAAGAAAATTTGTGGAGGATGGGGATGGTAGACAGAACCTCCAATAAATTTGGGAATTCAAACAAAAATCAAGAAGGGGGTAGAAACCTAAGAATACAGAGCTGCTTCTACACAGATCTGAACTGGGACAGAACTAGAAGGTGGAAAGACACCAAAATGGAGAAATATAAAATGAAAGGTAAATGACGGGATAATTTTACTGGTGGTTGGAAATTAAGAAAGGAACCAACCCTGAAAATCACAGCTCCAGATGATGTCAGAGTTGGGAGATAAAAATTCCGGAGTGAACCTCTGTCCAGCAGAACAGAGATCTGGACAGCACTTCGGAAGCGGCTTCGCGGCGGCTCGATGGCGGCACGAACGGCGGCGGCGGCACCAGAGATAGAATCTAAATGTAGAGGGGCTAAGATAGAAGGGGTTTACACCCTAAAATCTTGAAGGAGGAGGAAGGAACCAGAGGGAGAGAGGGGAGGGGCGCACCAGGCTCCAAGCAATTCACAATATTTTCTTCTTCATTAATTCAGGAAAAAGGAAATACAAGTCTTATATAATAAATGTAAAAAGACTCAAAATGACCCTAGATCTAGAATTGGGAGGGGTATACAAGGTATAGAACTAATTAGTTCTAATCAAATATTTTCAAAAAATAAAAATATGACTAAAATGGGGGGGGGGGCGCCCCCTTGACTAGGTAGGTAAGGTAGGTGGCCTCCCTTTGAAATTTTCAACCATTTGTCTCCCATGTGTCCAATTGACCTTCTAGATGCCACCTAAGACTTTGACCAGCCCCACATGGACCCATATGGCTTATGTGGACCAATGGAGAAGGAGTGAGGGCCCCCTTGCTGGACCTACTGATAATTTGCACAAAAACCCAAAGAATCTAAGGGAATGACACATTGGCTTATAAAGCCTTACAATTGCACATATACTTTCCCAAGGATATAAAAATAAACTAAAGGACACAAATATAAAAATAAAATATACATACTCAGAGTTGATTCCCATCAAAATCATTAAAAAAGAAAATTAACTTCTTTGTGCATGATCATGATATGAATGATAAGAATGCTCTACTTGAAACTTAAATTGAAGATCTTAAGAAAATGATTGAGAACTTGGAGGAAGGAAGAAAAGAAATGGCTGACTTGGAAACTGAAAATGAAGATTTGAGAAATGAGATTGACAGTATGAAGCTCAAAATGCAAACTTATGAAAAGGATAGCAAATTAAGCAATGAGAGTATGAAGCTGTCAAACAAGTCAACATTCAACTCCTGCAAAATATTGAAAACCTATAAAAAGAGTTGAAGGACAAACAACAATCTTTAGAAAAATTTGTGGACGGAAAAGAAAACCTAGATGCATTGCTAGGAACCAGAATGAACTTCAACAAGGAAGGGTTGAATTTTGAACCTACCAACAAAAGGTCAATAGGGCTAAAAATAGTCACATTTGTTTCCTCATCTGATGCTTCTACCTCAAGAATAACATCCAAAGGAAAAGAAAAGGTTGAAGAGGAAGCCACTGAAATTTCCAAAAACATTGCTCAAAAGTCTAAGAAAAGTCAACCTTCCCTACAACATAGGTCGACACCACATTGGCCATCAAACATTCATACCGCCAAACAATTTCACAGAGGTCGACAATTCCATAGGTTGACACAACCATATTTTTGGGCAATTGTGATTTCTGTATACATCAATTTCCTAGGTGGCAAAATAATCATTTTCAACCCAAAACCAACCAGTGGCCACAATGGGTTAAGAAGCAAACTTCCTCAAACTTCCACAACAAAGAGCTTCTAAACAAAAAGTGAATGTCAAAGCTGAAAAGAAAAATCAAATCCCTGCTCGAAGCAAACAAAACGTGAATGCTAGGAAGGTTTGGATTCCAAAAGAAATGGTTTCATGTTTTGAAAATCTGAAGAGTTTGATGGGACCCAAATTTGGTTGGATTCCAAACACAATTGCTTAATTGCTTGTGCAGGAATGTCTTGCAGCCATGCATAACAGGTGGTACCTTGATAGCGACTGTTCAAGACACATGATTGGAGACAAAATAAAATTTTATCTCTTAGAGGAAAAGGAAGGAGGACACGTCACATTTGGAGGGAACAACAAAGGAAAAATTATTAGAACAAGTAATGTAGGTAAGAACCTCTCCAACTCCATCTGTAACGTGCTGCTAGTTGAAGGCTTGAAATACAACTTGCTTAGCATAAGTTAACTCTGTGATAAGGGTCACAAAGTGTTGTTTGACTCTCATGAATGTAGAATCCTTGAACCAAAATTTGACAAGGTAAAATTTTCTGGAAAAAGAGTCAACAATATTTACATGATTGACTTAGATGATCCTGTGAATGGGTTGCCTGAACTTTCTTTTAAACAAGAAAACAAATTGTGTGATGCATGTGCCCTAGGTAAACAAAAAAGAAAATCCTTCAACACTAGATCTGCAAACATGTCATCTAAACTACTTGAGCTGATTCATATGGATTTGTTTGGTCCAACTAGAACTGCTAGTTTAAGTGGTAAAAAATATGGATATGTCTTGGTGGATGATTACTCTAGGTTCACATGGGTTTTCTTTCTCACACATAAAAATGATGCTTTTGATGAGTTTCAGACACTCTATATGAAGATAAAGCAAGACGGTGAGTTTAAGATTTCCAACATTCAATCTGATCATGGTGGTGAATTTGAAAATGCTGACTTCTATAATCTTTGCAGGGCTGAAAGTATTTCACACCGATTTTCTTCACCAAGAACCCCGGAGCAAAATTGTGTAGTTGAAAGAAGGAATCGAACACTCATAGAGATGGCAAGAACAATGCTTACCGAATGGTAACTCCCAAGAAAATTTTGGGTTGAAGCGGTAAACTCAGCATGTTACATTATCAACCGCTCTATGGTAAGACCATACACCAAAAAGACTCCTTATGAGTTGCTGAAAGGTAAAAAACCTTCTCTCACACACATGAAAGTATTTGGATCTAAATGCTTCATCCACAATAATGATAAAAGAGACTTAGATAAATTCGAGTCCAAGAGCGATGAATGTATCTTCCTTGGATATTCTGATAGATCTAGGGCTTATAGAATTTATAATGTCAAGAGTCAAACTGTGGAAGAATCACCCCATATTTCCTTTGATGAATATCACGATGATTCTAACAATGATAACGCCTGCAGGAAAAATGATGAAGATGGGAAATTCCTAGGCATGAAGGAAAAGAATGATCCTCCATAAGAAGAAATAAGAGAAGATGGTGACCTAGCTGAATCAAGCAATGCAAGGGATCAAGCTCCAGGAGAAGGTAATGATTCTACAAACATTAGAATTCTTAAGGATCATCCTTTGAAAAATGTCATTTTTTTTTAAATAACACCTAACCTAGGGCTCAATGGGAGAGTGCACCCCTTACCAGAGGTAAGGAGAAAGCCACTCCACCATCAGACCGCTAGGAGGCAACTGTTATTCCACTATATAAGAATAAATAATTACATCAATCTGATACTAGGCAAGCCTAGTGAGTCCAGCCGAGCAGCACCTTTTATAATGGAAGGGAGCTCACTGTAAGAATAGAAAGAATTACATTTAGTGGTGCAAGCTAAAGACGCAAGTAAATCAGCTACAGTGTTGGCTTCTCTGAAGATATGAGAAATCAAATCATGTTGAGAAATGGTGCTCCAGATATCCCTGACATAGCTGAGAATTGACCAGGGGCAATGAGTTTCCTTTTTGATAATTCGAACAAGGGTGAGTGAATCACATTCTATTAGAGCTGGGTTGGAATCCAAGGTCTTCAAGTTTTTTATGCCATCCATGAGTGCTCGGGCCTCTGTATTAAGCTATTTGAGTGTCCATAAAAGTGAGAGAAAGCAAGGATAACCTTGCCTCTTGAGTCCCTGATACATCCGCCTCCTCCAGTATTTGTAGTGAACTTGAAAGCACCATCAGTGTTGAGTTTTAGAGACGGCCAAGGAGGGGCTATCCATCTCACAATCTTCATTTGTTGTCTGCAGGGGGCTTGATATTTAATTCCCAAGAGATATAAGATTCTCTGGTAAGTGGGCTTCGATTCCTTAAGTGAAGCAGCCGAACATGCCCTCTTGATTTGGAAAAGAATATGATGAATGCTGCTGGTTTTGGAGAAAGGTTTATCCTCATATTTGACAGTGTTCCTGGCTTTCCAGATTTCCCACATACCATAACCAATGGAGGCAAGAGTGAAAGTTGCAAAGGCCGTACCTGGCTGAGCATAGCAGATGGAATTCAGGATGAATTCCCTAGGGGTGCGCCCTTCAAAGTTTAAACCTACTGCTTGAAGAGCAGACCAAACAGAAATTGCAATATCACTATTTAGAAATAAATGGGTGAGGTCTTCCACCTGAGGTGTCCTGCAGCAATAGCATTTGGAGCAGAGGACAATGCCCACTCTTTGAATTTTAACATCAGTCGGTAGATAGTTATTCATAATCTTCCAAAGATGGATTGAGATTTTTGTAGGAACCCAATTAGACCACAGTTTACTCCAAGGTAGAATAGCTGGAAGTTGACTGGTGGCCACTAAGTTGTAAGTCGATGCTACCGAGCACTGACCAGATGAGGAAAGACTCCATACACCCAAGTCCGTTTCCTGAATCAGTTTAACAGAGCTAACAGCTTGCTGGATGCTGTTGGGAAATAAGGCATTAATCAGGGCAGTTTCTTCAGAGGATGGGTTCAGAAGCACTTCTCTTACAGAAGCTTTCGGATTAGGGATATGAACATCAGAAACAAAAGTGTTTAAGCATTGTTGGCCCAGCCAGTTATCATACCAAAAGTTGGTGTTTATACCATTCCCAATGATGACCTTCTTGAATTGAAGAATATATTCCTTAGCCTTCAACCAGCTTCTTCTAGCAAAACCTTTCATGTTTCTGAAATTAGCATCTCGGAGATGGCATTGGTGCAGGTACTTGGCTCAGAAATAAGAAGCCCATAGAGAGTCACTGTGAATAGCAGTCCACAGCATTTTAACACGAAGAGCAATCTCCATGTTCCTAAGAGACATGATGCCAAGACCCCCTTGGGATTGAGACCTACATAATGCCTGCCAAGGTTGCCAATGTCTTTTATTGCCATGGGTTGAGGACCCCCAAAAGAAATTTGCAAAGGCCTGCTCAATCAGATTATGAGTGCCAGTGTGCAAAGGAGTGGAGGACAGAGAATAAATTGGCAAGGAAGTGAGCACATGCTTAATAAGAACCAATCTGGCCCCTTGGGATAGAAGGTTAGCCTTCCACCCAGCAATCCTCTTTTGTATAGAGTTAAGGACCCCTGCAAAATGAATCTTTTTAGTTCTACCAATCACCAAGGGAAGGCGAAGGTACTTGTGAGGAAAGGACAATTTGGAAAAACCAGTGAGGCTCTGAATGCGCTGAGCAACAGAAGGAAGCTTCTTAGGGTGGATTAAAAATCCACTCTTGCTAACATTGATCAGTTGACCTGAAGCCTGTTCATACGTGTGGAGAAGCTTGAGTAGATTTCTGATAGAAGCTGAGGAGGCTTTACTAAAAATTAGGGTATCATCTGCAAACAGTAAATGGGACTTTCTTGGACATCTCTGAAAGCCTGTGATCCATTCAACCCGGCCATTGCTGAATATTTCTGTAAGTGACCTGCTCATAGCTTCTTCAGCTATCACAAATAAGGAAGGTGCAATTGGATCACCTTGACGAATACCTCTAGTGGATTTGAAAAATCCAGCAGTGTCTCCATTCAACAAAATAGAAAACCAGCAATTGTTAATCATTCTGTCAATCAGATTAATAAAATTATTGCTGAATCCAAATCTGAACATAACTGAGTACAGGAAATCCCATTCTAATCTGTCATAGGCTTTCGCCATATCAAGTTTAAACATAACATTTGATCCTCTTATTTTTCTGCCCAATTCAAGGGAGAGCTCTTGAGCAAGAGCTATATTATCTATAATCTGTCTACCCTTGACAAAAGCAGACTGCTCAGGAGAGATAATTTTGGGCAGAATAGAAGCCAGTCTTCTATTGATTATAGAGGATATAATCTTATAGAAGAAGTTGCATAAGCTTATTGGCCTGTAATCTGTAATGTCCACAGCATTCGGTTTTTTTGGAATAAGAGCAATCAAGGAGGAGGTAACATTTCTAGGCAGAGGGTTCCTGGAAGAAAAGGCTTCTTGCACCGCACTGACTACCAAAGGGGAAATGATGTTCCAAGCTTTTTGGAAGAAGATTCCAGAAAACCCATCAGGCCCAGGAGCACTATCAGCTGACAGACTGAAGACTGCATCATGAATTTCAGTGTCGTTAGGAATAGCACACAGACAATCATTATCATCCCGGTTTACTAACAGGGGAATGCAGTTCAAGAATGTATTATCAATGCTGTGGTCTTGAGTGGAGAACGCATTCTGAAAATGGGATACAGTAATTCTTTTCATATCCTCATGATCTGTAGTAAGATTGCCCGCAATGTTTTTCAATTGAGTGATTTTTTGCTTTCGTCTCTTAGCTAAAGTGGACATGTGAAAGAATTTAGTATTTCTATCCCCCTCAAGCAGCCACCTTATCCTAGACTTTTGTCTCCAAAAAAACTCTTGCTGTAGCAGTCTATCTGATTGCTTATTTTTTGCTTCTTCTAATGCAGCCAGGTTAGCATCATTGGGCTGCAAGTCATAAAAGTGCTCAGCTCGAAGGACTGCATCTTCAGCAGCAGTCAAATTAAGGTGAACATTACCAAAAGTTTGTTTGTTCCAAACCCGAAGCATCATTTTCAATGATTTGAGCTTGAGGTACAAGCAATGAATGGGAGATGAGGCAACAGGGCTAGAATGCCAGCAAGCCTTAACATCTTCAAAAAACTTCTCATGCAAAATCCACATTTTCTGAAAGCAAAATCTGCTAATTCTTCGTTCTTGGGAAATCAATTTAACTAGAATAGGAGCATGGTCAGAAGCCTCCCTGGAAAGATGTTCTATAGAAATGGGCAGATGATTAAGCCAGGCTGTATTTAGAAGAACCCTATCCAATCGGGCCCAAATTCCTCTACTTCCAGATTGATTATTATGCCAAGTATATTTAGATCCAGTAAAACCACCATCAATTAAAGCACAATCTGAAATATAATTGTTAAAATCTGTCATAGCAGAGAGGTTAGGGGAATTACCACCCAGTTTTTCGTCCACATTAGTGATGCAGTTGAAGTCCCCTACAACAATCCAAGGCCCAGATATCTGAGCATGAATGTTAGATAAAGAGGCCCACAAGGATTGCCTCTCAGTAGCATTACATTTGGCATAGACAAAAGTTGAGTGAAAGTCTGGTGAGGCAGCATTAGAATGCAAAACAGTGGTCTATGGATCATCCCTGCAGACAACAGAAAATTTCAGAGGCTCTTTCCAAAGAACCCAGATGTGAGCCAGCCCATCAGTGTTAGCAACAGCGTTATCCATTCCCAATCATCTGCATATATTGTCCATTCTGCTAGTGTTTATTTTAGGTTCTAAGAGCACAATGCAATCAAGGTGATGAAATCTAATAAGGAATTTCACTCTGCCAATTGACACATCATTCCCTATTCCTCTGATATTCCAAGTAATGCAGTTCATGATAAATGTTTGGTATCAGGAATGTTACCCGTGGACCCAGTCCTTAGCATCGATCTGGTAGTAACCCTTGAGCGCTCATGATGCAAAGCCAGGACATTTTGAGTTTCCGCTAGAGTGGCTATTTCCAGTCTTCTAGATGAGGCCTCTTCGGCCGAGTGAGGTTCATGCTCTTGCAAGGCAATGTCAACTGCAGGATCAGGAGCAATCGCAAAAGAATCATCTTGAACATTGTTTTGGTTTGAAGGGAGCTCCAAAGGAGGGCAAGCCAAATCTTCAGAATTCGCTGCTATAGTAACTTCCTGTTGTGTTGTCTCTGAGGGAACAGGAACCAAATCAGAATCCGACCGAGGTAGAGCTGGCTCACATCCAGGAGAATGCTCCACATTAATAGTAGGTACAATCTTCATAGGAAAATCTCCTGGCAGGCATTGGCTGGTAGACTTAGCAGGGTCCCCTTGGTCTATTTCAGTAGGATTGTTTGCAGTAGGACTGGATGAATTAACTAAACAGGGCGCATTCAAGTCTGAACTCTGATTAGAACATTCGCCCAGTGTAGAGTTTCTTGCATTAATCAAAACAGAGCGATTAGGTTGAATGCTACCATCATTGGCTCGGGTGACAGTAATATTTTCTTCAACTGAAATCTTCTGATTGATAACAGGTTGCCATAATGCCTTGCCTTTGGTAGCTGCAGTAATATCTTTGGGCTTCCCTGAGGGAGCCGAATTCCTTGGGCCTTTACAGGTTGCTACATTGTGGCTGATGCGAGAACAAGCATTGCAATAGAGTGGAAGGTCTGGGCATAAAACCTCCTGCCAGGCACCACCTCCTGGAAATCCAATCCAAACTCTGGAAGGGTGGGGTTTGGATATATCGAGCTCAATGCAAACACGAGCAGCAGTCGTTTGGGTTAGGTTCAAAGTAGATTGATCAACTTTCAAAACCCGACCAACATTACCAGCAATGGATCGAATCAAGTGCTCAATGTAGAAATTCACCGGAAGACCTGGGAGAGAGATCCTGATGTGACACAACCTAGGACTCAACAAGCAAGCACAATTAAGCATTCAAAAACGGACCGATAATAGCAACCGCTCACCCGATGCTCACTAAGACCCGGGGTAACTTGGCAATGCTAAGGGGAGGTTGTGTGGGCTAAGCCCTTGCTGGTAGAGGGCCAGCAAGGCCAAGGTTTGATTCCCCAAGGGTACGGCTGCCCAAATCAAGGGTCCGACGAAGTGCCAAAGGGCACGGGTTCCACTCTCTTCCCACGGTGATCACTCAAGACAACGGGGCTCGAGGATCGAGCTCTCACTCGCATAACCAGTGGAACTAGAACGAATATTGAAAGATAAGCACTAAATGGAGTGAAGGATTGAGCACTTACTCGATCGGTTTGAAGAAACCGGTCCCGGTCGGAGACGAGGGCGAGCGGGGAGGCAAGTGGATCCCCACACGCCGCGTCAGGGTAGCTTGACCTGCTCAAACAAGTTACACCACTACACCTCTCGCAGGAGGGGGATCTTGGGGTGGGGGTTAATGAGATTACAAACAATACTACCTCCACGCAGGGAGGGGCCTTCAGCCGGCCAAGCGGGGCGGGGAAATTAGACTAAAGAGGGATGACTAAGTAACGGCACCGAATCTGCTTGCTGTCTGCGAACAGGGACAGATAGTCGGTGTTGCTGCTGTAGAACCCGCTCAGGAATTTTTCTGGTGGCGAGACCGGTGGGAAAATCTTCGTAGCTGAGAAGGGAATGCCTCAGAATTTCTTTAATTTCTTCTGGAGTTGCTGCTGGACGGGATGGAGGTTTGAACAGAGCCTCAGATTCTCGGACCGGCAGCTGCAGACTTCTAACAGCAGCTTGCAGAGAATGCCCCGGTAGTTCCCGACCTCGGAATCAAGCGCCGTCAGAGTTGTTGGAATCGTGGATGAGTCCTCTTCGTAGTAAAACTAACGGGGAAGTTAACCGATGTTGGAGAAGACTAGGGGATGCAGAACAATGGCAACTGGTCGGTGCAGACTGTGGGTAGCAGATCTGTGTAGCTGAGGGAGAAAAATGAGAACTCTGGATCACGAACGCAGAATGAAGTTATGTTTCCTTATTCTGGAAGTAGACTGAGCGATGAAGATTTTTTAAGAAGAACTTGTGGGCTGATTCCTCCGGGGTTTGTCGTGGCAGAGCTTCTCCTCTGGCTCAGGTTCTCAGCCGAGGCAGAACTGCGTAGTTGTGGGAGAATGGACCTCCTGGACGGCTCAGAGATCGGAAGAAGATGAAACCACTTCTGTTGCTAAGGAGACTGGTAGATGCTTCCGACGATGGCTCTTGGGTCTTCAAACTCGTCCGGAGGAAGTCATGGTGGCCGCTGCAAGTCGCTGGTTCATCTGTAACCTCTTGACAGCAAACTGCAACTTCGAAGTAGCTTCCAATGACCAAGAAAGAAGAAGGGGAAGGGGGTAGATGAGTGTGGGAGTGACCCCTGGTTGTAAGGGGGTCTTGGAGGGGATGTTCTAAGGTGTGGGAGGTGGAGAATAAGGTCTGGAAGAGGGTCCAACAGATGGTGGTAGTGGGGGCTGCGAATTTGGGAAGGTGGGTGAGAGGGAAAGTGTATTTGAAAATGGGTTTAAGGGTGGGGTTAATTTGTTTGTCTTGGGAATGGGGGGGGTTGTGTTGGGGAAGGGAATGGGTGCTTGGGGTAGTGGGAGGGGTGCTTGAGATAGTGGGAAGGGTGCTTGGGAAATTGGGAGGGGTAGTTGGGGGTTGGATGGTGAGGAGAGGATTGGTGGAGGGGGTCTTGGGAAGGGATGGAGTATTGATGAGGGTTGTGGGGAATGGGAAGAGGCTTAAATGGGGTAGGTGGGGAGTGGAGGTGGTTGGGAAGGGAGGAGAGAGAAGAAAATTCGAATTTGGGTGTTGAGGAGAGAGAAAGTGGAGTGAAAAAGAGAGATTAAGAGAGGGAAGGGTGGGGAATCTCTCCCCTAGGGTTTCTCACCCAAAAAATGGAATCTCTCCACTAGATAAGAAGTGTAAACTCTCAAAATGGCAAGTTTTTCATTCATTGATTCATTAAGTTGAAATGGGGGGGAATGGGGTCTTATATATAGGAAACCTATATTTCTACAAAAGTCCCTGACAATTGACTCAATGACAAATAACCGAGGGGGTAGGGGAGAGCCCTTGGGCCAAGCCCAATGAATTGGGCCCAATAGCTAACTAGACAACCTAATGACACTCAAACTTAGGGAAATGAACACAAGACCTAGGAACATGACTCAAATAAAAGGGAAAATACATCAAATGACTCAAATAAAAATTACATAGGACTCAAAATTAAATGACTAGACCATGTCGGATGCAACCGGGGCGAGGAGACGAGCTGTGAACGTGGGTATGGGAGGTGATGTCCCCATCATACTCCCGGGGTGCGGAGAACTCGACTCCGTCAAGTAAGTGTCCTTCCCTCCTTGGAGGGTGTAGAAGTGGTACTGCCCTTAAGTCTTCTGAACGAGACCGATCCATCCACCTGCCGAGATAGCGCTCGTATACCTTGCTCCTGGTGGTAGTGACCTGTTCATCCAATATTCGTTCAATGCGCTCACGCTGGGCTCTCTTGGCTGGTGGACTCTTCTCACGGGTGGGTGCTCTCTCAACGGAGGGAATAGGCTCAATATCCTCACTAGGTACCACCGTGGGTCCCTTGTATGGCACTAGGTCGGCGACACTGAATGTGAGACTTACCCCATATTCCTCGGGGAGATCTAACTCATAGGCATTTGCACCAATGCGCCTCAAGACCTGGAAGGGACCAGCCCCACGCGGCCTTAATTTGGAGATGGCTCCCGGGGAGAGCCTCTCCGTCCTTACCATCACAAAGTCACCCTCATAGAATTCTTGGTGACGTCGATGAGAGTCGGCTCGCCTTTTATAAGTCACATTCTTCTTGCTAATGTGCTTGCGGATCTCTTTATGCAATGTTGTGAATGCAGACATTCTAGGGGTGATGGGTGGACCTGGGCAACCAAAAGTAGACCTATCGTGTAATGATACAGTGTAGACTTTGGTTAGCCTAGGTGGGGCGGGGCACCCGTAGGTGGCCCTATCATGCAAATTGGTGATAAATATTGGGGGACCCGGACATCCGTAGATGCCTTTGACATGCTTAAGACCCATGATGAATGAAGGTGGACCATGACATCCGAATATGGACCACTCATACTTTCTACTTGACATGTGGGTGATATTAATGAATGGACCCAACATAGTGTTCATGCCAAGGGGTATGGTAAGCCTAGACACATGCATGCTTTTCCCAAAGGTGACTTCCATGTGTATAGGTGTGGGACAACCTTTGAACTCCCATTGGAAAGGATCGAATGGATCTAAGAAGGTGGTCATCATGGGGTGGGGCACAACCTGATTACCTAGGGATATGTGGCCCAAGGTCATGGCTCCCAAGGTGTAACCCGGGTCATGGATGAGGTGGGTTTGGCCCAATATGGTGGGTGAGGGTAGGAAAGGGTGGGTGGTTGGTAAGATGGTTGGGTCACATGAGTCCCTTGACTCCCATTGGAATGGATCATATGGATCATAAAATGGGTCACCTAGGGGGAGGAACTCCATGTCCTCAAGATCCTTAAAAGGTGCTAAGTCATCCTTCTCCATGATAGTTGGGCCAATGTTCTTGACAAGTGGGTCGGCCATGAGTGGAGGGCTTGACTTTCTACCCAAGATAAGAAGCTCTAAATCGAGGAGAAGGTTGGGCTCATCGGGTGTAGGGAGGAATAGAAGGAGGTCGCTAGTGTAGCAACCAATGGTGCAAACCGAGGTGATAGACCCTATGCATAGGTGTAGGAGGCTAAGGCTCCTAGGTTGTTCGACCATAGGGGTCAACATGCTAGTCATCTCTAATTGCCATGCTATGCCCTTGAGAAGGTCCTCTAAGGTCTCTACTTGATAAGATGCTTGGATTGTGGTGTGATAAGAGGAGATGGGCACTATGGGATAGTTTTCCTTCATGGGTGGGAAATCATGGGCCGTGATCTTTCTTATTGGGCTCTCCTTTAGTCAACTAACAAGGGGTTCCCCTAAGATGAGATTGACTCCAACTAAAGATGGTGATGTAAGGTGAAGACCCTCGCATGTTGTTTCTTCTTCAACTTGGACTTGGGTCTCCTCCAAGGTGGAGAGTGGGTTTGGAGTGTTCACCACTATGGGGTGGGGTATGGGTTCTTCTTCCAAGGAGGTGAGAGGGGCTTTTGAGGGTGTGGTGATGATTGTGGCATGGTGTATCCGGGGTGGTAGGTAGTGAGAAACTTGGGTTAGGATAGGTGAGGGTAGTAGTGGAGGCTTTGGTGGGAGTTGGATTGGGGTAGGGAGAGAAAGATGGGTGGGTTGAAGGGGTTTGGGTTGATTGGTTTTGGGAGGAGTGTCCCTTTTTGGGGGTGATGGAGAGGTAGTGGTGGGGGTTACCATGGGCCTAGGTGGAGAGTTGGCCATGGGGCCCAATTGGGTATGGGGACCTATGGTTGTGGTGTGGACTTAGAGGTGGGGTGTAAATGTAGTGGTTGGGGTGGGAGAGATGGGAAGTGGTGGGGAATGGGTGATTGGGGTCTTGGATTGACCGGGTGGGGATGAAGGAGTTGAAGTGCTCCTTGGGCTTTTATGATTTGAGTAGGAGGGAGAGGGTTGGAGAGTGTAGGTTTTCCTAAGTTCGACCTTCATCTCATCCCAAGTGCTAATGGGGGCCTCCCTGCGGATCCTTCTTAAACCTTCCACAACTAACCAATGAGTTTTAGCTTGTTTGGAGAGGTGTGCCTTGGCTAGCCTCATTCTCCTTTCTTCGTTCAAGGGGCAACTTTTAAAGAATTGGTCTAGGGAAATCTCCCAATCTAGGTAAAGGCTTGGGCTGTTAGATCCATCAAAGGCGGGGGTTTTGATTTTCAAGTGTTCTAAAAATATGGTTTCTAGATTTCCCCAAAGGTCACTCTCATTCACTCTTGGTGCACGACTATTTCCTTCAAGTCGGTCGAGTCGAGATATGATATCTTCAAGCCGATTAAGAACATTAGGTAGGGCTTCTATGATAGAGGTGTTGCTACCCACTTTGTTGGCAATGGAGCTTCCATGAGGATTTGGGCTTCTTGGGAAAGTTGATGGGGATGGACATGACGGGTATGAAGTGGCCATTCTAGTGGACATGGGAGATGCGACCGAGGATTCTAAATGCATAAACATGCCCTAGGACCAACTTGTGGAGAGACAAGTTATGAACTTGCTCTGATACCAATTGATGTGACACAACCTAGGACTCAACAAGCAAGCACAATTAAGCATTCAAAAACGGACCGATAATAGCAACCGCTCACCCGATGCTCACTAAGACCCGGGGTAACTTGGCAATGCCAAGGGGAGGTTGTGTGGGCTAGGCCCTTGCTGGTAGAGGGCCAGCAAGGCCAAGGTTTGATTCCCCAAGGGTACGGCTGCCCAAATCAAGGGTCCGACGAAGTGCCAAAGGGCACGGGTTCCACTCTCTTCCCATGGTGATCACTCAAGACAACGGGGCTTGAGGATCGAGCTCTCACTCGCATAACCAGCGGAACTAGAACGAATATTGAAAGACAAGCACTAAATGAAGTGAAGGATTGAGCACTTACTCGACCGGTTTGAAGAAACCGGTCCCGGTCGGAGACGAGGGCGAGCGGGGAGGCGAGTGGATCCCCACACGCCGCGTCGGGGTAGTTTGACCTGCTCAAACAAGTTACACCACTACACCTCTCGTAGGAGGGGGATCTTGGGGTGGGGGTTAATGAGATTACAAACAATACTACCTCCACGTAGGGAGGGGCCTTCAGTCGGCCAAGCGGGGCGGGGAAATTAGATTAAAGAGGGATGACTAAGTAACGGCACCGAATCTGCTTGCTGTCTGCGAACAGGGACAGATAGTCGGTGTTGCTGCTGTAGAACCCGCTCAGGAATTTTTATGGTGGCGAGACCGGTGGGAAAATCTTCGTAGCTAAGAAGGGAATGCCTCAGAATTTCTTTAATTTCTTATGGAGTCGCTACTAGTCGGGATGGAGGTTTGAACAGAGCCTCAGATTCTCGGACCGGCAGCTGTAGACTTCTAACAGCAGATTGCAGAGAATGCCCCGGCAGCTCCCGACCTCGGAATCAAGCGCCGTCAGAGTCGTTGGAATCGTGGACGAGTCCTCCTCGCAGCAAAACTAACGGGGAAGCCAACCGATATCGGAGAGGACTAGGGGATGCAGAACAATACCGACTGGTCGGTGCAGACTGTGGGTAGCAGATCTGTGTATCTGAGGGAGAAAAATGAGAATTCTGGATCACGAATGCCGAATGAAGTTTTGTTTCTTGATTCTGGAAGTAGACTGGACGATGAAGAATTTTGAAGAAGAACTTGTGGCCTGATTCCTCCGGGGTTCGTCGTGGCAGAGCTTCTCCTCTGGCTCAGGTTCTCAGCCGAGGCAGAACTGCGTAGTTGTGGGAGAATGGACCTCCTGGACGGCTCAGAGATCGAAAGAAGATGAAACCACTTCTGTTGCTAAGGAGACTGGTAGATGCTTCCGACGATGGCTCTTGGGTCTTCAAACTCGTCCGGAGGAAGTCATGGTGGCCGCTGCAAGTCGCTGGTTCATCTGTAACCTCTTGACAGCAAACTGCAACTTCGAAGTAGCTTCCAATGACCAAGAAAGAAGAAGGGGAAGGGGGTAGATGAGTGTAGGAGTGACCCCTGGTTGTAAGGGGGTCTTGGAGGGGATGTTCTAAGGTGTGGGAGGTGGAGAATAAGGTCTGGAAGAGGGTCCAACAGATAGTGGTAGTGGGGGCTGCGAATTTGGGAAGGTGGGTGAGAGGGAAAGGGTATTTGAAAATGGGTTTAAGGGTGGGGTTAATTTGTTTGTCTTGGGAATGGGGGGGGGGTTGTGTTGGGGAAGGGAATGGGTGCTTGGGGTAGTGGGAGGGGTGCTTGGGATAGTGGGAAGGGTGCTTGGGAAATTGGGAGGGGTAGTTAGGGGTTGGATGGTGAGGAGAGGATTGGTGGAGGGGGTCTTGGGAAGGGATGGAGTATTGATGAGGGTTGTGGGGAATGGGAAGAGGCTTAAATGGGGTAGGTGGGGAGTGGAGGTGGTTGGGAAGGGAGGAGAGAGAAGAAAATTCAAATTTGGGTGTTAAGGAGAGAGAAAGTGGAGTGAAAAAGAGAGATTAAGAGAGGGAAGGGTGGGGAATCTCTCCCCTAGGGTTTCTCACCCAAAAAATGGAATCTCTCCACTAGATAAGAAGTGTAAACTCTCAAAATGGCAAGTTTTTCATTCATTGATTCATTAAGTTGAAATGGGGGGGCATGGGGTCCTATATATAGGAAACCTACATTTCTACAAAAGTCCCTGACAATTGACTCAATGACAAATAACCGAGGGGGTAGGGGAGTGCCCTTGGGCCAAGCCCAATGAATTGGGCCCAATAGCTAACTAGACAACCTAATGACACTTAAACTTAGGAAAATGAACACAAGACCTAGGAACATGACTCAAATAAAAGGGAAAATACATCAAATGACTCAAATAAAAATTACATAGGACTCAAAATTAAATGACTAGACCATGCCGGATGCAACCGGGGCGAGGAGACGAGCTGTAAACGTGGGCATGGGAGGTGATGTCCCCATCAGATCCAAACCGGGAGGATGGGCGAATCAGCTGAAGGTGAAAAATCCATAGTCCATTTGAAGAAACGGAACAGCCGACCATGAACTAACAGCGTCTCCTTCAGCAACAGAGACAGGTAGTCTTCATAGTTCCGAAATCGTAAGAGGAGATGTCTGTTGTCTAGAGCGCTGATCATGAAGTCATCTTTGAATCTGCATCTGCCGTACAAGTGGGCTCTGATATCCGAGAACTGTGGCCTTCCCTGAGGGGTACGAGCTACCAAGGAAAAAGAGAAAGGGCCCAGGGATGCCGAGATCTCCTCCAGGGAGAAAAACACTGCAGGTTCCCCTTTATCAGTAAGCGCCGGAGCATGGACAGTGCCCGGGACTACCAGCGGCGCCATGGAAGAAGATAAAACTTCAGCAAAGGATCTGGCGCCATGAAAAATGTCATTGGTAGCTTGAATGACCCACCTAGAATAATGTCACATTTTAGAATTGTAGAAGAATTAGATCAACTTGCTCTTGTCTCCCAGATTGAACCCAAGAATGTTGATGAGGCATTAAAGGATGAAAACTAGATAAATTCAATGCAAGACGAGTTAAACCAGTTTGAGAGAAACAAAGTTTGGCATCTTGTTCCTAGACTTTCATCACAATCTATCATAGGCACTAAATGGATCTTTAGGAATAAACTCAGTGAGGATGGCAAGATAATAAGAAACAAGGCTAGATTGGTGGCTCAAGGGTATAATCAAGAGTTTAGGGTAGACTTTGATGAATCTTATGCCCCAGTTACTAGACTCGAAGCCATCAGAATTTTACTTGCCTTTGCATGCTCCCTTAGAATTAAGCTGTACCAAATGGATGTAAAAAGTGCTTTCTTGAATGGCTTGATCAAAGAAGAAGTCTATGTTGAGCAGCCCCCTGGCTTTGAGAACACTAACCATGCAGATTTTGTATACAAGCTAGACATGGCGTTTTATGGACTGAAACAAGCACCAAGAGCTTGGTATGAGAGACTAAGCTAGTTCCTCATTGAGAAAGGGTACACACGAGATAAGGTAGATCAAACACTTTTCACCAAGAAGCAAGGTAAGAACATCTTGATTGTTCAAATTTATGTTGATGATATTGTGTTTGGTTCTACTAAATCTGAAATGTGTGAAGAATTTGCTAACCTCATGACTAGCGAATTCGAGATGAGCCTAATGGGAGAACTCTAATTCTTTCTCGGTTTGCAGGTCAACCAAGGAGAAGATGGGTGCTTCATAAGTTAAGCCAAATACATCAAGGAGCTGCTGAAAAGATTTGACATGACAAACAGTAAAATAATTGCAACTCCTATGAGTACCACAACATCACTGGATTCAGATGAAAATGATAAATTAGTGGATGCAAAGATCTACAGAGGTATGATCGGCTCTTTGCTTTACTTGACTGCATCCCGACCAGATATCCAGTTTAGTGTATGCCATTGTGCTAGATTTCAAGCTAGTCCTAGAGAATCTCACTTGACTGCCGTCAAACGTATCCTTAGAAATCTTGTCAGGACTCAAGATTTGGGATTGTGGTATCCGTCGTCATATGATTTATCTCTTATATCTTATTCTGATGCGGACTATGCTGGATGCAAGCTGGATTGCAAAAGTACTAGTGGCTACTGCCAGTTTCTGGGTAGGTGTTTAGTTTCTTGGGCCTCCAAAAAATAACACTCGGTTGCCCTCTCAACCGCAGAGGCAGAATATGTTGCTGCGGGGAGCTGTGACACCCAAGTGTTGTGGATTAAACACTAACTCCAAGACTACTTAGTGGATCTTGGTTGTGTCCCGATTCTGTGTGATAACACTAGTGCTATCAACCTTGCAAAAAATCTAGTCCAACACTCTAGAACTAAACATATTGAGATTAGGCATCACTTCATTAGAGATGAAGTCGTTAAGAAAAATTTTGAACTGCATTTTGTTGATATTCTAAATCAAATTGCTAATATTTTCACCAAACCCTTGTGTAATGACAGGTTTTCTACACTCAGAAGGGAGCTTGGTCTTTGTCGACCTCAGGCCAATAAAAATTGAAATGATGATCTTGTTCAATTTAGTTGTATATTTTTGCAGATTGGTGTCCATGCATTATTTATATGTAATTATGTCATTTTACATATGGTGTAGCATTGCATATAGTCATAATGCATAATAAAGTTGAATTCATGTTCTCGATGCATTGTATGGTTTGTGTAGCATCAAACTTGCATGGCCATGGTATATTAAATGTTGATGTATGGAAAGACAGGTTATGCTTGTCTAGAAGCACTCAATATGCGTGAAATTTTATCTCCGCCAAGTATCATGTGTCACTGTTGCATATATGCCATATAGTAAGGGGGAGTTGTCTCTTTGCAGCATTCATGCATTTGTTTCATCTTCATTCATTTATTTGTTGCATTTCATAAGTATACAACCATGTGCTGGGTCATGCATTTCATGTCTGTCAACTTCATGTTTGATCAGGTCAACCCCTGCATGATTCTAGTCAACCTCACCTTGACAATTGTCTTTTCACTTGCAAACATAACTCCTTGAGTGCATTCATTACATATCCTTAGGGGGAGTCTTGTTACTTTTCTTAATCTCTTACAATCTGAACTTCAATGGCTTATAGTCTGATTTGAGATCATGAGACCGACAGAACTACGACGTAAGAGCTTTCTATTATATGCCCTGATGATTGTCCATCCAATGAAAATGGTTCAGATTTAATGATTTCCTTGAAGTTCTGAAATATTTGTTCTGAAATCATCTATATTCTGTGGTTTTAATAGACCTTAACTAGAGATTGCATATTGTGCTTTGAATGACTATCCTGATATCTGAAAATTCAAAATTCATGACCATCTTGGTGATACACTCAGCCTTAGTATTGTTCTTAAACATCTTGATGAGCTGGAATTCTTAGAAATTCATTTAACAGAGCAATGATATTGTTGCACTGAGAAACAATCCATGTCATCAAATCAAGTGACAAATGATATGTCATGATGTGCCCCTGTTATCTCTGTCGTCATTATATTTGGACTCTAGGTAGAGCACAGGTATAATTGCTGAGAAATATATCTTCTCATCAAAGAAATGAGTTTGGATATGTCATGACGTGACTTTGCTATCTCTTTTCATTCTGAAGCATAACCGTCAGTCTTGCCAAATACCTAGGGATATTGGCGTCAAAACAACGTGTATTCTTATGGCTAGGAGGCATGTACTAGACTTGATTGCTCATAAAATATGAGTCACGTGTCTTCAAATTCAAAAGATATTGAAAATCCAATTTGTTGCACTCATAAAATTCCATACTTTACTCATGCTTGTTTAGTCTCAACACTAGTTTTTATGTTATTCCCTTTGTAGTGATTGAATATGGATGTATAAGACAAGGGACGGTTACACACCGGCATGATATGCACTTTTGGTTCATTTCTATTAAAACTTGGATGTAGATGCTTTTCGAACTCCATTGTTGATCTCAGATTTCATTAGCTTTGAACCATATATATTGCTCACGGCATGTTTCAGGTTTACATCTAATGGCTTGCTCTTCACTTCCATTCAGCTCTGGTCTCTCAGACTTTTGTAGCCTTCTCTGCCTTCTCCCTCCTTTTTGTTGTTGTCAAAGGGGGAGAATATGCATATGTGAGTCCTTTGTGAGCTAATACCTTGAGCTTGTTTGTTAGTACCACTTTGTGAGTCCGTCCTCTGTGTGCCTGTGTAACTTGTCAAAGAGGGAGAAGCGAATTATGAAAGGGGGAGAGTCAAAGGGGAGAGAACCTTCATCTGTGATGAGGGTTTGTGCATAGCATTCACATGCTTTGATCATCCATGCATACATATCCGCATTCACATGTTTCACTATCATGGATCTTGAGCTGCACTTGTCGTATATGTCATAAACTTTGTCATCTTGGATATTACTGCCACATAATGACTCACAGTGTTGCCATCATCAAAAAGGGGGAGAATGTTGTGCCCCTGTGGTCATTTGAGTCATCTTGTGGTCACTTGGATCATTCGACATCATCATGTGGTCATTTGAGTTATTTGATATTCTTGATTTTGATCATGGCTAAACACTATAAGTCATTGATGTTTTAGCACTCTTATATGACTAAACTACGTGATGTTCTTTCATGACAGATATGCCAAGGAATGGAGTGGAGATGGCAAAAGTGGAAGCTCAATGATTGCGCCCTCGCACGCGGATCGACCTGCACGGTTAGGTCGCGGGGGTCAAGGGGGCAGCGCCCCTTGCGGGGGTTTCCGGGGGCGGAGCCCCCGGAAGAAAATTTTGATTATAGGAGCGATATAATCAATAGAAATCTTCAAGACAATCAAGGTTGATGTCATAGATGAGAACGGGCTGCTAAAGGACTCAAGCGACGGAGCTAAAGGGGTTAACGGACTGACTCGGCATAACCCGGGGTCTGCCCAGTTAGCGGTCGACAGCTAGCCCAGGGGCGGTCGACCGGCCCTGCCAGCAACCCACTGGCTACTGCTCTCTCAGTGGCGGTCGACCGCCAGCTGATGGCGGGAAAACGCACGTCGTTAATACGTCCCGCTACCAAATTTAAATATCCGGCCCACATATTAAATAGAATAGTTAAGTGATGAGACAGAGTCGAATCCACATAGAGGTTTAGATTTAAAAGTTGAAGACCTTGTATTTCTAAGTTTGAAAATCAAGAGAATTGAATTGAAACCGCCTTAAAGAGATTTGGATGTAATTTAGAAGGGGTGGAATGGATAGAAGAACACATGAAAAATTATAATGAAAATAGGGTGAGTTAGGAAGAGAAATAACTTTAAAACCAGATAAAATTAGAAGAAGTGACAGAAGACAACGTTGAAGATCGGAGGGTTAGAAAAATGTTTTATGAAGAGTGGAAAGACAGAAAATGAGAGGAAGACAGTGAAAAACATGAAACACTGACATCTATCGGCGCGGATGAACAGTAAACTCGTAAAAGACAGAACTGTGGGAAAATAAAAATAACTTAAAAATAATGAAGAATTAGAGGGAGTGGTAGAATAAGAAAATCTAGATTTACAAAAGAGGAACAATTTTTATGAAGAACTCAGAAATAAAAGAAGATTGGAAGGGCATGAAAACGGAGGAACAAAATAAGGTATTAACTCGGATGAACAGTAATGTGTCAGGATAGCAAGTGGTAAAACGTGCAATAACTTGATAACAGAGAGGAATTAAAGGAAATGGTAGAAAGAGAAAATGTATAGAACTTACGTATGAATAACTTTGAAGAAGACAGTAAATTTAAATAAAGATCATAAAAGCATGTAAATGGCTTAATAAGACTAAAATACTCAAAAATATACAGTAACAGTGAATGAAATTGAAACCTGAAGGGGCCTCCTGCCCCTCTCTCTCTCCTTGCTTCTTCGATAACACTAAAAACTCACAAACTCTCTCACAAAAATTAATAATAGTAAAAGAACTAAAAATGTATTACAAAGCTTATCATCCTTAGACCACATCTCAACCCCTTTTATAGGCTTTGAACTAGCCCTCTGTTTCTCTCTTTGTTGCACTCTTCGCCTCTCTGTTTTCTGTCACTGTCTGTGTGAATGGCGCGTTGAAGCCACGTGAACCACTCAGCCGCGTTTGGCCTTTGCGTTGGGTCCGTGTGAACGCTGAAGCCCTGGCCGACTTGCCTCTTGAAGCCTCTCTCCTTTGTTGTGCATTCGCACTTCGCATGAGGGCGCACCGTCGATCGAGCCACCCGCCCGTGTGAAGCCGCAGCCAGCTTGCATGAAGGGGACTCGTTGACGCCATGTGAAGCGTCCTGCTGGCACTGACCTTAGGTGGTTTGCCCATCACGTGAAGACCTCGCATGTGAAGTACTTGGCGTCTCCTACTCCTTTGAGCGTGGACCCGTGTGGAGGTGCCTTGCGTGAAGCCTGCCAACATGCCTTGTCGGCTGAAGCATGCCTCCCTCGCCTGCATGGTGAATTTGAGCCACGTGAAGGCCATTAGCCTTGTGAAGAAGCCTGCATGCCCACCTCCTACATGCAGCGTGAATTGCCCAAAGTGCCTGAGTTATATATATATATGTATATATAACTTGCATATATATAGTACATATATTAGGAGGGTTGTATATTAGGATGCTTCAACGTAACATGTATACATATATTATATAAGAATGCCTTACGTGAAGGCATGAAGGGCTTTGGTGTATATATGATCTAATATGAAATAACGTAAGGCTTCATACATTATATATAACGTGTCTATATATTACATATTTATCTATTTCAAATAAATATATTATATATATATATGTTATATGCATATATATTATGAATATATATATATTACATGAATATATTATATACAAGTGAATATATATATTATATAAATCTATAGCATAATATAGATGTGTTAATATTTTGAATTTGATTTTTATTTATTTTTCTTTTTTTTCTTTTCTTTATTTGAATTATAGGAATATATATAGTAGTATGATATATATATATATGAATAGATAGATAGAGATATAGAATATATATATGAGTATATATATATTTATAGTTTTCTTTTTTTCTTCTTTTTTATTCTTTTGAATTAAGATTGGGCTTGGGTCGGCCATGGGTTTTGGTTCATTTTTACGTAGACTTGTGGAGTTCTTGTCGAGTGCCTGCAAAATAACATATTTATTGATCAAATTATAATAATTTCATCAAACGAAGCATTTTGATCGAAAATTAATATTAAGTGTGATAAGTGTATAATTATTAACATTAAAGCTCGTAAAAGTGTGAATATCAGAAATTAACTCATACAAATGCACACTTATCACACCCCCAACTTCCTTGTTGCTAGTCCCTTAGCAATGCAAACAATTTGAAATTAAGGACCAACAAGAATATAAAATATTCATGCCTCATTTCTAGATCATCTTTCATAGAGTCAACTAAAGATTAGGAATCTGGAAGTATTAACACACACTAGCCCTAGATTTAGAAATTAAGGTACATGATCAAGAAGTCATCTTAAAGTTCAATAGCACTTGTACATGTGTAATGCTAAATTCACAACGTAGATAATTGCGTCCCCCATTTGCTATTCTAAGTAAGTGCCCTTCAACTCTACACTTCTTAATCCGAGCATTAAGAATACTAGCTTTTTATCTGCCTTATTACTATGTCCTTTGGGATCTCTCTTTTTTTCCTTTTCTATACACACATGATGCTGCACTACCCTTCACTGTTTTACGCGAACCTCAACACGTCTTAGGTGAAGTAGGCTCGGTTACGCAGATCAAGGTTCCCTTTTCTTTTTTACGCGAACCTCAACACGTCTTAGGTGAAGTAGGCCCGGTTACTCAGAATCGGAGTATTTTTCATGGTATTTTTTAAATATTTTTTTTTTGGATAGATAACTTGGCAGAAAGCTTATAAAAGATCTCTTCTTCAAGAAGTGTTGAATATCAGATAATATACCTAAAATAGCAGAATGGTTGTCCTACTTGTTTCATTAGCATGCAAAGTGATTTTATTTTTCTAAAGTGCACATGAACTTTAAAAAGATTCTTAGATCAGTTTTTCATGACTAGATTAAATTAATTTTCCATCATCCTTCTCCCTAGTCATTTCTATTCTGGATTCCCTTTCATGAGAGCATAAATCAAGAAACTCAATTGGGTGTTTGAAGTTGAAAAAAAAATGAGGTGTATATGAATGCAACATGTGCAACATGATGTCCGTCCCCCCGACTTATATGACATTGTCCTCAATGGCATGAATAATAGGGAATAATAGAACAATGGAAACATGAAATGTACGAAGGAATGGGACAACCTGGCGGAAGTGAACTTCGACGGGTTTGACTTGTGACGGCTTGGCAAAGCTGAGTAACAGAGTAAGCAATCATTTTTTCTCCCCCCAACTTATCCTTTATTCAAACCTGTAAAACTAAAATAAAAACACACGAAAAACTTGGGTTGCCTCCCAAGAAGCCATTTATTATCACACAGAAATCACTTAAAAATATGGGTTGTCTCCCAAGAAGCGCTAAGTTTAACGTCTTCAGCTAGACGTAATGGAGCTCATTAACCAACGTGTGGCATTCAGAATGAGCCACCAAGTGACCTTATCCTCTGATAAATTCCAGCTCGGGTACCATTGGAGGAAAAGATTATGCCTGGATGCAAATGGGCTAGAAGCATGTCAAGGTGGGTCTAGGAATCTGGATGGATCCCCTTGGTCAGAGAATGCCAGAAGAATTATCATATCTTCAATCACAAAATATTTCTTTGTACATTGAAGGTCTTTATAAGTGTTAAACACATCAATGCGGACCTTAATGTCCCTTAGCTTTTCTCCTTCATCCTCAATTGGAAAATTGTCAAGCACAATGTTGAGGTGAGGAAGAGTAGGAGTGGGAGGAGTTCCGAAGGATTCCATGAAAGGGATAGTGTCGAGAAGATAAGGGGTAGTGAAAGAGACGTGCTCCTCAACACACGGATGATCATGAAGCTCAAGTGGAATCAACCGATCGGCTAGTTATAGGATGTAGGGGATTTGTATAGAAGTTCCGAGGTCAGGAACAGGTAAAAGATCGAAATCCTCCCCAAAATCAAGAGACACCCAATCAGAGTAAATTTCAAGTGGAGCACCCGGTTCCTTAAATACCAAAGAAGAATGGCTTATGGACACACTCAATTCTCTCTCCACACTCACATTTTCTTTGTCATTCATTTGGAAGGAGGATTCATCAAATTCATGAAGGAAAAGTAATGGAATTTGATCATTGACTGGCAAATCCTCATCCTCTTCTTCTCCCCCCGACTCAAGATCATCATAATCCTCTTCACAAATGGATGTGTTTTAGGCTTCTCAGGCTGCTCTTCCTTTAAGTTCTTATCATAAAACTCCCCCATTATCCTCTCAAGATCAAAAGGGATATGAGTGTTAGACTGGAGAATCATGGATTGATCATATGGACTTTTATTATCATCAAATGCAGGAAGTTGGTCCTCAAGACTTGTAGTGGAGTTGTTAGGCATTGGATCCACTTCCGTTTCTATGATATTTTTAGTAACCCTGCTCAATTGGGCCTCAAAGTTTTACAGTTGTTCTTGGAAGACTTGTTGTTGAGTTTGGAAGAGCCGTGTCAATTGATCAAATAAATAGGGTTGATCGTAAGAATCATTTGGGTATGGAACCCAATTTAGAAAATCTTGTTCTTGAGGATTTTGGCCTAGATCCTGATAAGAGTACTCCCAAGAAGAATCATGTTGATCTCTCCTACCAGAATTAAAGTTGTTTGGACATAGGTCAAAATAAGGTGTGGAGAGGTCTTGGGACATGTGGGTTTGTCTCGCTTGGTCCATCCAAGAGATTGTTGGTTGATCTTCCCAGGTAGAGTTATAGGTATCTGAGGATAATTCATAATCGTGCTGAGAAAACCGTTGATCATATTGGCCTTACTCTGGGGTGAAAAGTAGATCATGGCCCCCTTGGAAGAACTGAGTGGTTTGAGCCTGATCTTGGGTAAACGATGGAGACTGGGCCAGCCATCATAGGTGACGGGATCTCATTTTGGGCCGCCAACGAGTATGGACTTTCATAATAGGATGGGCTATTTTGTGTGAGAAATGAGATTTGGTTTGGGCAATCATCTACATAATGGGCCGGGTTAGCCCACATGTGATCATTATCATGGTGACTAGGTGATATGAAGTGGTCTTGATCCATGGCTAGAAATTGATCAAATTTATGAGCCAATTGATTAAACCTGTCGAATTGGTGTGCCCAATCCATATATAAAAATTTATGCTCTCACCATTTTTTTTGTATATTTTATGTTTTCTTCTTTTTTTTTGATTTTTTTAGCCAAACAAATTGTCAAACAAAGTCCAACTTAGAATCACCATCAAACTTGTCCACCGGCCAAGTAAGAGGTGTGGAAGTGGGAGGCTCCCTTTACTTTCACAAGGTCCTAATTAAGTAACCACTTTCCCGCTTATAACGTTTGCCGTTGACCGCTAACCTTAGACACCAGTTTCAAAGATGATAGTGAGACCAAGTTATACTTTTTTTTATTTTTATTTTTCTATTTTTTTGTTAGTGAACTGAGCTAATCCACCATATTTTTTATTTCTTCTATTTTTTATTTTTTAAGAACATTTCTAAGCATGAAAACAAATTACATATTGAAAGTAAAAATAAAGAAACTAAATCTATGAAAAGAGGATAAGAGTACTAACCTTAATCGCATTCCCTCATTCTTTACTTGGTAAATAAAAAATAACAAGCGTAGAAGATAAAGAAGACTTACCTCGGGGAGACACACCATTTTTTGACATTTTCAAAAAAATTTTATTTTGTGCTTTTGTTGATCCTTTTTTTTTCTGTAAAAATAAGAGTGAGCACCAATATATATACAAAAGAAAGCACAAAGTTATCAACTTCAAATTCAAACCTCCCCGGCAACGGCGCCAAAATTGATGGCGGAAAAACGCACGTCGTTATTATGTCCCGCTACCAAATTTAAATGTCCGGCCCACAAATTAAATAGAATAGTTAAATGATGAGACCGAGTCGAATCCACAGAGAGGTTTAGATTTAAAAGTTGAAAACTTTGTATTTTTAAGTTTGAAAATCAAGAGAATTGAATTGAAACCGCCTTAGGAAGATTTGGATGTAATTTAGAAGGGGTGGAATGGATAGAAGAACACATGGAAAATTATAATGAAAATAGGGTGAGTTAGGAAGAGAAATAACTTTAAAACCAGACAAAATTAGAAGAAGTGACAGAAGACAACGTTGAAGATCGGAGGGTAAGGAAAATGTTTTATGAAGAGTGGAAAGACAGAAAATGAGAGGAAGATAGTGAAAAACATGAAACACTGACATCTATCGGCGCGGATGAACAGTAAACTCGTAAAAGACAGAACTGTGGAAAAAAAAATAACTTAAAAAAAAGAAAAATTGGAGGGAGTGATAGAAGAAGAAAATATAGATTTACAAGAGAGAAACAACTTTTATGAAGAACTCAGAAATAAAAGAAGATTGGGAGAGCATGAAAACGGAGGAACAAAATAAGGTATCAACTCGGATGAATAGTAATGTGCGATGATCGCAAGTGGTAAAACGTGCAATAACTTGAAAATGGAGAGGAATTAAAGGAAATGGTAGAAAGGGAAAATGTAGAGAACGTAAGTATGAATAACTTTGAAGAAGACAGTAAATTTAAATAAAAGATCATAAAAGCATGTAAATGGCTAAATAAGACTAAAATACTCAAAAACATACAGTAACAGTGAATGAAATTGAAACTTGAAGGGGCCTCCTGCCCCTCTCTCTCTCCTTGCTTCTTCGATAACACCAAAAACTCACAAACTCTCTCACAAAAATTAATAATAGCAAAAGAACTAAAAATGTATTACAAAGCTTATCATCCTTAGACCACATCTCAACCCCTTTTATAGGCTTTGAACTAGCCCTCTGTTTCTCTCTTTGTTGCTCTCTTCGCCTTCTCTGTTTTCTACCACTGTCTGTGTGAATGGCGCGTTGAAGCCCCGTGAACCACTCAGCCGCGTTTGGCCTTTGCGTTGGGTCAGTGTGAACGCTGAAGCCCTGGCCGACTTGCCTCTTGAAGCCTCTCTCCTCTGTTGTGCATTCACACTTCGCATGAGGGCGCACCATCGATCGAGCCACCCGCCCGTGTGAAGCCGCAGCCAGCTTGCATGAAGGGGACTCGTTGACGCCATGTGAAGCGTCCTGCTGGCACTGACCTTAGGTGGTTTGCCCATCACGTGAAGACCTCGCATGTGAAGTACTTGGCGTCTCCTACTCCTTTGAGCGTGGACCCGTGTGGAGGTGCCTTGCGTGAAGCCTGCCAACATGCCTTGTCGGCTGAAGCATGCCCCCCTCGCCTGCATGGTGAATTTGAGCCACGTGAAGGCCATTAGCCTTGTGAAGAAGCCTGCATGGCCCACCTCCTGCATGCAGCGTGAATTGCCCAAAGTGCCTGAGTTATATATTTATATGTATATATAACTTGCATATATATAGTACATATATTAGGAGGGTTGTATATTAGGATGCTTCAACGTAACATGTATACATATATTATATAAGAATGCCTTACGTGAAGGCATGAAGGGCTTTGGTGTATATATGATCTAATATGAAATAACGTAAGGCTTCATACATTATATATAACGTGTCTATATATTACATATTTATCTATTTCAAATAAACATATTATATATATATATGTTATATGCATATATAGTATGAATATATATATATTACATGAATATATTATATACAAGTGAATATATATATTATATAAATCTATAGCATAATATAGATGTGTTAATATTTTGAATTTGTTTTTTATTTATTTTTCTTTTTTTATTTTCTTTATTTGAATTATAGGAATATATATAGTAGTATGATATATATATATATATATATATATATATATGAATAGATAGATAGAGATATAGAATATATATATGAGTATATATATTTATAGTTTTCTTTTTTTCTTCTTTTTTTTCTTTTGAATTAAGATTGGGCTTGGGTCGGCCATGGATTTTGGCTCAATTTTACGTAGACTTGTGGAGTTCTTGTCGAGTACCTGCAAAATAACATATTTATTGATCAAATTATAATAATTTCATCAAACGAAGTATTTTGATCGAAAATTGATATTAAGTGTGATAAGTGTATAATTATTAACATTAAAACTCGTAAAAGTGTGAATATCAGAAATTAACTCATACAAATGCACACTTATCACCAGCCCAGTAGCGGTCGACCGGAAATTTCAGGGACTAAATTTCTACAACGTTTCTCAGTAGCGGTCGACCGCCAGAAGGTTCCGGTCGACCGCCAGCCCCGAGCCAACAAATGTTGACTTTGTTTTCCACTTCGAGAAGAGCCCCTTTCCTTGTATTTGTTTAACCCCAAAGTCACCCAATCTCCCATGGATTGTGGATCTGGTATGGGGAATGCCCAAGGACCATTAAAAAGATATAAAACCAATGTAAGAGGGTTAGAAACCCTAGTTGATCATTTGTGAATCCAAGGGAGATCAAAGGAGGCTACAATGGTGTGTTCAAGGGAGAAGAGATCGAGTACTGTAGCAGTGAACAGTGCTCCAGGGAGAAGTTCTTTATCAAATCCTCAATTGATTCAAGCTACTTCAAGAGGAGATCAACCCCAAGCCAAGTGAAGAAAAAGCTGCAACCATCATCCTCTTCATCATCTCAAGGTGATACAAAGAAGCTCATTATCAAGGGAGATCAAATCTGTATCCTTTATCTTCTTCATAAACTCTAGGTGATCCAAGGAAGATCATTTCACAAGAAAGAAGATACCATTGAAGCATTCGATTCAAGCTCCAGCAATCTCAGACAAGATCTTTTCTCTTTGAGCATTCTCTATATCTTGTTTGAATAGCTTGATATTTGTTCTCCTTTCATTTCATTCAAACATTTGAAACTGAAGATCGTCTCTACCGGTGGTTAGTAGGAAGGCAATCGGAAGTTGTCCGATCTGTGGTGTTGACGTCCCTACCTGTGGTTAGTAGGAAGGCAATCAGAGGTCTTTCCGATCTGCGGTTTAGTGTGTGACATTAGTGGAGTCTCACCGGGTTTGGTGAGTGGTGGACGTAGGACTGGGGATTCAGTCCGAACCACCTTAAAATCCTTTGTGTTGTGGTTTGTTTATGTGATTACTTCGTTATAGATGCATGCTTAGGTTCAAATCGATATATTAGTTGCTCATCTTACCAAGTGAATCACAGTGTTCTTCGATAAGCTAGTTACACTCCACTGCAATTTATTTTATCTAGCTATATAGAGGGTTGTATTGCGAAAAGAGGGGCAGATCCATTCACCCCTCCCCTCTAGATCTGCTGTCTACTACTCAACATTTTAGCTTTGCACCTCCTAACTCAGAGCATTGAGCAAACACACTTTTTATCTGCCTTGTCAATTTGGGATCTTTTATTATTATTATTTCTCACTCATGATGCTGCACTACCCTTCACTGTTTAACACGAACCTTGACTCTTGCCTTAGGAGAAGCAGACCCGGTTACAAAGATCAGGGTTCCCTTTTCCGTTTGACGCGAACCTCAACACGTCAAAGGTGAAGTAGGCCCAGTTACTAAGATTAGGGACATTTTTCATGGTGTTTTCATCATTTTTTTTTCAATGTGCTTTTGCGCTTATTGATAGATAATTTGACAGAAAGCTTGACAAGATCTCCTTTATGAGAAGTGCAGAGCATCATACACAATACCAAAAAAATAACAGAAGGCTTGTCCTATTTTCTTCATTAGCGTGCATAGTGAATTTTATTTTTCTAAGGTGCACATGAACTTTAAAGAGATTCTTATATCAGTTTTCTGTAGCTAGGTTGTCTAATTTTCCATCATCCTTTTCTCAGTCTTTTCTATTCCGGAATTACTTTCAATAAAAGCATAAATCAAGAGAACTCAATTAGGGATTTCATCTTTTCTCTTTTTCATGTACAAATGGTATGCAAAAATTCCTATCAGGTTGTGTACTATATGCATCATGAAAAATTCCCCCCCCCAAACTTGAATGGCATTGTCCTCAATGACATATAAAAGTAAAGAAATGCATCTGAGTAGGAGAGAAACAACTTGATGTGCGGGGCGAGAAGCTCTTCAAAATTGATGGCGGCACTTTTTTCGTTCCGACATGTCTACTACAGGACACTAAAATAAAGCATCAAATAACAAAACCTTGGGTTACCTCCAAGAAGCGCTAAGTTTAACGTCTTCAGCTAGACGCGTGAAAGCTTGCAAATTTTTTATTCTAGGTCACTCAAGGTAATGGATTCTTTTTACAGCTACTCATTTTCTAAATAGGGCTTCAATCGTTGACCATTGATAGTGAAAATGTGACTATTATTAGGATTCAGAATTTTTACAGCACCATGGTGAAAAGCCTTAATGACCACAAACGGTCCGTCCCATCTGGACTTCAACTTTCCGGGGAACAAGCGCAGCCTAGAATTAAAAAGCCAAACCTTTTGATTTGGTTGAAAAGTTTTTCTTTGAATATGTTTATCGTGAAAAGTTTTCATCTTGGCTTTGTAGATTTTAGAATTCTCATAGGCTTCATTGCGTAGTTCTTCCAGTTCATTCATCTGTAGAGCTCTTTGGGACCCAGCTTGAGTGAGATTGAAGTTAACTTGCTTGATGGCCCAGTATGCTCTATGTTCTAGTTCTACGGGCAAGTGGCAGGCTTTTCTAAAAATGAGACGGTAGGGTGACATGCCAATAGGAGTTTTGAATGCAGTTCTGTAGGCCCAAAGTGCATCATCTAGTCTCTCGGACCAGTCTTTCCTATCCGGCCGAACTGTTTTGTGCAGGATGTTTTTGATCTCCCTATTGAAAATTTCTACCTGGCCACTGGTTTGGGGATGATAAGGGGTTATGTACTTGTGAGTGATTCCATATTTTTGGAGCAGAATTCGGAATTGAGAATGGGTGAAGTGAGAACCCCCATCATTGATAATAGCCTTTGGACACCCAAATCTGGAAAAGATGTTTTTCTTGACAAATTTCATTACAACCCTGTGGTCATTCGTCCTTGTGACTATAGTTTCAATCTATTTTGAGACATAATCGACCGCTAACAAGATGTATTCATTTCCAAAAGATGGTGGAAACGGTCCCATAAAGTCAATTCCCCAAATATCTAAGATTTCTACTGTTAAAATGGGACTTAACAGCATCATGTTTTTCCTTGAAATGTTGCCCACGGCTTGACACCTGAAACAAGTTTTAGAACATTCATAAGCATCCTTGAATAAAGTGGACCAATAAAATCCACTTTGTAAAACTTTTACCGCTGTCTTCTTTCCTGAAAAATGTCCCCCACAAGCAGAATTATGACATAAATTCAGCACAGATTGTTGTTCCTCCTCGGGGACACATCTTCTAATGATCTGATTAGGACCCATATGAAACTGCTCTGGGTCCTCCCAAAAATAGTGCCTTACCTTTGAAAAGAATCAATCCTTCTCCTGTTTAGACCATCCTCCTGGAATTTGACCTACCGCCAGGTAGTTGACTATGTGAACAAACCAGGGGGTTGTTGTGTGAGAGATGGAAAGAATTTGCTCGTCGGGGAAGGAATCGGACATAGGGGCACTTTCGGGAATTACAATCCTAGATAAGTGATTAGCTACAACATTCTCCAACCCCTTCTTATCTCTAATTTCCAAATCAAACTCCTGTAGCAACAAAATCCATCGAATGAGACGGGGTTTGGCTTCCTTCTTAGACATCAAAAATTTTAATGCTGAGTGATCGGAATAAACAATGACTTTTGTCCCTAGCAGGTATGATCGAAATTTCTCCAGGGCAAATACCACAGCTAGCAGTTCTTTCTCTGTGGTGGTGTAGTTTAGTTGGGCATTAACGAGGGTGCGGCTCACATAGTAGATCACCATGGGTTTCTTGTTGACTCTCTGGCTCAAGACAGCTCCAATAGTATAGTCAGAGGCATCGCACATAATCTCAAAAGGAAGCGACCAATCAGGAGATTGAAGAATGGGAGCTTGTGTGAGGGACGCTTTTAAAGAGTTGAAAGCCTCTAGACAGGACTCATCAAGATGAAAGGGAGTGTTCTTGGCAAGCAATTGTGTGAGTGGTCGGGCAATGGTGGAGAAGTTTTGGATGAACCTTCTGTAGAAACCTGCATGGCTGAGAAAGGAACGGATCTGTTTGACAGAAGAAGGGGGAGGAAGATTGGAAATCAAGTCAACCTTGGCTTTGTCAACCTCTATTCTCTTTTCCGAAACAACATGGCCCAAAACTATTCCTCTCTCATCATGAAGTGGCTCTTCTCCAAGCTCAATACCAAATTTGAATCAATGAACCTTTTCAAAACTTGGGTCAAATTTTCCAAACATCCTTCAAAAGAATCGCCAAACACAGAAAAATCATCCATAAACACTTCTAAACATTCTCCCACCATTTCTGAAAATATCGACATCATGCATCGTTGAAAGGTGGCGGGGGCATTGCAGAGCCTGAATGGCATCCTTCTGAAAGCAAATGTGCCATAGGGGCATGTGAGCGTAGTCTTTTCCTAATCTTCCGGATAGATAGGAACCTGATTGTATCCGAAATAACCATCCAAAAAATAGTAGTATTTCTGCCCAGCCAGCCTTTCCAAAATCTGATCAATGAACGGGAGTGATAAATGATCTTTCTTTGTGACAGAATTCAATTTTCGATAATCAATATAAACTCTCCATCCCGTTTGCAATCATGTGGGAACTTCCTCTCTTTTTCGTTTGTTACAACTATCAGCCCCGACTTCTTAGGAACAACTTGTGTCGGGCTGACCCACTTACTGTCAGAAATGGGATAAATGATCCCAGCATCTAACCACTTAACTACTTCTTTCTTTACTACCTCCTTCATACTTGGATTCAGCCGACGCTACATCTCTCTGCTCGGCATGGCATTGTCCTCTAGATAAATGTAATGCATGCACACATTTGGACTAATGCCTTTCAAATCTGCCACAGACCATCCTATCACCCCCCTATGCTTCTTAAGGATATCTAGAAGCTGAGATTCCTGAGCAGAGGTGAGATTAGAAGCAATGATTACGGGCAGAGTCTGGTCCGGACCCAGATAAGCATACTTGAGAGAATCTGGCAGAGGCTTCAGTTCAAGAACGGGCGGCTGATCTAAAGAAGGAAGAATAAGTTCAGCTTGAAGCGGAGGGAGTGGTTCTACTCTAGAGTAGGGTTCACTAGAAAGTGGAGAATCCTGGAGCATGCTACCCTTTTCTAAACATTCCTCATTAACTTCCGGAAGTTCTTCAATTAATTCTTCAAAAACATCAATGACATTACATTCCTCCTCATGGTCCGGGTGTTGAGATGCTTTGAACACATTCAGAGAAACCCTTTTATCTCCAAACGAAATATCCATCATTCCCGTGGCACAATTTATATTGGCCTTTGCCATAGCAAGAAACGGGCATCCAAGATGATATAATTCCTGAGATGAGGCCATATCCAGAATAAGGAAATCCACAGGGAAATAACATTCATGCACCTTCATAATTACATCTTCCAATAGACCCCTTGGAGTCTTCACAGATTGATCCGCCAGTAGAAGGATTATAGATGTGGGCTTCAACTCCCCTAGACCAAATTGCTCATATATGCAAGTGGTTATTAAGTTTACATTGGCTCCAAGGTCCAGCAGTGCTTTATCAAATGTAACACCACCTATATCACATGAAATTAGTGGAGCTCCTGGGTCCTTCAACTTCTTAGGCAGATGGTTCATCAGAACAGCGCTAACATCTTCAGATAGGCTGGATCTTTTGAGTTACTATCTTTGGTTCTCTTTTAGGAGTGCATAGCTCTTTCAAAAAATTTGTGTATGCCGACACATGCTTGATTGCGTCCAAAAGTAGAATATTGATATTGACCTATTTAAATAATTCCACTAACTCCTCTTGTTGGACCATCTTTTTCTTTTGAGCTTTTGGCTTCAAAGCATTAGGGAACGGGATCTTAGGTACATATTCTTGGGGACCTTCATCAACATTTGCTTTCCCTTTGTCCAGCTTGTTTTCCCCCCTTTCTGACTTCTTCTTCTCTTGCATAATTACCGGCTCCTCATTTTCACTATCACTCTCCTCGTGGGCATCTTGGCCCAAACTACTACCCACATCCCTAGCCTAATAAGGGCCACTAAGAATCTTCCCGCTCCTAAGGGTTGAGATGGCTTTGGCATTCTCGAACTGAGGACCCATAGGAGGGGGCGACTGAGGTTGATTGGGCTGATTGGGTTGAGGAAGAATGGGAGCTCTTTGAGGGAAGCCCGGAGGTTGTTGATTGCGGGGGTTGGCTACCGGTTGGCAAGGGAGCTGGCCTACCTCTCTCCTCATGCTATTTGTTGCTAGTTGCCCTATTTGGTTCTCTAACTTAGAAATGAACTGTGCCTGAGTAAGGATGAGTTGTTGGAGTTGCTCGAATTTGTCATCAAAATGGGGCTGAATGGGAGGTGACTGATATTAAGGTTGATGGGAACGATGTGAAGGAAATTGTTGAAATTGACCCTGAGAAAATTGAGCTTGAGGGTACAGGGCCTGAGTTTGATGGAAAAGAGGTTGCTGAAATTGTTGATGGAGAAAAGGAGACGAATAAGAGTGATTTGGATTGGATTGACTTGGCATTGGAAAAGATTATTTTTGATTTGAATGGTGTGAGGGATGAGATTGGGTGGATGGGCCTTGATTGGATTTCCAAGAAAAATTTGGGTGATTTCTCCAGCCTGGATTGTAGGTGTTTGAGTAAGGGTTATATGCGGGCTTGGAGACACCTTAGGAAGCAAAGATTTGTTCTTGGATAAACGGGGGAAGTTGGGCTGCTGTGGGACACTCAATCACAGAATGGCTAGGGCTAGAACACAAAGCACAAATTTCTTCTTGACTGGGAGTTGAGAATGGTTGAGGTTGAGGATCAGAAGATGAAGAAAGTTCCTACCTATTTATAGCCAATAACTGGTCTAGCTTCTGAGCCACCATATCAACCTTCTCTATCTTCTGGGCCAGCAAATCCATTTTATTCAATTTCTGAGTTATGGCATTGATGTCCATCTTATTCTCAAACTCCCCTTGATTCTTGACTTCGTAAAGTCTGGCCCTCTTGTTTGGCCCGATCATTCGTTCATATGATGAAAGTGAGGCGTGACTGATGAAGTTTTCACTCAACATTTCAAATAGATCATACGCTTCATCCTCACTCTTACTCATGAATGCTCCCCCACATGATCATCCACCGTTTGTCTATAGTTCTCCGTCAATCCCTCATAAAATGCTTGAACAATTTACCATCTTGAGAGACCATGATGGGGACATTTTCTCAATAGATCTTTCAATCTATCCCAAGCCTCATGTATCTGTTCTCTATGATTTTGAGTAAATCTAGTTATGGCTCTTCTCATTGTGTTGGTTCGCCCTATGGGGTAGAATTTCTTAAAAAATTATGTTTGCATCTGTTGTGTCCCTGTGGTTAATTCAGTCATACTGTGGTCATTTGAGTCATTCGACATCATCTTGTGGTCATTTGAGCTATTGGACATTCTTGGTTTTGATAATGGCTTGGTTTTGATAATGGCTAAACACTATAAGTCATTGTTGTTTTCCACTCTCATATGACTGACATACGTGGTGTTTTGTTCATGACAGATAAGCCAATGAATGGACAAGCATGACAGTTGCCTGGCAAACTAAACGTGTGGATAAGCATCTTGTCTCTTTACCATTCAATACATGTGGTATATGTCATTTACTGTCAAGCACCATTGGTAAGATTCTTACCTTGTCATAGCCATCAATCTCACCATGGGTATTCCATATACCTCTGATCTCTAAACTTCATTCATGATAATTGAGGTTCACAATGATAACTTGGTTTGATAACTTACAAGTTCACTCTTCAAATGCATTAGTTTCTCATTCCAATCATGGTAACATGCTCAAATGGTCTTGATGTTTCTAATGCATAAACCAAGTGAAATCCAACCCCCAAATGTATGAAATAAACATCTACTTAAAGTCATTGATATTTGGAGGTATTTCATTGGGCTAACACTTCAACTTTGCAGGACTAGGTCATTCCGGTCAACCAGAATTGCCAAACGCAAAAAGTCTCATACTGCAGCTTCTGCAGGTCGACTGCCCCAGGTCGACCGGCAGCAGCGGTCAACCGCCCCAGGTCGACCGGAAATTCTAGGGACTAAATTTCTACAGCGATTCTCAGTAGCGGTCGACCGCCAGAAGCGTCCGGTCGACCGCCAACCCCGAGCCAACAAAAGTTGACTTTGTTCTCCACTTCGAGAAGAGCCATTCTCCTTGTATTTGTTTAATCCTAAAGTCACCCAATCACCCACAAAACGTGGATCTGGTCTGGGGGCTTTCTATTGACCATCCAAAGTCTATAAAACACATACAAGAGGGTTAGAAAACCCAAGTTGATCAAGAGGAATCAAAGAGAGATCAAGAGAGGCTAGAGGAGGTGCTTGGAAGAAGGGGTACTGTAGCCGTGAACAGTACTCTGTGCAGAAGTTCTACATCAACTCCAAGTGATTCAAGCTTAGATCTGAAGCAAGCAACCTCCAAGGAAGCTAGAAGCAAGCAAGCTCTCAAAGGTGATCAAATCTTCATCCATAAATTTCTTCATCAACTCAATTAAATCCAAGGCATCAAGGGAGATCAAAGGAGGCTAGGAAGAAGAGGTACTGTAGCCGTGAACATTACTTCGTGAAGAAGTTCTTCATCCATTCCAAGGTGTTTCAAGCTCATATCAAAGCAAGCAATCACCAAGGAAGTGCAAAAGCAAGCAAGGCTATCAAGGTGATCCAAAGAAGCTGATTTTACAAGGTTTTCAAGGGAGATCAAATCTGCATCCTTTATCTTCTTCATCAACTCAAGGTGATCCAAGGAAGATCATTTCAAAAGGAAGAAGATACCATTGAAGCATCCAGATTCAATCTCCAGTAATCTCAGACAAGATCTTTTCTCTTTGAGCATATTCTATATATTGTTTGAGTATTTTCATATTTATTCTCTTTCCATTTCATTCAAACATTTGAAACTGTGAATCGTCCCTACCGGTGGTTAGTAGGAAGGCAATCGGAAGTTGTCCGATCTGCGGTGTTGACGTCCCTACCGGTGGTTAGTAGGAAGGCAATCGGAGGTTTTTCCGATTTGTAATTCAGTGTGTGGCACTAGTGGAGCCTCACCGAATTTGGTGAGGGGTGGACGTAGGACTGGGGATTCAGTCCGAACCACCTTAAAATCGAGTGTGTTGTGGTTTGTTTGTGCGATTGCTTTGTGTTAGATGCATGCTTAGGTTTAATTTCTACATTGCTTGTTCATCTTGCTAAGCAAATCATTGTCCTTCGTTAAGCCTGTTATATTCCGCTGCGATTCTCGTTAACTAGCTATAAAGAGGGTTGTTTTCGAAAAGAGGGGCAGATCTATTCACCCCTCCCCTCTAGATCCGCCAGCCACTACTCAACAAGTGGTATCAGAGCCTGGCTCTGCCATTCCCAGATCCTACGATCTGCAGGGAAAGATCCCGGTGTATTTTATTTAGATGGCTTCATATGCTAGACATGCTTCGATGGTTTCTCCACCCATTTATGATGGTTTAGATTTTTCTACATGGGTAGGGAGAATGTTCATCTATGTTAGCTCCATAGATCCACAATTGTGGACTCTTATATACAATGGTCTCATAAGCTGCCATCAAATTCAATTGATTGGTCAGCCGAGCATGAGACCAAACACAATGATAATCTTGCTGCATATAACTTAATTACAGCTGCAGTTGATCTCAGACTAACTCATCTTGTGTCCTTCTGCAGCACAACCAAGCAAGTACTGGACAGGTTGGTGAAAATCAATGAAGGAAGGAGCAAGAACAAGAATGCTTCATGACCGACCGTGAAGAACAGTCCAGTAATACATCCTCATCACTGGTAAACTCTGACTCCGAGGAATTCACTTTTGAAGAGCTTATGGAAGCCTATGATGAGTTGATTACTCAATACAAAAAGGTAAAATCAGAAAACAAAAATTTGAAAAAGGATCTCAAGAAAAGTAACCAAAATGAAAGCTCTTTTTGTAAAAACTGTTCTGCTTTTGAAGAGCTTAACGACACTCTTTCTTTTGATCTAGATACGCATAAACAAAGCATTGCATGTCTAAGGGATGAAAATGAAAATCCTCATGATGAAATCACTAGGTTGGAAGAAATTGTAATAAAACTTCAAAACCAACCTAAGCCAATCTCTAATGATCAAACTATGGCCGATGGGCTAATTCATGATGAGAGGTTGATTGAAGAAAGTAAAAATTCTAAAACTCAAAGTGAAAAGGTGCTAAAAGAAACTGAAGTTTCATGCTCTGCTAATTTTGCATGCAAAGAATGCTCATTTTTGAAAAAGATAAATATGGGTCTCCGTGATGATCTTGAATGGCAACAAAATCTGATTGATTCTCTGAAAGAAGAGAATAGAGAATTGTTGAAAAAGAAAATTGAACTTGAACAAGATGAAGAAGAATAGAATGAAAAACTGGTTGCATTTGGAAAAGCAAGATTGTCATTGATGATTGCTCTAAAACATTGCATGCTTTAGAACAAGAAAATCAAAATCTTAATGCGGTAAATGCCATGCTCAATGAGCAATTGGCAGCATGTGAAGAGGATCTTGATGAATCTAAACAATATATTTCCTCACTTGAAAATGAAGTTCTTCCTGTCAATGTTTGCCCAAGACCAAGATTCTGACTATCAGAAGCCACCACTTCCTATCGTCACCAAAAAGGGCATACTGCTCGAAAGAAAAGCAAAATTCAACATGCTCATCTAAACATGCACCACAACATGTACAATGCTAAATACCATGCTTTCCACAAAACGAATGTCCATTGTTATTATTGTGGTAGACATGGTCACACTGTGCATGATTATTTCATCCTTAGAAATGATGAGCTTAGAGCAGGACAGCAAGTGATAGGGAAAGGAAAGAAACAGGTCAACACTGACAGAGGGCTTGCTCAACAGAACTCTGCACAGAATCGCATGGAGAATTAGAAGTGTCGACATTCCCATCCAGACAGGTCGACACTCCCCATGGCCTTCAAGAGAAATGTTTCTCCTTGCTACTTTCATTGTGGTAAGACTGGTCACACTGATAAGGAATGTTAGCATCTGAAAGAAAGACACCACCCTCATACCACAAAAGGTAAGAATCATGCTCGCACACAAAAGCATAGTCCACATGCACACGCACATGAACATAAAAAGAATAATCAATCTTTTGTGCATTATTTCTATTGTGGGAAAAATGGGCATGAGATATATGATTGCCACATAATGAGAGAGAATGATGTGATTGCCCTGAAAAAGATGAGCGAAGATGCTAAACATGTTGCTAACCCACAAGGACCCAAGCAAGCTTGGGTACCTAAAAAATTCCAAATGAGAATTTTGGGTGCAGGATACCTTGGAGCTGAGAAATGAATGGTCAGGTAAATAAAAGCTCAAGGCACAAGTGTGTAAATATATTTTTTCATTTCTTATCATTTTGCATGTTTAGTCTTGACATGTAGATAGTGCATCATAAGTTTGTCCATTTTGTTCAATAAAATTCAGCAAACTGAATTGCTTGTTTAAAATGATGATTTATCCCCCATGGTGTGAAGATGAACACATGAGCTAGATTAATTGCTCACACCCTGCTTGACCTCTGGTATTTCAAATGGTCGAGAGTTGAAAGGCAAGTCATGCTTGCCCAGAACTCTTACTATGCGTGAGAAGGATCTAAGATCAAAACCTCCGTCGTGTACTAGAGATCAATTATTTCAGCTGTTTAATTCACGAGAAACTTGTTATGCTGATGAAGTTGATGTGATGATGAGTTGTTTGGTACCTGATATCAGCCACATGAAATTCTTGGATTTTGATTTTGATGATGCATATCATGGCTGCATTTTCAACTCGTTATTCATGTTAGCATTGTTCAAAGGGAGAGTCTAGCAATTGACATCATCATGTTGCATTCAATTCAAAATCAATTGTGAATGATTTATGTTTGCATCATCTTGTGATCTCATATACTCTAATGCAAATCATGTTTAGGAAAACACAAAAAAATGTGTAATCATCATGCAACATCTTCATTGCATTGTGCATTCACATAAGACTTAGGCTGCATAGTTCATTGCCAACCCATGCATGCTTTCAGTAAGAGTCAACATCTAAAACCAAGCTGCATGCTCCCATAGAATAAAGCTGTATCAAATGGATGTAAAAAGTGCTTTCTTGAATGGCTTGATCAAAGAAGAAGTCTATGTTGAGCAGCCCCCTGACTTTGAGAACATTAACCATGTAGATTTTGAATACAAGTTAGACAGGGTGCTTTATGGACTTAAGTAAGCACCAAGAACTTGGTATGAGAAACTAAGCTCGTTCCTCATTGAAAAAGGGTACACACGAGGTAAGGTAGATCAAACACTTTTCACCAAGAAGCAAGGTAAGAACATCTTGATTGTTTAAATTTATATTGATGATATTGTGTTTGGTTCTACTAAATTTGAAATGTGTGAGGAATTTGCTAACCTCATGACTAGCGAATTCGAGATGAGCCTAATGGTAGAACTCTATTTTTTTCTCGGTTTATAGGTCAACCAAGGAGAAGATGTGTGCTTCTTAAGTCAAGCCAAATACATCAAGGAGCTGCTGAAAAGATTCAACATGACAAGCAGTAAAATAATTACAACTCCTATGAGCACTACAACATCACTGGATTCGGATGAAAATGGTAAATTAGTGGATGCAAAAATCTATAGAGGTATGATCGGCTCCTTACTTTATTTGATTGCATCCCGACCAGATATCCAGTTTAGTGTTTACCTCTGTGCTAGATTTCAAGTTAGTCCTAGAGTAGGACCAAGCATATTGAGATTAGACATCACTTCATTAGAGATGAGGTCTTTAAGAAAAATTTTGAACTGCATTTTATTGATACTCTAAATCAGATTGCTGACATCTTTACCAAGCCCTTGTGTAATGACAGGTTTACTACACTCAGAAGGGAGCTTGGTCTTTGCAGACCTCATGCCACTAAAAATTGAAATGATGATCCTCTTCAACTTGGTTGTGTGTCTTGAAATTTGGCACCCATGCATTATTCATATGTAAATATGTCATCTTGCATCTGATGTAGCATTGCATGTAGTCACGATGCATAATAAAGTTGAATTCATGTTCACAATGCATTGCATGTGGTGTAGCTTCATTCTTGTATGATCATGGTATATCAAATGTTGATGTATGGAAAGGCAGGTTATGTTTGCCTAGAAGTACTCAATATGCGTGAGGTTTCACCTCCGTCAAGTACCATGTATCACTGTCGCATATAGGCCATATAGTAAGGGGGAGTTGTCTCTTTGCAGCATTCATGCATATATTTCATCTTCATTATGTTAACTTTAATAAGTGTACAACCATGTGTTGGGTCATGCATTTCATATCTTCCAAATTCATGTTTGATCAGGTCAACCCCTGCATGGTTCTAGTCAACCTCTCCTTAACATTCATCATTCCACTTGATTGCCAACATAACTCCTTGAGTGCATTCACTGCATATCCTTAGGGGGAGTGCTGCTGCTACTCTTAATCTCTTGCAATCTGAACTTCATGGCTTCCAGTTTGAAAATGAGATCATGAAACTGACGAAACTATGGTGTAAGAGCTTTCTATTATATGCACTAATGATTATCCATCAAATGAAAATGATTCAGATTTAATGATTTTCTTGAAGTTCTGATATATCTTTTGAAATCATCTATGTTCTGTAGTTCTAATAGATCTTAACTAGAGGTTGCATGTTGTGCATTGAATGACTATCCCGAAATCTTAAAATTCAAACTTCATGACAACCTTGGTGATACTCTAGAGCTAAGTATTATTTTTAAACATCTTGATGAGCTGGAATTCCTGAAAATTAATTTGACAGAGTAATGATCTTGTTGCACGGAGAAATATGTCACGTCATCAAATCAAGTGACGAATGATATGTCATGATGTGCCCCTGTTATCTCTATCTTAATTCATTTGGACTGTAGGCAGAGCAATGACATAATTGCTGAGAAATATATCTTCTCATCAAAGAAATGAGATTGGATATGTCATGACGTGACTTTGCTATCTCTGTTCATTCTGAAGCATAACCGCCAGTCTTGCTAAATACCTAGGGATACTGGCATCTAAACAACGTGTATTCTTACGTCTAGGAGGCATGTACTAGACTTGATTACTCGTAAAATATGAGTCAGGTGCCTTCAAATTCAAAAGATATTGAAAATCAAATTTGTTGAATTCATAAAATTCCATGCTTTAGTCATGATTGTTTAGCCTCAATACTAGTTTTTGTGTTATTCCCTTTGTAGTTATTGAATATGGATATATGAGACAAGGGAAGGTTAAACACTGCCATGATATGCACCTTTGGTTCATTTCTATTAAAACATGGATGTAGATGCTTTTCGAACTCCATTGTTGATTTCGGATTTCATTAGCTTTGAACCATATATATTGCTCACGGCATGTTTCAGGTTTGTATATAATGGCTTGCTCTTCACTTCCATTCAGCTCTGGTCTCTCAGACATTTGTCACCTTCTCTACCTTATCCCTCCTTTTTGCTGCTGTCAAAGGGGGAGAACTTATCTTGTTGTGAGTCCTTTGTGCCAATACCTTTGTACGTCCTTTGTGCGGCCTTTGTAACTTGTCAAAGGGGGAGAAGCGAATTATGAAAGGGGGAGAGTCAAAGGGGGAGAGAACCTTGTGAGCTTTGAGTTTTCATAGTTGATGGGGGTTTGCATAATTGCATGAGTTTTCATAATTGCATAGCATTCATATGCTTTGATCATCCGTGCATACATATCCGCATTCACATGCTTTCACTATCATGGATCTTGAGCTGCACATGTTGCATATGTCATAAACTTTGTCATCTTGAATATTACTATCACATAATGACTCACAGTGTTATCATCATCAAAAAGGGGTGAATGTTGTGCCCGTGTGGTTAATTCAGTCATACTGTGGTCATTTGAGTCATTCGACATCATCTTGTGGTCATTTGAGCTATTGGACATTCTTGATTTTGATAATGGCTTGGTTTTGATAATGGCTAAACACTATAAGTCATTGTTGTTTTCCACTCTCATATGACTGACATACGTGGTGTTTTGTTCATGACAGATAAGCCAATGAATGGACAAGCATGACAGTCGCCTGGCAAACTAAACGTGTGGATAAGCATCTTGCCTCTCTACCATTCAATACAGGTGGTATATGTCATTTACTGTCAAGCACCATTGGTAATATTCTTACCTTGTCATAGCCATCAATCTCACCATGGGTATTCCATATACCTCTCATCTCTAAACTTCATTCATGATAATTGAGGTTCACAATGATAACTTGGTTTGATAACTTATAAGTTCACTCTTCAAATGCATTAGTTTCTCATTCCAATCGTGGTAACATGCTCAAATGGTCTTGATGTTTCTAATGCACAAACCAAGTGAAATCCAACCCCCAAATGTATGAAATAAACATCTACTTAAAGTCATTGATATTTGGAGGTATTTCATTGGGTAACACTTCAACTTTGCAGGACTAGGTCATTCCGGTCAACCAGAATCGCCAAACGCAAAAAGACTCATACTGCAGCTTCTGCAGGTCGACCGTCCCAGGTCGACCGAAAATTCCAGGGACTAAATTTTTACAGCGATTCTTAGTAGCGGTCGACCGCCAGAAGCATCCGGTCGACCGCCAACCCCGAGCCAACAAAAGTTGACTTTATTCTCCACTTCGAGAAGAGCCATTCTCCTTGTATTTGTTTAATCCTAAAGTCACCCAATCACCCAAAAAATGTGGATCTGGCCTGGGGGCTTTCTATTGACCATCCAAAGTCTATAAAACACATACAAGAGGGTTAGAAAACCCAAGTTGATCAAGAGGAATCAAAGAGAGATCAAGAGAGGCTAGAGGAGGTGCTTGAAAGAAGGGGTACTGTAGCCGTGAACAGTACTCCGTGCAGAAGTTCTAAATTCACTCCAAGTGATTCAAGCTTAGATCTGAAGCAAACAACTTCCAAGGAAGCTAGAAGCAAGCAAGCTCTCAAAGGTGATCAAATCTTCATCCATAAATTTCTTCATCAACTCAATTGAATCCAAGGCATCAAGGGAGATCAAAGGAGGCTAGGAAGAAGAGGTACTGTAGCCATGAACAGTACTTCGTGAAGAAGTTCTTCATCCATTCCAAGGTGTTTCAAGCTCATATTAAAGCAAGCAATCACCAAGGAAGTGCAAAAGCAAGCAAGGCTATCAAGGTGATCTAAGGAAGCTGATTTCACAAGGTTTTCAAGGAAGATCAAATCTGCATCCTTTATCTTCTTCATCAACTCAAGGTAATCCAAGGAAGATCATTTCACAAGGAAGAAGATACCATTGAAGCATCAGATTCAAGCTCCAGCAATCTCAGACAAAATCTTTTCTCTTTGAGCATATTCTATATCTTGTTTGAGTATTTTCATATTTATTCTCTTTCCATTTCATTCAAACATTTGAAACTGTGAATCGCCCCTACCGGTGGTTAGTAGGAAGGCAATCGGAAGTTGTCCGATCTGCGGTGTTGACGTCCCTACCAGTGATTAGTAGGAAAACAGTCGAAAGTTATCCGATATGCGGTGTTGACGTCCCTACCGGTGGTTAGTAGGAAGGCAATCGGAGGTTTTTCCGATTTGCGGTTCAGTGCGTGGCACTAGTGGAGCCTTACTGGATTTTGTGAGGGGTGGACGTAGGACTGGGGATGCTGTCCGAACCACCTTAAAATCTCGTGTGTTATGGTTTGATTGTGCGATTGCTTTGTGTTAGATGCATGCTTAGGTTTAATTTCTACATTGCTTGTTGATCTTGCTAAGCAAATCATTGTGTCATTCGTTAAGCCTGTTATATTCCGCTGCGATTCTCGTTAACTAGCTATAAAGATGGTTGTTTTCGAAAAGAGGGGCAGATCTATTCACCCCTCCCCTCTAGATCCGCCATCCACTACTCAACAGCATCTCCCCCCAAGTGTCAACTGTCCTGCCCAAGGCGCTTAACCAATATTGATGGGGGACTATGAACGATCTAGAGGGGGGTGAATAGATCTGTCACCCAATTTAAACCAGACTGCAGCAATCACAAGTGCGGAAATAAAACAAGCTGCTGCAGGACGATAGAGAAGTAAGAGAGAGCAGTCACAGAAATCCAACTATAGCAGATCTGAATCAAACGGAGCTAAGCATGCATCTATAGCGTATAATGGAAGTGATCATGATGAACAGCAATTTGCAAAGCAAACACACAGGAGACTGGAAGTTTTTAAGGTGGTTCGATCTCAAACCCGAGATCTACGTCCACCCCACACTCCAACCTGGAATGTGGCTTCAACCGCTGATTCACAGCTTCAACGGCTGGGCCTCACAGCTTGCCTACAACCGCTGGGGAATTACAGCTTCACCCGTCCATAGGAATCCTCCTCTGCCCGCTGAGCAATACAGCTTAGCTCTGCTGACAAACAGCTTGAAAATAAGGTTTCAGAAAATGAAATGGAAACAGATGAAAAATAAGAAAACTCAATTAGAATGTAGCTGACAATGAGCAATCTCAGTTCTGGTATCTGAACCAAGAAACTGATGGACAATCTTTCAGAGAAATTCTCTCAGACTCCTCTCACTAAATTCTCTTTCTCCCTTCTCTCTGGATCGTTTCTTTTCTTCTCTGCTGCACTCTCTCTTTTTCTTCTGTTCTCAATAAGACACACAGATCTTCTGATCACAATCACTCTTCTCCATATGGAGAAGTCTTCTATTTATAGCATCGGAGAGGTGGGCGTGTGTCCTCCATAATTCCCGCCCAGAGCGCCTTGACCACGTGGCAGTATTTCAGCTCACTGCGTTACACGTGTCACGATCCTGGCTTCTTGGATCACGTGCCCCTCTTAAGTTCCTCGACCAGCAGATATCCTGCAAGGATTAAAGCATATAGTTGGTTCGAGATTTGATCTAAGCCTGTATGGACTTGATGCATAAAATGCAGTGTGCATATAAGAGAGTATGTACAACGAGAATGAATGCACGAACACATCATCCACGAGTGTACAGACTTTGAATGCATGTAATGCATTTTGTATATGAAGAAGTATGCACATTGGGAATGAATGTACAGACATGCTATCGACGAGTGACCAGACTTATAGTGCAATGTGTAAACGATGTACAGACTTTCTGTGCGTGACGCTTAAGCCTGAATGCATCATGTATAGACTTGCTACGACATCAAGGCAGTCGTGTGCAGACTTAGTGTATGTGCGAGACAATTCAATGCAGTATGCATAAAGTAAAGTATGCACATTGATAATGAATGCACGGGCATGCCATCAAGGAGTGCATGGACTTAGTGTGCATGCGACACCAATGTACAGACTTTTTGGAGTAATGATGCATGAACTTAACCACTCGTACCAGCAATGGAGTGTATAGACTTTGATTTCATGGTAAAGAGTGTATAGACTTGATATCATGCGGCGATGTATAGACTTGCTCAGTTGTCAAAGTAGCCGTGCAGACTAAGTGTATGCATGGACCAAACGAGTGTACTTACTTTGGCTAACACATGCAAACATGCATCAATTAGAGATACACACGAGATGGTCAATGCACTGACTATGTGGCGTGCAACTAAAAATAATGCACCAATGCAAGCTGTGCACGAACTTGAAAGAACCTGATGCAGAGAACAGACAATGCGCCATATGGCTGCGTCAACGCAATGCCCATACTATGCTAACGCACACAGTATATATGCTGAAGTATGAAGAACGATGAAGCATGCAGAACATTTACTAATTCTTATCTTACATGATTCATTAGTGGTTGCTATCATCAAAACTATATAACTTCATCAATGCACAGGGGGCACAACAATCTCCCCCTTTTTGATGATGGCAATACAATGAATAAATGCCATGAGATCGGTTCATGCGAGCACAGACTTATGCACTTTGATGCACTTAGACGTATGCACTAAATGAGATTCCTATCCCATCTCCCGTCTTCCCCTTGCACATTCTCCCCCTTTGCCATCAGCAAATAAGGAGCAACGTTCTATGTGGCAGTTCAGAATGTGAGCATATTATGACACAATCCTTAAAATATATGAATCGAGTAATGGCTGTCTTGATGTCAATTAGGTTTAACAGTGATAGCAGGTGAGGAGAGAGAACTGACTTTTTGAGATATGATCATATGCTGCAGTTATAGCAATGAACTTAAGTCACATGACCATAATAGTTTAGGTCGATACAAGACCCTAGTTACTTCAGAGAAAGTGAAAGACAAGGAAAGACACCTGAACATGTATTGAGATTAAACAATTGACCCTCAAATGATATTTATTTTCTAAGGGTTACAACAATTTCATTCACATGCTTCTGAATCTGGAACTTATTGAATAGACAAGTATTATTTATGCCGTTGACATTAGGTGTATACCTTGATCAGAGGCCAATACTCCCAGTTACTAAGCATAAACTACTATATCTATTTCTGATCAAGGCTACAGGAATAATTTGCACCTTTGACGTTAAGGGTATACCTTGATCAGAGGCCAATACCCCTAGTTACTCAGTGAAATCTTCCTGGTAGATTCGACCAATTGAACAGAGATAACCTGAGTCACTTCATGACTTAAGGTACTCTCCATTTCTTTGATGGAGACCTCAGTTTCTCAGTGAAACTCAGTCATTGCTCTGTCACTTTGTTCACTTCTTTTTCTTTGATGATCTTCAATTTAGCTGCCCTTGTGATTTTTGGAGAGACTTGTTTAAGAACAATACAAGATTCTTGGTTTTCAAACCTTAACCAACATTAACTCTGTCATGTTTGGGTACTGTGAGGACTTGTTCTATCATAATCATGAGATAGAGGTTAAGAGCTATAAATACTTTCTATCATCTTATTTTCAGAAGACAGTCTTTTAAACATCACAGTCTATTAAAGTTAAACCTTAGTTTCAATCAGTAAGCACATGTGATTCTTATAACAGAAGGGTTGTAATAATTTCAGCTCACGATAATGAACCAATCACTAGACTGTTATCCATTCTGTGAAGGGGTTGAACTTAGTTCTAATAATGCAAACCTCCCCTTGACAACAATATGCATTTCAAAACAATGCAATGATTCGACCTATCATGCAGTTAATACATTGGGTGCATTGACTATGTGTAGAGCATGCTTCAACATAAAGTCTATACAATGCAATTAATTGACTACATGCACAACCATCTGTCGACTATATGTCCTACTATGCATCGACTACAGGGATAATGTGTGCAAGATGTGCAGCAACTGATGTACTCAGTCCACAGGAGGTTATTCCATCATCAACCAAATTTATTCACAAGATCAAGAACATGCAAACCAATTATTTCAAGTACTCTAAAAGATATTTCAAGAGAAAAATTAGTCATTTTCCTGCTGAAATTTACAAAGCCCCAGTTCTCTTCTTAAATATCTAAATCTTTCATTTCCAAGAGGTTTTGTAAAAATATCAGCAACTTGTTTTTCAGTTTCAACAAAGACTAATTCAATTTCACTCTTGCTCACAGCATCTCTAAGAAAATGATGTTTGATATCAATGTGCTTAGTCCTAGAGTGGTGAACAGATTTTTAGTAAGGCAGATGGCACTAGTGTTATCACAAAGAATAGGAATACATCCCAGGTTTATCTGATAATCTGAGAGCTGATGTTTGATCCATAGTACCTGGGCAGCACAATTCCCTGCAGCAACATATTCTGCCTCTGCAGTGGAGAGTGCTACAGTGTGTTGCTTTTTAGAGGCCCAAGATACTAGGCAACCACCTAAGAATTGGCAATATCCACTAGTGCTTTTCCTATCTATCGACACCCAGCATAGTCTGCATCAGTGTAAGATATAAGCTCAAACTCACACCTGGCAGGGTACCAAAGACCAAGTTCTTGGGTGCCTGACAGATATCTAAAGATCCTTTTCACTGCACTAAAATGAGACTCCTTAGGACTAGCCTGAAATCTAGCACATAAACATACTACAAATTATATATCAGGCCTTGATGCAGTGAGGTACAAGAGGTATCCGATCATACCTCTATACAGCTTTTGATCCACTGGGTTACCTTTTGTATCTTGATCAAGACTTGTAGAGGTACCCATTGGAGTTGCAATGTCCTTGAGGTCTTCGAGCTTGTATTTCTTCAGGAGGTCCCTAATGTATTTGGACTGGGTGATAAAGGTTCCATCTTTTGTTTGAGTCACCTGCAATCCAAGGAAGAGTTTCAGCTCACCCATTGAGCTCATTTCAAACTCTTGTGTCATTAAGTCAGAAAATTCCTTACACATCTTTGGGTTAGTTGAGCCAAAAACAATGTCATCCACATAAATATGAACAATAAGTATGTCAGGGTGACTTACCTTTGTAAACAAAGTTTGGTCAATCTCACCTCTTGAGAACTTCTTGTCGGTAAGGAATTTGCTGAGCCTGTCATACCAAGCTCTAGGAGCTTGCTTCAAACCATAGAGAGCTTTATTCAACTTATATACATGGGAAGGGAAGTCTAAGCATTCAAAGCCAGGAGGTTGATGAACAAAGACATCCTTTTTAATTTCTCCATTGAGAAAAGCAGATTTTACATCCATCTGCTAGAGATTTATTCCAAGAGAGCATGCATAAGCTAACAGAATTCTAATGGCTTCTAACCTGGCTACAGGGGCAAAAGACTCTTCAAAATCAATTCTGAATTCTTGGTTATACCCCTGAGCAACAAGTCTGGCCTTATTTTTGACAACATTACCTAGCTCATCAGTTTTATTTCTAAAGACCCACTTCGTCCCAATGACATTTCCATCAACAGGAGGTGGGACTAGATGCCACACCTTGTTCCTGTCAAACTGATTAAGCTCCTCGTGCATGGCATTGATCCAATGCACATCCTTTAGGGCAATGTCAATGGACTTGGGTTCTACATGCGAAACCAATGCATATGCATTTAATTCATTTTGAGCTCTAAGAAAACCTCTAGTCTAGGAGGTTCATGCAAATCACCAATGATGTTCTCAATAGGATGATCCCTTAAGAATCTGACATTGGTAATTTGGTTACCTTGATCTTCATTTACCTCCCCCTGAACAGTAGGCTCCTCTGCATTGTTTTCTTCTGGCTCTTCTTCTTGATCTGATTGGTCTGCAGATTGTCTTTCATTCAATATTTCTCCATTATCTTCTTTCCTGTACAGACCATTTTCACATTTAGTTAGGGATTCATCAAATACAATATGTGGAGATTCCTCAACAGTTTTAGAGTTAAGATTGTACACTATATATGCTCTAGTGTATTCAGAATACCCAAGAAAAATTCCTGGATCACTTTTAGGTTCAAATTTATCAAGATCTCTTTTATCATTAACATGAATGAAGCATTTACAGCCAAAGACCTTGAAATAAGCAATTGAAGGCTTCTTACCTTTCAGAATCTCATAAGGAGTTTTCTGAGTGAAAGGCCTTACCATGGCTCTGTTGATTATGTGGCATGCAGTATTAACTGCCTCTGCCCAAAATTTTCTTGGTAAGTCACCTTCAACAAGCAGTGTACGTGCCATCTCCACAATCGTCCGGTTCCTCCTTTCTACTATTCCATTCTGCTCAGGCGTCCTAGGTGAGGAGAACCGATGATTAATCCCATTGACCCTGCAAAATTCATCAAATTGAGAATTCTCGAACTCACCTCCATGATCAGATAAGATATTTTCAATCAAATTTTCATTTTTCTATTTTATTTTCAAATAGAACTCTTGAAATTCCATGAATGCATCATTTTTATGTTTAAGGAAAAAGACCCAAGTATACCTGGAGAAGTCATCAACTAGGACATATCCATATCTCCTCCCTGACAAGCTGACTGAACGTGTGGGTCCAAATAAATCCATATGTATCAGCTCATAGGGTTTAAAGGACATGTTTTCAGTTCTTGATTTAAATGACTTCCTAGTTTGCTTGGATTGTGTACACGCACTGCACACCTTAGTTTCCTTCTTGAAAGAAACGTCAGGGAGTCCTCTAACCATGTTATGTTTATTCAATTTATGCAAAGCCGTATAGCTGGCATGGCCTAATCTACCATGCCACAGGAATGCTAAGTCAACTTTATTTACAGTTAGGCAAAGATTAGAATGAGCTAAATCATCTAAATCTACCAAGTAGATGTTATTTACCCTTTTTCCTGAAAATTTAACTATATCCGAATCAGGTTCAAAGATTTTGCAATGTTGAGAGTCAAATACTACCTTGTGTCCTTTGTCACATAGCTGGCTGATACTGAGTAAGTTGTATGCAAGACCATCAACCAGCAGTACCTCTTCAATGCAACAGGTAGTACACTTACCTACTTTACCTGATCCGATGATTCTACCCTTTGTATTTCCTCCAAAGGTGACAAGGCCTCCATTCTTCTCAGTCAGCATGTAAAATTTGGTCTTGTCTTCTGTCATATGCCTGGAGCAGCCACTATCAAGATACCACATATTGCTTCTGGTTGCCAGGCATACCTGCAATCACAATCAGGTAGAGAATTTTGGAACCCAAAACTGTTTGGGCTCCGAAGCAGAAACAGAATAATTGAAACAAGACATCAATTGTTTAGGAATCCACATCTATCTAAACATGGTTGGCTTAGTGGAATTCATGACATTCTGTTTATTATCCTTCTTTCTCTCAGCACCAACTGATTGAACCTTCTTCCTCTGGTGCTTTGGTTTATATTGAGTTCTGGCTCCATCCTTATTAGCAGCAAAATTGTTTTTATGCCAGTGCCCAGGCCAATAGGTCCTCAGATATTTGTGGCCAGCTGTAGTCCTAGACTGACCCCATCTAGCAGATTGAGGTCTATGGCAATGAGTGAGAAAAGGTTGATATCTAGACCTCCCTTGGACCTGATTCCATCCAGACCTATAGAATGGTTGGACCTGTTTGTGAGGATAGGTGTGATAGGTCTGAACCTTGGGCTGGTAAGTATAGCTTTTCTGGCGCCATGCAGCATTATGTCTCCCTTGCACTGGTGGCCCACTAGACTTCTGTACAGGTTTATGTTGGGTCTTCTTCTTGATAGGTGATGATGGTGGGGACTTGGTGGCTTTGCCCTGGGGTTTAGACTTGCTTGGAGGCTGACCCCGAACCTGAGACTCACATTTGGGTGAAGGGTAAGATCTGCTGGACTCACCAACCTTCTATTTACCCTTGTCCTTGGCACTGGACATTTTCGAACTAACAGTTTTTGAAACAGATTTTTCACTTGACATTTTTATAAGAGGTCCCTTCTTTTTCTCTGTCACAAATGATATGGTTTTCATGGCAAGGCTTTTAGTAGCAGTTGATTTGAATCCAAGACCTTCTTTTCTGAAGTTCACCTTTGACCCTAACAAAGCATTGAGAGTGTCTGTGCCTTGGGTCATATTTTCTATTATTTTTCTTTTGTCAGCATTTCCTTTTTCTAAATTTTCAACTGTTTTCTTTAATTTAGAATTTACACACAAGACAGCTTCATATTTCTCATTTGCAATTTTTAATTCATTTTCAAACAATTGAACTCTCAGCTTCAAATCATCATTAGCATTCTTTAACAGTTCATTCTCCTTTCTAATATCTATTAAAGCATGCTTCAGATCATCAAATTCAGCACAAAAAAATTTTAAATTGTCATTTTCTGATTGCAGACAGGCTATTTTATCAGACATGGTTTTATCATTCAAAATGGAGTTTACTTTCTTCTTCAAATGCCTGTTCTCCTTTCTAATGTCATCTACTTTATCTAGCAAGTCTCCATAAGCATCCTCCCAATCAGAAATTGTATAGTGCTCAAAGGGAGAGGATACCTCATCGGAGTCTTCTTCCTCCTTTTCATCATTCCTGGCTATAGCGACCCGGATCCCGGATACCAGATGTACCCGGTAGAACTACCGAATACACGTGATACCACTTGGAACCCGCGAGGCCTCCCAAGAGCGGGAAAGCTCCGAAGGGAAAAAGGCATGTGTAGAGTACATTGAAGCTACAGAGATATAACAGAAGCAATTAAATTTCATTAGATCGGTTTGCTAAAGTAGGAGAAATAAAATTACTTTTTAATTAATAGTTAAATTTAACAATTATACACCAGAGTCAAGTCCAAAGCTAAAGACAGCAAGTCTAGCACAGTACAGTCAACAGAAAAGAAAGGCGTACCGAAAAGTGGGGGAAGCGCGACGCAGGTACCAGCTGGCCACAACGACACGCTACGAGCAAGTGCTCCAGGAACCACACGAAAGCAGAATGAATGACGTCACCCCACCTGAAAAGCAGGGGTGAGCCTCGTGTCACTGGCTCAGTAGGGGTCACGCGGATCCCCACTGAAAAATACGCAGTAACACGGAACACGAAACAACAGGTAGAACAGCAGGTGTAGCAAAGCGGGAAAACTACACTACAAAGCTGTGAAGCTACTTTAGAAGCAGTAGAGAATAGACGGGGAGTAGGAGTAGGGAACAAGTAAGAAAGGGGAAGAACCCGCGCCAGACAAGTGGCGGCCGAACTAACCTCGGCACCCCAAACTACTCCAAACAGTGACAGAAGGGCGACTCTGATCTAACAAAGTCAGAAGTTACCGATCTGCCAACTCGACACCAGGCCTAAGACGAAGACCTGCAAGGACCGACAAAAGGTCTAGAAAAGACCCATGCAGATGACCGATAGACTCGACGACACACCCACGACTAGAAAGTCGTGCACACCACGCTGACCTCGAGTAGGGCCACGAGAGGGCTAACTCGGAAAGGTCACGACGCGCAAGAAATGCAAAGAGCAGTGGAGAGCCACGCGTCACAGATGGACGGACCTCCCCACCAGAGCAACGGCCAACTGCGTCCACAGACGTCTTATGTTGCGCCACGAGTGTCTCGCCTACAATACCGCTGAAGCCACGGTAGAGTCGCAGACCCCCGCACTGAACCAAACAGGAACAACAACATCAAGTAACCAGTCAGGGTCACGCCCGTCGACGTAAGTCCAAAGCCCCTAACCACATGTGCACACACTGGCTCTAGCGTAAGCCAGGTACACCATCTAGTTTTCTCCCTCGGTAGGACGCTACCGTTGGCTGGGAGCCCACGAAACTAGCTTAAAAACCGTATCACGGGAACACCCCTCCGCCATCCAAGGCGGGTCGACAACTCACAGGCCTTAGGGCAACAACAATCGGAGGCGCACAAAACACAAGACTCCAAAACAAGGGCTGTAGTACAAACAGGCAAGGAAGCACTATCACACGTACTACGAAGCACCAAGGCAGCAAGACAACTGCCAACAGACTCAGTACTAGGCAACTAGACCTACAACGTAACAATCCTTGAGTCGGACGACTCAAAGGCAAGATCGTCACAAACAGCAGAACAAGCCACCAATCGGTCTAATCCTAAGCCAGAGGAAAAGACGCTCCGTAGAACATGACTCACGGAGACCTGAGGGAACACTGAGGACCCTCAGACACGCCTGGACACGTAAAATAAGGTAAAGCAGTACCTCATGGCATCCAGAACCAGTGTCTCGGACTAGACAGAACCGCCAAGACACCCACACAAGGTCGCCTGTCAACCACTGGGTCACCCCGGGTTGACCGGAACCAAACAATGACGACTCAATAGTAGGAAAGAGAATCCTACCTCAAGCAAGAAGACTCTTGGCCACCTTACAACGTAGTCTTAGCCCTCATAGGGTGTCAGGAGACATCCACGGGAAAGCGGGCAGACCACAAGGATAAGCCAAGGTAGTCAGAAACCAAAACGACGGAAATCGGAGCACAAAGGCTGTAACGCACCACCCATAGACCGTTACACAAACCTGACGGTCTAGCGCTGAGCCGTTACACACCCACTGTGGCGGTCTATCACAGACGCGCTACAGAAACGTGACGGTCACCGGGGGAGCCGTCACACACACCGCCCTAACCAACTTCTAAAACAGACAAGGCACGTAACGGCCTACACCAGGCGCGTTACACCGCTCTGACGCGCCCGACCCGGGCCGTTAGGGCCAACAGACCTCAAACTCAAAACGACAACTCGAACCACGTAACGCGCTAGACCAGGCGCGTCACACAGCCTAACGCGGCAAAGCAGGCGTGTTAGGGCCAACTGGCAACCACCCAACTCGGCCAAAATAGCACGTAACGGCCTGGGGCAGGCGCATTACAACGCTGTGACGCACGGGGACACCACCGTTACACAAATCGCCTCAACGGTCAAACTCCAAGTCAAACGCAACGTAACGGTCTACACCAGGCGCGTTTCACACACCTGACGCACTAGGGCAGGCGCGTCAGGGGAACCGACTTAACCAAACTACTAAACGACAAAATAAGCGTAACGCATCACACCGGACGCGTCAGGAGGCTGTGACGTGCCACCCCTGGGCCGTCACACTCCCAATACCACGAAAAGCTTAAAAATGCCCAGACGCTATGACAGTATGTCGTAGGGCCGTCAGGGACCTCTGGCGGTCACTGAAACGACCGCTACACTGGCCACGGTGGAAAAATAGTGGATTGGCCAAATCGAGCCGTTCCACGCCCCATTCACGCCGAAGCGCAGGGGAAACAAGACTAGACGATGAAGAACCACTCTAGGAGGCTAAAAAAGCCCATATGCACGCACTAAAACGCAAGATCCGGGTGATTTAAACAAATCGACCCTAAACGAGTCACCGAGGTTCCCGGACTCCTACCGGCCCCGAATGACAACCGATCGACACGAAACTAGCATGGATGGGATCCAGACATCCCAGCGGTCAATTCAACACTAACCACACCACAAATGGTTGTCATTTTTTGGCGAACCCTGAAAACCCCAAAAACCACAGTTTTCACTAAACCGGCCCGATCTCCCCCGATCGAGCACCAAATCATGCACAGAAATAGAGGAAACGTGCAGAACAAGGTGGCGGTCCATCTCCCTACCTCCACCGAAGAAACCGTGTCCCGAAGGGACTAAACTGCGCCAAAAACCACACCGTGAGCTCAAACACCGGCTTTGAATCCACCGTTCGGGATCGCGCCAGAACCACTCCATCCTCGTCCTATCGCGCACCCAGTCAGCTCCACAGCATCCCCAACACTCGCTCCTAGGTCCTCCGTCTGTAGCCGGAGCCGAGGAAGCTCAGGAGGAGAGAAAACGGGAGAGAGAGACGGCGGCGGCGAAATAAGAAGGGAGGAGAGAGGAAGGAAAAGGAAAAGGAAAAGAAATTAGGAATTTTATTAATTTCCAAAAAATCTGATTTCTGGCCCTATCTCCGAAAAATACGTAAACATAGTCGAAACGACCGGCTCGAAGAGTACATCGTCGTTGCAGCATTCACGAGTCGAGGAACTGACAACGAAACTCACCTAGGGTTCCGTAACTAGTACGAGAGAAAAACCCACACGGCTCGTAAAGCTCAACTCGGAAGCCACAAAAGCAAACTGAAACTCACCGAAACAGATCCGAAAGATCCAATAAAGATCTAACGAGACCAACAAAGGATCCAGCAGAGATCAACGGCATTACACTAGCCATCAGGCAGATGGGCTTTTCTTCATCTTCACTTTCTGATGTACTTCTCAAATTGCCCTCGTCCTCGTCGCTCCATGTACTCACCATTGCTTTTCCTCTGGGAGCTCTTTTCTTGGACTTTTCTTTCAGCATCTGGAGCTCTGGACAATCTGCCTTCATATACCCAGCCTTCCTGCAATGATAACAAACATTAGTGTCAGGTTTCTTAGCTGGGTTGAACCTATACCTGTTGTGTCGCCGGCCGCTGAATTGTCTTCGGCCGAAATTTCTGCCTTCTTTCCTCAAGAATCGCCTGAACTCTCTTGTCAATATAGCAAGTTGATCTCTATCGATTTCTGACCCAGATAGGCTGCTCTACTCACTTGATGATCCACTGTGGCTGGATCTGCTTGTTTTGCTGGAACTAGCCTTCAGCGCAATTGGTTTCTTCATGTTCTCGAGCTCATCAATTTTGGGAAGGTTCATCTCATATGCCATTAGAGAACCTATTAGCTCGTCAACTTTCATCGTCTGAAGATCTCTTGACTCCTTGATCACTGTTGCCTTTGTGTGCCAAACAGGAGTCAGAGACCGCAAGATCTTCCTTACAATCTCGTAGCCTGAATAGCTCTTTCCCAAATTCCTCAGACCATTAGTTATGATAGTCAAACGAGGATACATCTTAGTCACAGTCTCACCGAGTTTCATCCGGAATGCTTCATATTCTGAGACCAACATGTTCGCCTTGGTCTCTCTCACCTGTGATGTCCCTTCATAGATAACCTCCAGTGTATCCCACATTTCCTTGGCGGTTCTGCACGATGACACTCTGGAGAATTTAGTAGGATGAAGTGCGCACTGGATAGCTTTGATGGCACTCCAGTTCAAAGTAGATTTTCTGATTTCCTCTCCCGTCCAAACTTCTTCATTCTCGTGCAGTTCGAATGGTCCCTTGCTCACTACTCGCCAGATCTCGTAGTCTTTCGCTCTCAGAAAGACCTGCATTCTATTCTTCCAGTAGGCGTAGTTAGAGCCATCGAAGTACGGAGGCTTGGAGATTGAATGTCCTTCTGCTGTCATTCCCTTACCGTTCATGGTCGTTCCTCTTTAGGATGTTAGTCATTGAAAAAGAGTTAGGCTCTGATACCAAGTGATGGGGGACTATGAACGATCTAGAGGGGGGTGAATAGATCAGTCACCCAATTTAAACCAGACTGCAGCAATCACAAGTTGATGCGGGACGAGACCACGGACACGACTCGAATGAAGAATGCAGTCCTCGAACTCTAGGTGAGCTCGTGATTGTCCCTTAACGAGGGAAGCGTCAGACGTGCACGGTGGAGAAACCGGCAAGAGCTAGGGTGGTCAATTCTCTTTTGTGCCCGGATCGGGTCACGGGACGGTCACGCTCTCTCTCTCGCAGCAGCGGTGAAATAAATATTACGAGCTAATGGCCCTACACATGCTCTCTAGCAGCGGCATATAAAGCATATAAGGAAATAAGCGAAATACCGAGTGTAAGAGCGAATACGATACCTCCACGCTCTCGGCGTGGGGAAGACGGACCCGGCCGAACTCGTACTCCCGGGACAATTAATACATGAAGATTATAGCAATGAGTTATAGCCCACTCCACGCTGGGACGTAAAGGGCGACACAATGGGGTCCGGGAGGACCGATTTCGGGTTGACGGGCTGCTTCTCACGTAGCTTCGGCAGCACCCGAACTCGTGATGGTGGGGCCCACGTGCTGTCCGGAGGGGCCGTGTGGGACCCGGTGGCACCGCTGTAGTGGGGGATGCTTGGATGAGTGCTCCCTGGAGTGGAGGCGTGCTGGTTCGCAGGCCGGAGGTCGGGCGGCTCCGATCGGCACCGGTCGGAATAACCGGCCGCGGATCTGCCGATTCTGTCTTTCAGCGCGCGACCCGACGAGACTGCTCACTGCGACCATCCCCGATGTCGGAATGTGACGAAACTAGCGCCGTTGGAAAGCTGCTTCGAAGGGCTTCAACCCTATGGGATTACAGAAAAACAACCAGGCTTGTACTTCTGATTGGCGAATTTTGAAGGTTGCTGTTGTATAGTACCCGAACTCTCAGATTAGCAGGGAACTTGTCTGAGAACTACCGTTGACCGATAGATAGACGCCAGAATCTGAAGTTGTGTTCTTCATCAAAGTTGTAGGAAATGGAACAAGGAAGACGGAAATATTTTGTTTGACAAGTTTGGAGGTGGCTAAAAATTGTTTGGAGTTTTATACTAGCAGTGGGTCGGATCTGGAAACTGGCTGACAGTACTATAGCTGAAGAAGAACACGATTTTTATAAAATAGGTGGAGGGCGGATAAAAAATCAAGAAAAATCTTGGGTGGACGGGTTGATGGACAGAACTCCCAGTAAAATTGGGAGCTCTAGGAAAAATCACAAAAGGGCCGAAGATAGGAAACTCAGGCGGACTGTTACAGTGGACAGACAGCTGACAGATCTGGGAAAGATTGAAGACTGAAAATGTAAAAACATCAAAAGAAGGATTTTGGACGTGAAATTGTTTGTGGAGATGGGGATACAAGATAGGAACAACCTCTGAAAATTTTAGATCAAGAGGATGTCGGAGTAGATAGCAGGAATTCCGAGAAGAAGCTTCTGCCTAGGATGGACAGAACACCGAAGTCGACTTCGCGGCGGCTCGAAGGCGGCACGAATGGCGGCGGCGGCACCGGAGATGAACTCAGAGATTGAGGGGGAAGAGATAGAAGATATCCACTCTAGAATTGGGGGTTGGAGGAGATGAACACCAGAGGAGAGAGGGGAGGGGCACAAGGAGCTTCAAGCTTCCAACAAATTTTCTAACTTTTCATTAATTTCCAAATGAAAATACAACATTTTATATGATTCACATCAAATCAAATGTAGACCATTGGATCTAGGGATGGAGAATGGAGGGATGGGATGAAGTGTGAACAACACACAAAAAATAAAATTAAATAAAAAGAAGGGGGCGGCCTATTGACCAAGGGAGGAGGGGGTAGGTGGCATCTTGGACTTTCATGTCCATTTGTCCCCCATGTGGACAATTGACATTCAACCCTTCTAGATGGCCACCTAGGATGGTTGACCAGCCCCACATAGGTGACATGGCCCAATGGGAAAGGGCTGAGGGCCCCCTAGCAGGACCTACTACATAATTGCACAAAAACTTACACAATCCAAGGGAATGACGCATTGGCTTACAAAGCCTTACAATTGCACATATACTTTCCCATGGATATAAAAATAAACTAAAGGACACAAATGTAAAATGAAATGTACATGCTCGGTGTCGATTCCCATCAACTCTCCCCGGGTGGGAGGAACTCGACCCCGTCGAGTAGGGGTATGGATGCTCGAGTACTCCGGCGGATCCGTCACCGTGCCAAGTAGCGCGGGTATGCTCCACTCTAAGTGACCGTCACCTGCTCATTCCATATATACTCGATATGCACAAGCTGCTATGGGCTAGAGGTGGACACTCCGAGTGGGGCACTCTCAAAAAGGAAGGAAGCAGCTTGAAGACTCACTAGGAATCACCGCTGAGTCCCTATAGGTGACTGATCCGGGTATAGATGTAGAACTGATCCCATACTCATCAAGCGAGTCCACTCGCCTCTTACTCATAAGAGACTGACAACGAGCTTGCACAAGACACATGCAGACTCACCATGCAATACACATAAACAATCGACTCAAAACACACCACACAAACAAACCACGCTAAGAAAACATATATGACCCTAGACTTAAGATGGTAGCATCAATCCCACTAGGTGGCTGCATCCTGGGCGGCAGGAGAGCCGTCCAGTTCTTCTCCTAAGGCATAGTACTCATCGGCTAGTGCCTGATCGGCCTCATAAGTGACAAGTTCAAGCTCAGATGGCAAGGCCTCCTCAACCCCTAGGGCTAGTGTGGCACGAGTGGGACATTGGTTAGCGAAGTGGCCAAACCCATGACAATGGAAACATTACAGCCGGGACTGACTGCTCTCTCCGATAAGAGGGGCCTTACCCTTATCCTCCCGATGAGTAGGGGGCGTAGGTAACAAGGGTGGAGGTGTAGGCACCGTGGGCAACAGGGGAGGAAGTGTCGGAGCCAGGGGACGGGCTAGGTGTGCTGGGGGGACGGGCAACGGGTGCCGGTGGATGGGGTGGAGGTAGATCCCGTGGTAGGGGAGGTCGATGTCTAGGAGCGAAGTGCTCCTGACGGGCGGACTCCTGAGGACGAGCCATGGGTCCCCTCGGGTATTGTAATACCCCGATTTTAAAAATCTGAAATTTAATTGTAATAATTGAATTTTTAATCAAGATAAATGAATTTTGAAATTTAATATTTAATTCCTTAGTAAATAGAACTAGTGAATTTTCGACTACCTTATAAAAATCTAGAAAAATACTAATTGGGTCTAGAACAATGTATTTAGCAACTTTATCTTCTGGGTTTAACCCAACAAAAATATGTAATTAGGTCTAATTAGTGGATTAAGCCCAAAAGTGTACACTTAGTTCACTGTACCTGATCTTAACTTAAAACGCGAGATTTGAGCTTAATGCTCAACCAATGACCCCAAATCCTTTTAGAAATTTAATTAGAACTTATTTGAATTATTATAGAAATTTAATAGGAATTATTTGAAATTATTTGAATTTATTTGAATTAATTAGATTAATTCTTTAATAATAGAATAAGTCACTTTTCGACTATTTTATAAAAATCCATAAAAATTACATTCTTATATAATCCATTTCGTTTAACATTTTTGTCTTCTAGAGCTAAGCCTAATAAAATCATTAACTAGACCTAATCAATGGGTTAAGTCAATTTTTCACACCTACCTAACCCAAATTCGTGTTCATTGTTAACCCCAACTTAGAACGTCAAATTCGAGCTCATTTCTCAACCAAATGAGGTGATTCCAGAGGCAAATGAAAGGTATTACATAGAGGAACATTTCCCCTCTCATAACGCCATGAAATCTTTACCATATGGTAAGTATTTGGGCGCGCAAGAGCTTGGTTAACGTTGGCGGCGGTGTTTGGAACACGCCACTTGCTTGGTCGATTTCTCCCCTCCTGGAAGGATCCAGAAGGAGTATGACCTATTAAAAGAAAGCTCTACGTGTCTAGATTTATTTGGTAGCTGTGGTGTTCGCAGAGAATTCAGATCTGGAGAGATCTCTTGTGATTATTGGAGGAGGGTCCGAGTTCGTGGGTTTTTCTTAGGCCTTTCTTCTTCCTTCGATTGAGGTAGGTAATCTTGGCCAAAATATGCAAGTAGATATATTAAATTGTTCCCCTCTTCGTTAGCTTTCCAGTGATAGTAAAATCCCCAAATGTTATTAGGTGTGGAGTGAGATATCGTGGAATTAGTGAAGGGCTGTCAACGGACGTTCTTGGTTCCAACTTCTTAGTTTCTCTTCGATTCAGGTAGGTTATAATAGCCCAACTTCTAATTAACATATATGAATGTAATCAGTAGCATGTTAGATTTCTTTTGGCATTAAAAGCCCCAATTTTTATAGATCATGCTTAGAGTATTTCGTGTTTTATTAGAAGCATGCTAAAAAGCTAGGTTTTTCATGTGTTCTTTATAGAATAGGTTGTATTTTATTTGATTTCTGTCGAAATTCATGTTTCAAAACTGTGTTTTATGACCCTAGCATGTATATTAAGAACCCTAGAGCATATGGTTAAGATCCCAATACATTTAGACCCCAAATCATGGAGTTTTTCATGTTTTACGGAAGCCCATTCGGGTCTGGAAACCCAGGGGTCGACCCCATGGGTCGACCCATACCACCCAGCAAGCAGAAATTTTCTGCCTTGCATGGGTCGACCCATGGGGTCGACCCACAGCTTCAGGGGTCGACCCATGGGGTCGACCCATCACCATACTGGCTCCTGGAAGCCCCAGGGGTCGACCCAATGGGTCGACCCATGCCTGGAATTTTTCCAGGGGTCGACCCAATGGGTCGACCCAAGCCTTGTAAACCCGTTTTAAGTTGTTTTGTGACCCGGGGATCGATCCGGATCATTAGGGGATCGACTCATCCAACTTAATACATTTGAAAACTATATTTTTGAGGTACTAATGACCTATTCATGTACCCATTTGATTTCGATTTACATTGGTTCCTACATTCGATTATGGTATTAAAACATGCCATTTACCATCTCCTTTGCAACACATACAATAGTTAAATAGAAACCCACATGATTAGTGGTTAATTATGTAACTAAATCTCTGTTAATGCATGTTATTACACTCTTGTGCGAGCTTGTTCCTTACCTTACCATCTTGAATCATCTTTTTGGCAATTGTCTTAATGCAAATGATAATGGATAATCCTTGGTATATGAACTTGGTAATTAGGATTAAGTTGATTGTTAAGTTGCTGTTTTAGTCGTTATTACTCCAGTATAATGGATTGCTTACACACTTGAACGGTACACTGTCAGCCGTTCTTTCTTGACCCTGTGGACCAAGTTTTGGTCCAATTCTTGTAATGCGGCATAGAAGTAACCGTATAACCGAGTTTTTGTTTTAGTGCATCCAAGGACAAGTTAGTCCTTAAATCTCACACTTGTGGCAGTAATTCCTCTGATTAATTGGCCATTAAAGATTGACTGAATGTCTAGACGGATGGGGCTTTGGACCCACTAAATCTTTGCCAACGCACCGTAGGGGCCCGGTCTGGTCCTGGGGAGAGCGCCCGAAAAATTATTGAGCCCATGGGATGTTAAGGACATGGTGAGGCATTGTACCGAAATACTTGCTTGTTTGTTACGTCAATGATAAAAATATCTCGTTACTTGTTACTTGTTACTTGATCATGCTTGGATTGCTGTTCACATACTTGCTTGTTTGGCCAATTCTCAATTCTTTATTACTATCTCCTGTGGTAAATTCTTGTACTTGCTATCTTGTTATTTCTTGTCATCATTATATTTCTTGACCTTGCAAGATCTTTGTATTACGCTGTTTTATAGTACCGTCCTTTATTTCTTTCATTTAGCATGGCATATGAAAATGTTATTAAACTGTTAATCACGTAAACTTGCATGTTATTTCCTACTGAGCGTCAGCTCATAGTTATTGTTCCCCCCTTTCCAGGCTATTCAGGTGACGATGCGCATACCGATGGAGAAGGGCAAGAGTGATGTCTTTTGAGTGTATTTCTTAGTGGATGCCGAGTTGGCATGATTGTTTACCTCTAGTTATTTCCTTAGAGTTGTGTTAGCACTTGTTACTTTTGGAGTCAGTTGTTGTATTAGAATTCAGATTTAGAAGTCATGTTGATCGTGTATTAGCCGTGTTGGTTATTGTAATAATTTGGAATCATCTTGATCAATAGTTTTGCATCTTCCTTAGCACTTGTCTAATCGTTTAGCTTAGAATATTTATTTGCTTTCTAGCTAGTTTCTAACTGTACGTCCCGATATTCGCGTCGGGGCGTGACAGTTTAGTTGGTATCAGAGCCCTAGGTTTCACATTCCTAGGTTTTCCTAAGTTTTAGGTTTTCTAAGTTCTGCATTGCATCCCAATAACCCGGTATATTAAAAGGTGTTGTCCGAACGTTAGGCTACGCCTATCGGGAAGGTCGCATACTTGCGCGAGTGGTCTTCGGATCAATTATCTCCGCCAGGTACCGAGTGTTGGTCTTGTCTAGGTGCATTAGACTCCTAACCTTGTTAAAGTCTAAGAACCCGACCTGGTGAGATTGGGTAGAAACTTGGGTTAAGTTCGTATCTTAATAGTGTTATTATCTATCTTATTGAACCTAAGTAATCTATTCCTCGTGTAGGCCATTGCAATGGCAGCAGATCGTGCAGAGTGGAGGAACTTGCAGCGTACAGTTCAAGGACTTACGCAGGCTTTACAACAAGTGGCTCAAGCAGGAGCGGCACATCATGGCACCGGTGATCTATACCGGAACTTCCGGGGGATGAATCCGCCTAGATTTGGAGGCTCGATTGACCCCGATGAAGCCGAACATTGGCTGGATGAAATGGGAAGGATCTTCGAAGTTATGCAATGTACCAGCCAAGAGCGTGTCCTTTTGTCTACATTCCAACTGGAACGTGATGCAAGAACTTGGTGAGATTCTATCAAGGCGACTCTCGGTGATCATCAAGTTTTATGGGAAGAGTTCGAGGAATTCTTTAACAGCAAGTATTTTTCTGACCGAGTGCAAGAAAAGAAAGCAGCAGAGTTCGCGGCCCTGAAACAGCGAGATCTATCTGTGGCAGAGTATGAGGTTCAATTTTCACGGCTTTCTCGTTATGCTACACACCTTATTTCCACCGAGAAGATGAAGGCCAAGCGCTTTCTTAATGGGCTGAAGCTACATTATATCAATCAGTTGGCACCGATGGAAATCTCCACTTATTCTAAAATGGTGAGGAAAGCTCAAGTTCTAGAGGATACTCTTGAGATGACAGAGAGAATCCGTGGTAAAGGTACTAAGAAGGAACTACCTACGGGTTCCGGGAATATCAAACCCGGGTATAGCAAGAAGAGGCATGTTAGTGGACCTGGTTCGTGGAGCGGGTCCGGATCGTGGAAGGGCAAGATGCCGAAGCGCGAAGACAAGAAGCCTGGCCCTATTGTCCCATTTGCGGGCGTGTGCAAGTTTTGTAATAATCCTGGTCACAAGGTGGAGAATTGCTGGCGCAAGCTAGGCGCCTGTCTACGATGTGGAAGTAAAGAGCACCGTATCTCTGATTGTCCTTTTATGTCGGAGCAAGCTACACCGGCAAAACCTCAAGTCTTCAAGAAACCACAAGGCAAGCTTCAAGCTTTGCATGCAGAGGAAGCAGGAGCCGATGAGGACGGTGGACTCGTCGAAGGTACACTTATTATACTCGACAAGCCAGCATTTGTTCTTTTTGATACTGGTGCAACGCATTCATTTATTTCTCGGAGATTTGCTAAGTCTTTAGCTGTGGAACCTGTTTTGATGAATTCTTTGTTAGAAATATCAACCCCTATTGGTGTTAAATCAGCAATACAGTATTTCTATCCTTCTAGTATGGTTATAATTGGTGAACAGAACTTACCAGCAGATTTGGCTTGCATGGACATGATGGATTATGATGTAATCCTAGGAGCAGATTGGTTGGCTCGATATGAGGCTAATGTCCACTGCAGTTCTAGCTCCGTGTCTTTTACTAGACACCCTAGACTTTCTTTTGTGGGAGTTAAGCACCATAACTCCGTATCACTTATCTCGGCTCTTCGAGCTGATAAGCTGATGAGACGAGGATGCGAGGCTTTTCTAGCCTTTGTCTGTGCAACCCCTGAGCAGCAGATTGAGATTAAGGACATTTCTATTTTCCGAGATTTTCCTTATGTCTTTCCAGAGGAACTACCAGGACTTCCGCCTGAGTGGGAAGTTACATTTTCTATTGATCTCATTCTTGGCACATCTCCTATTTCCAAGGCTCCTTATCGTATGTCTACTGCGGAACTGAGGGAGTTAAAGCAATAGTTGATGGAATTGCTCGAGAAGGGTTTTATTCGTCCTAGTACTTCTCCTTGGGGAGCCCCTATATTGTTCGTCAGGAAGAAAGATGGTTCGATGAGGTTGTGCATCGATTATCGGCAATTGAACCAGCAGACTGTCAAGAACAAATATCCATTGCCGAGGATTGACGAATTATTTGACCAGATAGCTAGAGCTCAATATTTTTCTAAGATCGATCTTCGATCTGGATATCATCAGTTGCGGATCAAGGAAGAGGATATCTATAAGGCAGCTTTCCGTAGCAGGTATGGTCATTTCGAATTTGTCGTTATGCCTTTTGGTCTAACGAATGCTCCAGCAGCTTTCATGCAGTTGGTGAACGATGTATTTCGGCCCTATCTTGATCAATGGGTCGTGGTATTCATTGATGACATCTTGATTTATTCTAAGAATGAGGAGGAGCATGCTGAGCATCTGAGAATGGCATTGCAACTGTTGAGAGATCATCAGCTATATGCTAAGTTCAGTAAGTGTGAATTCTGGCTGCAAGAGGTGTCCTTTCTTGGACATATCATCACCAAAGACGGTATTTCTGTTGATCCTTCGAAGGTTGAGGCAGTGAAGAATTGGATTCAGCCTACCAGTGTGACTGAAGTTAGAAGTTTCCTAGGCCTGGCTGGCTACTACAGAAGATTTATTCAAGATTTCTCTAAGATTGCGGTACCTATGACAAGATTAACCCGCAAAGAGAACAAGTTTGATTGGTCAGATGATTGTCAGCGAAGCTTTCAGACCTTGAAGGAGTGTTTAACTACTGCACCTGTTTTGGCTTTACCTTCGGGTGAAGGAGGTTTTGTGGTATACACTGATGCTTCAGGTATTGGTTTAGGCTGTGTACTCATGCAGCATGGGAAGGTGATTGCTTATTCTTCTAGGCAGTTGAGGAAGCATGAAGAGAACTATCATGTTCATGATTTGGAACTAGCAGCAGTCGTGTTTGCTTTGAAGATATGGAGGCACTACTTGTATGGAGAAACATTCACAGTGTTTTCAGATCACAAGAGTCTGAAATATTTGTTTTCCCAGAAGGAACTCAACATGAGGCAGAGAAGATGGTTGAGTACTTGAAAGACTTCGACTTCTCGATCGAGTATCATCCTGGCAAAGGCAATGTTGTGGCAGATGCATTAAGCCGTAAGCCTGTGGCTAGATTATCAAGTCTCATGTTACAAGAGTGGAAGCTGTTAGAACAATTAGCTAGCCTGGATCTGAATATTGATAATGATCGGGTTATGATTGCTCAGATTCAACTTAAGCCCGAATTGTTGATGGAAATCAAATCTTTGCAAGATAATGATCCCGAGCTAGTAGAGATAAAGGGAAGCTTGAGCAGCAAACCTGACTTCATGATGGCTGAAGATGGAAGATTGTTATTCCAGGGTAGAACATGTGTACCTGATGAAGCTGGAATAAAGAACAAGATTCTGGAGGAAGCACATAGATCCAGATATACCATTCATCCTGGAGGCACTAAAATGTTCAAGGATTTGAAGAGATCTTTTTGGTGGCCGAACATGAAAAGAGAAGTTGCAGACTTCGTGAGTAGATGCTTGGTTTGTCAGCAAGTTAAGGCTGAACATTTCAGACCGGCAGGAAAGTTGAAACCACTTGACATACCCCAATGGAAGTGGGAAAGTATTGGCATGGATTTCATTATGGGTCTACCTAAGACTCGTGGTGGATTTGATGCAATATGGGTGATTGTTGACCGATTGACCAAGTTAGCTCATTTCTTACCCATTAAGTCCAAGTGGACGGTTGATGTATTGGCTGCTTTGTATTTGAAAGAAGTGGTAAGGCTCCATGGCATACCAGTCAGCATTGTGTCTGATCGAGACCCCAGATTTACTTCACATTTCTGGAAAGGACTGCAAGCGTCTTTGGGTACTTGTCTGAATTTCAGTACTGCTTTTCATCCGTAGACCGATGGACAGACTGAAAGAACCAATCAGATAGTGGAAGATATGCTTAGAGCATGCATGATTGATTTCGGAGGCAGTTGGAGTGATCATTTGGCTTTGATTGAATTCGCCTACAACAACAGTTATCAATCCAGCATCCAGATGGCTCCTTTTGAAGCATTGTATAGAAGAAGTTGTCGTTCCCCGTTATGTTGGGATGAGATAGGTGAGAAGCAATGGCTTGGACCGGATCTTGTTTCAGAATCATCACAGAACATCCGTGTTATCCGAGACCGGTTACAAGTGGCTCAGTCAAGACAGAAGAGTTATGCCGACACAAGGAGAAGAGCATTAGAATTTCAAGTTGGCGAGCATGTGTTTCTGAAAGTCTCTCCTTCGAGAGGGATTCGAAGATTTGGCATTCATGGCAAGCTGAGTCCGAGGTATATTGGTCCATTCGAGATCCTAGATAGAGTGGGAGAAGTTGCTTACAGACTGGCATTACCGCCTCAGTTATCTGGCGTACACAATATTTTCCATGTGTCTATGTTACGGAAATATGTGTACGATCCCACTCACATCATTCAACATGTGGATTTTGAGTTAAAGGAAGATTTGACCTATGAAGAAAGACCTATCAAGATTCTAGACCGGAAACAGCAGCAACTCCGGAATCGGTCTATACCGATGGTCAAGATTCAGTGGAGTCGGCGTGGAACCGAAGAAGCTACTTGGGAATCTGAAGATACTATGCGGAATCGGTATCCCGACTTATTCTAGGTGAGCGATCTCTTTCCCCTATCCTCCGTATTTAGTGCAGTGAATTTGGAGGACCAAATTCTTTAAGTGGGGGAGGGTGTAATACCCTGATTTTAAAAATCTAAAATTTAATTGTAATAATTAAATTTTTAATCAAGATAAATGAGTTTCAGAATTTAATATTTAATTCCTTAGTAAATAGAACTAGTGAATTTTTGACTACCTTATAAAAATCTGGAAAAATGCTAATTGGGTCTAGAACGATGTATTTAGCAACTTTATCTTCTGGGTTTAACCCAACAAAAATCTGTAATTAGGTCTAATTAGTGGATTAAGCCCAAAAGTGTACACTTAGTTCACTATACCTGACCTTAACTTAAAACGTGAGATTTGAGCTTAATGCTCAACCAATGACCCCAAATCCTTTTAGAAATTTAATTAGAACTTATTTGAATTATTTTAGAAATTTAATAGGAATTATTTAAAATTATTTGAATTTATTTGAATTAATTAGATTAATTCTTTAATAATAGAATAAGTCACTTTTTGACTATTTTATAAAAATCCATAAAAATTATATTCTTATATAATCCATTTCGTTTAACATTTTTGTCTTCTATAGCTAAGCCTAATAAAATCATTAACTAGGCCTAATCAATGGGTTAAGTCAATTTTTCACACCTACCTAACCCAAATTCGTGTTCATTGTTAACCCCAACTTAGAATGTCAAATTCGAGCTCATTTCTCAACCAAATGAGGTGATTCTAGAGGAAAATGAAAGGTATTACATAGAAGAACATTTCCCCTCTCATAATGCCACGAAATCTTTACCATATGGTAAGTATTTGGGCGCGCAAGAGCTTGGTCAACGTTGGCGGCGGTGTTTGGAACACGCCACTTGCTTGGTCGATTTCTCCCTTCCTGGAAGGATCCAGAAGGAGTATGACCTATTAAAAGAAAGCTCTACGTGTCTAGATTCATTTGGTAGCTGTGGTATTCGCAGAGAATTCAGATCTGGAGAGATCTCTTGCGATTATTGGAGGAGGGTCCGAGTTCGTGGGTTTTTCTTAGGCCTTTCTTCTTCCTTCGATTGAGGTAGGTAATCTTGGCCAAAATATGCAAGTAGATATATCAAATTGTTCCCCTCTTCGTTAGCTTTCCAGTGATAGTAAAAGCCCCAAATGTTATTAGGTGTGGAGTGAGATATCGTGGAATTAGTGAAGGGCTATCAACAGACGTTCTTGGTTCCAACTTCTTAGTTTCTCTTCGATTCAGGTAGGTTATAATAGCCCAACTTCTAATTAACATATATGAATGTAATCAGTAGAATGTTAGCTTTCTTTTGACGTTAAAAGCCCCAATTTTTATAGATCATGCTTAGAGTATTTCGTGTTTTATTAGAAGCATGCTAAAAAGCTAGGTTTTTCATGTGTTCTTCATAGAATATGTTGTATTTCATTTGATTTCTATCGAAATTCATGATTCAAAACTGTGTTTTATGACCCTAGCATGTATATTAAGAACCCTAGAGCATATGGTTAAGATCCCAATACATTTAGACCCCAAATCATGGAGTTTTTCATGTTTTACGGAAGCCCATTCGGGTCTGGAAACCCAGGGGTCGACCCATACCACCCAGCAAGCAGAAATTTTCTGCCTTGCATGGGATCGACCCATCACCAGACTAGCTCCTGGAAGCCCCAGGGGTCGACCCAATGGGTCGACCCATGCCTGGAATATTTCCAGGGGTTGACCCAATGGGTCGACCCATGCCTTATAAACCCGTTTTAAGTTATTTTGTGACCCGGGGATCGATCCGGATCATTAGGGGATCGACTCATCCAACTTAATACATTTGAAAACTATATTTTTGAGGAACTAATGACCTATTCATGTACCCATTTGATTTCGATTTACATTGGTTCCTACATTCGATTATGGTATTAAAACATGTCATTTACTATCTCCTTTGCAACACATACAATGGTTAAATAGAAACTCACATGATTAGTGGTTAATTATGTAACTAAATCTCTGTTAATGCATATTATTACACTCTTGTGCGAGCTTGTTCCTTACCTTACCATCTTGAATCATCTTTTTGGCAATTGTCTTAATGCAAATGATAATGGATAATCCTTGGTATATGAACTTGGTAATTAGGATTAAGTTGATTGTTAAGTTGCTGTTTTAGTCGTTATTACTCCAGTATAATGGATTGCTTACACACTTGAACGGTACACTGTCAGCCGTTCTTTCTTGACCCCGTGGACCAAGTTTTGGTCCAATTCTTGTAATGCGGCATAGAAGTAACCGTATAACCGAGTTTTTGTTTTAGTGAATCCAAGGACAAGTTAGTCCTTAAATCTCACACTTGTGGCAGTAATTCCTCTGATTAATTGGCCATTAAAGATTGACTGAATGTCTAGACGGATGGGGCTTTGGACCCACTAAATCATTGCCAACGCACCGTAGGGGCCCGGTCTGGTCCTGGGGAGAGCGCCCGAAAAATTATTGAGCCCATGGGATGTTAATGACATGGTGAGGCATTGCACCGAAATACTTGCTTGTTTGCTGCGTCAATGACAAAAATATCTCGTTACTTGTTACTTGTTACTTGATCGTGCTTGGATTGCTGTTCACATACTTGCTTGTTTGGCCAATTCTCAATTCTTTATTACTATCTCCTGTGGTAAATTATTATACTTGCTATCTTGTTATTTCTTGTCATCATTATATTTCTTGACCTTGCAAGATCTTTGTATTACGCTGTTTTATAGTATCGTCCTTTATTTCTTTCATTTAGCATGGCATATGAAAATGTTATTAAACTGTTAATCACGTAAACTTGCATGTTATTTCCTACTGAGCGTCAGCTCATAGTTGTTGTTCCCCCCTTTCCAGACTATTCAGGTGACGATGTGCATACCGATGGGGAAGGGCAAGAGTGATGTCTTTTGAGTGTATTTCTTAGTGGATGCCGAGTTGGCATGATTGTTTACCTCTAGTTATTTCCTTAGAGTTGTGTTAGCACTTGTTACTTTTGGAGTCAGTTGTTGTATTAGAGTTCAGATTTGGAAGTCATGTTGATCGTGTATTAGCCGTGTTGGTTATTGTAATAATTTGGAATCATCTTGATCAATAGTTTTGCATCTTCCTTAGCACTTGTCTAATCGTTTAGCTTAGAATATTTATTTGCTTTCTAGCTAGTTTCTAACTATACGTCCCGATATTCCGCGTCGGGGCGTGACAGGTATGAACCTAAGGAGCCACGGGAATCACTACGGGGAGGAGCGGGGCTCCACCATGGAATTGACTCGAACTCTCCCTCGAATTGCTCCATCTCGAGAGTAACTTGATATGCATCCTCAAACTTGTCCACCTTGCGGTGGAGAAGCTCATACCGTAGGTGCGGGCGTAGACCATGCCGAAACCGAGAGACGATAAGGGAATCTTCCTCCGTGGCATCACATCGCAAGTAGTATTCATCAAATTCGGCGATGTAATCAGAGACGGACCGGTCTCCTTGGGTGAGGCTTTACCACCTCTCTATAAGACGCTGGCGGTAGGAGGTAGGGAGGTACTTCTTCCTAAGCTTCTCCCTCATATCGGTCCACGTATCGATCGGGGGTTCTTGACGATGAAACAATAGGTTCTCCATGTTCCTCCAATAGGTTTGTTCTTGGCCTAAAAGTTTCATCCTGGCGTACTTGACCTTTCGTTGGTCCGAAATCTCGAACCACTCAAAATATTGGTTCATACCAGCCTCCCAATCAAGATAGACCTTTGGGTCTAAGGACCCGTCAAAGGTGGGAGGGTCGGCCAGAATGGTCCGAAGGGCCCGTTCATCCATATCTTGGTCGTGGGTACGCCGTGTAGGGCGATGATCACGACCATGTCCCCGATGCTCATTATCGGACTCATAGTCATGCACCTCGGGGACTTCGTGCCTCCTAACAGCTACCCCTTGAACCCTTGGAGTCGCGGGTTGTTGAACCGGCTCCAGTTGACCTTGTGTAGGTGGGACGAGTGCCAGGAAGGGGCAATCGGATGTGTCTCGACTGGTCCTTTCTCTAGTGCGGCGACTCTCCCGACCAATCCCTGAAAGGACTGGTTCGACCCAGCGGCCCTATCCTCTACGGCTTTCATCCTCTCTTCAAGGCAGGTGCCTAGACCATTCACTCGGGTACTCACTCCTTCCATCCTATCCATCCAAGTACTTAAATCACCCATTTGCGTATCCAACCCATCAAGACGCGTATGCAATCCTTGCACTTGTCCCATAAGATTTTGGAACATTTCGACCACAGCTGACGCATCGAGACTAGTGGCTCGGGGATCCGCCATAGGTGGTGGTGGGGGTGAGTACTGAGTACCCCTATGAGTGGGCATGCAAACACACCGACTAGAAGACGCCGACTAAAGCAAACACACTAATGCAAAATGATGCGCCTAGACTTAACCAAAACTTGGTACGTGGCGGAGATAACCGATCCGAAGATCACTCGCGCAAGTGTACGGCCTTCCCGATAAGCGTAGCCTAACGTTCGGACAACACCTTTTGATATACCAAGTAAAGGGATGCGATGCAAAAAGACACTTTTTTTCTTTTAAAACAATGATGACCCTAAACACGACTTAGACAATGACTAATGACTAGACGTAAACGACACTTTCTCTTCTTTTTTTTTGACACCCTAGACTCAAACTCGCTCTGATACCAAATTGATGCGGGACGAGATCACGGACACGACTCGAATGAGGAATGCAGTCCTCGGACTCTAGGTGAGCTCGTGATTGTCCCTTAACGAGGGAAGCGTCGGACGTGCACGGTGGAGAAACCGGCAAGAGCTAGGGTGGTCAATTCTCTTTTGTGCCCGGATCGGGTCACGGGACGGTCACGCTCTCTCTCTCGCAGCAGCGGTGAAATAAATATTACGAGCTAACGGCCCTACACATGCTCTCTAGCAGCGGCATATAAAGCATATAAGGAAATAAGCGAAATGTCGAGTGTAAGAGCGAATACGATACCTCCATGCTCTCGGCGTGGGGAAGACGGACCCGGCCGAACTCGTACTCCCGAGACAGTTAATACATGAAGATTACAGCAATGAGTTACAGCCCACTCCACGCAGGGAGGTAAAGGGCGACACAATGGGGTCCGGGAGGACCGATTTTGGGTTGACGGGCGGCTTCTCGCGTAGCTTCGGCAGCACCCGAACTCGTGACGGTGGGGCCCACGTGCTGTCCGGAGGGGCCGTGTGGGACCCGGTGGCACCGCTGTAGTGGGGGATGCCTGGATGAGCGCTCCCTGGAGTGGAGGCGCGCTGGTTCGCCGGCCGGAGGCCGGGCGGCTCCGATCGGCACCCGTCGGAATAACCGGCCGCGGATCTGCCGGTTCTATCTTTCAGCGCGCGACCCGACGAGATTGCTCACTACGACTAGCCCCGACGTCGGAATGCGACAAAACTGGTGCCGTTGGAAAGCTGCTTCGAAGGGCTTCAACCCTATGGGATTACATAAAAACAACCAGGCCTGTACTTCTGATTGGCGAATTTTGAAGGTTACTGTTGTACAGTACCCGGACTCTCAGATTAGCAGGGAACTTGTCTGAGAACTACCGTTGATCGATAGATAGACGCCAGAATCTGAAGTTGTGTTCTTCATCAAAGTTGTAGGAAATGGAACAAGGAAGGCGGCAATATTTTCTGTGACAAGTTAGGAGGTGGCTAGGAATTGTTTTGATTTTTATACTAGCAGTGGGTCAGATTTGGAAACTGGCTGACAGTACTGTAACTGAAGAAGAACACGATTTTTATAAAGTAGGTGGAGAGAGGATCAAAAATCAAGAAAAATCTTGGGTGGACGGGTTGATGGACAGAACTCCCAGTAAAATTGGGAGCCCTAGGAAAAATCACAAAAGGGGCCGAAGATAGGAAACTCAGGCGGACTGTTACAGTGGACAGACAGTTGACAGATCTGGGAAAGATTGAAGACCGAAAATGTAAAAATATCAAAAGAAGGATTTTGGACGTGAAATTTTTTTAGAGATGGGGATACAAGATAGGAACAACCTCTGAAATTTTCAGATCAAGAGGATGTCGGAGTAGATAGCAGGAATTCTAAGAAGAAGCTTCTGCCCAGGATAGACAGAACATCGAAGTCGACTTCGCGGCGGCTCGAAGGCGGCACGAACGGCGGCGGCGGCACCGGAGATGAACTCAGAGATTGAGGGGGAGGAGATAGAAGATATCCACTCTAGAATTGGGGGTTGGAGGAGATGAACACCAGAGGAGAGAGGGGAGGGGCACAAGGAGCTTCAAGCTTCCAACAAATTTTCTAACTTTTCATTAATTTCCAAATGAAAATACAACCTTTTATATGATTCACATCAAATCAAATGTAGACCCTTGGATCTAGGGATGGGGAATGGAGGGCTGGGATGAAGTGTGAACAACACACAAAAAATAAAATTAAATAAAAAGAAGGGGGCGGCCTATTGACCAAGGGAGGAGGGGGTAGGTGGCATCTTGGACTTTCATGTCCATTTGTCCCCCATGTGGACAATTGACATTCAACCCTTCTAGATGGCCACCTAGGATGGTTGACCAGCCCCACATAGGTGACATGGCCCAATGGGAAAGGGCTGAGGGCCCCCTAGCTGGACCTACTACACAATTGCACAAAAACCCACACAATCTAAGGGAATGACGCATTGGCTTACAAAGCCTTACAATTGCGCATATACTTTCCCATGGATATAAAAATAAACTAAAGGACACAAATGCAAAATAAAATATACATGCTCGGCGTCGATTCCCATCACAAGTGCGGAAATAAAACAAGCTACTGCAGGATGATAGAGAAGTAAGAGAGAGCAGTCACAGAAATCCAACTATAGCAGATCTGAATCAAACGGACCTAAGCATGCATCTATAGCGTATAATGGAAGTGATCATGATGAACAGCAATTCGCAAGGCAAACACACAGGAGACTGGAAGTTTTTAAGGTGGTTCGATCTGAAACCCGAGATCTACGTCCACCCCACACTCCAACCTGGAATGTGGCTTCAACCGCTGATTCACAGCTTCAACTGCTGGGCCTCACAGCTTGCCTACAACCGCTGGGGAATTACAGCTTCACCCATCCAGAGGAATCCTCATCTGCCCGCTGAGCAATATAGCTTAGCTCTGCTGACAAACAGCTTGAAAATAAGGTTTCAGAAAATGAAATGGAAACAGACGAAAAATAAGAAAACTCAATTGGAATGTAGCTCACAATGAGCAATCTCAGTTCTGGTATATGAACCAAGAAACTGATGGACAATCTTTCAGAGAAATTCTCTCAGACTCCTCTCACTAAATTCTCTTTCTCTCTTCTCTCTAGATCGTTTCTTTTTTTCTTTGATGCACTCTCTTTTTCTTCTGTTCTCAATAGCACACATAGATCTTCTGATCATGATCACTCTTCTCCAGATGGAGAAGTCTTCTATTTATAGCATCAGAGAGGTGGGCGTGTGTCCTCCACAATTCCCGCCCAGAGCGCCTTGACCACGTGGCAGTATTTCAACTCACTGCGTTACACGTGTCACGATCCTGGCTTCTTGAATCACGTGCCCCTCTTAAGTTCCTCGACCAGCAGATATCCTGCAAGGATTAAAGCATATAGTTGGTTCGAGATTTTATCTAAGCCTGTATGTACTTGATGCATAAAATGCAGTGTGCATATAAGAGAGTATGTACAACGAGAATGAATGCACGAACACATCATCCACGAGTGTACAGACTTTGAATGCATGTAATGCATTTTGTATATGAAGAAGTATGCACATTGGGAATGAATGTACAGACATGCTATCGATGAGTGACCAGACTTATAGTGCAATGTGTAAACGATGTACAGACTTTCTGTGCGTGACGCTTAAGCCTGAATGCATCATGTATAGACTTGCTACGACATCAAGGCAGTCGTGTGCAGACTTAGTGTATGTGCGAGACAATTCAATGCAGTATGCATAAAGTAAAGTATGCACATTGATAATGAATGCACGGGCATGCCATCAAGGAGTGCATGGACTTAGTGTGCATGCGACACCAATGTACAGACTTTCTGGAGTGATGATGCATGAACTTAACCACTCGTACCAGCAATGGAGTGTATAGACTTTGATTGCATGGTAAAGAGTATATAGACTTGATATCATGCGGCGATGTATAGACTTGCTCAATTGTCAAAGCAGCCGTGCAGACTAAGTGTATGTATGGACCAAACGAGTGTACTTACTTTGGCTAACACATGCAAACATGCATCAATTAGAGATACGCACGAGATGGTCAATGCACTGACTATGTGGCGTGCAACTAAAAATAATGCACCAATGCAAGCTGTGCACGAACTTGAATGAACCTGATGCAGAGAACAGACAATGCGCCATATGGCTGCGTCAACGCAATGCCCATACTGTGCTAACGCACATAGTATATATGCTGAAGTATGAAGAACGATGAAGCATGCAGAACATTTACTAATTCTTATCTTACATGATTCATTAGTAGTTGCTATCATCAAAACTATATAACTTCATCAATGCACAAGGGGCACAACAAATATTTGGCTTTGTTCTTAAGGGAGAATGGGAAGAGAGTAAGCCTAAGAGCATCATCTGAAAAGTTATGGATTTTCACAATGGAATAGATTTGAAGGAATTCATCAAAGTGTTTATACGATTTTCATTGTGATTTCCGTAGAAAGATGGTAGCATTTGGATGGTACTTGACTTGATCTCATATTGAACTACCTGGTTCTGAGGTGCTTGGACATAGAAGGATGGTTGATATTGGCTATGAAATAATCCTTCATTTGTTTGGGAGCTTGATTTTGGTTTTGATCAGCCATGAGGTTAGGTTAAGGATGATCTCTAAAATGCACTAACCTCTCTATGTTTTCAAAGGGTCCTATCAAATATGGATGTAGGAATCTCATACCTTGCATGCAAATTCAAAGGGCCCAAAGAAAGAAAATTTATTTTTTCTGAAATTTATTTTTTTTGTTTGAAGAGTGAAAAAAAATGCAATGCAATGAATTTAATTCCTATGTGAATGATTTATGAACAAATGATTATTTTTTCTTTTGGGTTTTGAAAATAATGTAATGAGTCAACTACAGCATGCAAATGCAATGAATGATTAACTTATATGAGTGCAAAATGATGATGATTTTTTTTTAAAATTTTTTATGAAAAGAGGGATTGGTACTTACTACTAAATTGATCAATTGGCCAGGTAAGAGGTGGAGTTGTGGGAGGCTCCCCCTACTTTCGTAGGGTCCTAATTAAATAACCGCAATCTCACTTAGGCGTTTACCTTTTAACCTCTAGCCTTAGACACCAATTTTCCAAGATAGTAACAAATTCCAACACTCTCTTTTTTTATGTGAAACCTTCTAAGGGCAATCTACCTCCGGGGTACTTCTTGATACAACCAGCCCGACTTCCGTGAGGGAATCCACAGGTGCGGGGACTTATGGAGGTCTTGGAAATAGAATTTGTAGTTCAAAGAGACGGAATGCTCAATGGAGTGTCCTTCCAAATCCAAAAGAGGTGTAAGGAACCTAATGTGCCCTTAAGAAGGGGAAATAGACAAGAAAAGAAAAAAATATATATATTTTTTCAACAGATGATGCAAGTAAATGAGAAATGAAAGACAAATGACACAAATGTAAGACCAATAATCAACTAAGTACACAATGCATGAGAATAGATGCAACTAATATGAAAACATGCTATCATGGAATTTTTTTTCTGAATTTTTTCCAGAGATATATTTTTTTCAAGATTTTTTAATAAGATATGAATAAAGGAAACTACTAACTAAAAATAAGAAACAACATGCCAATCTACTGCAAGATAAAGTCAAAAAGCATGTTTTTGATGTTTTCTGAGTTTCTGATTTTTATGAATTTTTCAGGAATTTTTCAGATTTTTCAATAATTATTCAAAATAGGACATTTTCTTACATTTACTTACCTTTAGCGACGCTTGATTTTCTTGGATTTTCTGATTTTCAACTTTCTGCTACAGTTCCAGCTTTCAGCGATGCTCTGTGTGACAGATTATTTCTTGGGATTTTCAGGTCCGAATTTTTTGTGATTTTTGAATTTTTCCTGTAAAATAAAAATAGAAAAATTAATATTTACATATATACATCAAACACAAGAATTTATTATCATTAAAAATAATTCCTTCCTCGACAACGGCGCCAAAAATTGATAGCCATTAACACTCGTTGTTAAAATGTCGTGCCACACAATTTTAAAAATGATAACTGCACTCACTCACTTAAAAAGATTAGAAAATCCGAGTAAAATGGCGATAACGGGTCGATCTCACGAGGAAGAAATATTTTCAATTAAGTGCGTTGGAAGATTCTTATATTTGAGAGAAACGAATTTGAGTGAGTCTAAACTAAAAGAAAATACAAGTGCATGGAAATAAATCTATCTAAAGAATATGAGAGGGATTGAGAAGAGAAGTTTGGAAAAGAGAGAGAAAAGAGAACACAATTTGCCAAAATGAATTTTATTGCTAAAGAAATAAAAATTATAATGTATGAAAATTGAGATTACAACCAATATAAACTAAGAGAAAAGTAAAGAAACTAGAGGCATGAAAGGATGATGAACACGGTCGTCTCCTCCTCGCCGAGCCTTGGAGAGGATCGCTCTGCCTTGAAGGAGATCGCCGTGGAAAGAGGTGGATGAAGAAGTTGTCGTCGTCCACATCACGAGCCTTGAAACGTCGCCCGCCTTGATGTGCACGTCATAGTGAAAGGAGAGTTGTGGAAAACAAACTTTGGAGAGAAATATAGAGAGGAATGTGGTAGGGTTTGTGTGGAGATGAAGAAGGAAGAAGATGAGAGAGTAAAATAGAAATACTAAAAATATAGTAAGAATGAAATTAAAATAACTTTGAAACCAAGAAGAATTAGAGGATGATGAAGAATAAGAAGTTGAACAGTAGGAGGAGAGGAAGAACTTTGATGAAGGAGTGGAGAGAGAAAATGTGAGGAAGAGGGTGAAATCGGAGGAACAAGGAGATGGTGGGAGAAATGCAGATGAACAGTAAAAAGTGCAGAACATATGCTTAGAAAATTGAGAATAACGTGAAAACGGAGGAGAGTTGGAGGAAGAGGAAGAAGAGAGATTTTTAAGAACTTTTAAAGATCTACAACGTCTATGAAGAAAGCAGAGGGAGATAAAAATCACAAAGGGGAGAAAATGGGCGAAGAACAGGGGGATGCATGTTCGGGTGAACAGTAAATGTGGAAGACAAAACTTTGAAATTGGATGATAGCATGAAAACTAAGGGGGATTAGAGAATGATGAAGAAGACAAAGTTGGAGAGAATTTAAAACTGAAGAACTTTCATGAAGAGCGTAGGTCAAAAATAGGAACAAAAATGGGTGAAAATGTGACCTTTGACTGAACCCAAAAAAATCCTCATGTAGAAAAGAAGGTCTTGGATATTTATAAGAGAATTGGATCACATGGTGGGTGGAGATCGACTTAGAAGGTGATGGAGGGCTGAGATGTGATGAGATTAGGGTTAGATGAGAAGAGGAGTTAGGGTTTTGTGTGGAGAGAGGGGCGCCCCCATTCATTTCCTAAAAGGGAGGGAATCTCCTCCTATTTTCTCTCCACAATTTTTTTCACAAATTAATCCTTTTCCTTATCCTTTTCTCCCGTTAAAAAGGATGGTGGCTACCTTGACTTGGTCAAAGGTGGAGAGGGGAAGAGAGGGGCGCCCTAGGGCAACCTTCCTCTTGGCTCTGTGACTTTTCTGCCCATGGTCCTTCTGTGGAATGCCATGATTGTCCTACACATATAAAATTAGAATTAAGTCCATAGAAATTATGGCTTTGTGCATAAAAACCATGAGTGTTTACAATTATGCAATGGGAAATTAATTCTCATGCTCCTCAACCCCCTTTTAATTCATTAATTACCCATAAATTGAGTGAATTTGCATAAATAGCTTGATTCATGTGCGGTTGAAGTTAACTATCAAATATGCATAATTGCTAAACAATATGCACTTAAAGTGATGTGTGTGACGTAAATTAGCATAGAATTATGAGCACTTATCACCCCTCGCCGTAGCCCTCCACCTCCATCTCCCTCTCTTCCCCACGGCAGTAGCCCTCAGCCTCCACTCTCTCCCTCTCTCACCCACACCGGCCACCCCACGTCCAACCACCGTGGCAGCCTCTCCTCCCTCGCCAGACTCCCCTTCGGGAGCAGCCACTGCATCGGCCCAACCGTCGGCCTCCTCTAGTACACTCCCCTCCTGCCGACCACGCTTGTCACCGGCCTCCACGCCTCGTCCCCTTCACCTCTGCACTTCGCCTCCGCCACTGCCACCTCTCGCCCACACCGCCGATCGCACCTCCTTGCTCCCCCTCTCTCTAACTCACACACATATACCGGCCATGCCCTCTCTCTCTAACTCACACACACCCCACCGACATCTCTCTCTTTCTCTCTCCTCACGGCCTCTCTCTTCTCTATCTCTCTCTACCTAACACATGCACACACGTAATTTTTAATATATATTCTTATTATTATTAAACCCTCATTCCTCTTTCCATTTCTATCTTCTCCCCTCTCTATTTTTATTTATTTGTTACTAAGCCTTTATCCCCACCCCTCTCTATTTTTTATCTTTTCTCTTCACTTATATCATCTTTTCTAAAGATTCCTCTAAAAATAAAAACAATAAAAAGGCTCTTTCTTTCTCTCTCTCTCTCCCTCTTACCCGAGCTCCTCACACTGCATGCACACATGGTGCCCGAGGGGAAGGGAGAAATCGGCCCAACCAGTTCCTAAGTCCGTGAAATAAAGGATGGTCCTGCCAAGTTTCCAGGTGCTCGCGTACACGAGGAAGGTTGTTTTGTCACGCCGTACGCTCACGCCATCCTCACGCTGCTGGATCTCCCTCGAAGCCTATCACCGGCACCTCAATAAGATTTTTCTTCCACTTTTGTTCTGCTTCAGTTTCATTCTGTTGGTTGCATGCATCACTCATCGTCGTTCGTAATACGCTTCTCTCTTTGAGAAGACCCCGTTTGTGCATGTCATCATTGCATTTCTTACCCTTCTGTCTAAAAGGGATTTCAAACAACATCAACCAGGTGCGTATTTGATCATGATTGCATCATTTTTATTTCAAGGGACTGATACTACGCTATTTCCACTCTAATCCACTTGCCATTTGTTTCGTCTTTCTTGCAAGGGTAACCCGAAGGAAAACCCTCTTCGTCGGCCGGCCGAAGGAAGAGGAAGAAGGAACCCACATAATCCCTCGCTTCAGAGACAAGACGCGATCATTCCCTTTCTATTTTGAGGTCCCCGACCTCTAGCGATCACACTCCTTTTGTTGTGGGGCCTTCAGCCCCTGACGATCACACACAACGCACATGTGCACTTCATTTTCTTTTACTCCCCTCCCCAATTTCTTTTCTGTCAAACCCGCGGAGAGTCATTTCCCGCAGTGGTCTCCTCTTCCATTTAATTTCTGTAATTTTCCCTTCCCCACATTTATTTTTTGCAATTTCCCCTTTCCCATTTTAATTCCAGTTGAAATCCCTTCCCCCCTTTAACTTTTGTTCAAATCTCGCAGAGAACAAGTTTCTAGCGGAGGTTTCTTTCTGTAATTTCATTTCTGTTATTTTTATTTCTGTTCAAATCCCGCGGAGAACAAGTTTCTCGCGTCAGTTTCATTCTGTAATTTTTCATTCTGTCATTTCATTCCTGTCATTTTTATTTTTGTTTAAATCCCACGGAGAACAAGTTTCTCGTGGAGGTTACATTCTGTAATTTTATTTCTGTTATTTTTATTTCTATTCAAATCCCGCGGAGAACAAGTTTCTCGCGGAGGTTTCATTCTGTCATTTCATTCCTGTTATTTTTATTTTTGTTCAAATCCCGTGGAGAACAAGTTCTTGCGGTGGTTTCATTTTATCATTTCATTTTTGTTATTTTCATTTCTGTTCAAATCCCGTGGAGAACAAGTTTCTCGCAGAGGTTTCTTTCTGTAATTTCATTTTTGTCATTTTTCCTTTCTATTCAAATCCCGGGGAGAACAAGTTCTCGCGGTGGTTTCATTCTGTCATTTCATTCCTGTCATTTTTATTTTTGTTCAAATCCCGTGAAGAATAGTTTCCCACGGCAATTACATACTGTACTATTTCTGTTCCGTGTATTTCACCGTTCCAATCCCGTAACGGTAACTCTCTTCGGAGATCTTTCTCCTCATTGTTCCTGTTAATTTTTGTGTGTGTCGTGTTGTGTGTTCTCATATCATTCTCCAATTCCCGTGATCTTTCGTCATTCACATCTCCTGGCGATCACGGTGGGACAACTTTTTGTTTTCTTTAGTTATCCGTATATTTTCGGCACCCACGTGTGCCCCTCCACTTGACACCCGCGTGTGCCCCTCCTTATTGCGCCTGTGCGCGCTACATTCATGCTCTCAGTAGCACTCTTGCAATTTTAATTTCATCCCTCGTGCACCACGTGCATTACCCCACGGTCCCTTGTGAGATCTTAAGAGGTTCGCGTCGTTACGAAAAAGGAGATTTATGATATTTGTTCAGTCTTTGTTGTCTTATATGTTGAGTCTTGTTGAATCTTTACATGTTTTGATGATGACAACACTATAAGTCTTAGTGGTGTTCAAAAATATTTCTCTGTGAAAAATTAAAAAAAATATTTTTCTGTGAAAGTGAACAAAGAATATTTTTCTGTGAAGAATAAACCTTCATTTCACTTCAGATATTTCCAGGGACTGTCTTCGTGTTGGTTGGAACTTCGTCATGTTTGTGTATAACACCTCGTGTTGTACTGTTTGCCTTCGTGTCGTTTTAGTTTTAGTACTGTTTGTGTTTTCAACACGCCGTGTCGTCCTTTCGTACCTCGTGTTGTGTTAAGTTGTGTGCTGATTGACTTCGTGCTGATTCTTCTGAAGCAGCTCGAATTGTTCTGATGAACTTCGAGTTGCTTCTGTATGAACCTCGTGTTAGCTAGGTGCGATTGATAAACACTGATCCAGAGGGGGGGTGAATGGATCTTTCAAAGAATTCTACCCAATTTAAAGTTTGCATGAGATGATAACAACTAGATCAGTGGGCAATTGATCAAACAAGATACACAAACTCAATTAAACTCTAGGATGTAGATAATCAATTAAATCACGGTCCTAGCATGCATCTAGCGGAAGCAGGCAATCGAACAAACCACTGCACAATGATTTTTTAGGTGGTTCGGTCCAAAGACCTACATCCACCCCTCACTCCCAACCGGAGTGAGGCTTCCACTAGTAACACTAGCACAGCAGACTCAGTCTGCAACAAATGCTACCAAACAGCTTGACCAGGGGAACAACCTCCCCTCTTCCTCCCAACCGGAGGGAACCACTAGTGACACCAGTCACTAGCAAACCAGAGACGCAAGTCTCTCTTCCTCCAGACCGGAGGGAACACCTAGTCTTGCAACCCACAAGACTAGAACCGGAGGACCAATCCTCCCTTCCTCCAAACCGGAGGGGAACCTAGAGACCCAAGTCTCTCTTCCTCTGAACTCCAGAGGGAAGCACAAGTGACACTACGTCACCTGCAACCCAGAGGTCTAGGACCTCTCTTCCTCCCAACCGGAGGGACCCCTGGACTTGAAACCTACAAGCCCAGAACCGGAGGACGAGCCTCCCTTCCTCTAACCAGAGGGAAACCACAAGTAGCACCCAGCTACTTGCAACCGGAGATGGCAATCTCCCTTCTCCTGAACCAACAGGAGGGACCCCGACCTCTCTACAGAGAATCGGAAAAACAGCAAATGAATAGATTAAAAGAAAAAAAAAATAAAACCCAGCAACAGAAAGCTGAAAAGATAAAATCAAATGTGGCTCTCGCAGGAGCTGGCTGGCCTGGATTTGATCCACGGTCCAGCAGGAACAGATCTTCAGTTGAAGCTTCTATCACTCTAGCTCTCTCTTCTTCTCTATTCTTCTTCCTCTTCTTCTCTTCACACTCTGCTATCTCGATCTCTTACTCAAGCTCTCTTTCTTTCTCTTTCTCACTCCCTTTCTCCTCTTCTTTTTCCTTTTCTTCTTCTCTGTCTGGATCATGGCTCTCTGTATGGACTTCACCTTTCGTCCACTCAAAAATCTCTCTTTCTTTGGAAGAAGGTTCATATATATATAGCAGGAGCAGCAGCAGCAGCGGCAGCCCCGACGTGAGACCTCCACACTTTCAGCCCTAAATATTAGGACCACGTGGCAGTCTCTCAGCAGGCTTCATTCCAGCCTCAGATCACGTGCTGCCCAGACACTGGGAAGTGTTCTTCGGACCACCTTCTTCTTCCTCTCCTGCAAGGAATTAGCACGATTAGAACTCAGGGCCACAATAACTAAAGCTGCACGAGGTATGTGGTAGCAGTTCTAGATGCACTGAAAATGACACGAGATACACAAGGTGACTGAAGCACGAGGTAGGAAATGAGCGAAACGAGATACAATGAACAAGGCTAACACAACAAGGAAGATGACACGAGGTCAGAGAAGAACGGCACGAGGTGAGAAGAAAAACGACACGAGGTAAGGTCAAGGCGAGAAAGACACGAGGTCTAATGAGAAAGACCAACACGAAGACAGTGAAAACAGCACGAAGTAAAGAACAACGACACGACGTGTCACTGTAACAAAACAAACACTACGAAGAGAATCGACACGTGATACATACTAATAACGCTTAACACTACAGAGAAAAAATGACACGAAGTATAGTGGTGACAGAAACACGCACTACACAGAGAACGACACGAGGTGGCACAGAAAGCAACACGAGGTGCTGCGATGTCCTGCACGCAATAGAACAGAAGCGACACGAAGACATAACAAGGAGAACGACATGAAGTCAATGAGAACGGCACGAGGTGAAACGACACGAGCTGACAACAACTCAAGGATGAAAAATAGAAACCGACACGAAGTGTGGTTACAAAAACAAAATGGACACGAGGTCTTAGGAAAAATAACACGAAGACATAATACGGAAACGACACGAAGTGAAACAACACTTGAAAGCATAAGAAAAACAACTCGAGCATAAAATAGCTCGAATGAACGACTCGAAGAACAATAGTAAATGACACGAAGACACAAAAGCAAACATAAAGAGGATGACACGAGATGAGCAACTAAATAAAGAAGAAACGACACGAAGTAAACTCAACACAAAGACAGATCAATACGAAGACATAAATACTAAAACAACACGAAGACGATGGTTGCTGCAGTGCAATGTCTAGACATGAAATCCAAAGCAAGCGGCTGTACAGACTTGAAGAATGAGTCAATGTATAGACTTGACTTTGAGTGAGGGCTGTATGTACTTCATGCTGAACGTGTGCATGAATAAATGGCGTTGTATAGACTTGGCCAGAACTAAGGGAAAAACACCAATGTACAGACATGAAATGCATGAGCAAACAGCAAACAATTAGCCACTACGTTGCCCCAATCTAGCCATATTCATGAATTAGCTATTCAAGCAAACAGTCAGATATTCAGGCAGTCAAACAGTCATCTATAAGAATCTAGCACACCTCAGTGTGACTCATGGTGTGTTAGCCATCATCAAAACCACACAGGGGCACAACAATCTCCCCCTTTTTGATGATGGCAACATTATGAGTTACACTGACTCAGATTAGATTCTTCTCCCCCTTTGCCTTCAGCAAAATGACATGAGTTGAAGAGTGAATTAAAAGCTCCCCCTCTTGACTAAACTGCCCCTTTTACTTTAGCAAGACGAATAATTCAGAGATGTCATATGAGATGAGGACATCTCAATATCAGAAGCAATTAAATCAATTCTCCCCCTTTGTCAAACAACTCATGCAGTGATGCGTATGCAACAAATACTCCCCCTTTGACATGGCAAAAGACCCCCCTTTGACATGAGAATGAGTCATGGTTCTTAAAAAATGAAGATCACCCTTATGACAATGAAACAGCTCTCCCCCTATCAACATGCATGATTGACTACTCTCCACTTGAAGCACAGGAATGGACTCTGGTTATCCAATAAATCAATCTGAAATCAGCCATTACAAAGAATCTGAATTCTGGTGATAATACCACAGAATCAGAACTTATGGCAGAACAAGATGGAAGATTCCAACAGTGTGGAGAGAAATACATCTCAGGAATCATTCTGAAATCCACCACCATAAGGAGTCTGAAGTTCAGAGGGCTGCAAGTGAACAAGGGAATAATGGAAGTGGCACCTCACATTTGTATGGTCAGAAAAAAATGCAGAAGGAATCAGTCAACTGATAAGAGAGGAGTTGACTAAACAGTTTTTGTTGATCATGCATGAATCTGATCATGAGGGTTTTGAATGCATACATCACTTCAATAAGTCTTAAAAAATATAGACTCTTCTATCATAAAGAGTTATGAAATGGCAACTTTATCAATCTGATTTAATTTTGATGTATACCAGCTTTGCCAAATTAAACTCAATACTCATATCTGAATCCAAGTTTTAATAAAAGTGAACCAAATCGTCAGAAAACACTCAAAAACAATCATCTTTTATCTTGCAAATGTGATCTCAAAAGCACCTTTGAAAAAATACACAGGTTAGTACTGAAATTAAACACCTTTTCAAGAACAAGAGTTGACAGATTTTTTCAAGATAATTTTATTTGAAGCACATTATATTTTTCCTGTGAAATTTAAGTTGATCAACACCTTTTTACATGAGGCACAACAAGTCTTAGTTGAAGTGACCCAGTTACTCAGTGTGATAACTGGCCTTGCCTCTCACTTTGAGAGCAGAGTTAGCAATATGAGTGTCTTTTTACATAAGAAGACACCTTTATCAGATGCCAGACTCCCCAGCTACTCAACACAAATAAGCTATTGCTCTGTCAGGTCTTGTTTCACTAAAATTTTTATCAGAGATAACTGTGGCACCTCATGACATGAGTTACTTTATTTCATTGATAAATAACTCAGTTTCTCAGTGACTGAGTCATTGCTCTGAATTCACAATTTTCATTTAGTCAACTTTTTCAAGTTAAAGAATAACCACAACACTCACTCTATGTATCTCTACCAAAGTAGCCTAGATTTCAAATTTTCAGATATCAGATGAGAGACTTTAAGGATTACATGACACAAGAGGTTAAAGTTTATTAAGCCTTATCAACAGATATTTTTAATTCATTTAATTACAAAGCTGAGAATACATTAATCTTATATCAGTCTGATTCAGTGATAATTCTTAAACCCATATGATAGGAGTTTCTACCGCAATCTCAGACTGAATTGCATGACATGCAGTTTAAGTTCCTCAGATCAGAACAATAAATTTAGCTGACCAACAACTCAATAATGGATCCAAAATAGTCACACCAGCTAAGAGGTATATGAAGGAAGAGTACAGGCTGGTGGAAGAGTCAATCAGCAAGAGAGAATAAGGTTTAAAGCCACTAGCAAAGTCAATCACTCAATACAGGTTGAAAGTCATTTCAGTCAGACAGAATGAGACACTCTTTCTTCAACAGATTGAGGATTAGCAGCCACCATTTCAGATTTGATGATTTGAAAGAGTGTAGAGAGTGAATTTCAAAAAGAGACAACAATATAATAATGCTCCCCCTTGTCTACATGCAGTGACTCACATAAGACTCAACATGCTCCCCCTGAATTGATGCAATTTATGCAAGATGATTATTCAAACATCAGAGCATTCAAATATGATTCATGCACATTAGACAGAAGAGAATTACTATAAGCATGATTGTTCAATTCATATTTCAGAAAACTTCAGTTTAGCACCAACAGATCAACATGATATGCAATACACTGCTCTATATGACTTAACCCATGGTACTGGGCGGAGGACTTGGTCCAAGGACCACCTCACACATGGCAGTAGCAACCAAACATACTTCATCTGCCTTCCAGCCCTGTTCCATTTCATATACCATGATGGTCATGCAAATGACATATGCAGTGCAAGGCAATCTCATTTATTTAGTGCAAGCAACAGCATAAGAAGAGCATCAAAAATCAACCGAGCAAAACAATAATTTCAGATAGTGAAATTGAAACAAATTTCAGAACTGACCTGAATTGAGTCCTGGGATTTTCTTTTTGAGTGCCTTGGTTAACCCCTTTTCATTCTTCAGCTTCCAAGGCACACCTGCAAAATATTGATCATTTTGATCTTGCAGGGACCCAAGCAGCTTTGGGTCCTGCATTAGCTCTAACAGGTATTCTAAACATTTTCATAGCAAGATTATCATCCAATTTCATCAGTGAACAGTCATCCATAGAATGTCCAACTTTTCCACAGTATCTACATGAAATGGCTGGTTTTTGGTTCTTATGATACATGTTAATAGCAGGGTGATGTTTATAAACATGTTCATAAGATTTTCTGTTATATGCATGAGCAGTTTGATGCTTGTTCTTAACCATCCAACATTCAGCAGATTTATGGCCTGGCTTCCCACAGTTATAGCATGAAATTTTCACAAAAGGTTTTGCAGGGAATTTGACAAAATGGGGTTTAACATAGTTCTTTTGAACATACCAACAGTCCTTGACTGTATGCCCATTTTTCCCACAGTGGGAGCATGCAAAAGAATTTCTTCTATGAAAACTATTTTTACCCCAAGTAGATCTAAACCAGCACTCAGCAGCCTTGTGCCCAGGCTTATTACAGTTGAAGCACACAATGTGCTGACTAGAATTGTGTTTAGATCCATATGGATCATAAAAGTGCATGGAAGACCTGGCATGTAGTTTATTGTCTTCTTTCATGATAAAACATTCATTCATGAGATGACCATGCTTCCCACAATAATAACATGAGGCATCAGGCTTCCTAGCAACATGGTTTCTATCAAAAGAATTTCTAGAATGTAAAGTTCCACTAGCATGCTCATCCTTTAACATCAATCCACAATCCTCCATTATGTGACCTCCTTTCCCACAATAATAACAGGAACCCTTTTTAATGTGAGTGTGTGAGAGATCATGTGAATTGTGTGCAGTCTTCTTTACAGCAACAGGAGTGCCTTTTTCCTTTTTCTGTGAGTTTTCACCCTTTTCTGTTTTGGAGTTTGTTCCACAGTTTTAGGTTTCACAATGGATTTTTGTGCAGTGAATTTGAAGACAGAAGGAGCAGAGGTTATGTTCTGATTGGTGGCTTTGACAAAAACAGTAGATGTTTCATTCCCATTACTCCTTTTATTTGTCAGACTATAGCCCAGTCCCTTTCTCTCAAAGTTATCACTCTTTCCAAGAAGCTTATTCAGATTGTCCTTACCTTTGACAAATTTTGATAGAGAATTTTTCACGTCTTTAATCTCAAAATTCAAATCAGCAATTTTAGCTTCATATTTGGACAGATCTGTTTCACAGGAAATGACTTGTTGATGCAAGGCATCATTCAGACTCTTGAGTTTTTCAACTTCCTGTTTTAATTCTATTTCCTTGTCAGTTTTAGATAAGGACTTGTAAAGATCATCAACTTCTTATTGAAGGGATGTGATAGTAAGCTCATATCCAGCTATTTTCTATTCACTGCAACTGACATTTCCATTTAACATTAAGTTGATGGTTTTTAGACTCTCAATTTCTTGTTCAGCATTCATCAACCTATCAGAATTATCCACACTCACACACTTGCCTTTTTCCATTGTCATTAGCCTATTTGTCAGCTGGGTGTTAGATGTTTCAACTCATTGATTTCCTCTTTCAGTTTACTGTTCTGCTCTAGGAGATCAGCATCAAGCACCCATTCATCTGAGAGAGACTGACATTCATGAAACATTTCCTGTTGTTTTTCAGATTGAAGTTTGTCAAGATTTTTCTGAATCTCTGAATTTGTTACTCTATCAGCCTCTAGTTTTTCAGACATCAATCTATTTTCTTTTTCAAGATTTATTGATTTGAGTTCAAATTCCTTGAGCTGATTATTGAGTATTTCATTTGCAGATTTCATTTTTTTCAATTCAGAGTTGACACATTCTAATTCTCTCACCAATTTTTCATTTTGAACAATATCATTGTTGTGAGCCTGATCAACTAAGCTAAGCCTTTCCTTTAGTTCAGTAATTTCACACACAAACTCTTGACGCTCCTTTTTGTGTATAGCAACTTGTTTCATAAGAGATTGTTTTTCAGATTTGAAATGATCTAAGTCTGAACTAATAGAATCACACTCTGTTATCTGTCTTCTGAATATTTCATTTTCAGTTTTCAGAGTTTCAAGATTTTCACCTCCTAGTTTTTCCAGCTTCTTTTTCAGTCTTCTATACCTCTTACTCAATTTTTCATGGGAGTGTAACAGATCAACATAGGCATCTTCCCAGTCATCTAAAGTGAAACTAGAGAAGGGGATGATTACCTTTTCAGCATCTTGGAGTTCCTCTTGATCACTGCTATGGTTGCTCTCGTCAGCCATCATGCAGTTGTTCTCATTCATCCTCTGAGCTAGCTTCAGCTGATCCAGAATGTCCTTAGCGGACCTGCAGTCATAAAAATAAGAATGTAGAGCCTTGTCAGTAGCTGCTCTCATCAGGTTAAAGGCTTTCTGATTTTCTCCATATTTTGACTTGTGACTTTTAGTCCATTTGGACTTTTCCTTTGGCAATCTGTGGGGACCTTGTGAAATTAATTTCCACAACTCCGGATTAATCATTTTCACATAATTGTGAAGACTGCTAATCCATGAGTTAAAGTTAGAGCCATTGAAAATCGGTGGAGAACCCATTGAATAAATCGGCAACTAGATTAATGCAGCAAAGGGTAGAAACAGAAATGCACGAAGAGACAACAGGATCCTCTGCAGATCGTTGGATCTGATCAAACAGAGAACCGCTCTGATACCAATTGTTAGCTAGGTGCGATTGATAAACACTGATCCAGAGGGGGGGTGAATGGATCTTTCAAAGAATTCTACCCAATTTAAAGTTTGCACGAGATGATAACAACTAGATCAGTGGACAATTGATCAAACAAGATATACAAACTCAATTAAACTCTAGGATGTAGATAATCAATTAAATCACGGTCCTAGCATGCATCTAGCGGAAGCAGGCAATCGAACAAACCACTGCACAATGATTTTTTAGGTGGTTCGGTCCAAAGACCTACATCCACCCCTCTGTCCCAACCGGAGTGAGGCTTCCACTAGTAACACTAGCACAGCAGACTCAGTCTGCAACAAATGCTGCCAAACAGCTTGACCAGGGGAACAACCTCCCCTCTTCCTCCCAATCGGAGGGAACCACTAGTGACACCAGTCACTAGCAAACCAGAGACGCAAGTCTCTCTTCCTCCAGACCGGAGGGAACACCTAGTCTTGCAACCCACAAGACTAGAACCGGAGGACCAATCCTCCCTTCCTCCAAACCGGAGGGGAACCTAGAGACCCAAGTCTCTCTTCCTCTGAACTCCAGAGGGAAGCACAAGTGACACTACGTCACCTGCAACCCAGAGGTCTAGGACCTCTCTTCCTCCCAACTGGAGGGACCCCTGGACTTGAAACCTACAAGCCCAGAACCGGAGGACGAGCCTCCCTTCCTCTAACCAGAGGGAAACCACAAGTAGCACCCAGCTACTTGCAACCGGAGATGGCAATCTCCCTTCTCCTGAACCAACAGGAGGGACCCCGACCTCTCTACAGAGAATCGGAAAAACAGCAAATGAATAGATCAAAAGAAAAAAAAAACAAAACCCAGCAACGGAAAGCTGAAAAGATAAAATTAAATATGGCTCTCGCAGGAGCTGGCTGGCCTGGATTTGATCCACGGTCCAGCAGGAACAGATCTTCAGTTGAAGCTTCTATCACTCTAGCTCTCTCTTCTTCTCTATTCTTCTTCCTCTTCTTCTCTTCACACTCTGCTATCTCGATCTCTTACTCAAGCTCTCTTTCTTTCTCTTTCTCACTCCCTTTCTCCTCTTCTTTTTCCTTTTCTTCTTCTGTGTCTGGATCGTGGCTCTCTGTATGGACTTCACCTTTCGCCCACTCAAAAATCTCTCTTTCTTTGGAAGAAGGTTCATATATATATAGCAGGAGCAGCAGCAGCAGCGGCAGCCCCGACGTGAGACCTCCACACTTTCAGCCCTAAATATTAGGACCACGTGGCAGTCTCTCAGCAGGCTTCATTCCAGCCTCGGATCACGTGCTGCCCAGACACTGGGAAGTGTTCTTCGGACCACCTTCTTCTTCTTCTCCTGCAAGGAATTAGCACGATTAGAACTCAGGGCCACAATAACTAAAGCTGCACGAGGTATGTGGTAGCAGTTCTAGATGCACTGAAAACGACACGAGATACACAAGGTGACTGAAGCACGCGGTAGGAAATGAGCGAAACGAGATACAATGAACAAGGCTAACACAACAAGGAAGATGACACGAGGTCAGAGAAGAACGGCACGAGGTGAGAAGAAAAATGACACGAGGTAAGGTCAAGGCGAGAAAGACACGAGGTCTAATGAGAAAGACTAACACGAAGACAGTGAAAACAGCACGAAGTAAAGAACAACGACACAACGTGTCACTGTAACAAAACAAACACTACGAAGAGAATCGACACGTGATACATACTAATAACGCTTAACACTACAGAGAAAAAATGACACGAAGTATAGTGGTGACAGAAACACGCACTACACAGAGAATGACACGATGTGGCACAGAAAGCAACACGAGGTGCTGCGATGTCCTGCACGCAATAGAACAGAAGCGACACGAAGACATAACAAGGAGAACGACACGAAGTCAATGAGAACGGCACGAGGTGAAACGACACGAGCTGACAACAACTCAAGGACGAAAAATAGAAACCGACACGAAGTGTGGTTACAAAAACAAAAAGGACATGAGGTCTTAGGAAAAACAACACGAAGACATAATACGGAAACGACACGAAGTGAAACAACACTTGAAAGCATAAGAAAAACAACTCGAGCACAAAATAGCTTGAATGAACGACTCGAAGAACAACAGTAAATGACACGAAGACACAAAAGCAAACATAAAGAGGATGACACGAGATGAGCAACTAAATAAAGAAGAAACGACACGAAGTAAACTCAACACGAAGACAGATCAACACGAAGACACAAATACTAAAACAACACGAAGACGATGGTTGCTGCAGTGCAATGTCTAGACATGAAATCCAAAGCAAGCGGCTGTACAGACTTGAAGAATGAGTCAATGTATAGACTTGACTTTGAGTGAGGGCTGTATGTACTTCAGGCTGAACGTGTGCATGAACAAATGGTGTTGTATAGACTTGGCCAGAACTAAGGGAAAAACACCAATGTACAGACATGAAATGCATGAGCAAACAGCAAACAATTAGCCACTACGTTGCCCCAATCTAGCCATATTCATGAATTAGCTATTCAAGCAAACAGTCAGATATTCAGGCAGTCAAACAGTCATCTATAAGAATCTAGCACACCTCAGTGTGACACATGGTGTGTCAGCCATCATCAAAACCACACAGGGGCACAACACCTCGTGTCGTTAGCACTTAGTTGCTCATCTCGAGTCAGTCCTCTATGTTTGCTCTTGTGTCTTCGTGTCAATTACTGTAGTTCCTTGAGTTGTTCTTCTACTTCCACCGTTTCATCACGTGTTGTTGAAGACGTGTCTATCTCATGTCTTCGTGTCGTGTTTCCTAGACCTCGTGTCTTTGTCGCTTTGTGACCTCACCTCGTGTCGGTTTCTATTTCCGTCTTCGTGTTGTTTTCAACTCGTGTCGCCTCGTCTTCGAGTCGTTCATTCGAGCTATTGTGTGCTCGAGTTGTTTTTCTTGTGTTTTCAAGTGTTGTTTCACTACGTGTCTTCGTGTTGTCTTTTGTATTCATGTCTTCGTGTTGTCTTTGTATTCGTGTCTTCGTATTGTCTTTGTGTTCGTGTCTTCGTGTTTCTTTTGTATTTGTATCTCCGTGTTGCTTTCTTCTATTTTCGTCCTGGTCTCTTCTGATCGCGTGTCTTTCTATTGCTTCACTCTGTGTTATCTTCTTCTCACCTCATGCTGTCTTCATCTGACTTCGTGTCATCTTCGTTGTTGTGTTAGCTGTGTTCTCGTGTACTTCGTGTCGTTCTCGTGTTATCTCGTGCTAAACTCATCTAACGTACCTCGTGTCAGTCACAGTATAGTGCACCTCGTTTTGTTATCATATATCTCGTGCAGTTCTTTGTTCTTATGGCCAACCAACTTATCTCAGCTACATATAGCGAACCCTGAGCATTAATGTAATTAATCTGCTTGCAGGGATCCGAGGAAGATTACTCCTCAGTGTCTGGGCAGCACGTGATCCAATGCTAGAGGAACCAATCCGATAAGGACACGTGGCAAGACGGTTCTGGATCAAGCGTGGGAGGCACACGCATTCTGAACCGGATCTGCTGCTGCTGCTGATATAAATAGAAACCTTCGTCTTCAGATGGAGTATGATCGAAAAAGAGAAAGATATAGAAGAAAGAGCAGAAAAGCAGAGAGTCCTTCGATCCAGAAAAATGAAAGAAAGAAGAGAAGAAAAAGAGAGCAGAAACTGAAGGAGAAAGAAGAAGAAGAAAAGAAGAGGAGAGAGAGCTTTACTGAGGATCTGATCAGTCTGTTCGTGGATCAAATCCAGAACGACTATGCTCATTGAGAGCTATATATCTTGCATTTTATTTCCAGCTTCTGTCGCTGTCATTTTCATGTTTTCTTATTTTTCCTTTTGCTACCTTGTTTAGTCTTGTTCTTCCGATTGCCCTGTTGGGGATCGGGTTTCTCCTGGTGGTATAGGAGAAGGGAGGCTTGTCCTCCGGTCCTTGGCTTGTGGCTTGCATGTCAAGGGGTCCCTCCGGTTGGAGGAAGAGAGGTCTTAGACCTCTGGTTTGCTAGTGACGGGGAGTCACTGGTGGGTTCCCTCTTGGTCTAGAGGAAGAGAGGCTAGGCCTCTGGTGGGTTGCCGACAGTAGGTTGCTACTGGCTGGTTCACTGGTAGTGGGACTGCTACCAGTGGGGTTCCCTCTTGGTATAGAGGAAGAGAGACGTGAGTCTCTGGTTTCTAGTGACCGTGGGTTGCTAGTGGTTCCCTCCGAGTAGGAGGAAGAGGGGAGGTTGTTCCCCTGGGTAAGCTGTGTATCAGCGTTTGTTGGCAAGCTGTGTTGCCCAGCTGTTAGTGAAGCCACACTCAGTTTGAGTGTGGGGTGGATGTAGGTCTGGAGGATCGAACCACCTAAAAATCCCCGTGCCGTGTGCTTATTTTTCTCTTCTGGGCTTGGATATTCGGTAGATGCTTGTTTAGGCCGATCCTTCCCTATCCTCCAAGCAGTTCGTTCTGCGGTTAGTGTTTGACCATTGTGCTCTAATTCGGAAACTCATGTTTGAGATCTAAACTTAATTTTTAATCCTTAATTTTTAACGGGTAAAGGTCCATTCACCCCCCTCTGGACCTATCAATTGGTATCAGAGCGGTTCCCTATATCTCCAGATTCAACGATCTGTAGGGGATCCTGCTGGTCTGATAGGTGCATTTTTGTTTTGGTTTTACTGCTTAGTTTTACTCCTGAACTGATTTCAATGAAGCACCCACCGATCTTTAGTGGTTCTGGATTTAAGTTGTGGCTTAGAAGTCTGCGTACCTATGTTAAACAACGTGATCCGGATATGTGGAAGTTGATTTCACATGGTCCACACAAACTGTCAAAGAAAATGTCCAAATGGACTGACAATGATAGATACATGTGTGATCAAAACGAGAAGGCTATGGAAATTCTGAAGGCTGCCACTGACAAAGTTTTACATTCATGTTTTTATCATTGCAGGTCAGCCACTGAAATTTTGGACCAACTGAAAATAGCCTTCGAGTCAAAGAAGGACGCCTGCATGATGGCCAATGGGACTGATCACAGCAACAATCAAAGTAATGAAGAGGACAATGATGATCAGGTAAACCCTTTCAACATTATACTATGGATGATTGGGAAAATAGCTATGCTGACTTGTTGGGGCTATATGAAAATTTAAAAAGAGAACATAAGAAACTGAGAAAGGGTACTAGGTTAACCAGTGCAAATTCCTCTTCATGTCAAAACTGTTTAAAATTGGAACAAACAAATGATGCTTCCATAGCTGAGATTCGTAAGCTTGAGAGTCAAATTAAATTGTTAAAGAAAAAGAATCAAGAATCTGTTAATTCAGAACTGAATGAACTTAAATCTGAAAATGACTCTCTCAGGAAAATCATTGAAGAAAATGTTCAAAAAATTAAAAACCTTGAACAAGAAAACAAACTGCTAACTGAAAAATCTGAATCTAATCAACAATTTGAACCACCGTGTGAAGATCAGATTTTAATAAATGAATTGGTCCAGAATGACAAGCTCAAGGGAGAAATTGAAAAATTGAAAATGTTGAACAGTAGTATGTCTGAGAGACTTCTAACCTTAGAAAAAGGAAAAACTGTTTGCATTGAAGATTCTGATAAACTGAGTAATCTGGAAAATGAAATTGAGAACTATAAAATCGCAAATAAGGTGCTAAGTGAATGTGTAAACTGCAATGAACAAGAGATTGCCAGTTATGAAATACACATTGTTTCTCTGGAAAATGAATTAGAAGACTTGAAGAAATCCTTGTCAAAATTTGTGGAAGGACAAGAAAATCTGGACAGATTGTTAGGTGTTAAAGTCAATTTTCAAAAAGAAGGGTTGGGCTATAACTCAACAAAGAAAAAGAGTTCTGAAAATAAGATTCAAACTTCTGCTGTTTCAGATGTTGCATCTGCTAGCCTAGCCAGTCCTTCTGTATTTCAATTCACTGCTCAAAGAAGTCTGAAGACAACTGTAGAACAAAAAGGGAAGAACAAAGTGGATTCTACTACATACATGCATCCTGACTTTAAATCCCATGCTAACAAGAAACCTATGTCATGCCTTAATTGTCATAAAGCTGGTCATCAAATGCATGAATGCAAACTGAAAGGAAAAGATGACATGAATACTAGTAAAATGCATGTTAGGAAAACTCATGACAGAAATCATGAGGTTCAGAAAAAGAAAATGTCATGTTACTACTGCCATAGAATTGGCCATTTGATGCATGAATGTAGATTGATGGAAAAGGATGATATGGATGCTAGGAAATATCGTGATAGAAATCCTGATGTTCATTCAAAGAAAAGGGAATGTTCGCATTGTGGTAGATTAGGCCACACCCTTGCTCAATGTTGGTTTGCTAATGGAAAGAAAAAACCACTCCCACATCATGCTAAATTTTATGCTAACCAACATGCTCTTAATATCAACAAAACTGCTTCTCCGAACCAGCATGTCAGATGTTTTAATTGTAACAAGCTTGGGCATAAGGTCACTGAATGTTGGGTAAGATCTTATAGGAGAGAGTCTCCTTTCTGCTCCCATTGTGGGAAGCATGGCCATGCAGTTAAGGACTGCTGGCATGCTCAGGGTAGAAAACTCAATTCTAAAACTGTTAATCTCCCTGCGAATAAAATGCATTTGGTAGAAATGTCTTTAGAGACAAGCACAATGAGTGTTTCAAATGTGGGAAGCCAGGTCACAGGATTGCAACCTGTTGGCTGGCAGGATATCAAAACCAAACTGGTTTTGGCAAACAGAATGTTTATTCTGTTAACAAGGAGTCTCATGTTTATGCACATAAGATTCATGCTAACAAGGATATGCATAAATCAGTACTGAAAGCTGCTGCTCCTTGCTATCAAGTTAAAAATGTGCTGAGGAAACTTGCTAGAAGTAATACTGTCATGTCAGGACCCAAGACTTCTTGGGTACCTGTTTGTGCAAAATAACTTTGCTTTACAGGTGTGCCTTGGATGGAATAAAGGGGTAATAAACCAGGGCACATAAAAGAACCCCATGTCTGAATGCTCCAGGTAAATTTACTGCTTCCCTCCTAATCTGAATTCAATCTCCAATCCATCAGAATGATGTTTGTTATTGTTCATATAAACTGCCTATTTTGGACTAGACAGAATTATCAAGATTAGAACAACCTCTCTAGTCTGCCATGCCCGTTGATTATCATGTTTGACCACTATGATATATCAAATAGTAAGCTATCAAAAGGCAGGGAAATCTGTCCTGAGGTGCTTACTATGTGTGAGGTGGTCTTTCAGACCAAGTGCTCCGCCTAGTACCATGGGTCATTCTGCTGATCAGGGGAGCCTGTATGTGCATGATTCACAAACTCACATGTTTAATTTTCATGGCAAACACTGCATTCAATAAATAATTAATACTTCTAAGAGTCGTGTGTGAGATGTCCTTGAGTGGGCTGAAAAGGAGTTTGACAGGCCATTTGGTTTCTGAAGAATTTTGTCAGCCGATGCAGTTAATGTGGTGTTAAGATCTGTCATCTCATGAGGTTGCAGTTTATTGCCCAAGAGCTTCTCTGGATGTGAGACAGAACTTCTTCAAGAATATTATATTTGTAAGCGTCCTTGGTGCTTAATGTCTTGAGTGATCTCTCACTTGTTGGCTTGCTGATAGGAGTGCTGCTCATCTCATCTCTCTCCATTTGGTCTACCACCTTCTTATCTCTCTCCGATCACTTTTGGTTCAAAAATTCTCTCAAAGAAAATTTTTTTCTTACAGTCTTCTTGCTCTTATCAGATGTGATCTGTATACCTTAAACCACCCAATATCTAGTGTAACAACTTACACCTGTTAATAAAGAACTTCAATGTATGGGGTTATATTTGGTCCTTGATCCTTCTAAGTTATCCTCTCAAGTGTTGGTCAACATATTATAAAACTTCCTGTTAAATGAGAAAAACTTGTTGAGGATCTCGATTTAACTGAAACTTATGTGAAGAGAGCTGTGAGATAAAAATTGTGTTAAGTAAGATATCTGTCTTTTGTCTAAAATCAAGAGAAGTGCCACCAGGGAATACGCCATTCTTTGTGGCAGAGCAATGGCTTTTGTGGAGAAATAGACACTCTAGATCAGAGAAGTCCAGAGTTTCTGTCATGATACAACTAGCTATCTCTGTATAGAAATGCTAAAATAATATATAAAAAAAGGGAAAAGTCAACAAAGAAAAATTTCATTGGCTTTGATTGGCATAAAGGTAGTCCGTCATGAGTAACCAGGGTTTCTGGTGTCTGATAAACATGTCTCCTTGTGTAAAAAGGGACTATTCTACCTTGTGCTCAACAAATTGGTTGACCCTGTATGCCTTCTCTTGTCCATTAAATGAAGAAATGAAATCTGCTTGACATCGATGTGTTATTTCTTTGCTTGACAAACATAAGGAGTAATTTAATCGTGACTCTCTCTAGGTTAAGTAACTTTAACAGCTAATTTTGTGATCATGTTGATTTAATATCTTGAGGTAACTGACCATGGAATTTGGAAGAATATAACTAGTCCATATATTGAAGGGCAAACTTTAATAGGCAATGGCTGTGTTACATCATGACTAAGGGTAGTTTGGGTATTTCCAGAAAAAGTTTGATAAGAGTGAAAAGCAACCCGACAAAACCCTTCTTGTTTCACATGCCTTCATCCACAAACCCTCATTTCCCCTTGCCGCTTCCTATTCATCTTCGTGCCGCTCCACCTTGAGTGTTCCTTCAAACTCATCTCTATCTTTTCCCGCTCACTTCCTTTCCCCACAGAGATCTCTTCCCCTCTTGGGTCTAGCTTCACTTCCAGTAGCAACCGGCAAGAGAGAGTTGATACTCTAGGAGTCTTGGAAAATGGATCAGCAAGCATCCGCCGCTCAGGTTGAAAGGAAGAGGAAAGGAAACTGCTGAGGAGCCTCCGTCCAAGCAGCAACGTTGTCTAGAATGAGAAGCTGCTGCAGGAATGTCTTCAGAGCAAGGTACCAGGCCTTCCCAGTCTACCGTATTTTTAGAGAGTGGTAAAATCATTCCTCCGAGGATAGTTGATTTCGGTGATGAATCCATGGTCCTGAAGTTTCCAGAACTCTTGAAGATCTTCGAGTTTCAGGAATGGAGGAAAATTTTGGAAGATCACAGGGTATTCTACCCTAGCCTGGTGATGGAATTTTACAACAACTTGTTGTTGAGCCGAGATAAGTCTGCATTGATTTCGACTGTTAAAGGGGTTGAGATAACAATGACATGCAACTCTCTCCATGAAGCTCTAAGTATTCCAGAAAAGGGAGAGGTGGAGAGAGGGTACAGATACAGTCTGCATGAGGCGTTTTCGGTTATTACTGGTAAACCCAGTAACATTCTTGACAAGGGGCAAGTGAAGCTGAAAGCTTTCCAAACCTCGTCATTTCCTCCTCTTCACAAGCTCCTTCAAAACATTATTACTTCTATAGTCACACCACAGACGGGAGCTAGGGGTAGAATCACAGACACACAGAGGTTTCTACTGTTTTGTCTGATTCAGAATGTAAAGATATGTTTGCCAGAAATCATTTTTACTGTCATGAAGGGATGTATTGGATCCAAGAGACACCTTCCCTATGTCGCCCATCTGACAGACATCTTCAAGTATTCAGAGATTTGCTTGGATAGAGAGGCTGCATCTGAAGTTAAGGCCTGAAACATATTTAATATGAATTTTGTTTCAGTGTTTTTGGGCTTGGAGGGCTCTTCAATGGTGGGGCAAGTTAAGGCCCAGAAAGTCAAGGAATCACAAACTCAGGGGGAGCATCTGGAACAATCTCAATACTTAGCTCAAACTGGTGTGCAATTAGTTTCTGAGATTGCTGTACAGGATACACCAGCTGAACAACCACAATCTATTACGTCTGCTGCACTCACTGAAGTATCTTTTTCCTTTCAGAGGCTAGTTGAGGTTGCATCTGAAGAAATCAGGTTGTCTGAAGAAAGTATTCAGACTGATCTAGATGCAAATATTGATGGTCTATTTGATTCTTTTGGGAAGACATCTGAAGAGGTGATATTGCCCGTGGAACAGCCAGCTAAAGAGCAAGAAAGTACTGATCAAGAACTTGCTGATTTTGTTAATGTGATTCTAAGAGAGACTATAGAGAAAAGCTTGGAAGAATCTACCAACTTGGTTACATCTGAAAGTCTTGAACATGCACCTGTTGACAGCCCTGCAGATCATGATCTCATGGAAGATAGAGGGGATAACAGTCAAGAAAAAGTTCCTGTCATAGAATTGGATACAGAATCTTCAAATGAGGAAGAGGAACCTGAAATTGTAGTTCCTGTCAAAGACACACAAGCTGAAGTTGAAGATCAGGCTCCAGCAGTAGACAACCAACCGCCAGTGCAAGAATTTTTTGGTACACCTCTAGGTCCACCTAGACTTCTATCTGCACAGGCGCCCAACATTGAATTTGCTCGGGCACCCAACATTGAAGAACTCCTCATAAACTTGACTCAGCAGATGTAGAAACAAGATAAGAAATTAGATGATCTGCTCAAATATGTCACTTTCAACATCAATCAAGTACATTCCAGGCTACTGAAGCTTGAGATATCTCTCCTCACTGAATGGAAAAGGTTCCTACTCAACAAAAAGGCTTCAGATGATGCCAACAGATCCTTGATGCAAGGTTTGCAGGAGGTTTGTTCAAAGATAGCAAAAGCACTGCGTGAGTTACAAGATGTTCAAATTTCCTCCTTCAAACTATCTACCAACATTATAGATCACTGCTTTGAGATCAGAACATCTTTAGAAGTTTTGAAGAAGTCATCCAGTGCCCTAGGTCCAGGTGTTCAGCAGATCTATGATAAATTGGTCGCCTTCTTAACAGAAATGACAATTCTGACTGATAGATATGAAACTTTTAATATTCGCCAAGACGACATCATTTCTGAAGTGGCACATGTCAGAAGCGCTGTGGTGTATTGGCTAGCTGAACTGTCAAATGACCTAAAGGAATTTCAGTCTACCTTGGGTTCAGCACCTGGTCAAGCTTCTTCTAGCAGAACTCCACCTCAAGAATATACCTCTGCTTCTCCAAGGGGGAGACCACCACATGGCAGGCCGCGTGGCCCTTCTAGCAGACATGCCAGACATTTTTCTTGAAAAGACAATGCTCTGTATCTTGTTGCCCATTTTGAGGCTTTCTCTCTCACACTCTTGGACTTATTAATTAAATTTCATATCATTTGCATTGTTGCATCCTTATTGTTTCCTTCTTTTTGATGATGACAAAGGGGGAGAAATCAGGCCTTTGCTAGCTCGTTGAGAATGTTTGTTATTCATTGAGAATGGTTATTTGACACTTTAAAAAATGTTTAATAATGAAATTTTTTTTTCTGCAAAGACTCAAGACTCATAGTGTTGCCATCCATCAAAAAGGGGGAGATTGTTGAGTCTTGTTGAATCTTTACAGGTTTTGATGATGACAACACTATAAGTCTTAGTGGTGTTCAAAAATATTTCTCTGTGAAAAATTAACAAAAATATTTTTCTGTGAAAGTGAACAAAGAATATTTTTCTGTGAAGAATAAACCTTCATTTCACTTCAGGTATTTTCAGGGACTGTCTTCGTGTTGGTTGGAACTTCGTCATGTTTGTGTATAACACCTCGTGTTGTACTGTTTGCCTTCGTGTCGTTTTAGTTTGAGTACTGTTTGTGTTTTCAACACGCCGTGTCGTCCTTTCGTACCTCGTGTTGTGTTAAGTTGTGTGCTGATTGACTTCGTTCTGATTCTTCTGAAGCAGCTCGAATTGTTCTGATGAACTTCGAGTTACTTCTGTATGAACCTCGTGTAGTTAGCACTTAGTTGCTCATCTCGAGTCAGTCCTCTATGTTTGCTCTTGTGTCTTCGTGTCAATTACTGTAGTTCCTCGAGTTGTTCTTCTGCTTCCACCGTTTCATCACGTGTTGTTGAAGACGTGTCTATCTCATGTCTTCGTGTCGTGTTTCCTAGACCTCGTGTCTTTGTCGCTTTGTGACCTCACCTCGTGTCGGTTTCTGTTTTCGTCTTCGTGTTATTTTCAACTCGTGTCGCCTCGTCTTCGAGTCGTTCATTCGAGCTATTGTGTGCTCGAGTTGTTTTTCTTGTGTTTTCAAGTGTTGTTTCACTACGTGTCTTCGTGTTGTCTTTTGTATTCGTGTCTTCATGTTGTCTTTGTATTCGTGTCTTCGTATTGTCTTTGTATTCGTGTCTTCGTGTTTCTTTTGTATTTGTATCTCCGTGTTGCTTCCTTCTATTTTCGTCCTGGTCTCTTCTGATCGCGTGTCTTTCTATTGCTTCACTCTGTGTTATCTTCTTCTCACCTCATGCTGTCTTCATCTGACTTCGTGTCGTCTTCGTTGTTGTGTTAGCTGTGTTCTCGTGTACTTCGTGTCGTTCTCGTGTTATCTCGTGCTAAACTCATCTAACGTACCTCGTGTCAGTCACAGTATAGTGCACCTCGTTTTGTTATCATATATCTCGTGCAGTTCTTTGTTCTTATGGCCAACCAACTTATCTCAGCTACATATAGCGAACCCTGAGCATTAATGTAATTAATTTGCTTGCAGGGATCCGAGGAAGATTACTCCTCAGTGTCTGGGCAGCACGTGATCCAATGCTAGAGAAACCAATCCGATAAGGACACGTGGCAAGAAGGTTCTGGATCAAGCGTGGGAGGCACACGCATTCTGAACCGGATCTGCTGCTGCTGCTGATATAAATAGAAACCTTCGTCTTCAGATGGAGTATGATCGAAAAAGAGAAAGATATAGAAGAAAGAGCAGAAAAGCAGAGAGTCCTTCGATCCAGAAAAACGAGAGAAAGAAGAGAAGAAAAAGAGAGAGCAGAAACTGAAGGAGAAAGAAGAATAAGAAAAGAAGAGGAGAGAGAGCTTTACTGAGGATCTGATCAGTCTGTTCGTGGATCAAATCCAGAACGACTATGCTCATTGAGAGCTATATATCTTGTGTTTTATTTCCAACTTCTGTCGCTGTCATTTTCATGTTTTCTTATTTTTCTTTTTGCTACCTTGTTTAGTCTTGTTCTTCCGATTGCCCTGTTGGGGATCGGGTTTCTCCTGGTGGTACAGGAGAAGGGAGGCTTGTCCTCCGGTCCTTGGCTTGTGGCTTGCAAGTCAAGGGGTCCCTCCGGTTGGAGGAAGAGAGGTCTTAGACCTCTAGTTTTCTAGTGACGGGGAGTCACTGGTGGGTTCCCTCCTGGTCTGGAGGAAGAGAGACTAGGCCTATGGTGGGTTGCCGGCAGTAGGTTGCTACTGGCTGGTTCACTGGTAGTGGGACTGCTACCAGTGGGGTTCCCTCTTGGTATAGAGGAAGAGAGACGTGAGTCTCTGGTTTCTAGTGACCGTGGGTTGCTAGTGGTTCCCTCCGAGTAGGAGGAAGAGGGGAGGTTGTTCCCCTGGGTAAGCTGTGTATCAGCGTTTGTTGGCAAGCTGTGTTGCCCAGCTGTTAGTGAAGCCACACTCAGTTTGAGTGTGGGGTGGATGTAGGTCTGGAGGACCGAACCACCTAAAAATCCCCGTGCCGTGTGCTTATTTTTCTCTTCTGGGCTTGGATATTCGGTAGATGCTTGTTTAGGCCGATCCTTCCCTATCCTCCAAGCAGTTCGTTCTGCGGTTAGTGTTTGACCATTGTGCTCTAATTCGGAAACTCCTGTTTGATATCTAAACTTAATTTTTAATCCTTAATTTTTAACGGGTAAAGGTCCATTCACCCCCCTCTGGACCTATCATTATTTATTTGTTGTGTGTTTACACACCTTTTGTTAAAATTTAGCACTGCATTGCATATCATCTTCCCCTTTATTTCACTTTTCAAGGGTTACCCTCTCTCGGTGAAGGAAGGACTCTCCGTTGGGAATTCCTCTCAACGGACTAGGATTTCCTCCATCGGGACCTCCGTAAGTCCCCGACAACGAAGGATTCCCTCTTCGTTCACTGGGCAAGTTGTACCATTGAAGTTTCCTAGAGTTAGTCGACCCATTCGTGGTGAGATGAGTGACGTTAGTTGGCACGGCGGTGGCCAAAATTGTAACTAGGGTTCTACCCTTTGTGTGAACTTCTGGTTTTAAACACAGAAAAAGAAGAAAAAGAAAGACAAAGGAAAAAAGAAAAAAAAAAGAAAAAAAAGGAACGTAAACATCCACTTGTTTGATAACCTCTGCAAGAAATTATTTGTGAGCACATTGTTTGATTTCATCATGATGTTGCGTTCTGATAAAGTGTCTAGCATGTCTAGTTACACTTTTTATGACCATGAGGATGGTCGCTTTGATTCATCACATACCCCTCCTGTCCATCACTCTCATTGTGACTTCTATGAGGAGTCTCACCCTGTTTCTACGTCCTATGGTCATGTCCACACTTTGGAACATGATCAAATTCGTGAGTCCTCACATGAAGTGTAGGCCACTACCAGCGGAGCTTCCCCCTCTGCTAGTGTTCCCTATGCCTTGGATTTCCTAGCTTCTCACATCGAATCTCTTAGCCCTCAACAACTTGAAGCCATCTAGGCTATCATTAAGAGGGGATCTACCTCTCCCTCTCCTCAGGGTCATCCATGCACCATAGGTGGTCCTCATGCTGCTCCTTTTAAGGACCACGTGGGCCAACCACCACCCTCATTTCAGTATCCCTCATGGCCCCAAAATCTCATTGTCCCTCGTAACCTGGCTCGACCAAGTCATCCCATGGGCAAACCTCACTCCCTTCTTCTTCACGGCCTACATGTCAAGATGTCTCTCCAAGGTCTCAACGCCAACTCTCTACATCACAAGTCACACCCCTCCAACAAGTTCTCATTGACAAAATTGGTCAAATGGAGGAACAAATAAAGAGGGTCACAAGTCTACGATCGCCTCCTCCTCCTCCTCAAGTCAATCCCCTTCACGCTTTCATGAATAACATTACTAAAACGGAGAGGGATTGGAAGGAGAGGAGAGATGAGTATGGCATTGAGAATATGAGTGAGCAAGAAGTTCTCCAAAGTTTTAACGATCAAGTGGACGTCATCCGCTCGCCACCCATTTATCATACTCATTCACATGGCCCTCCGCCTCCGCATTCACATCCACAAAATCCTCCATGTCGGTCTACACCACCTCCACCCATCAACATGCCTCCACCACTGTGCCCATGTGAACTTGATGATTATGAAGAATTGGAAACAACACGTGATGAAATTTATGAAGATTTTGAAGATGCACCTACTCCGAGTTTTCTTCATTTCCCTCTTCCACCACTTTCACAAGACCCCCCTGTTCAAGATGAAGTCACTATCCTTACCCCTTCCTATGAGACATCATGGTGTTACAATGATGGGTCCATACTCCAACAACCCACGTTAATGCACCATGAATCACCTCTTACTCTGGACCCCTCACGTACCACCAAAACCTGACGCTTCCTATGTACCCAGCCTCCTATCATTACCCCTCCAACTTCACAAGTAACCTCCACCGAGCCTCCCATTAACCCTTGCTTCCAACCAAGTAATCCTCCATTGCCCCCACCTAAAACCTCCACTATCCTTATAACCCCGAACCCAACCACTCCTATTCTTCCACTCGACCCCTTACCCAAATATGTGATTAATCATGAGCAGGGCCCATCTATTTTTGCACTCAAGCCAACCTCGTCTGCTCCCAAGCAAGGGGAGAAGCTCGTCATGTTTCAACCTCCACCTACCCTTCCTATAGCACCTTCCATTAAACCTCCATCATTTATTGAGCCTTCCACCTCCATCTCGCCTCCTTCCCCCTCCCCACGGAGTGAGTGTATCTCTACAAATATATGTGCCACAGAAGATGAGCGAGAACCGGATAATAAGAATTTGGTCATGGCTATGCCATTCAAAATCGAAGCTTTCATTTGTCGAATGCCGATTCGGGTTTTTGTGCTAGATATTTTTGAGAAGGCCGAGCCTTCACCTTCATCAATATCCACCAAGAAGGATTCTCACAAATTGGTGCTGAGCAAATCAGAGGCCAAAACAATAAAGGTCACATTACTCATTGGCCAAGATACCTTCAAGGCTCTCATCACCCCTTGTTCTGTTATAGTCCAAATGGCTAATCAAGAGAAGGGGTTCTCCTCAAGCAATTTGATGACACATTCCACTGCAAAGCAGATGATGAACTCTATGCTCAAGGGTGGGTCAGGGCAGTCCTTGTTGGAAGCTTTTGACATCATGTCTACTCACCACCAACTTTCATGCAAGGGGTGAATTCCTAGGTTACCAAGCATATTCACGCATAATATTCCAACAAACTTGAGCAGTTGCCAAATATAAGGCTCCTTATGCCAAATGTCGAATCTCCAATGATAGATACCCTCCATTTAAGGGGGTTATTTCCAAAGGAGCAATTCCGTGTTAAGATTCTTGTTTCAAAAGTGGAACTCTCAAATTTTCACCATGATTATTTGCCAAGAGAGTTACCGTTCATTTTTGAATGTAGGGGTCCTAGTGAAAGTCCATCAAATGAGAGCCTGTGGATGCTAACGGTACCAATTGAGCTGGTGAATTATAAAAGGACAAGGTCATCTATTTGGGCACCTCGCTGGAGAGGCCCAAGAGGCCAACCAGATATGTTGAAGGTTGAGAGGCTACAGTGTAAGAGAATATCTACCAAGAAGAAAGGAAGGCATAAGGTGAAGCTTAAGGACAAAAAATCCCTTGGTGAGAGGGCCCTCATTGGTCCATCCACTTCCTGTCCCATTCCATCACTACTCTTGCTGCTATTCAACTTCTTTTCATGGGCAATCCATTGGTTGAGGGGATGCCTTCCATCATCTAAATCCACGCAATCAAGCTCTTCCTTTTCTCAAGGGTCCCTAGACCCTCATATCTCACCTCATCCAGAGCCTCCGGATCCCTCTTTGTTTAATCCCCTACCTTTATCCTTCCCTCGTCGTCATCTTCCTCCGAAACCTCCGGATCCTTTATTGATTCCTTTCACTCTATCTAACCTGCATTCTCCTCATCCGGAGCCTCCGGATCCTTCTTTGTTTAATTCCCTACCTTTATCCATCCCTCGTCGTCATCTTCCTCTGGAACCTCCGGATCCTCTATCCAACCCGCATTCTCCTCATCCGGAGCCTCCAGATTCTTCTTTATCCATCCCTCGTCATTATCTTCCTCCGGAACCTCCAGATCCTTTATTGATTCCATTCACTCTACCCAACCTGCATTCTCCTCATCCGGAGCCTCCGGATCCTTCTTTGTTTAATTCCTTGCCTTTATCTGTCCATCGTCATTATCTTCCTCCGGAACATCCGGATCCTTCATTGATTCCATTCACTCTATCCAATCCCCATTCTCCTCGTCTGGAGCCTCTAGATCCCTCTCTATTTAATTCCTTATCTTTATCCATCATTCATCCGCATCATCCTCTGAAACCTCCGAACCTCTCAAGTCACACTCATGTTTGGTGGGTTCAGTGCAAGTATTCAGAGGGGGGGGTGAATGAATATGGCCTATAAAAATTTCACCCAATTAAAATCTAAAGCAATCAGAGATGCGGAATTAAAAACTATTACAGATATATAGAGCGAACCTAAGCAAGTCTAAACATTAGACTGAATCAAATCAAAGGAGCTTGTGCCTTAAAGCATTCAGATAGAAAATCCAATTGAGGCGCTCCTAACATTCACTAGCGAAATCAGATAAAAGAGATCAAACCGCAGTCAACCATATAGTGTGTGCAGCAAATAGATGAACACTTATAGAACATCAAACCAAAGCGCCCCTAAGCATTCATCTAGCGCCAACCACACAAGAATTCAAACCACTACACAATGGGTTTTTAGGTGGTTCGGTCCAGCAGACCTACATCCACCCCACACTCAAACCGAGTGTGGATTCCGCTGACTCACAACATGAACAGCTGGGCATCACAGCTTGCCATATATCCGCTGGGCAACACAGCTTGCCGTCCGAGGAATCCTCCTCGCCCCGCTGAGCAACACAGCTTACTGTCCAGTGGAATCCTCCACTGCAAACCGCTGGGCAATACAGCTTAGCCGTCCAGAGGCAGCACCTCTGCAATCCGCTGACTAACAGCTTGAACAAAGATGTAAAATAGAAAACAGAAAATAGAACAAGACAGCAATCGGAAAGCTGTATGCAATGAAGCACAATGTGGCTCTTAAAGAGCTGGATGGCCTGGATTTGATCCACGGTCCATCAAGAACAGATCTCCCTCGATCTCACTCTCTTTCTTCACTCTCTCTCTTTCTCTTTCTTCTCTGCTGCACTTCTCTTCTTCTCTCGATCTCTGTTCTTCTTTTCTCTCTCTCTTTTTCTTTTCTTCTGCTCTCTGTTTTTTCTTCTCTTCTTCTGCTCCTTGGCTTCGATCACGATCACTCAATTTCTTTTCTTCTACAGAGGATGAAGACACATATATAGCAGCACCAGCAGCAGCTAGGGAGCGTGTGGCTTCCACAGCTCCCGCCCAAACATATGGCCACGTGTCAGCATCCTAGTATCTCGTCCATCCTTGGATCACGAGCCAGGCACCTCGGATCACGTGCCCTTCATTAGCCTCTTCAGTCCCTGTCAGATAGACAAGAGTATCGGATTAAGCTATCAGTTTAAGTCTAAACCCTGTACAGTCTCTGAAGAATGCAGAGCATTGTATAGACTTAGTGAACGTAAAGGCAAAAGCAATATACAGACTTTATGATACTTAGATGAAAAACATGCGATGTTTAGACTTCATAATACTCAGATGAAGGCAGGCGCTGTATAGACTTCATGATGACCAGATGAAGGCAAGTGATGTATAGACTTCATGAAACACAGCTGAACACACGCGGTGTATAGACTTCATGAAAATCAGATGAACACATGCGGTGTATAGACTTGATGTGTTCACTGGTGGATGTACACACTTGCCCACTGTACAGACTTTGATGCTTATATGCAATGAAGAGACTTCGCTGAATTAGAATGCAGTGTACAGACTTTGAACTATAGGGACTTGTGAACAACTAATGCGTAGACTCTTCACTCGACAGGCTAACAGTGCATGTACTTGCTCAGTGTATGGACTTGATTAAAAGATCATGCAATGTATATACTTCATGTTATGAAGCAAAGAATACACTTAGCTGAAGACTGCCAGTCGACGTATAGACTTGGCATCAAACCCAGTGTATAGACTTTATGCGTGAAGCAGCACAAGGAATAAGTGTGAGAACCAATGTATAGACATTATGAATCAGATCTGAAGTAGTGTATGGAGTTGCTAGAGTGTAAAGCAATGTTCAGACTTCAGATGAGAAGGGACTCGTTGTACATACTTGTTGAGGCTCAAGCAGTGTACAGACTTCGAAGTTCCACTGTGGATGTACAGACTTGAATGAGTGAAGCCGATGTACATACTTTAGGCTTTGAACGTGTGAGCTGTAAGCAATGTACAGACTTGAAGAACGTGAGACGATGGCAAGACACTGCACAATCGGATGTATAGACTTTACATAACATAGTCCGATGTATAGACTTGGAAAGCTGAGGCCAGTGTACAGACTTGCCACCGACCAGTGTATGGACTAACTCAGCCTGAGGCATAGTATGGACATCAACTCTGCACATCGAATGTATAGACTTCAAGTGTGAAGACCATTGTATAGACTTTGGATGTGAAGACCAATGTGCAGACTTTGGATTTCACTGTGGATGTATAGACTCTGAGGAAATGAAACGAGTCAGTGTACAGTCTTCAAATTCCACTATGGATGTACATACTTTAGGGACATGAAGCGAGTCAGTGTACAGACTTCAAATGTGAAGACAACCGCTGTATAGACTTTGAAGACAGAAGCCAGTGTATAGACTTTCCTCCGACTAGTGTATAGACTTCAACAGTGAACGGCTGTATAGACTTGATGAACAATGCAGGACAAACCGATGTACAGACTTTATGTGAAAGCCCAATGTACAGACTTTGAAGAACAGCGGCCAATGTATAGACTTGATGCTCAAGGAGTGGCTGTACAGACTTAGAGTGTAGCTGAAGCCTTGAACGTAGGAATAGGCTGGACTGTATAGACTTCAGGCTTCAGAAACGAATGTACAGACTTCACTTAAGAAACGTAGGGAAAGACCCCAATGTATAGACTTTGCCTTGAACGAAGGTCAGTGATGAATGTATAGACTTTCACGATGTGTAGACTTGGATACGTGAAAGCTACAGTGAAGGAATGTACACACTTGACCGAATCAAAGGCAAATCGAGTGTACAGACTTCATGCCATGAGACGCTGAAAGAGACAGTCCAATGTACAGACTTATGAAGACTGATGCTTGAACAGTAATGCATAGACTTGCATGAGACGCTCGAATGTATAGACTTAGGAGCATATGACACGGCTGTACAGACTTAGAATATGAAGACTGATGTACAGACTTCATTAACAATGCATGAATGAGACGTTGTATACACTTAGCCTAATACAATGTATGCGACTGACGCTGTACACACTTAGCCTAAGACATGCATGAGACTGACTCTGAACACACTTAGCCTAAGACAATGTGTGGACTTTATCTATCATGGACGATGTATAGACTCAATCAATTGGAAGAGATTCCAGTGTATAGACTTGAGTTCTTAAGCATGACTGCTGAAGGAGTCGACCCATCAGAGGATGTGTCAACCCATGACATATGAGAAATGTAAACAGCAGTGAATGGAATGCAAAGAACACACAGAGGCTGTATAGACTTGGAATCCAATGCACACGGCTGACAGACTTGAAGTGAACTGAATGAACATGATGTACAGACTTCAAGGCTTGAATGCAAATGATGCACACTTCCAATGTAGAGACTAGCACTTACTGCTATTCAGACTATGCAGATACATGCAGAGACATTCAGACTATGCAGATACATGCAGAGACATGATATCTGACAAAATGCAATTCAGATATATAAAGAACAAATGCCATTAATGCTAAACATCATCATTCATGTTGCTATTGACGCGGGACGGGGACCGACACGGACTAAGACTCACAAAAGACTCTAACTCAGGCCAGCAGTAGCACGCTCAAGGGTCGCCAAGTGGCTGACCACCGTGATATCCCACAGAATGAGGGACGTCTCTCAACAGAAACTCCGACCTCGGCCGTCCCAAGGAGGGAAGCGCACGTGTCTAGGCGTATAGTCGACCTCCAAAGACAAGGGGAGTCGAGTCCTAGCTCGGTGCTCGACTAGTGCTAGGGATGGATGCTCTCACTCACGATCCGCGGTGATGGCAAAAAAGTGGCTAGACGCCTACCTTCTCTCACGCGGCATAATCAATCACATACTAAAAGAGCAAGCAAAAGGAGGAGAGTCGGAGCGCGTACCTCCACGCCTAGGCGTGGGGAAGGAACCCCGGCCGTGAACCAACAACCCCGATACACCAGAGATCAATAAAATACAACCCAATAGTGGCCCACTCCTCGCAGGGAGGTAAAAGGCTACAACCAATACGTTCGGGACTGCCGGACACGGGTTGACGGGCCGCACTCGGTGACGGGTTGGCCGCGAGGAGGTTCGGGTGCAACGCTGCCGAAACCGGTGTCGCGCGCGCCTGAGCGGAGGGGGTCTCACGGGCTGATACGACGCCCGTTTGAAGCACCGTCAGAGAGGACGCGTCGCTGACTGATGGAGGAACGCTCCGGCCAAAGGGGGCGCGCTGGATCCGCCGGTGGTGACCGTGGGCGCTGCTGAAAGTCAGATCAGGTTCTGTGGACACAGAACTGCGCACGCCGTCGGTAAAATCTGGAAATCGGCCTTCTGGTGCCCGAACAAGTCCGGGCCGGTTGGTGGTGACAGCTGATTGGCAGAGGTCGCCCTCGGCCAAATGGCGCTGGCAGACGACGCCGGTGCGAGCCGCAGGAGTCGTTGAAAGTCAGGACTGGTTCGCTGGGCGGACTGGGCAGACACGCTGGCGCAACCCCACGAGATCGACCGCCACGGACGGTGACGATGTCGAAACGCAACGCCGTCGGCGGCGTTGGAAAGTTAACTCGGAGATCCACGAACCCTGAAGAAACCAGCGCAAAAGACACAGCGTGGAGGCCTGGGGAAAATTCGCAATCAGGGCCTCCCCGCTGGGCGAGCAGAGAAAGTGGTGCTGGCGCAGGTCGGCGGAGAAAATCGGTACGGGCAGTGCCGATCCCCGATTGATGCAAAACCGGCGCCGACGCGAAGCTGATCCGCAGACGTATCTCCAGAAAATAGATCGTGGCAAAACTCGTCCAAGAAGGGGGCGCGAGCTCTGCTACAAGTCGGGGCAGAAATCTGGAATCACGCACACGAACCGTTGAGGAAGAAGATGAGGATAAGAGGGAACCCCGGAGTCCACCGAGGGCTGAGGCGTCACACCCCGCCGTTCTCCCGTCGCAGGAGAAGAAAGAGAGAGAGAGAGAAGGGCGCAAAAAGCTTTGCACAATACTCACTTGTATTCAAAATCATGTGTAAACTGTAATCGGTACAAGGTGAGAACTACTTATAGGGGATGGGGAAACCCTAATCTAGCTAGAAGGGGAGGGGTGCGCCCAGCTCCAAGGAGAGAAAGGCGGCCCATAATTCAGCAAGCTTAGAAAATAAGAAAGAAATCTAAGTGGGAGAAGGAAGGGATGGAGTTGGGGAAAGGAGGAGAGGGGAAAAGGGGAAGGGAGAGGGGGGCGCCCAAAAAGGAAGGCGGCTGCTACCTCCTCCACTTGGAGGAGGTGGGATGCGCCCAAAACCCTAACCCTAGGGGTGGGTGCGCAAGTCCCCACATGGGCCAAGGAGGAGTGGAGCACAAGATGGCCCACTAACCCTTTGCCCTCTAAATAAGCCTACAAAGCATAAAAAAAATGTCCAATTGGCCTACAAGGGCCCACAACTAGAAAGCAATGTCCACGCAGGGACTAATCCAAGGCCCAACATGGCCTAAACATGATGAAAAGATAACTAGAAGGTGCCGCCGTCGCCGAGCCACAAGGAGGTAGCGGTGTGCCGGGTGCTCCGTCGAGGATAGCGCCGTGTGTCCTCACCAATTCTCCCCGGGTGGGAAGAACTCGACCCCGTCGAGTAAGGGTCACGGTCGCTGAGGTACCGCTCCAGCAGGTCCGGATCGATCCGCTCCAGCTCTCCACGTGTAATCCAGGTGTTGTCCGACTCGGGGCGCCCTCTCCAACGCACTAAGAAGCGTTGGTAGGCTCCGCTCCTGGTAGTAGTCACCTGCTCATCCAGTATGCAATCTATATGCTCGCGTTTTTGTAATGGGGCTGGAGGAGGTGGACTCTCAGTAGGTGTATCACTCACAACAGGAGGGTCAGGCCCAAATAACTCACTGGGTATCACCGCGGGATCCCGATAAGCTACCAGATCAGAGACATTGAACGTCGAACTGATCCCGTAGTCGTCTGGTAGCTCGATCTCATACGCGTTCGACCCAATACGCCTCAACACTCTGAATGGTCCTGCACCGCGGTCTTGGAGTTTCTTTACGGCTCCCGAAGGAAACCGTTCCGGTCTAACCCGGACCATGACGTACTCTCCCTCGCGGAACTCACGTGTGCGTCTGTGCGCGTCAGCTAACTCCTTGTAACGTGCGTTGCTGGCCTCTATATGACGACGGACATGGTCATGCAACTGTCTAATATGCTCCGCAAAAGACTCAGCTGACTCAGAGACTCGGGACTGAATGGGGGAGGGAATCAAATCAATCGGCTTTCTAGGTCTTCGACCAGTGACAATCTCAAATGGACTCAACCCTGTAGACCTATTGACCGAATCATTATATGCAAACTCTGCTAATGGTAAGACAAGGTCCCAATCTCCAACTCTATCACGCACTAGACACCTCAGAAGATCCCCTAGACTTCTATTGACTACCTCTGTCTGACCGTCAGTCTGGGGGTGGTATGCGGTGGAGAACTTCAACTGGGTGCCCATCATCCGCCAAAGGGTTTTCCAAAAATAGCTCGTAAAACGCACATCCCTATCAGAAACAATGGTACGTGGCAACCCAAACCTGGACACACAGTGGGTGAAGAACAACCTGGCAACTCTAGAGGCATCCGATGTCTTGGAACAAGGAATAAACAAGGCCATCTTGGAGAAGCGGTCAACCACAACAAAAATAGAATCATGCCGCCGTGCAGTACGGGGCAAACCAAGCACAAAGTCCATGCTGATATCCTGCCAAGGACTATCAGGGACAGGCAGAGGGGTATAAAGGCCAGTGTTCTGTTTCCTCTGCTTCGCTAGGGCACAAATACGACACTGGGCAACTATGCGGGCCACATCCCTCTTCAAACTGGGCCAGCAGAAACGGTGCTCAACAGCCTCTATGGTCTTGTTTCGGCCGAAGTGGCCGGCAAGACCTCCTGCATGAAGCTCCCACGTAAGAAAATCACGAACTGAAGTCCGTGGGATGCACAACCTATCACCTCGAAATAAGTGACCATCCTGAAGGACATACTCGCTAAACTCACGGGACGGTCCTGATTGAAGGGCAGAATAGATGGGACCGAAGTCCGGGCAATCAATGTAGGCCTCCTTCAACTTCTCTAAACCAACCACCTGAACATTCATGGTGGATATCAACATCACCCGCCGGCTAAGAGCATCGGCCACCTTGTTCTCAGCACCTGCCTTGTGCTTGAGAACGAATGTAAACTCCTGCAAATATTCCACCCATCTACTATGCCTGGCATTCAACTTCTTTTGGGTGTGGAGAAATCTCAAAGCCTCGTGGTCAGAAAAGAGCACGAACTCCTGGTGGAGGAGATAGTGCCTCCAATAGCGCAAAGCCTGGACAACTGCGTAGAATTCCTTGTCATAAGTAGAGTAACGCAGTTTGGCATCATTGAGTTTCTCACTGAAAAAGGCTATAGGGTGGGACTCCTGGCTAAGCACACCTCCTATGCCTACACCTGAGGCATCACATGTAACCTCAAACACCTTAGAAAAGTCAGGAAGTGTAAGAACGGGTGCCTGGGTCATGCGATCCTTGATAGTCTGGAAGGCTGTGGCAGCAGCCTTCGTCCAAGTAAACTCGCCCTTACGGATGCAATCCGTGATCGGGGCGGTGATAGAACTGAACCCCCTAATGAAACGGCGATAGAATGTCGCCAGACCATGAAAGCTCCTAACATCGTGGAGTGAGCGGGGCTCGGGCCACTCCACTATGGCACGGATCTTCTCCGGATCAGCGGAGACTCCGTCACGGGACATAATGAACCCTAAGAAAGAAACCTGGTCAGTCATGAAGCTACACTTCTTAGGGTTGGCAAACAAGCTCTCCCGTCTCAGAACAACACACACCTGCCTAAGGTGGTCTAGGTGTAACTCCCTAGTGCGGCTATAAATCAAGATGTCGTCGAAGTAGACGACCAAGAACACTCCAATCATAGGACGCAACACCTGTGTCATCAACCGCGTGAAGGTGCTAGGGGCGTTAGTCAGCCCGAAGGGCATGACCAACCACTCGTAAAGACCATCCTTGGTCTTAAATGCAGTCTTCCACTCATCACCTGGTCTGATCCTTACCTGGTGATAGCCACTCCTAAGATCGATCTTCGAGAAAATCGTGGCTCCCGACATCATATCAAGCAAGTCATCCAGCCGGGGAATGGGAAACCTATACTTAACCGTGATTTTATTGATCGCACGGCTATCGATGCACATACGCCATGTGCCATCCTTCTTCGGCGCTAGCAGGGCGGGAACAGCACAGGGACTCTTGCTATCCCGAAGGGAACCCCTACTCATCAACTCATCAACCTGCCTCTGTAGCTCAGCGTGGTCCGCGGGACTCATCCTATAATGTGGAAGATTGGGCAAGGACGAGCCTGGGACAAGATCAATCTCATGCTGAATGTCACGCAATGGTGGAAGGCCTTCGGGAAGGTCCTCCGGGAAAATATCAGCAAACTCTCGCAACATCTCAGCTAACTGAGGGTCTGTCACTCCTTCGAGACTGGGGACCACCTCACCCGTCTCCCTGACAACCACAGCTAAAAGAGGGACACCACTAGCAACCTCTCTCTCCATCTCTCGGGGACTGATGATCATCAACCTCCTAGTCGGAGGGGCCTCTATGGTGAGGGTGGGAGAGGGGGTGGAAACTGACACCGGAGGTGGTGGTGGTGGTGGGCTGACCTTCCCCTGGGGAGGGGTGGTCGTGGCACTAGGGCCGGCTGGTCCCCTAACAGTAGGGTCCCTAGGTGGGGCTGGGTGGAGGGTGATCCTGTGGCCGTTGTGATCAAATGTGCAAGTGTTTGCACGACCCTGTAGGGTGGCATCCATGTCAAACAACCACGGCCTCCCTAAAATAATGCTACCTACCTCCATAGGTAGAACATCGCACCAAATTTCATCCTGATAGGTCTGGAACTGAAGGGGCACCAGGCAACGGAGTCTAACAGGAATGGAGGTAGAATCGACCCACGAAACCCTATAGGGGGCAGGGTGGTCAACTGGGGTCAACCCAAGGCGGGTAACAGTGCCAGTAGATATGGCGTTGATGCAACTCCCGCTATCAATGACAACCTTGCAAGCTTTACCCCCAAGCCTGCAAAAGGTGTGAAAAATGGTGGTGCGACGCCAGTCGTCACTCACCTGGGGCTGGGCTAGGATGCACCTAACTACCCCTAACTGTGGGTCACCCTGAAAGTGGCTACCCTGGGCACCATCCTGCTCTCCTTCGAGCAGATCATCGAAGAACTCCTCAACCAAGTCCTGGTCTACCTCATAACTAACAGGAATAGGCTCAGTGGGGGACTCAGTGGAAGTGGGGTCTGCCATGACAAGGGCCTTCCTCTCTCGAGTGGGGCATCTATCAGCAAAGTGGCCAAATCCGCCACACCGGTAACAATTATTACGTGCGCCCGCACTGGATGAGGCTCCAGCGGTCATAGGACTCTTGCCCTTGTCATCATGACGGGGCGCGGGGAGTAAAGGCTGAGAACGCGCAGGGTGTGCGGGAGGTGGAAGTGTAGGGCGTGTGGGGGGGTAGGGTGGCTGCTGGCGAGGTGGAGGAAACGGGTCCCTAGGAAGGGGTGGACGAGGCCTGGGACCAGTGGGGTCCTGGCGAAGAGGCTCCGCGGGCCGAGCCGCCGGATATCGACCATACTGGGTGGAAGTGGAGCGAGGGTCAAGACCCCGCTGACTAGGCATCCCCTGACGAAAGGTGGGGCCAAACTCCAACTCAAATTGCTCTAACTCTAGGGCAACCTGGTAAGCCAGCTCTAAAGTGTCTACCTGGCGACGGTAGAGCTCATACTGATACTCGGGCCTCAAACCACGGCGAAAACGCGAAACAGGCATGCCCTTCTCCTCATCAACTCCACATCGCAAATAATACTCGTCAAACTCGGCGATGTACTCGGTCACGGACCGATCGCCCTGACTAAGGGTCTGCCATCGGTCGATGAGCCTCTGGCGGTAAGAAGGAGGGACGTACTTCTCGCGGAGCTTACGCCGCATGTCAATCCAGGTTTCTATGGGTGGATCCTGCCTCTGCAACATCAGGCTCTCGACATTCCTCCAGTAGGTCTGGGCTCTCCCCACGAGCTTCATCTTGGCAAATCGGACTTGCCGAAGCTCAGACATCTCAACCCATTCGAAATACCTATCCATGCTATTCTCCCAGTCTATGTAGACTTTTGGGTCAAGGGACCCCTCGAAAGTGGGTGGATCGGCACGGACGGTCCTAAGGATCCTATCATCCTCATCCTGATGTGGTCGACGACCACGGTACTGGCGCCCATTCCCCTCAAAATCATTCTCGGACCCATAGTCATCAAAGTCGGGGGCTCGGGGACGTCGCTCCTGAGCCCGAGGGGCTTGAGCGGCAGCAACTAGAGGGGCACGATCGGCTCTAGGAGGGTCCTGGTGGGGCACTTCATCAACTCTCCCAAACCGTCCAACAAGGCCCTGGATGGTTAAGTCAGACACTCTGGCACGATCCTCAATGATCTTCAGACGGCCATCTAGATGCTCAGTCAACTCCTTGATGGACTGGTCGGACCTGTCCATACGGGTCATAAGTTGGGTAATCAGTTCCTCTAGAGATGGGCGTCCCTGAGGTGGGTGTTGGTCACCCATGGCGTCCGGGCGATGGTAATCCGCACCACCCCGAGTGGGCATGCAAAGGAGACTAAGGGAAGGGTAGGCTGACACCCTAAGACCTAGAGGGACACGAATGCAATGAGATGCAAGACTCAAACAAGACACGTCCAAAACCTAGACACGACCCTAAGACCCAACCTGTAAGGACAAGTTGGTAACCTGGCTCTGATACCAAATTTGACGCGGGACGGGGACCGACACGGACTAAGACTCACAAAAGACTCTAACTCAGGCCAGCAGTAGCACGCTCAAGGGTCGCCAAGTGGCTGACCACCGTGATATCCCACAGAATGAGGGACGTCTCTCAACAGAAACTCCGACCTCGGCCGTCCCAAGGAGGGAAGCGCACGTGTCTAGGCGTATAGTCGACCTCCAAAGACAAGGGGAGTCGAGTCCTAGCTCGGTGCTCGACTAGTGCTAGGGATGGATGCTCTCACTCACGATCCGCGGTGATGGCAAAAAGTGGCTAGACGCCTACCTTCTCTCACGCGGCATAATCAATCACATACTAAAAGAGCAAGCAAAAGGAGGAGAGTCGGAGCGCGTACCTCCACGCCTAGGCGTGGGGAAGGAACCCCGGCCGTGAACCAACAACCCCGATACACCAGAGATCAATAAAATACAACCCAATAGTGGCCCACTCCTCGCAGGGAGGTAAAAGGCTACAACCAATACGTTCGGGACTGCCGGACACGGGTTGACGGGCCGCACTCGGTGACGGGTTGGCCGCGAGGAGGTTCGGGTGCAACGCTGCCGAAACCGGTGTCGCGCGCGCCTGAGCGGAGGGGGTCTCACGGGCTGATACGACGCCCGTTTGAAGCACCGTCAGAGAGGACGCGTCGCTGACTGATGGAGGAACGCTCCGGCCAAAGGGGGCGCGCTGGATCCGCCGGTGGTGACCGTGGGCGCTGCTGAAAGTCAGATCAGGTTCTGTGGACACAGAACTGCGCACGCCGTCGGTAAAATCTGGAAATCGGCCTTCTGGTGCCCGAACAAGTCCGGGCCGGTTGGTGGTGACAGCTGATTGGCAGAGGTCGCCCTCGGCCAAATGGCGCTGGCAGACGACGCCGGTGCGAGCCGCAGGAGTCGTTGAAAGTCAGGACTGGTTCGCTGGGCGGACTGGGCAGACACGCTGGCGCAACCCCACGAGATCGACCGCCACGGACGGTGACGATGTCGAAACGCAACGCCGTCGGCGGCGTTGGAAAGTTAACTCGGAGATCCACGAACCCTGAAGAAACCAGCGCAAAAGACACAGCGTGGAGGCCTGGGGAAAATTCGCAATCAGGGCCTCCCCGCTGGGCGAGCAGAGAAAGTGGTGCTGGCGCAGGTCGGCGGAGAAAATCGGTACGGGCAGTGCCGATCCCCGATTGATGCAAAACCGGCGCCGACGCGAAGCTGATCCGCAGACGTATCTCCAGAAAATAGATCGTGGCAAAACTCGTCCAAGAAGGGGGCGCGAGCTCTGCTACAAGTCGGGGCAGAAATCTGGAATCACGCACACGAACCGTTGAGGAAGAAGATGAGGATAAGAGGGAACCCCGGAGTCCACCGAGGGCTGAGGCGTCACACCCCGCCGTTCTCCCGTCGCAGGAGAAGAAAGAGAGAGAGAGAGAAGGGCGCAAAAAGCTTTGCACAATACTCACTTGTATTCAAAATCATGTGTAAACTGTAATCGGTACAAGGTGAGAACTACTTATAGGGGATGGGGAAACCCTAATCTAGCTAGAAGGGGAGGGGTGCGCCCAGCTCCAAGGAGAGAAAGGCGGCCCATAATTCAGCAAGCTTAGAAAATAAGAAAGAAATCTAAGTGGGAGAAGGAAGGGATGGAGTTGGGGAAAGGAGGAGAGGGGAAAAGGGGAAGGGAGAGGGGGGCGCCCAAAAAGGAAGGCGGCTGCTACCTCCTCCACTTGGAGGAGGTGGGATGCGCCCAAAACCCTAACCCTAGGGGTGGGTGCGCAAGTCCCCACATGGGCCAAGGAGGAGTGGAGCACAAGATGGCCCACTAACCCTTTGCCCTCTAAATAAGCCTACAAAGCATAAAAAAAATGTCCAATTGGCCTACAAGGGCCCACAACTAGAAAGCAATGTCCACGCAGGGACTAATCCAAGGCCCAACATGGCCTAAACATGATGAAAAGATAACTAGAAGGTGCCGCCGTCGCCGAGCCACAAGGAGGTAGCGGTGTGCCGGGTGCTCCGTCGAGGATAGCGCCGTGTGTCCTCACCAGCTATCATATGCAGAATGCTCAAGGATAAGAATGCACAGAAATGCACTTTGTTTATTGCAATCATCAAAACAAAATATCATCAAAATACAATATCAAATGCACTCAAATGCACTCACTGTCTTTCTATCATCAAAACCAAATAGCATTGCTATCATCAAAGCAACATAGCACATGCTTGTGCCTAAGGGGCACAACATTCTCCCCTTTTTGATGATGGCAATAAACTGTGACAGTGAGTCACACACAAAATTTTCTCCCCCTTTGACATAATCGAAAAGGGAAGAATAATAAAAAAACATGTGTGCAACATGGCAGTATGTAATAAACTCCCCCTGAAGGTATGACTCCCCCTGAATTATTTCTCCCCCTAAATAAATGCTCCCCCTTGAGAAGGAATATGAACAGATAAACAAAGGTAGAGAAGGTAGGAGGGTCACTTGACAACAGCTGAATCATAGGTTCAGAAAGGAAGCATGATTATAAATAACTGTTAAAGTATAAGAATCAGCATCATATAATTTTGACAAAAATTCAGGTTTAACAGTGATAAATCTAGAGTAAAACATCTGACCCCTGAAAAAGAGTTTATAGATTCCATTTATAGCAATGAATCTAGGGCACATGGTATTAATAGATAAGTCAGAAATAATACCCTTTTGTGATTAAACATGGAAGATCAAGAATGGCAGTTTGAATATGTATTGAAAATAATTTTCACTCATTGACTTTTAATTTTTCGAAGGGTTACAGCAGTTTGATTTTCACTTTTGAATTTTTCAGAGCCTGAACTAAGTAAATAGATCAGTGGCATTTATGCTGTTGACATTAGGTGTACACCTTGATCAGAGGTAAGTACCCCCAGTTACTAGGCATAAACTACTAGACCTATTTCAGATCAGAACCCACAAAGGATAGTCTTCACTTTTGACATTAAGGGTACACCTTGATTAGAGGCCAGTACCCTCAGTTACTTGGTGAGGACTCACTCTATAGATTTGACCCTATGAACAGAGATATTCTGAATCACCTCATGACATGTGAATTCTCCTGCTTCTTTGGAGGAGTTCACAGTTTCTCAGTGCAATCAGCCATTGCTCTGTCACTGTGTTCAGTTCTTAACATTAATGATCTTATTTACTGCTGCCCTTAATTCTTTTAGAGTGATTATTTTAAAAAATTAGTACACACTCTTATTAGCATGTTCTAGACATATCTAGTTCAACACATTTAGGCATTACAAAAACTTTTTCTATTTTAGCCATGAGACAAAGATTAAGAGCTATAAAAGTTTTCTTTTATCTCAAATTCTGAAGTGCAGACACTTAACTCTCCAATTTATAATGGTTAAACCTTTAGTTCCTTTCAATTTGTAAGTGTGAATCTTATAAGTGAACAATTGCAATAATCACCATTCAATGTACTAAACCAGATGCAAAGCTGTTGTTTAATGATGGGGAAAAGATAGCAATTGGCAATATGGTTCAATGAACAACTGATGTCAAAGAATATGAATCATTTGAATGAGAACACTGAGAAGTGAATAGGATTCAATGAATTGAATAGAACTCTCAGCTCCCCTTGACATCATGATGCAAGAGATATGCTATGCAACATACTATCCTACATGCAGACTATGCACCAAGGATACATGAGACAAGTATGTAATCAATTCAGGTTTATGCATCCAAGTTATAAGCATTTTCATCTTTTTTCAGATTTTTCAACATATGATGCAGTGCACTGTTCTACATGAAGACAGGACCCATGGTACTCGGCGGAGAACCTGGTCTCAAAGACCATCTCACACATGGTAGAAACCTCCAGGCAGATTTCCTTGCCTTTTAGTAACATACCATTTGATATACCAGGGTTAAGCAAATGATAATGCAGTGCAAAGCAGCCCTATTATGCATTGAAAAACATGCAGTCTACGACAATAGGCAAATGACAGTCATGCAAATCAGTCCTTTATGTATTGATCAATTTCATTGACAGTCATGCAAATGATATATGCAAGTACTATACACATGCATTGACTGTATGCACTAACTGACCTATACAAGCTCAGTCCAAGTATGTAATCAAACATTCAATGCATTGACACAAGACACATGCATTGACTCTAAAAATGATTGTGCAGAGCATCTAACAGTCCATTTATTCAGTGCAATAATCAGTGAGAGAAGAGCATCAGATATATGCAAAGTAAAACTCAGTAGCTGAGTCTAGAATGCAGACTGATCAGCTAGACATGAAGAGAATATCAGACATCAAACGAACAGTTCAACAATTTCAGATATCAAACTGACAAATAAGCATTTTCAGATGATGAAATTTAAAGACAAGTTCAGAACTAACCTGAAATGTAGAATCCTGGGGCTTCCTTTTTAAGTGCCTTGGCTAAATTACCCCTTTTATTTCTCTCACCAAGGCACACCTGCAACATATCAATCAATATGATCTTGCAGGGACCCAAGCAGTCTTGGGTCCTGCACTACCCCTATCAGGTGTTCTAAACATTCTTTTTGTAACATTATCATCAAATTTCATAAAAGAACAATCAGACATAGAATGTCCAAAATTTCCACAATAATGACATGAAACAATAGATTGTCTGGTCCTATGATGCTTATCAAAAGAAGCATGAGACCTATGAGATTGAGCATGAGTTGTTCTGTTGTTTACATGGACATTCTGTTTCTTATTCTTCTTCATCCAGCATTCAGCAAATTTGTGACCGGATTTACCACAATTAAAGCATGAAAAGTTCACAGGTCGTTTTGCAGAGAATTTAAAAACTTTGTTATTAACATGACTTACTTGGGCATGCCAACAGTCCTCGACTGTATGGCCATGCCTCCCACATTCGAAGCATTTAAGATGCTTGCTTCTAGATTCATTTTTACCCCAATGATTTCCTGACCAGCACTCAATAGCCTTGTGCCCAGGCTTATTGCAAGTGAAACAAATGATATGCTGATTAAATTTGAGTTTGTTTCTTTTGTGCTCATGATGATTTGGGGTGTATCTGGCATGCATTCTGTCATCAAATTTCAAAGCATAGCACTCATTCATTAAATGACCATACCTACCACAATAATAGCATGAAGCATTAGATTTCCTGAAGGCATGGTTTCTTCTAGATAGATTCCTAGAATGCATTGTTTTATTTGCATGCTCATCCTCTTTTAATATTCTGCAATCATCCATGATATGTCCATGCTTACCACAGTAATAGCAAGAAGCATCAGATTTCCTAGGGGCATGGTTTCTATCAGATGAATTCACAGATGCATGTGAATGAGTACAAGAAGCATGAGCATTTTACATTGACCCATCAGATTCAGCAGAGCTAACAAATTTCAGAGTATAACCAGAATTATTCTTTGCCCTTTTTGTTTGACTCTTTCTTGTCAATTTCTGATTATCCTCAACAGGTTTTGTTTGCTTTTCAATTTTTTGAGCTTTAAACTGAAAGATAGATTTTGAAGGTGACTTCTGATTTTCATTTTGTTTTGGGGATTGTCTTGAAGTACCAGCTACATCAGTGCTTTGGACAAAAGTGGTATATAGCTGGTTTTTAGTGATTTTCTTAACATCATAATAGTAATTTGTTCCCCCTTCAGAGTTATCATCCTTCCTCTTCCCAACAATTTTTATTTTTCCTTTAATCTTGGCAGACTCAATAGCTGAATTTTCCAGATTATGAATTTTATCTTCCAAGCTAGCAATGTGAAGTTCATAACTGGCTATTTCCTGTTCACTGCAATTAACACATTCGCTTAGAACTTGGTTTGCAGTTTTATACTTCTCAATTTCTTGTTCTAGACTGTTCAAAATTTCTGAATTTTCATCATAGACAGCTTTTCCTTTTTCTGTAGTGAGAAGTCTTTCAGACAAGCCAGTGTTCAACCACTTCAGTTTTTCAACTTCAGCTTTTAATTCAGTGTTTTCTTCCTCAAGATTTTTATCCTGAATTTCATTATTAGCACATCTCTCTCTTCCAGACATGTGCTCCAATTTTTCAATCAGTTCAACTTCTCTTTCTTCTGCTTTAATTTTCTCAGCGAGCAGGTTTTTGTGATCATCTTTAAGTGAGGCAATTTGTTTATTTAGCCATTCATTCTCACTAAAGAGATCTTCATTACGTTCTCTTAAAGCTGAGCATATTTTACAATTTGATTTAGCAGAAGAGGACTGTGAAACCTCCTCATTGATTTCATTCATTCTGACCATAAGAGTTTTATTTTTCTTTTGGAGATCTTCATTCTCCAATTTCAGTTTGTCCAATTCAGAATTAACTTCAGTCAGTTCTTGCATGCCTTTTAGATGCTCATTTTTCTTATCATTCAGTTGATTCTCAATTTCAGACATTTTGTCTAAGCATGTTTGTTTTTCAATTTCTAGAGATTTGAATGATTCCTTTTGCAATTTACTATCATGATCAAACTCATTTATCATGTCTTCTAAAATAGCACATGCCTTACAAGAATTTTCATCACTTTTCAGAATATCTCTTAGTTTTGCATTTTCACATTTCAGTTCTCTTATTTCGTACAACATTTCCTTTTTCAATTTTTTCTTTTCAGATTTCAATTGTTCACATTTATTATTGAGTTCCTCATTTATATTCCATAAGTCATCAATTGAAAGTTCTTCAGGTTCAGAGCTTACCTCGGATGAAGTTTCATCATTAGCATTTCTTCTATCAGCCATCAAGCATTTGCTGTGATTCCTGATTAGCTTCAGTTTATCCAAAATGTCTTTGGCAGACCTGCAAGAAGAAATGCATTCAATTAGAGATCTGTCAATTGATTCTTTTAATAAAACTACAGCTCTATTATTGACAGAGTCTTTCAGCTTATCCTTCTTGGTCCATTTAGATTTATCCTTCGACAGTTTGTATGGACCATGAGTTATTACCTTCCACAAATCAGGATCGGTTGTGTTTACATACCGATGCAACTTTTCCAGCCATGGGCCAAGGTCATCACCTCTGTATATCGGAGGATGAGCCATCAGAACAGATGACAAGCAGATTCAGGGCACGAAGCAATCGACAACAAAGCACCACAACCAGATAAGCAAGGCAAGGAACTAACTCAGTGAAACTGAATACAGAACACAAGAGGCACACTTATGAAATACACCAAACAGAAATGCACTAAGACAGTAAATCAAAACGATTCCAAAAGACCCACTCTGAAATGCACTAAACAGTTAGCAGGATCCTTTGCAGATTGTTAGATCTGTTAAGTCAGAGACCGCTCTGATACCAAGTGTTGGGTTCGGTGCAAGTATTCAGAGGGGGGGTGAATGAATATGGCCTATAAAAATTTCGCCAAATTAAAATCTAAAGCAATCAGAGATGCGGAATTTAAAACTATTGCAGATATATAGAGCGAACCTAAGCAAGTCTAAACATTAGACTGAATCAAATCAAAGGAGCTTGTGCCTTAAAGCATTCAGACAGAAAACCCAATTGAGGCGCTCCTAACATTCACTAGCGAAATCAGATAAAAGAGATCAAACCACAGTCAACCATATAGTGTGTGCAGCAAATAGATGAACACTTATAGAACATCAAACCAAAGCGCCCCTAAGCATTCATCTAGCGCCAACCACACAAGAATTCAAACCACTACACAATGGGTTTTTAGGTGGTTCGATCCAGCAGACCTACATCCACCCCACACTCAAACCGAGTGTGGATTCCGCTGACTCACAGCTTGAACAGCTAGGCATCACAGCTTGCCATATATTCGCTGGGCAACATAGCTTGCCGTCCGAGGAATCCTCCTCGCCCCGCTGAGCAACACAGTTTGCTGTCCAGTGGAATCCTCCACTGCAAACCGCTGGGCAATACAGCTTAGCCATCCAGAGGCAGCACCTCTGCAATCCGCTGACTAACAGCTTGAACAAAGATGTAAAATAGAAAACAGAAAATAGAACAAGACAGCAATCGGAAAGCTATAAGCAATGAAGCACAATGTGGCTCTTAAAGAGCTGGATGGCCTGGATTTGATCCACGGTCCATCAAGAACAGATCTCCCTCGATCTCACTCTCTTTCTTCACTCTCTCTCTTTCTCTTTCTTCTCTGCTGCACTTCTCTTCTTCTCTCGATCTCTGTTCTTCTTTTCTCTCTTTCTCTTTTTCTTTTCTTCTGCTCTCTGCTTTTTCTTCTCTTCTTCTGCTCCCAGGCTTCGATCACGATCACTCAATTTCTTTTCTTCTATAGAGGATGAAGACACATATATATAGCAGCACCAGCAGCAGCTAGGGCGCGTGTGGCTTCCACAGCTCCCGCCCAAACATTTGGCCACGTGTCAGCATCCTGGTATCTCGTCCATCCTTGGATCACGAGCCAGGCACCTCGGATCGCGTGCCCTTCATTAGCCTCTTCAGTCCCTGTCAGACAGATAAGAGTATCGGATTAAGCTATCAGTTTAAGTCTAAACCCTGTACAGTCTCTGAAGAATGCAGAGCATTGTATAGACTTAGTGAACGTAAAGGCTAAAGCAATGTACAGACTTTATGATACTTAGATGAAAAACAGGCGATGTTTAGACTTCATAATACTCAGATGAAGGCAGGCGCTGTATAGACTTCATGATGATCAGATGAAGGCAAGCGATGTATAGACTTCATGAAACACAGCTGAACACACGCGGTGTATAGACTTCATGAAAATCAGATGAACACATGCAGTGTATAGACTTGATGTGTTCACTGGTGGATGTACACACTTGCCCACTGTACAGACTTTGATGCTTATATGCAATGAAGAGACTTCGCTGAATTAGAATGCAGTGTACAGACTTTGAACTATAGGGACTTGTGAACAACCAATGTGTAGACTCTTCACTCGACAGGCTAACAATGCATGTACTTGCTCAGTGTATGGACTTGATTAAAAGATCATGCAATGTATATACTTCATGTTATGAAGCAAAGAATACACTTAGCTGAAGACTGCCAGTCGACGTATAGACTTGGCATCAAACCCAGTGTATAGACTTTATGCATGAAGCAGCACAAGGAATAAGTGTGAGAACCAATGTATAGACATTATGAATCAGATCTGAAGCAGTGTATGGAGTTGCTAGAGTGTAAAGCAATGTTCAGACTTCAGATGAGAAGGGACTCGCTGTACATACTTGTTGAGGCTCAAGCAGTGTACAGACTTCGAAGTTCCACTGTGGATGTACAGACTTGAATGAGTGAAGCCGATGTACATACTTTAGGCTTTGAACGTGTGAGCTGTAAGCAATGTACAGACTTGAAGAACGTGAGACGATGGCAAGACACTGCACAATCGGATGTATAGACTTTACATAACATAGTCCGATGTATAGACTTGGAAAGCTGAGGCCAGTGTACAGACTTGCCACCGACCAGTGTATGGACTAACTCAGCCTGAGGCATAGTATGGACATCAACTCTGCACATCGAATGTATAGACTTCAAGTGTGAAGACCATTGTATAGACTTTGGATGTGAAGACCAATGTGCAGACTTTGGATTTCACTGTGGATGTATAGACTATGAGGAAATGAAACGAGTCAGTGTACAGACTTCAAATTCCACTGTGGATGTACATACTTTAGGGACATGTAGCGAGTCGGTGTACAGACTTCAAATGTGAAGACAACCGCTGTTTAGACTTTGAAGACAGAAGCCAGTGTACAGACTTTCCACCGACTAGTGTATAGACTTCAACAGTGAACGGCTGTACATACTTGATGAACAATGCAGGACAAACGGATGTACAAACTTTATGTGAAAGCCCAATGTACAGACTTTGAAGAACAGCGGCCAATGTATAGACTTGATGCTCAAGGAGTGGCTGTACAGACTTAGAGTGCAGCTGAAGCCTTGAACGTAGGAATAGGCTGGACTGTATAGACTTCAGGCTTCAGAAATGAATGTACAGACTTCACTTAAGAAACGTAGGAAAAGACCCCAATGTATAGACTTTGCCTTGAACGAAGGTCAGTGATGAATGTATAGACTTTCACGATGTGTAGACTTGGATACGTGAAAGCTACAGTGAAGGAATGTACACACTTGACTGAATCAAAGGCAAATCGAGTGTACAGACTTCATGCCATGAGACGCTGAAAGAGACAGTCCAATGTACAGACTTATGAAGACTGATGCATGAACAGTAATGCATAGACTTGCATGAGACGCTCGAATGTATAGACTTAGGAGCATATGACACGGCTGTACAGACTTAGAATATGAAGACTGACGTACAGACTTCATTAACAATGCATGAATGAGACGTTGTATACACTTAGCCTAATACAATGTATGCGACTGACGCTGTACACACTTAGCCTAAGACATGCATGAGACTGACTCTGAACACACTTAGCCTAAGACAATGTGTGGACTTTATCTATCATGGACGATGTATAGACTCAATCAATTGGAAGAGATTCCAGTGTATAGACTTGAGTTCTTAAGCATGACTGCTGAAGGAGTCGACCCATCAGTGGATGTGTCGACCCATGACATATGAGAAATGTAAACAGCAGTGAATGGAATGCAAAGAACACACAGAGGCTGTATAGACTTGGAATCCAATGCACACGGCTGACAGACTTGAAGGGAACTGAATGAACATGATGTACAGACTTCAAGGCTTGAATGCAAATGATGCACACTTCCAATGTAGAGACTAGCACTTACTGCTATTCAGACTATGCAGATACATGCAGAGACATTCAGACTATGCAGATACATGCAGAGACATGATATCTGACAAAATGTAATTCAGATATATAAAGAACAAATGCCATCAATGCTAAACATCATCATTCATGTTGCTATCATATGCAGAATGCTCAAGGATAAGAATGCACAGAAATGCACTTTGTTTATTGCAATAATCAAAATAAAATATCATCAAAATACAATATCAAATGCACTCAAATGCACTCACTGTCTTGCTATCATCAAAACCAAATAGCATTGCTATCATCAAAGTAACATAGCACATGCTTGTGCACAACAATGTTTTCCTAGGGCCTCACGCCCTTCTTTCTTTCCTGTCGGAACCTCTGAATCTCCCTTTTGGGCATTACGCCCTTCCTTTCCATATTCTTCCGAAACCTCCGGACCTTCCTATAGACACGCCATTTTTGACATTACACAGCGTAAATCTCATATTACAGTATGATGCCCCAAGGCGACTTTCACATTTTTAGTTACTTGGATGATTTCCTATTTTTGTAGATTTTTACACATTTTTTTATGAATTTTTCCCAGAAAAGTATTAAAAGCGGCGGGGCGGGGAGATGCCTCTTTTAAACGCGTCTTAGGAGCCAGACGCCTTCTTTACACACTCAGCACGCAGGCGGCCCCTTGATTTGATGATTCAAATAAACCCAAACACAATGACGTCTTGCTAACCAAACGTGTCCTTGAAAAGTAACGGCGGCGCCCACGTCGAAATCAATCTCTTTCTCCGCCGTCGGCCACTTTTGGCGCCATTATGGTGGAAGACATTTAACTCGTCTCCAGTGTGCGACGCGGCCTTTGAAAAGTCATGGTGGTTTACGCATCGAAATCAATCGTTTTCTCCGTTGTCGGCCACTCTCAGGGCCATTATGATGGAAACAAGGACGCATCTGGGAACGGAGACATTTTCATTAAACGCGTCTCCACCGGGAGACGTGCCCTTTTATTTAAAAATAATAAACAAATAAAAGAAAATATTTTTAAATTTAAGGAGGCGTCTGGTCAACTGGACGCTTCCCCATAAACCCGTCTCAGACCCAGGACGCCTCCTTCAAAATTTTACCTATAAATAGAGCACCCCCTCCCTCGAAATCAGAGAGTTTCACATCCGACAGAGGAAGGGGAAACTTTGCCACTCCAACTCCCCATCTCTTGGCTTGTGAGTTTTCTTTAGGCGAAGGTTCTGCCGGGTCTGCAGGTGCTCGGGTGTTCGCGAGAGAAGGGCTGCTTCATCCGCCACGGCTTCCACGTCGTCCTCATGCTATCGAAGCTCCGTCGAATTCCATCATCGGCTCCATAAGCTTTTCTTCCCCTTTCATTCTTCATCGTTCTTTTCATTGTTTCATTGCATGCATCATCTTTTATTCACCACCGTTGTGCATCGCCGCGCACCGTTTCATTCATCGTAGCATCCTTCCACCCTTTTCACCTAAAGGGGTTTAAAAATAACACCAACCAGGTGTGTGTTCGTTCATAGTTTCATCTTCTTTTCCACTAAGGACTGATACTATGATGCCGTTGTTCTGATCCAGTCGTTTTCTTTGTTTGTTCTTTTGCAAGGGTAACCAACCGGAAGGCCCTCTTCTTCGGCCTGTCGAAAGAAGAGGAAGAAGGAGTCCACATCATTCCTCGCGCCTGAGGCGAAGGCTGTAAGACCCGGTAGTTAACGGATTCGTATCGGTATCGAAATATAAAATAATTCACGTGTTGAAGTTATTTTAATGGGCTTAATGGGCCAAATTCAATTGAGTTAGCCCATTTGTATAAGCTTTTAGAAGTTAGATAGGGCATAAATGCAATTTTGCTCTTTTTAATGCCTTATGGCAATTCAAGCTTTTATAACAAAAAAATATAATCAATTATTTTTTTTGTGTATCCACGTAGGGAGGTTCTCTCCCCTCTCACTCTCTCTTTCTCTCCTACGCACGCCCTCCCCCTTTCTCTTGCTTTCGGTGGTGTGCTCACCTCGGGGCTTTGCAGGATTGGCGAAAGGTGGCCTTGGCATGCCCAAGGCATAGGGGGGCGGTGCTGTCGTCGTGGAGGCGACCGTGGAGCGTGGTGGTAAAAAATCCACGTTGTAGAGCTCGGTTCCTTTGTAACGAACGGCGAGAAATCGGCCTTTTCTTCATAAACCAAGTAGGGGGATGGATTACCCTTCCTCTTAGGATGCTTTACTTCTAATTGCACGCCCATTGTCTTATGTTTTCTCATAGTTTGAGTGAAAATTCGTGAACATAGTCATTTGTGTTTTAATCACTCCATGGCCATTGTTTTTATGTTTTTGGATGTAAAAATGTTATGGAATGGACGTATGAAGGCAGGGAACATATAAAACTAGCTAGAGGCCTGTCTCAAGGCATTGAGCTTGTGTGTGCACACGTGGTCAGGGGCGTGGACTGACACTGACGAGTGTGACCCTGACTAGTTCTTGACCTTGGTTACTATTACGTGTCTCACTTGCCGCGTTCCAGGCTAGTGGAGATACTTGAGACGCAATATAAGTCGTCAGTGGATGCGTCTGGTCTTCTTTCTGGTGGTCCTTTCTCTCTCCTATCATCTGGAAACGTTGAATTTTCATTCTATTGGTAGATTATGATTCTTGTGTTTAATTATTCATTCAAATATTAAATGGCATTTATGTTAGCTGTCTTTAATTATTCATATACCTGTACAGCTTTATTAACTGTTATTTTTCTTATGCCATTGCATTATTAATTGCTTTTATAAGTTTAGCTGTGAGGTAGGGATTTGCATGAACCCTACTGAGTCTATGTTGTGAGACTCACCCTTCCTTTGCTGGTGAGACGGAGCAGCAGTCCACGGGTTTCCCACGTGCTTTCGGCGGGAAGTCGTAGGTGCCAGCAGTGGTCTTTCTTTCCCTTTTGACCGGGGTATGCCCCATGTAGTTGTTTATTTTGACCTTTGTATAATGTTTGGACTTGTAATGTATGGATCTGGACTATTATATAAATATATCACTCTGATATTGTGAATTGCTTCTGCTTAAAATTATTATTTTATAATGCACGCATAATTCCAGTTCATTATGTACCTCCTCAACCAATCCTCCCAACCCTTACGGGACCTCATCAGCCTCTTGGGTGGCGTCTCCGAGTTCTTGGTATCGGGTTACCGGTATCCGGATCTTCGGGTCGTTACAGTTGGTATCAGAGCGGTGTTGGGGTGTTATATAAGGAATTGAAATTGCTTTAGTCCAGAACAAGTCCATGTGTACCACAATTGCTGGCTTTGGTTCTTTTTCCATGATTACTTATGGTTCTTTTGTTGTGTGTCTTCTCTTAAGCGCAAATCTAAATGCCGCCTAGACGGAGAGTTCGTTTCCAAACTAACATGCCCCAAGATGTTCCAAGAGAAGAGAGTGGTACTTCGCCTCATCCAACGAATGTTCAAGGGAAAGGCCATGCTGACCCTATTGCTGGTGAAGATTTATTGCCTGAAGGTGCTCGTGGTCGAGTTCTAAAGGAATTTCTTTTATTCCACCCACCAACATATGAAGGACAAGCGGATCCAGATGCGGCTAGGGTTTGGCTGGATGCGACTGAGCGTGTGTTCCGTTCTATGGAATGCACCGAAGATGAGAAGGTAATGTTAGCTACATTTCAGTTGCAGGGGGTAGCGCTTGCGTGGTGGACCACAGAGTGGGAAGTGACTTTTAAGTCCCGTCCTCTTCGACTGATTACATGGAAGGAGTTTTGTAACGACCCAAGATCCGGATACTAGGAAAGATCCGATACCATTCGAATTCTAGTCCGCCGCCCACGAGTCGGAGGACTCGGAAGGGCTAAAAGGAGTGTGGAGGCACAAAGAAATAGGAAGTAAAGTAGGACAATTCAACAATTAACAGAAATAAATAAACAACTACTACAACAACAGAGTCCAGTCAAACAGAAAGTACAGTCTAAAGCAGTAAAACGTACCACATGCCGAGTGAACACTCGGCCCAACGAGCTGGCAACTAAGAACCTCCGAACAACACCCTCGAACCTCGAAGAAGAACCGTCACACCTAAAAAGCAAGGATGAGTCTCCAAAATAGAGACTCAGCAGGGATCCCACGGATCCCCAATTGGAAACAACGGCGGTAGCGGAAAGGAAAGCTACAACGATAGCAGGAACAGCGAACCGGTGGCCGGTCAAAACTCGGCACTACATCTACTCCTACTGTACTAGAAAATAACAACCCGATCTCACGGTCGGGGGCTACCGAACCACACTAGTACCACTTACCGAAGTAAAAACCCACGACAACCACGCCGTAGAGGCCTGTCTCCCAGGACACGACCAACCTGGACACATTGTCCAAGGTGCAACCCCGACCACCCGGTCGCGGACACCGCACCAACAAGACGCAACCTTGGTAAAGCTACTAGCACCAGCCTCACGGCACGAAAACTGACACACACGTCACGGTGAAACAACCTCAACGGTCAACACGACCAAAAAGCCGAAGGTCAAAGTCACAGAGACTGACAGTCTGTCACTCCCGACTTGACAGGAGTACCTCCCACTAGAAGCACAGTCGGTAGCATCCCCTAACATCTTACACCACACCGCAGGTGTCCGCCTATCACGATAGCCCCTGGTGGAGGCAAGGACACCGTACAAGTAACCATAAAACAAGTGACTAGCCGGGGTCGCGCTCGTCAGCGCGGGTCGAACCACCCCCAACCACGTGTGCACACACAGACCGTACGTCCTTGGTCTGGCCCTTTGACCGGTTTTCCCCTCAGCCAGACTCTGGCTGGTAGACGCGGGCGGGTCCCAACGAAAATCGGTCTAAAACCATCCTCAGGGTAGCCTCTCCACCACTCCCTGGTGGGATCACTAAACGTGTAAGCAGGCTACGACTAGTGGAGGGTCACTGAAGGAGTAGACTCTCAAGTCAACGGAAAACAACGTCCGAACCCGATGAAGTATGGGGACCGTCCCACGTACCAGCACTGTTGCACGGTGACCACGGTCGGAGAAGAAACGAGACTCACAGTCCACGGGTCGGGCACTCGGTAACGCAGAATCGCAGAAACATGGTTCCCAAGGTAGCCCACAGGCCGCCAAACCGAATCTCATTCTCAGGGAAAAGCGGGAGCCCTCCAGCCCTAGGCTGGGCAACGGGACTCGCAATCCAAGGCCTTACTCATGGCCTACTCGAAAACCTCTTTTCGGAGAAACTCACGGCGTGCGGGGAACCCTTGCCACACTCACATCGACGCACGGTGACTCAGTCAAGCGTAACACAAAAGCCCAGAACACGAGGAGTCACCCGGACTCTCAAACCCATGGGCACGCTAAACGAGATAGCACGGTCCTCCCGACACCCTTAAGACACGGACACAGAACCCTCAGGGTGTCTGGGACATTCACGAGACAGCAGGTCGACCACTGGGTCGCAACCGGGTCAACCAGGGATTCACACAACGTGAAACGATCGCGGCAAGCACGAAGAACCACTTCGGCACAACACAGTGCCTGGCGGTCCATCTTTGGGCCGTCACAGCTGTAATGGTCAAAATAGGCCGCCACAGCACTATAACGGTCCAACACAGGAGCGTTACACGAATCGGGCAACACTGGCTGTGGCGCACCCACCCTGGGGCATCACTGCCTCTAACGGACCAAGCCTGGTGCGTTAGAAGACAGAACAAAACAGGTTGTGACGCACACCCCTCGGGGCGTCACAACCCCTAACGGACCTACCTAGGCGCATTAGAAGAAGGGAAACATCAACTCTGACGCACCCAAGTAAGGGCGTCACAGAGCTATGACGGTCCACCCCTGCTGCGTTAGAGTCTCAAGACCCCAATCGGTCAAAAACCACGACAACAGACGTAACGGTCGAACCCAGGCATGTCACACCCTCTGACGGTTTATCACAAGACCGCCAGAGAGACTGACGCCCTGCTGACACTACAAACCTCTGTGACGCACCCTCCTTGGGGCGCCACGGCACGTAATGCACCCACCCTGGGGCGTCACAGCCTGTGATGGTCATTGGAAGGACCGTCACACCGTCCCAAGAGCGGGACGGTGGGAAACGACCCAAAAATCATCCCACGCCCCTATACCTCAACGGGAGAGGGAGAAAACAAGGGGGAAGCCCCCAAATAGCACGCATGCAATAGACGGATGTTCAGGAAATCCAAGAAGCAGTATGACCGGCAAGCTTCCTCTGGTAACGTGCAACAATCTGCACCCTCTTCTTTTCATCGACAGGGATCGGTGGGTAGTCAGTCGAGACCATGTCCGAGGTGTGGTGGTAGTCATTTGGGTAGACCGTGTTCGATGCTCGTGGTATGTTTTCGGTGTGATCAGGTGGGACACGTGGTCCGTGACTGTCCGTTGAGGATGAAGCAGCTTATTCCATTTTCACAGCCACAACAGTTCTGACCACCACCACCATCACAGTCACAACAGTATTCTCAAGCATCAGTATCGTCATCGCAGCAGTCTACTACAGGTGGAAAGAAGCAAAAAGGGAGAGTCACACATATGACTCGTTCAGAAGCAGTTCCATCTCATCTTGTAGAAGGTACTCTTATGATTTATGGTCATGCAGCACGTGTTTTATTTGACTCAGGTGCTTCTCATTCCTTTATTTCTGAAGAGTTTGTTGCTTGTATTGAGGAGCCGACATTAGAGATGTCTTGTGAGTTAGTTGTTGAATTGCCTTCTGGGGAGTTCATGTTTACTCCTTTTTGTCTTGATGAGACTCCTATAGTGATTGGGAATCAACAGTTGCCAGCTAGGTTATATGCGTTGAAGCTGGTAGACTATGATGTTATTCTGGGCATGGATTGGTTAGAGGGTTATGGAGCCGTGGTTGATTGTAAAAAGAAGAAAGTTTATTTTCAGCCATCTGGGAAAGGGGCATTCTATTTTCAAGTTATTCAATCTCGTTCTCCTCGCTTGCTTATTTCTGCAATTCGAGCCTGTAGAATACTTAATGTAGGTTGTCAGGGATTCTTTGCTTCCGTGGTTGCTGTTGAAGCACCACAGCAGGAGATGAGTGATATTCCTGTGGTTTGTGAATTTCCTAATGTGTTTTCTGATGAGTTGCCAGGCTTACCTCCACAGCGAGAGATTGAGATGGTGATTGAACTAATTCCAGGTACGGCACCTTTATCAAAGGCACCTTACCGTATGGCTCCTGCAGAATTGAAAGAATTGAGAGCACAGTTGCTAGAATTGCTGGAAAAGGTCTATATCCATCCTAGCTTTTCTTCATGGGGTACTCCTGTATTATTTGTGAAGAAGAAAGATGGAAGTCTGAGGCTATGTATTGATTACAGACAATTAAATCAGGTGACTATCAAGAATAAATATCCTTTGCCCAGGATTGATGATTTATTTGACCAACTTCAGTCGGATAGTGTCATTTCATGGATTGATCTTCGATCTGGTTATTACCAATTGAGGATTAAGGAATCTGAGGTGGAGAAGACTGCCTTTAGTATGAGGTATGGTCATTATGAATTTTTGGTAATACCATTTGGGCTAACCAATGCTCCAGCAGTATTTTTGGACCTCATGCATCGTGTGTTTCGTCCATATTTGGACCAATTTGTGGTGATTTTTCTGGATGACATTTTGGTCTATTCTGCTTCTAAGGAAGAACATGTTCAACATCTTAGGGTGGTATTGCAGACTCTGCGAGATCACGAGCTCTATGCAAAATTCAGCAAATGTGAGTTTTGGCTTCAGAAAGTTCATTTTCTAGGCCATGTGATTTCTGGCAATGGAGTTGCAGTTGATCCTGTTAAAATTGAAGTTGTTCTTCAACGGTAGAGCCCTAAGACTGTGACAGAAATTAGAAGCTTTCTGGGTCTTGCTGGTTATTATAGAAGATTCATTCAAGATTTTGCATGGATTGCCGTGCCAATGACTCAGTTGACTCCCAAAGATGTGCCATTTGTGTGGTCGGATAGGTGTGAACAGAGCTTCAATGAGTTGAAAAGGGTGCTCACCACTTCTCCAGTGCTTGTTTTGCCTTCTGGCTCGGGTGGATTCGTATTATGTACGTATGCTTCTCGAGTAGGTTTGGGTGCAGTGCTTATGCAGCATGGCAAGGTTGTGGCATATGCATCCAGGCAATTAAAGCAACAAGAAGAAAATTGTCCCACTCATGATTTAGAGTTGGTGGCGGTGATTTTTGCATTGAAAATCTGGAGACACTATTTGTATGGTGAGAAGTTTGAGATCTTCACAGATCATCAAAGCTTAAAATATGTGTTTTCTCAAAAAGATTTGAATTTTCGTCAGTGTAGATAGATTAGTATATGAAAGATTATGATTTTACTCTATCTTATCAACCTGGCAAGATGAATGTAGTGGCTGATGCACTGAGCAGAAAAATGCAAATCAGTCATTTGTTGATACGGGAATGGAAGTTGTGGGAACAGTTTCCATGCGAGACTTTCAGATTGAAAATTCCATGTGATCCGATGGTAGCTATTTTTGCTAGTCTGGTGATGACTCCAGCTATTTACCAGCAGATTAGGGAGGCACAGCAAGCAGATTCTGAATTGTCTCACATTGTGTTAATGCCAGATGTGGAGTTCTGTGATGACTCAGTGGTTAGATTTAGGGGTAGACTTTATGTTCCAATTGATGATTTGTTGAGGAATGCCATTTCGCGTGAGGCGCATGGATCCCGTTATGTTATTCATCCCGGCACCACGAAAATGTATCATAATATGAAAAGGCAATTTTTGGTGGCCAGGTATGAAAAAAGATGTAGCTGATTTTGTGTCTAGATGTTTGACATGTCAACAGGTCAAAGCTGAGCACCAAAGACCTGGGGGAATGCTTCAACCCTTGAAAATTTCGATGTGGAAATGGGATCATGTCACTACCAATTTTATTGTGGGTTTACCCTGCACTTCACAAGGCCATGGTGGTATTTGGCTATTAGTTGATCGTTTAACTGAGACAGCGAGAATGTTACCGATCAAGGTGACGTGGAATGTTCAGAAATTGGCCGAGCTTTATGTTGCAAAGATTGTGCCATTGCATGGAATTCCAATATCCATTGTGTCAGATCGTGACCCGCGTTTCACTTTTGGCTTTTGACAAAGTTTTTAAAAGGCGTTGGGTACAAAATTGGCATTTAGTTCAGCGTATCATCCCCAGTCTGATGGTCAGTCCGAGAGGACTATTTATACATTAGAAGATATGCTGCAATCGTGTTGTTTGGATTGGCAGGGTTCGTGGAGTCAACACTTGCCATTGGTGGAATTCTCTTATAACAATAGTTATCACTCCAGTATTGACATGGCACTGTATGAAGCTTTGTATGGGCGTCCTTATCGTACACCATTGGACTGGTTTGAAACTGGTAATCGATTGTTGACAGGACCGGACATGATTCAGCAGTGTGTTGATGTGGTACGTCTAATCAGACAAAAAATGTTGACAGTGTTAGAATCTATGCACGGTGCAACTACTCTGATGGTAAGAGTTAAGGCGATGTGAATCAGTATAACAGAGGATCCAGAGGGGGGTGAATATATCTCTTCAAATTTCGACCAATTTAAAAATCTGGAGAGCTAACCTGGCAAAGTGCTAACATATCTGAAATAAGAAGATTCAATTGCATAGACTAGCAATCGAACACATATCATGCATATTAGTTTAACAAACTGTTAAACAACTATGCTGGCGGAAGTAATTAATATAGCAAACAAAAGATGCAGATAGTAGAAGAACTAGTCACACAACACCAAGACTTTTAGGTGGTTCGGTCCTCCAGACCTATATCCACCCCACACTCAACCAAGAGTGTGAATTACTGCTAACACACAGCTTGAAACAGCTGGGCCTCACAGCTTGCCTACAAACCGCTGCGCATCATAGCTTACGTCAGCTCGGCCTCACAGCTTGCCAACCGCTGGGCATTACAGCTTCACCTACTGCTGAGCATTACAGCTTAGCTATCTAGACGAATCCACCTCTGCCGCTGGGCCTCACAGCTTGCCAACATCTGCTGATACACAGCTTAGAATAAGGTTTGAATGAAAGAAAATAATAAAATTGAAAGATATAAAACAGATAAAGCTCTAAGCACAATGTAGCTCTTCACAGAGCATAACGACACTAGATCTGATCTAGTGATCATGACAAATGGCTTCAATTCTTCTTTTCACTCTTCTTCGAACGACACTCTGCTTTATGCAATTTCTTCTCTCCTTCCTCTTTCCTTCTTTTCACTCTCTGGATCTCTCTCTATCAGATGCTCTCTTCTTCACGATATCTCACTCTGAATTTCTTCTTTTCTCTTCTGGTCTATCTAGTTCTCACACTTCACGCTCTGCTTCATTTATCTTTCATCATGATATCTCCTGCTTTGATTTCAGGCGAAAACCCTTTATTTATAGGTTGCAGAGGATGGGCGCGTGGGAAGCACGTTCCCGCCCAAATTTCCAGGTAACTTAACTCGCTGGAAGTCCACGTGTCAGAGATCAAATGATGGTGGCTAGCCACGTGGCAGAATCTCCAGTTAATAAAGCATCCTTGGATCATGAGCTTTTGTCTTGATATCACGTGACTTTAAGTTCCTACCAATAATTCAAGAGGCATTTCATCAAACACTGTGCTTACATAATAAAAAGTCAATATGCACTAACCTTTATATGAAGATATGTTATAAAGTGAGAGAAATGATCAATGGTCATGCCCATAACGAAGTTCAGATCAAACAGATCGAACATGCAGGGAATTCTGTGAACTTAGGCATGAAATCAATACTAACACTGACCTTGAGATTGACCTTATATGAGAGATATAAGGACTAACACAGACCTCATACACAAGCCACAGTCAACTAACACAGACCTTATTCAAGAGCCAAAGCCAACTAACACCGACCTTAAATGTGAGATACTGCATACTAACACTGATCTTGGATGCATGACTCAGCATACTAACATCGACCTTAGTACATACTAACGTCGACCTTAGTTCATGAAGAAAACAAGATAGCATCGACTATTGCATGCGTTCAGCAAAACATGCACCGACCTTATATGTGCTTGATGCAAAACGTGCACAGACCTGATATGCTACTAGTGAAGACATGCACCGACCTTAGTCATGCGTGATGCAAAATATGCATGAAATAATGAATTGCACCGACCCTTGCATAACTCTATATGCTGACAAGGTAACTTGCACCGACCTCACTAAGTAAACAAGGCAACTAGCACCGACCTTAAGTATGCGTGAAATGCTTCTAGCACCGACCTTAAGTATGCGTGAAATGCTTCTAGCACCGACCTTAAGTATGCATGGGATGCCACTAGCACCGACCTTATATGGGAAGTCTTATGCACTAACATCGACTAAAATAAAAAACATTGCACTTGTATGCAAACTTGTCACATGTATGTTGAATGATCAATTGGCTATGTTTTTGACCTAATGCATGTGTTGACCTCAGCATGAGTAAATGTTGACTTTATTGAGCACTTTCAATCAACTACATCCAATCACATGAATCATTCAATATACATTCCATTACCATCATGATTCATAGTGTGTCATTATCAAAACTACGATTCCAACGTTCTCCCCCTTTTTGATGATGACAACTATGAGTCATGTGTATTTATTAACAAGATCAATCATTCATCCTGATGGGGGCATCTCTCGCCCCATATATTTTCAAAGCCCTAGTTGCCCGCCAGCATGGTTCCATTACATCCGTCATATTTTTCTAAGTCAATTCATGTAACTTTCATATTTTCTTTGAGTCATAATTATGTAATTTTCCTTTTATTTGAGTCTTGTACCAAGGTTAATGAGTCATTTACCTTGGTTAAGTGTCATTATGTTGATAGATTAGTTTATGGGCCCAATTCATTGGGGTTGGCCCAAGGGCACCCCCTCTTCCCTTAGTTATTTGTCATTGTGTTAAGTGTCAAGGTCTTTTGTAGAAATGTGGGTTGCCTATATATAGGACCCCATTTCCTCCATTTGAACTAATGAATCAATGAATGAAAAACTTGTCATTTTGAGAGTTCAAACTTCTTATCTAGTGGAGAGATTCTATTATTTGGCTGAGAGACCCTAGGGGAGAGATTCCCCACCCATCCCTCTCTTAATTTCTCTTTTCACTCCCCTTTCTCTCTCCTCCACACCCAATTTCAAAAATTTTCTCTCTCCTCCCTTCCCAACCACCACTCTCCAACCTACCCCCATTAAAGGCCACTCCCCTTCCCCACACACCCCATTACTCCACCCCCTAGTCCCAAGAGAGCTTCCACCAATCCTAGCTCCACCTCCCAACCCCCAACTACCCCACCCACTTCCCCAAGCACCCTTCCCACTACCCAAAGCAGCCCTCCACCTTCCCAAGACACCTTTTCCCATCCCCAAGACCACCATTGTCCACCCCACATTAAAGGAAATTCAAACTTACATGCCCTCCACCCACTTGTGCCCCCCCACCTTCCTCCTTCTCCCTCCAAGCCCAAATTTGTAGCTCCTCCTCCCACCACCTGTTAGACCCCCTTCCAGACCCTATTCTTCCCCTCTCACACCTTGGAACACCCCCTCCTAGACCCCCTCACATCCAGGGTCCCACACTCATCCACCTCCATTTCCCCTCCCATATACCCCATTTCCCCCCACCATCTTCAACCTCCAATTTTCAGTTCGCTGGCAGCAGAAGAGTAGCAGTTTGCAGAGGTGACCCTAACCACATCCCAGAGAATATGAAGGCCCAAGAGGAATCCACGGAAGCGTCTACCGGTCTGCTTCACAACGGCGGTCATTTCATCCTCATCCGAGCTCCGAGCCGCTCGGGAGGTCTGTTCTCCCACAACTGCGCATTGCTGCCTCTGCTGAGGACCTGAACTGGAGTATAAGCTCTGCCACAACGAACCTCGGGGGAATCAGCTCAAGAGCTCTTCTGTAAAGTTCTTCCTCCTTCTGTCTACTTTCCGAATCAAGAAGCGGAACTCCGTTTGGCATCTTGTAGCAGGAGTTACCAAATTTCTCCCTCAGCCACGTGGTTCTGCTTCCCACAGTCTGCACCGACCTGCCGTCATTGTTTAGAGTCACCTGGTCTTCTCCGGCATTGTTTGTCTTCCCCGTCAGTTTTTATGCGAAGAGGACTCATCCACGATTCCAACGCCTCTGACGGTGCTCGATTCTGAGTTCGGGATCTGTATGGGAAACCTCTGTAACCTGCTGTTAGAAATCTGAAGCTGCCAGTCCCAGAACCTGTTACTCTGTTCGAACCTCCACCCAGGCCAGCAGCGGTACCAGGAGAAATTAACAAAATTCTGGGGTGTTTCAGTACCAGTTACGAAGAGCTTCCCCCTAGTCTCGCCATCAGAAAAATTCAGGATCAATCTCTGCGGCCCCAACTTCGCCTATCTGTCCTCTCTCACAGAAAGCAGGCAGATTCGGCTTCACAACTTCTTACTGCTTTTGGTCCTAGTTCCCCCCTCCCCGCTTGGCCGGCTGAAGGCCCCTCCCTGTGCGGAGGTATTTTTGGTTGTAATACCTATTATCCCCACTCTAAGATCCCCCCCTCCTGCGAGAGGTGTAGTGTTGTAATAGCTTAAACAGGCCAAGCTACCCCGGCGCGGCGTATGGGAAACCCACGCTTCCCCGCTCGCCCTCGTCTCCGAGCGGGACTGGTTTCTTCAAACCGGTCGAGTGAGTGCTCCAAAACTTTGGTCTAATTCATGCTTGTTCTTTCAATATTAGTTCATAAACTCCGCTGACCGTGACGAGAGCCCGATCCTTAAGCTCATTTGCTATAAGTGATCATCGTGGGAAGAGAGTGGAACCCGTGCCCTTTGGCACTTCATCGAACCCTTGATTTGGGCAGCCATACCCTTGGGGAATCAAACCTTGGCCTTGCTGGCCCTCTACCAGCAAGGGCCCAGCCCACACAACCTCCCCTTGGCATTGCCAAGTTACCCCGGGTCTTAGTGAGCATCGGGTGAGCGGTTGCCATTATCGGTCCATTTTGAACGCTTAATTGTGCTTGCTTGATGAGTCCTAGGTTGTGTCACATCAATTGGTATCAGAGCAAGTTTTAGACTTGTCTCTACTAAGTCTAGTCCTTGGGCACATTTGCATTCATCAACATGGCTACCTCTCTTTGGTCACATTCATCCCACTCGACCCCCCATAAGGGACCGATCAACCCTCCATTTGACATAATCTCTTTTGAGGATCTCCTCTTCGATGGATCATGCTATAGTGCCTACCTAAAGTGGGAGGTCACCATGGAAAAACACTTTGAGAGAACTATGGTTTATGGACCCGCAAGAGTCCGCGCTACCATGGGGCACTTTCGGGGTCAAGCCAAGGAAAAATGGAGGAACATAGTGGGCTTAAGGGACGTTAGGAAACAAGAACCGATTTCCTCATGGGATGATATGAAGAAAGAACTTAGAAAAATCTACATCCCCAAATATTTCCACCCCTTCTACTCAAACACCCCTATCCCGAGGTGCACTACCACTCCTCCACCACCATCCGACCAACTTGATATCACCTTTAGGCCTCCTCCCCCACCACTCCCAACAAATCACTTCTCAACCATCATAACTACACTTCGCGACCAAGTCCTCTCCCTTAAGGCCGAAATAAACCAAGCATCCACCTCTATACCAAATCCCCTAAGGGTCCCCGCACTCCAACCAAAACCCCCTTCCACAATCCCTCACCAAACCCATACCCCACATCTCCCCTTGGTCCCCACCACTACCCCTCCATCATCCCCAAAAAGAGGTACCCCCCTCAAAACCCATCAACCCAAATCTCGTCACCCAACCCACCTTCCACTTCCAACCCCAATCCTACCCCAACCTAGGCCTCCACTACTTCCACTCCCAAACCCCACCCTACCAATCCAAGTTTCCCTTTACCCTCCACCCCGGGAGCACCACACACCAACCCTCATCACCCCAAAAGACCCTCTCACCTCCTTGGTAGAAGAACTCATACTCGATTCAATAGTTGAGAACACTCCAAACCCACTCCCCACCTTGGAGGAAACCCAAGTCCAAGTTGAAAAAGAAACATCACACGATGGTCTTCACCTTACATCACCCTCTCTAGTTGGGACCAAGCTCATCTTAGGAGAACCCCTTGTTAGTTGGCTAAAGGAGAGCCCAATAAGAGAGATCATGGACCACAATTTCCCACCCATGAAGGAAAACCATCCCATAGTGCCCATCTCCTCTTATCACACCATAATCCAAAACTCCTACCAAGTGGAAACCTTAGAGGACCTTCTCAAGGACATAGCATGGCAATTAGAGATGACTAGCATGTTGACCCCTATGGTCGAACAACCTAGGAGCGTTAGCCTCCTACACCTATGCATAGGGTCTATCACCTCAGTTTGCACCATTGGTTGCTACACTAGCGACCTCCTTCTATTCCTCCCTACACCCGATGAGCCCAACATTCTCCTCGATTTAGAGCTTCTTATCTCGGGTAGAAAGCCAAGCCCTCCACTCATGGCCGACCCACTTGCCAAGAACATTGGCCCAACTATCATGGAGAAGGATGACTTAGCACCTTTTGAGGATCTTGAGGACATGGAGTTCCTCCCCCTAGGTAACACATTTTATGATCCATATGATCCATTCCAATGGGAGTCAAGAGACTCGTGTGACCCAAACACTTTATCCACCACCCACCTTTCCCTACACCAACTCACCATGTTTGACCCAATCCACTCCATCCTAGACCTGGGTTACACCTTGGGAGCTATGACCTTGGGCCACATATCCCTAGGTAATGAGGTTGTGCTCCACCCCATGATGACCACATTCTTAGATCCGTTCGATCCTTTCCAATGGGAGTTCAAAGGTTGTCCCACACCTATACACATGGAAGTCACCCTTAGGAAAAACATGCATGTGTCTAGGCTTATCACACCACTTGGCATGAACACCATGAGGGGTCCATTCATTCATACCACCCACATGTCAAGTAGAAAGCATGAGTGGCCTATATTCGGATGTATTGGTCCACCTTCATTTATCATGGGTCTTAAGCATGTCAAAAACATCTACGGATGTCCGAGTCCCCCTACATTCATCACCACTTTGCATGATAGGTTCACCTACGGGTGCCCCGGCCCACCTAGGCCCACCAAAGTCTACATGACAACATTGCATGATAAATCCACATATGGTGGCCCCGGCCCTCCAAATTCCATCAAAGTCTTCTTGGCATCAAAGTATGATCGGTCTACTTTTGGTTGCCCAGGTCCACCCATCACCCCTAGAATGTCAGCATTCACAAAAGTACATGAAAACTTTAGCAAGCACATAAGCAAAAAGAATGAGACTCATAAAAGGCAAGCCAACTCTCATCGACGGCACGAAGAATTCCACGTGGGTAACTTTGTGATGGTGAGGATGAGGAGGCTCCCCCCGAGAGCCATCTCTAAGTTGAGGCATCATGGGGCTGGTCCCTTCCGGGTTTTGAGACGCCTTGGCACTAATGCCTATGAGTTAGATCTTCTCGAGGAGTATGGAGTAAGTCCCACATTCAATGTAGCCGACCTAGTGCCATATAAGGGGCCCCCGGTGGTACCCAGTGAGAATATTGAGCCTATTCCTCCTGTTGAGAGAGCACCCACCTGAGAGGAGAGACCACCAGCCAAGAGAGCCCAGCGTGAGCGCATTGAACGAATATTGGGTGAACAGGTCACTACCACCAGGAGCAAGGTATACGAGCGCTATCTCGGCAGGTGGATGGATCGGTCTCGTTCGGAAGACTTGTGGGCGATACCACTTCTACACCCTCCGAGGAGGGAAGGACTCTTACTCGACGGAGTCGAGTTCTCCGCACCCCGGGAGTATGATGGGGGCATCTCTCGCCCCATATATTTTCAAAGCCCTGGTTGCCCGCCAGCATGGTTCCATTACATCCGTCATATTTTTCTAAGTCAATTCATGTAACTTTCATATTTTCTTTGAGTCATAATTATGTAATTTTACTTTTATTTGAGTCTTGTACCTAGGTTAATGAGTCATTTAACTAGGTTAAGTGTCATTATGTTGATAGATTAGTTTATGGGCCCAATTCATTGGGCTTGGCCCAAGGGCACCCCCTCTTCCCTTAGTTATTTGTCATTATGTTAAGAGTCAAGGTCTTTTGTAGAAATGTGGGTTGCCTATATATAGGACCCCATTTCCTCCATTTGAACTAATGAATCAATGAATGAAAAACTTGCCATTTTGAGAGTTCAAACTTCTTATCTAGTGGAGAGATTCTATTATTTGGGTGAGAGACCTTAGGGGAGAGATTCCCCACCCATCCCTCTCTTAATTTCTCTTTTTCACTCTCCTTTCTCTCTCCTCCACACCCAATTTCAAAAATTTTCTCTCTCCTCCCTTCCCAACCACCACTCTCTCACCTACCCCCATTAAAGGCCACTCCCCTTCCCCACACACCCCATTACTCCACCCCCTAGTCCCAAGAGAGCTTCCACCAATCCTAGCTCCACCTCCCAACCCCCAACTACCCCACCCACTTCCCCAAGCACCCTTCCCACTACCCAAAGCAGCCCTCCACCTTCCCAAGACACCTTTTCCCATCCCCAAGACCACCATTGTCCACCCCACATTAAAGGAAATTCAAACTCACATGCCCTCCACCCACTTGTGCCCTCCCACCTTCCTCCTTCTCCCTCCAAGCCCAAATTCGTAGCTCCTCCTCCCACCACCTGTTAGACCCCCTTCCAGACCCTATTCTTCCCCTCCCACACCTTGGAACACCCCCTCCTAGACCCCCTCACAGCCAGGGTCCCACACTCATCCACCTCCATTTCCCCTCCCATATACCCCATTTCCCCCCACCATCTTCAACCTCCAGTTTTCAGTTCACTGGCAGTAGAAGAGTAGCAGTTTGCAGAGGTGACCCCGACCACATCCCAGAGAATCTGAAGGACCAAGTGGAATCCACGGAAGCATCTACCGGTCTGCTTCGCAACGGAGGTCATTTCATCCCCATCCGAGCTCCGAGCCGCCCGGGAGGTCCGTTCTCCCACAACTGCACATTGCTACCTCTGCTGAGGACCTGAACTGGAGTAGAAGCTCTACCATGACGAACCTCGGGAGAATCAGCTCAAGAGCTCTTCTGTAAAGTTCTTTCTCCTTCTGTCTACTTTCAGAATCAAGAAGCAGAACTCCATTTGGCATCCTGTAGCAGGAGTTATCAAATTTCTCCCTCAGCCATGCGGTTCTGCTTCTCACAGTCTGCACCGACCTACCGTCATTGTTTAGAGTCACCTGGTCTTATCTGGCATCCTTTGGCTTCCCCGTCAGTTTTTCTACGAAGAGGACTCGTCCGCGGTTCCAACGACTCTGACGGTGCTCGATTCTGAGTTCGGGAGCTGTCGGGGCAACCTCTGTAACCTGCTGTTGGAAATCTGAAGCTGCCAGTCCCAGAACTTGTTACTCTGTTCGAACCTCCACCCAGGCCAGCAGCGGTACCAGAAGAAATAACAAAATTCTGGGGTGTTTCAGTACCAGTTACGAAGAGCTTCCCCCTGGTCTCGCCATCAGCAAAATTCAGGATCAATCTCTGCGGCCCCAACTTCGCCTGTCTGTCCTCTCTCACAGAAAGCAGGCAGATTCGGCTTCACAACTTCTTATTGCTTTTGGTCCTAGTTCCCCCCTCCCCGCTTGGCCGGCTGAAGGCCCCTCCCTATGCGGAGGTAGTTTTGGTTGTAATACCTATTATCCCCACCCCAAGATCCCCCCCTCCTACGAGAGGTGTAGTGTTGTAATAGCTTAAACAGGCCAAGCTACCCCGGCGCGGCGTGTGGGGAACCCACGCTTCCCCGCTCGCCCTCGTCTCCGAGCGGGACCGGTTTCTTCAAACCGGTCGAGTGAGTGCTCCAAAACTTTAGTTTAATTCATGCTTGTTCTTTCAATATTAGTTCATAAACTCCGCTGGCCGTGACGAGAGCCCGATCCTTAAGCTCATTTGCTATAAGTGATCATCGTGGGAAGAGAGTGGAACCCGTGCCCTTTGGCACTTCGTCGGACCCTTGATTTGGGCAGCCATACCCTTGGGGAATCAAACCTTGGCCTTGCTGGCCCTCTACCAGCAAGGGCCCAGCCCACACAACCTCCCCTTGGCATTGCCAAGTTACCCCGGGTCTTAGTGAGCATCGGGTGAGCGGTTGCCATTATCGGTCCGTTTTGAATGCTTAATTGTGCTTGCTTGATGAGTCCTAGGTTGTGTCACATCACATCCATAAGATAGTGTGCATTATGATCAGACAATTCATAAAAAAATACTTCATTTCATTCCATAGGGCTTCAGCCAACACACTAAAATGGAAAAACAAGAAAATTAGGAAGGAGATGACTTCAACATGACATTGCAAATGCAAATGCAACTATTAACACTGTGCACACGTGAAGAAAATGTCTGTTGCTTCTCAGATTCCATTACATTCAGACAACAAAACTAGCAACTCCCTTCGCATAACCATTCCATTGCTTGCGACATGACTCACAACATGTTCTCCCCCTTTGTCATTATCATAAAAATAGAGAAGATATAGATCAAACAACATTATCCTCTGAATTACTAAACATTTGTAGGAGAAACTATGGAAACTGCAGAACTGCCACCTCTGCCTCCTCTCCTTGTAGCTATAGATATAGGTGTTCTGCTGGAGCTTCCTTGCTCCCTGAGTGGTACAGCTTGAGGGAAATTTTGAGGAAGCCTAGCTATCTTTGTACCAAGAGCTACAAATTTAAGAGATAGCTTCGAATCTGTTGCCAGTACTTGGTCATGCAATTTGCTGACAGAAGTGGATACATCTGCCACCTAGTCGTGTATCATGTCAGTTGTACTGTCCAGCTAAGCCGATTTATGTTGAAGAAGATCTGCTATGGAAGTAGATGTGCTGGTGGATTGTTCATTGAAAAAGTTCATGAGATTTGCAGTCAAATACTATACTCTTTCCTGAACAAAATCAAGTTTAGTAGATGTCATGCCCCGACGTGGAATATCGGGGGCGCGACGAGTCGTAAACAAGCGTGTCGATCAGAGCATGTACAATTTCATTTTTAAAGATAGAAATGAATGAGAAATTAATACTTTTATTTCATCAAAATGAAGTTTACATTGCTAATTCCTAAGCTGTAAAGGTAAATTACAATCTTCAATCCCAAAGTACAACATTCTTTTAAAACACTAATGATCTACATAAACCTAGGTAAAACGGAAAAGTCTCTTTCACTCTTGTCCATTCGCTTGTTCAATGTCATTTCCTGCAACAATTAACCGAAAACGTAGGGTGAGCTATAAGCTCAGTAGGATATTATATCTCTAAGAACTAGGCAATCTTAAAGTATTTAGCAAGTTGAACTATTTTCCAAGTTGAATAGGGAAATGTTTAATCGTGAAATTCGAGTTGAATTTTGTATAAGGAATTTCAAGTAACAACAAGATAACAAGATATCAAGAGAAGTTTTCAAGTAATAACCTTTGAACAAGTAAGAATTTCACGAATTTGGCCATTTCACGCAAGTCAAGTAATTCATGTAATTTTTCAAGTAGTCATGTAAACAAGTAAATAAGTACGAGTAGTGGAATGCCGTATCAAGTAAATCTATCATGCACTTCAGTGCAATGCCACACCATTGGTCAATCAACTCCCATGGGCACAAGTACTTTCGGGCGCTCCCCCCAGGACCAGACCGGGCCCCATTAATGCCAGGCATTGAGTCATATAGATCCGAAGATCCCAAGTACGTTTAGACATCCACTTAATGTGTATATGGCCAATGATTTTAAAAAATAATGATGTTTGTAAATAAGCACGGATTTGGCAAAAATTCAGAAGTTGTAAGAAAGTAAATAACTATTTTAAGGCATCATGTTTAACGACATTAAGTCGTGGAGTTCAAAAATGAACGGTAAGTAGGAAGAAAATTTCAAGATAGTAGATTTATTAGAATTATTTTAAATTTCTTAGCTTAATCTCAGAATCATAAAACATCAAGTTTTTATTAGAAAATCTATATATTTATGAATTAAAATCATGAGTTTAGATATTAGTATTTAATCATACATTAATTAACAATATGATGAGGAACTAGATTTACCATGTCGAAAGTAGTTTTCATACATCAATATGATAGAAAATACATTTTTACATTCTGAAATAATTTTCATACATCACTATGATAGAAAATAGAATAGTTATAGGATAAAAAGATGTTACTGTATGTAAACGCGCTATAGCTCAGGGTCGCGTTCATACAGTATATATAAATACAATATATATATTCAAAATATTATATTTTGATCACCAAAGATTTCGAGAAAATTTTTGAGAACGCCCTATAGGTGGATGGCGCGATCCTCCAGAAGGCACTATAGGGGATTGGTGCGTTCAGGATCATATAAATATATATATATATATATATATATATATATATATATATATATATATATATATATAATTTTTTGAAAACTAGATTAGCGAGATGGGTTCTGGGTAAACCATAATATATATAAACACCTGATATATATATATAAACATCTTATGTATACGTATATATATACTAGAAGTATTATATTTTTGACCCCTGATCATCCGGGGTTAAGCAGCTGAACGCACTATCAGAGACTAGCGCGTTCATGAAGAACGCGCTAGGTAAGTATAGTGCGATCAGAAAAGTATTATTACATTATTTTATGTATATTTTTAAAAATTTGGTCAAAGGGACGGGGTCTGTCTGAATGCGCTGGGTCGGGCTGGCGCGTTCAGAACGCGCTACTGAGGTATATCACGTTCTGGACCTGATGAAAAAATGGGAATACCCCTCCAATCAAATGACCATAACTTGCTCATTTCATAACAGAATTTAATAAATGAGCTATCAATGGAAAGAGGATAGAAAAATGAACAAGATGGCATGATTTAATTATTGTTTAGCCTGAGAGACTGATGCGGGACGGACCACAGACTCGACTCGAATTAGGAATGCGATCCTTGGACTCTAGACGAGCTCACAATTGTCCCTTAGCGAGGGAAGACATGGGACCGGGCACGGTTGAGAAACTGACCGTGAGTCACGGGTATCGGCTTTTCCGTGTAGACTCGGATCGAGTCACGGGACGGTACACTCAATCTCCCTCTCTCACAGCGGTGATAATAGAATAACAAGCTAGAAACCTACACTCGTAGCGGCATTCAAAGCTATACAAGATAAGCAAATGCGATAAAGAGTGGGGAGCGAGTATACCTCCACGCTCCGGGCGTGGGGAAGACGTTCCCGGCCAGTTACGGTAACTCCCGGTTAACAACAGTAAAAACTTTAATTACAGCAGTAATTATATTGCCCACTCCACGCAGGGAGGTAAAGGGCTACAGTGGGGTCCGGGAGGACCGACCCTAGGTTGACGGGCAGCAATCTAGAGGTGAACTTAGCACGAACTCGGTCTGCTGGTCCGACTCGGCGCTATTGCAACTCGGTGGCTGACTCGGTGGATAGCAAGCAATCTGTTCGAAAGGAATGTCGCCTTCCTGATGTCTTATGGAGGCACCGCTTGGCTGGGATGATGGTGGGATGTCCCGGACCGACACCCTGAAGGGGCGGCACCCAAAGTTGAATTTTGATATTTACTGTTGATTTTCCCCCGAACTGAATTTTCGGACCTGCACACAGAACAGATCTGCAGGCCGCGGCGGAGAAAATGACTACGCTCAGATCCGGAGGCCGATCGAGGCATGGCTGGTACCGATGGAAAGAGCACTCAGAGATCTACAACATAATTGTATTTCAGCTTCATCCACCACACGGATTGAAAATGAAAACCTCTGCAAGCTGACTTTTTTTTCTGACCCGGACTGACAGCCACACAGGGCAGTAAACAATCTGCCTGAAACACACCCTTGACGGAGGGGTAAACGATTTTTTTAGACTCTAAAACAATTATGGTGGAAGGGGATATACTTGGGGAACACTCAGTAATTTTTTAGGATTTTTTAAAAATAGATAAGAGGGTGAAAAAAATAGAACAAGACGACTCTTTACTGTAGATCTACAGAATGACAGATTGACAGGGGTGGACTAGAAATTACGACAAAAATACAAAACGAACTCAGAATGAAGCATAAGATATATGGATGGAAAGATAACAAAGAGAGTAACAAGCTATCAAAAGTTCAGCTTGATTAGACAAACACACAGAAAGGTAGATCTATGGAGGTGGGGTTCTGTCCTGATTTAGCCAGAACTTCGACGTAGCGGCGGTGGCGGCACGATGGCGGCTCGATGGCGACGGCGGCGGCGATGCTGAGCTTCACACTCAGGGAGGTGGTGGAGGAGAGGCTTCACACCTCTGAAATCTAAGCTTTCACAGCTCTAGAAGGGGAGAGAGGGGCGCCCAAGGGCTGGAGCAACAAATGGATTTCTTCTCATTAATTGCTAAGTAATTCAAAAATTACAAGGTATATATTGAAAGTGTAAAAAGACTTAAACTAACCTCAGATCTAATTTTTGGGAGGGGTAATTAAGAGACATCACATTTTAGTCCAGACAAAATAAAAAAAATAAATCCTAATTAATTCTAAATGGGGGGGGCGCCCCCTTGACCAAGGGGGGGGGGTAGGTGGAGGTGGGTGTAGAATGTTGACAATTTTCACCCTTTGTCCCCCATGTGTCAATTTGACAAGTCCAACCTTCTAGATGGCCACCTAGGATGGTTGACCAGCCCCACTTGGCCTAGGGGGACCAATGGGAAAGGGGTGAGGGCCCCCTAGCTGGACCTACTGTCAATTTGCACAAAAATCCACACAATCCAAGGGAATGACAATGTGGCTTATCAAGCCTTACAATTGCGTACATACTTTCCCGAGGATATAAAAGCAAACTAAAGGACACACATGCAAAATGAAAAGTTAATGCTCGGCGTCGATTCCCATCAACTCTCCCCGGGTGGGAGGAACTCGACCCCGTCGAGTAAGGGGTGCGGCTGCTCGTGACATTGGCGGATCCGTCATCGTACCTGGAAGCCCGGAGTATGCTCCACTCCAAGTAATCGACACCTGCTCACCCCATATAGATTCGATATGCACACGCTGCCTTGGGAATGAGGCTAGAGGTACACACTCCGGGGTGGGGTCACTCTCAAATGAGGGAAGGCGGCTCGAATACTCACTAGGAACACCGCTTGTCCCTTATGTGACTAGATCCGATATGAGGTAGAACCGATCCCAATAGTCCGACAAGTCTCGAACTCGCAAGGGCTAACAATGCGATCATACAAAGACCGACTTGACTTGACACATACATGTACAAAGATGGACAACGAAACTTAGACCCACAAAGACCTTTAAACAGACCTAATGTTAGTCCGACCCGTACATGGGTGACGGCGGACCAGGACACCCGAATATGTGCCATGCATGCATTTGACGTAACCGGTGGTTGGCGGAATGGGGAATTCCCAGACCTCCTAAAGTGGGCCATGCATGCATATTGGACTTAGAGGTGGGAGGGCCAGGGGTTCCAAATGCATCCTCTTCCTTTCCCCTAGAGGATGGTGTATCTCGCAAGTGAGCGGGCTTGGTGGGTGTAGACGACCCGGCCCATGGGGAAGGCGTGTGGTAGTGGATTCCTTTGAAGAAGTGAAGTTGATGGGAATCAACGCCGAGCATGTACTTTTTCTTTTACATTTATGTCCTTTTAGTTTGTGTTTATATCTTTGGGAAAGTATGTACGCAATTGTACGGCTTTGTAAGCCAATGCGTCATTCCCACGGATTGTGTGGGTTTCTATGTAATTTATCAGTAGGACCAGCAAGGGGGCCCCCAGCCCTTTCCCATTGGTCCATGTCATCTATGTGGGGCTGGTCAACCATCCTAGGTGGCCATCTAGAAGGGTTGAATGCCATTTGACCACATGGGAGACAAGTGGCTTAATTAGTCCAAGGTGGGTTACCTACCTCACCTACCCATTCAACCCCATTAACCATGGTCAAGGGGGCGCCCCTCTCCCCTTAATATTCTATTATTTTTTGTGTGTTATTCACATCCAATCTAGGCCCTCCATTCCCCACCCCTAGATCTAATGGTGTAGATTAGATTTGACACATGGCATATAAAAGGGTTGTATTTTCCATTTGTTAGTATTAATGAAGAGAAAATTGTTGGAAAATCAAGAGTGTTCTTGAGCCCCCCCTCTCTCCCTCTGGTTTCTCTCCTCCAACCTCCAGTTCTAGAGTGAATTCTATCTTCTATCCCCTCCCCTCTATCTCCGGTGATCATCTGTGCCGCCGCCGCCGCCGTTCGTGCCACCTTCGAGCCGCCGCGATACCGTCTTCGGTATTCTGTCCTGCTGGATAGAGGTGTCTTCCCGAAATTCCTGCTACCAGCCACGGCCTCTTCCTGGTCTGCAATTCTTATGGTGTGTTCCTATATTCCACCCCATCATACAAAAAACAATTCAGGTCCAAAATCCCTCGTTTAGTATTTTTCCATTTTCGTGCATCTTTCATTCCCAGATCTATTTTGTCTCTGTCTACAGTGACAGCAGCCATGTGTTTCTCACCTCCGACCCTCTTTTTGATTTTTCCAAACCTTCCCAATTTTAATGGGAGTTCTGTTTATCATCCCCTACATCCAACAATTTTATTAATTTTTGATCAGCCTTCCATCTATTTTTAAAAATTTGTATTCTTCCTCAGCTACAGTGTTGTCAGCCAGATTCGAGATCCGACCCACTTCTAGTGAACAAATCATAGAAATTCATAGCCTTCCCCATATCCAGATCCAAAAATAGGCCTGGTTTTTTAGCTTGATTTTCCACAACTTTTTTGAAGAACACAACCCCCGATTCAGACGTCTACCTTGCGGTCAAAGGCAATCCACAGGAAAGTTCCCTGCTAGTCTGAGAGTTCAGACACTGTACAATAGCAACCTTCAAAATTCTCCAATCAGAAGTACAGGCTTGATTATTTTTCTGTAATCACTTTGGGTTGAAGCCCTTCGAAGCATCTTTCCAACGGCGCCAGTTTCGTAGCATCCCGACGTCGGGGATGATCGCAGCGTCCGTTCTCGCCGGAGCGCGCGCCGGAAAACAGAACCGACAGGTCCGTGGCCGGTTATTCCGACCGGTGCCGATCGGAGCCGCCCGGCCTCCGGCCGGCGAACCAGCGTGCCGCCAACCCGGGGAACGCTTCCCTAAGTGTCCCCACTACAGCGGTGCCACCGGGTCCCACACGGCCCCTCCGGATAGCACGTGGGCCCCACCGTCACGTGTTCGGGTGTTGCCGAATCAACGCGAGAAGCCGCCCGTCAACCCGAATTCGGTCCTCCCGGGCACAGTTGTGTATCCCTTTACCTCCCTGCGTGGAGTGGGTGATATTTTATTGCTGTCATCATTGTGTAATATTTATCCCGGGAGTACGAGTTTCGGCCGGGTCCGTCGTCCCCACGCCGAGCGCGTGGAGGTATCGTCCTCGCTCCTCACTTGGCATTTTGCTTAATTTCATATATGCTTGTTTATGCCGCTGCTAGAGAGCATGTGTAGGGATATCTAGCTCGCTTTATCTATTCATTACCGATGCTACGAGAGAGTGCGAGACCATCCCGTGACCCGATCCGGGCACACGAGAGAGCCGATCACCCTAGCTCACTGCCGATTTCTCAACCGCGCACGTCCGACGCTTCCCTCGTTAAGGGGCAGTCACGAACTTGTCGTGTCCGTTGTCTCGTCCCACATCAATTTGGTATCAGAGAGAGGTTGAGTCTAGGGTGTCGAAAAAAAAAGGCGTCATTTACGTCTAGTCATTAGTCATTGTCTACATCGTGTTTAGGGTCATCATTGTTTTAAAACAAAATAAAGTGTCTTTTGCATCGCATCCCAATAACCCGGTATATCAAAAGGTGTTGCCCGAACGTTAGGCTACGCCTATCGGGAAGGCCGCACACTTGCGCGAGTGGTCTTCGGATCGGTTATCTCCGCCACGTACCGAGTCTTGGTCGTCATGTCAAGGGTTGTAGTCCATTGTCTAGTTGGTTTATCTACTAGTGTCGGCATGCCCACCCACTAGTCCCCAATCACCCATGGATTCCCAAACTCCCGGATGGTGGCGATACTATCTCAAATGGAAGGACCACCCGAACCACCCCACGAGGCCAGAAACCCGGGACTTCTACGGGTCCGATGACCCGAGTGTCTACCTAGAATGGAAAGCCATTATGGACGATTACTTCGAGGTGTACATTATGTACGGGCCCATGCAAGTCGATGTTGCCAAAAGGTGACTTTTTGGTGAAGCCGCCACAACTTGGAGGAACATCAAATACTGGAGAGAGGATAGGAATCTAAGGCCCATCGAGTCATGGTGGAAATGAAGAGAGCGCTTAGGAGGGCCTACTTGCCCCGCCCACCTACCTCCAACCACGGAGGTCATACCACTCACCCACCCCACCAACTCACCCACAACCAAGTGGGCCACACCGCTACCCAATCCCACCCCTTCACCGCCGTCCAAGCCCAACAAAGCGACCCCAATCTAGTGGCCCGCCCAAGCACCTCCAACCAACCTCCCCTTGGCACCCCCATCCCAACCCACTCAAGTACCTCCAACCGAGTGGAAGCCCCGCTTATAGCCGAGCCTAGGACCACACCTAGGTCGAGGGACGAGGAGCGAGTCCACCCCAAGGTCCCTACTCCAACCCGCTCCTTTGAGGAATGCAAGAAAATGATTTCGGATTTGTTGGAAAGGATAAGTGCTTCTTCACCTCTCGTAGGTGCTCCATCACCACCCGCTCCTTCCGAGCTCTATTCGGAACCTTCTTCTTTGGAGCTACCAAAGCCCGAGCCACCCGTGTTTCTTACGGGAACACTTTACATAGCCGAGCCACTTCTTAGTTGGCTCAAGGATGGCTTGGTCCCACATCCCTTCCCGTCCATGGACCCCACCTTACCTTTAGTGCCAGTCAACTCATTCCATACCACCTTTCGATCTAGTCACCATGTTGACACATTGGACGATCTTGTCATGGGATTGGATTCACAATGGGAGTTGACGCATCTTTTGGCGCGAGGCTTTGACCAACCCGCTAGTCTTAGCTTCACCCATCCGGCCTTCGGGTCCATTACCTCCAAGTGCACCGTGGGTTGTGTCACCACGGAGGTCCTCTTACTCCTCCCCTTACCGACGAGCCCGAATTCATACCCTTTTGTCCGAGGGAGGAATCATACTTCTTGCCTACGATCCCCGTCCCACCCGTTACAATTCAAGAAGGTGACTACCCACATCTTCAAACCTTCTACACGTGGGACCGTGACTTGTGGGAACCCACCACAAGGGGTCATACCTTCTTTGACCCTTTTGACCCCTTCACTATTAGGCTTCCCGAGTTACCACCCGTACTCCCCTTCTTCAAGGAAGCCCACTTTTATGCCCCTTCCCCTCGGGATGGTCCATCTACATCCACCAATCCCGACCCACCTACACCCGGCCCTTCTAAACCACCCGAGTCACCCACATACAAAAGACCATCCACGCATAACCACACCCGACGTATAGGTGTTCCCCATGCCATCCATTCTCAGTTGCATAACATGCATGCGTGGCACATATTCGGGTGTCCTGGTCCGCCGTCACCCATGTACGGGTCGGACTAACATTAGGTGTGTCTAGGGTCATAGATGAGTCCGTGTGTTTTTTTTCTTGTGTGGTTTGTTTTGTGTGGTTTGTTTGCATGGCTTGTGTGTCATTTGTTTGTCTGCATGTGTCTTGTGCAAGCTCGTCGATGTCAGTCCCTTATGAGTGTGAAGCGAGTCGACTCACTCGATGAGTATGGGATCAGTTCTACATCTATACCCGGATCAGTCACCTATAGGGACTCAGCGGTGATTCCTAGTGAGTCTTCGAGCTGCTTCCTTCCCTTTTGAGAGTGCCCCACCCGGAGTGTCCACCTTCGGCCCATAGCAGTCTGCGCATATTGAGTATATATGGAATGAGCAGGTGATGATCACTCGGAGTGGAGCGTACCCGCGTTACTTGGCACGGTGACAGATCCGCCAGAGTACTCGAGCATCCATACCCCTACTCGACGGGGTCGAGTTCCTCCCACCCGGGGAGAGTTGATGGGAATCGACGCCGAGCATGTACTTTTTCTTTTACATTTATGTCCTTTTAGTTTGTGTTTATATCCTTGGGAAAGTATGTACGCAATTGTACGGCTTTGTAAGCCAATGCGTCATTCCCACGGATTGTGTGGGTTTCTATGTAATTTGTCAGTAGGACCAGCAAGGGGGCCCCCAGCCCTTTCCCATTGGTCCATGTCATCTATGTGGGGCTGGTCAACCATCCTAGGTGGCCATCTAGAAGGGTTGAATGCCATTTGACCACATGGGAGACAAGTGGCTTAATTAGTCCAAGGTGGGTTACCTACCTCACCTACCCATTCAACCCCATTAACCATGGTCAAGGGGGCGCCCCTCTCCCCTTAATATTTTATTATTTTTTATGTGTTATTCACATCCAATCTAGGCCCTCCATTCCCCACCCCTAGATCTAATGGTGTAGATTAGATTTGACACATGGCATATAAAAGGGTTGTATTTTCCATTTGTTAGCATTAATGAAGAGAAAATTGTTAGAAAATCAAGAGTGTTCTTGAGCCCCCCTCTCTCCCTCTGGTTTCTCTCCTCCAACCTCCAGTTCTAGAGTGATTTCTATCTTCTATCCCCTCCCCTCTATCTCCGGTGATCATCTGTGCCGCCTCCGCCGCCGCCGTTCGTGCCGCCTTCGAGCCGTCGCGAAACAGTCTTCGGTATTCTGTCCTACTGGACAGAGGTGTCTTCCCGAAATTCTTGCTACCAACCATGGCCTCTTCGTGTACTGCAATTTTTATGGTGTGTTTCTATATTCCACCCCATCATACAAAAAACAATTCAGGTCCAAAATCGCTCGTTTAGTATTTTTCCATTTTTGTGCATCTTTCATTCCCAGATCTGTTTTGTCTCTGTCTATAGTGACAACAGCCCTGTGTTTCTCACCTCCGACCCTCTTTTTGATTTTTCCAAACCCTCCCAATTTTACTAGGAGTTTTGTCCATCATCCCCTATATCCACAAATTTTCTTACTTTTTGATCAGCCTTCTATCTATTTTTAACAAATCATGTTCTTCCTAAGCTACAGTGTTGTCAGCCAGATTCCAGATCCGACCCACTGCTAGTGACAAAATCATAGAAATTCGTAGCCTTCCCGAAATCCAGATCCAAAAATAGTCTTGGTTTTGTCGCTTGATTTCCCACAACTTTTCTGAAGAACACAACCCCAGATTCGGACATCTACCTCGTGGTCAAAGGTAATCCACAGGAAAGTTCCCTGCTAGTCTGAGAGTTCAGACACTGTACAATAGCAACCTTCAAAATTTGCCAATCAGAAGTACATGCTTGATTATTTTTCTGTAATCACCTTGGGTTGAAGCCCTTCGAAGCATCTTTCCAACGGCGCCAGTTTCGTCGCATTCCGACGTCGGGGCTGATCGCAGCGTCCGTTCTCGCCGGAGCGCGCGCCGGAAAATAGAACCGGCAGGTCCGTGGCCGGTTATTCCGACCGGTGCCGATCGGAGCCGCCCGGCCTCCGGCCGGTGAACCAGCATGCCGCCAGCCCGGGGAACGCTTCCCTAAGTGTCCCCACTACAGCAGTGCCACCGGGTCCCACACGGCCCCTCCGGACAGCACGTGGGCCCCACCGTCACGTGTTCGGGTGTTGCCGAATCAACGCGAGAAGCCGCCCGTCAACCCGAATTCGGTCCTCCCGGGCCCAGTTGTGTAGCCCTTTACCTCCCTGCGTGGAGTGGGTGATATTTCATTACTGTCATCATTGTGTAATATTTATCCCGGGAGTACGAGTTTCGGCCGGGTCCGTCGTCCCCACGCCGAGCGCGTGGAGGTATCGTCCTCGCTCCTCACTTGGCATTTTGCTTAATTTCATATATGCTTGTTTATGCCGCTGCTAGAGAGCATGTGTAGGGATATCTAGCTCGCTTTATCTATTCATTACCGCTGCTGCAAGAGAGTGCGAGACGGTCCCGTGACCCGATCCTGGTACACGAGAGAGCCGATCACCCTAGCTCACTGTCGGTTTCTCAACCGCGCACGTCCGACGCTTCCCTCGTTAAGGGGCAGTCACGAGCTTGTCGTGTCCGTGGTCTCGTCCCGCATCCGAAGTATATAAGTAGGGTCTAAGGGTTCACTAGGGAATGGGTCAAAGAGATCAAAGAAGGTATGACCCCTTGTGGTGGATTCCCACAAGTCACGGTCCCTGATGTAAAAGTCTTGAAGGTGTGAATAGTCACCTTCATGCATTGTGGGTGGGACGGTGATCATGTGTAGGATGTATGGTTCCTCCCTCGGGCGAAAGGGTATGAAGTCGGGGAGGAATAAGACATGGGGAGGAATAAGAGAACCTCCGTGGTGATACAACCCACGGTGTACACGGAGGTAATGGACCCTAAGGCGGGGTGGGTGAAGCTACGACTAGTGGGTTGGTAGCAGCTTCGGGCCAACGAATGCGTCAACTTTCATTGTGTGTCTAATCCCATAATAAGGTCATCCAATGTATCAACATGGTGATTAGACCGAAAGGTAGTGTGGAAGGAGTTGACAGGCACTAATGGTAGGGTGGGGTTCGTTGATGGATAAGGAGGCGGGACCAAGCCATCCTTGAGCCAACTAAGTAGTGGCTCGGCTATGTAATGTGTACCCGTTAGAAACACGGGTGGCTCGGGCTTTGGTGGCTCCAAATGAGAGGGCTCCGAAATAAGATCGGAAGGTGAGGGTGTGATGAGGGCATCACACCACATACCCTCTGGCTTGGCACTTCTCTCCCTCCCGGAGGCAACTAGGGAGCAGCCCTTCTTCAGAAGGAACATTGGTGCTTATCATCCTATTACATCTTCCTATTTTCTTGAGTCATTTTGATGTATTTTCCTATGTTTTGAGTCATGTTACTATGTTATTTACTTATGCTTGTATGTAGGCTAGTGGGCTAATGGGGCTTGTAGTTCTTATTGGGCCATTTGTTTGGTCTGGCCCATGGGCGCCCCTCTCCCCACCCCTTGGTCTTTCGTCATTTGTCCATTCCATGAGGACTTTTTGTAAATTGGGTTTTTCTATATATAGGACCCCAAACCCCCTCTTTGAAGGTTAATGAAGATTTGAATATTGCAAGCATAAGTGCACTCCTCTCTCTCTCTCTAGCCTTCACTCTCTCCTTCTCTCTCTCTCACTAAGGGGGCCGACCCCCTCACTCTCTCTTCCTCCTCCTCTCTCTCTCTCCCTTGGGCGAACCTGCCCTTTCACCTCCCCCTCCCCCTGCCACCTCAGCTGCCACCTCATCCCTCCACCCTTTCATATTCCCAAGACTCATAACTCCCTTCATTACCTCCTCCACCCTAGGCAACTCTTCCCATTCCCCATACACCTCTTCATTCTCCAAGGCAACCTTTCCTCTCCCCCAAGCAGCCCTCCCTCTTCCCCACACCCTCCATTCATATCCCTAGGGCAAATTAATCCCCCCATACCCCTGCTGGTTTCGCACCCACCACACTAGCCCACCCCCATTCCCTTGGCCGACCCCCACCACCCCTTTGGATAGCTGCGGACCCTCCACCCTCCTGGACCTCCACCTTCCCTCCTCCACCCTCTCATCATTCTCCCACATCCCATCCCCCATCTACCATCACTACCAGCCTTCCCCCATAGTTAAAACACCATTCCCTTTAACCAAGCTCCACCACCACCCCTTTGCTTAGCCAAGTCTGCAGGTAGCAGAAGAAGGTTCGTCTTGGAGAAGCTGCCACGGAGCCCAACGGCATCATCTGAAGACGTACCATACCTTTCTGGAAAGGTCGTCCAGTCCACTATGCAGGCGAGGTGGAATCGTCCCGTTCCGAGTTCGTGGCTGACCGGGAGAGCTGTTCTTCCCCAACTGCGCCAGACATCCTCTGCAGAGAGCCTGATCCCGGTTGGAAGCAACTGCACGACCAACGGCAAAGGAATCAGACTGAAGGCTCTTCATCAAAGTTCTTCCTTCCCATGTCCCCGACCAGGAGCAAGAGACAGAACCTCATTCGGCATCCAGGGGCCAGAGTTCCGAATTTTCTCCCTCAGTCGCGCGGGTCTGCCTCCTGCAGTCTGCTGCGACCAGTTCCCGCTCGACGGCGTCCCCCTGTCCACCCCGACCTCAGAAGGTGTTGCCATCAGTTTTGTTGTGTAGAGGCTTCGTCCCCGGTTCCAGCAGCTCCGAATTTTCATGATTCGGCATCCAGGAGTGACCGGAGCCACTTCTGCAAGTTGCAGACAGAAATAGGGAGCCACTCGCCCCAGAATCTGTTGCTCTGCTCAGACCTCCACTGCAGCCATCGCCGATGACATAATAAATTGATATAAATCAGAGGCGTTTGGGTTCCTGTTACGAGAAGATTCCCCCTGGGCTTGTCATCGGTGAAATTCCTGACCGAGATCTACAAGGACTACACCGACTGCCTATCAACATCCACAGCCAGCGGTCCACTTCGGAAGCGGTCCCTCCTCGTGGGCTACTAGCTTATTTCCCTCCTCTTGCCTGGCCGGCTTACCGCCCCTCCCTGCGGGAGGTAGTGTTTGTTGTAATCCATCAATTCCCATCCCCGAGATCACCCTCCTGCGTGAGGTGTAATGAGTGTACACTTAAACAGGTTCGAAGCTTCATCGGCGCAGTGTGCGGGGAACCCACACTTCCCCGCTCGCCCTCGTCTCCGACCGGGGTTGGTTTCCTCAAACCAACCAGGTGAGCCTCCTGCCCTTGCCTCCTAATACTTGTTTATTTAATATCTGCGAAACGTATCGGCCGGTAGGAGAGCGAGTGCCCGATCCCGGCGCCACCTTTCAGTGTGGTCACCGTGGCTATAAGTGAGCGAGTGACCCCGTTCCCTTAAGGCATCCGGCCGCCCTTGTTCGTGGGCTTTCAAACCTTCGGGAGGGCTAACTAAAGTGGTGCTGGTCCTCTAACCAGTCAGGGGCTATCTCCATCACCTAGACTCGGCATCACCGGGTCACCACGGGAATCGTGTGCGCACGGTGCGTTGGTAGCTTTAACATATTCTCGGCACCTTGTAATTGTGATTGCGAATTAGGTCCAAGGAATCAAAGTCTCCGCTGCATTTGGTGTCACATCAAGTGGTATCAGAGCAAGTTTTAGACTTGTCTCTACAAGCCTAGGTCCAAGGGCAATTGCATTTCTATCCCGTGTTGTCATCATTGTGCATGTCCACCCGTAGGGGTACCATATATCGGGCTGATCCTTCTAATTCCAACCCACCTATGGATCCCAATGTGCATGGCAACCAAAACATCCCTAGGGAAGCTCCCCAAACTCCTATGGATCGAATTGAGGCTGCCATCCAAGTCCTCACGGAGCAAATGAATGGAATTTCCACCCGACTAGAGAGATTGGAAGAAGCTAGGGCCCCACCTAGGAACCATGCCCAAAGAGTTCATCCTCCGCGGGTTGAACATGAGAGGGAAGACCTAGATGATGAGTGGTATCATGAGCAAAAGAGAGTCCCACGACCTCGATATCATGAGAGGCGACCACGTGAGGATCCGGATGACTACCTACTAAGAATGATCAAAGTGGAAGCTCCTAATTTTGATGGGTCTCATAACCCTAGTATCTATAAAGAATGGGAGCATGGCATGGACCAATACTTTGATTGGTACCCCATGTCCGAAGAGAGAAAGGTTAGGTTGGCCAAGATGCACCTTCTTAAACTAGCCAAAACCTATTGGCTAAAGGTAGAAAACCAAAGGAGGATCCGGCGTGAGGAACCCATTGACACTTGGATAGACATGAAAGATCAACTTAGGAACAAATATCTCCCCATCTCTTATAGCCAACTTCTTCTTGATGAATGGCAAAGCCTTACCCAAGAGGGAAAGACCGTGGAAGAGTATATTGAAAAATTTGACTCATATCTCCTAAGGTGTGGTGTGGTTGAAGACCCCGCCGTCACTTTATCCCGGTTTAGGAATGGCCTCCTTCCCCACATCAAACGGGAGCTTTTTATGAGGGAGGTGCATAGCTTGGAAATTGCCTATCAAATTGCCCGGGATGTAGAGAGATTTTCTAGGAATCCTAGGTTTGCCCCCCTCAAGGGCCCGGGACCCCGTCCCAACCTACCTCCTCTGATAAGAACACCTCCTCCCAATGGGGGAACCACCACTCGGCCCTATCCCCAACCAATCACTCCCACCCCCACAAAGACCACCCCACTCAACCCTCCTCCCCGAAGGGAGGAAGCCTCCAAAGGGAAGACCCCGGGAAGTAGTACGATTAAATGTTTCCAGTGCCATGGTTATGGCCACATAGCCTCCCAATGCCCTTCCAAGGGGATGTCAAGCCTTGTTATTGAGGGCGGACCTACCACATCCCAAGAAATCCATGAGAATACAATTGAGGAACACGAGGCTACCTTAGAGTGGGAAGAGGAATACGAGGAGCAATTCTTTGAGGAAGGGGTAGAAGATGACCCCCACTCCACCCACTTGGGAGTAATAAGGTGCACCCTTACCCAACCACAAGAGAATGATTGGAGGAGGACTTCCATTTTTCACACCTTCATCAAAATTGGGGACCATGTCAGGAAGGTTATCCTAGACAACGGAAGTTGTGTCAATGCCGTGTCCCCGGACACCGTCAAGCTCCTAGGACTTACCCCAACACCCCACCCCAAACCATATCGTGTCTCATGGATAAACAACCATTCCCTACCCGTCAACACATGTTGTCTTATCCCCATCACCTTCTCATCCTACAAAGAGCCAATATGGTGTGACATCATACCTATGGCTGTAGGAAGCATCCTGCTAGGGAGACCTTGGATATATGATGTCAATGCTACCATCTATGGGAAAACGAACACGTGCACCTTTGAACACAAGGGGAAGACCATTCGCCTCAACCCTTCCTAACCCCGAAAGGACCCACCCACCAAGGGAATTCTCCCCACACCACCTCAAAACCCAGGGGTCCCACCAACCCCAACCCAACCAACAAGTCAACTGTCCACCCATGAGGGTCCCACCAAAGGCCTTCACCTCATCACTAGACAAGAACTCGAGGAAGAGGTAGCCCTCGGGACACCCATATGCGCTGTAGTCATATGCCTAGGGGAACCCACCCCCTCCAACCCTCATCCTGTGGAGATACACCCTCTCCTAGAAGAATTCAAGGATGTGTTCCCCGAGGAGCTCCCTGATCAACTGCCACCCATGAGGGATGTCCAGCATGCCATTGACCTTGTCCCAGGGGCCACCCTCCCAAACCTTCCCCACTATCGCCTCAATCCCACTGAGCATGCTGAATTGAGGAGGCAAGTGGAGGAACTCATTAGAAAAGGCTTCCTCCGTCTTAGCAAAAGTCCTTGTGCTGTCCCAGCCCTCCTCACACCAAAGAAAGATGAGACATGGCGCATGTGTATTGATAGCAGGGCCTTCAACAAGATTACCGTCAAATATAGGTTCCCCATACATAGACTTGACGATATGCTTGATATGCTAGCTGGAGCCACGATTTTTTCAAAGATAGATCTTAAGAGTGGCTACCACCAAGTAAGGATAAGGCTTGGGGATGAATGGAAAACAGCCTTCAAAACCAAAGATGGACTCTATGAATGGCTGGTGATGCCTTTTGGGCTCTCTAACGCCCCAAGCACATTTATGCGCCTTATGACCGAGGTCCTTAGGCCCTACATTGGAGTCTTCCTGGTAGTATATTTTGATGACATCCTCATCTACAGCCAATCCAAGGAAGCCCACCTCAGTCATCTAAGGCAAGTTTTCTCCACCCTTAGGAAGGAAAGTCTCTTTGCCAATTTAAGCAAATGTCACTTCATGACCCAATCCATTACCTTCCTTGGGTATGTTGTCTCCACAGAAGGAGTATCCATGGACCCAGAAAAAGTCCAAGCCATCCTCAATTGGCCGGAACCCCGCACCCTCCATGAAGTCCGCAGTTTCCATGGGTTAGCCACCTTTTACCGTAGGTTCATCCGAGGGTTCAGCATAGTCACTGCCCCTATCACAGACTGCCTTAAAAAGGGAACCTTTGTATGGACCAAGACGGCTTCTAGGGCTTTCCAAGAACTAAAGGAGAGGATGACCCAAGCCCCAGTTTTATGCCTCCCTGACTTCTCCAAAGTCTTTGAGGTAACTTGTGATGCTTCTGGGGTGGGGATTGGCGGGATCCTCAGCCAAGAGGGACATCATGTGGCCTACTTTAGCGAGAAATTATGTGATGCCCGGATGAAATACTCCACCTATGACAAAGAATTTTACGTTGTGGTGCAATCCCTCCGACATTGGAGGAACTACCTCTTGCCCAAAGAGTTTGTCATATTCTCCGACCATGAGGCCCTAAAATACCTCAATTCCCAGCAAAAACTGAATGCCCGGCATGCCCGATGGGTCGAATATATCCAGGCCTACACCTTTGTGATCAAACATAAGGCCGGAAGTGAAAATTGAGCAGCCGATGCTCTGAGTAGGAGGGTTTCCCTACTAGCTACCATTCGGGTAGAAGTGGTAGGATTCGACCGGGTTAAGGAAGAGTACTCGGATTGTCCTGATTTTAGGCATGTCCACGCCAAATTGACCACCCATTCACCCCAGGAACATCAGGGTTTCATCCTGGAGGACGGGTTCATCTTCAGAGGACACAAACTTTGCATACCTAGAACCTCACTGCGCGATCTATTAGTCTGGGAATTACATGCTGGAGGCTTGGCTGGGCACTTTGGGGTTCACAAAACCATTGCCTTAGTAGAAGGGCAATTCTATTGGCCCATCCTCAAAAGGGATGTGGCCAAAATTGTGGGGCAATGTCGTACTTGTGCAACTGCTAAGCAAGTCAAACAGAACACAGGCCTGTACACCCCTCTACCCGTCCCGGACTGACCATGGCAGGATCTGAGCATGGACTTCGTGTTAGGGCTACCTCGGACCCAAAAGAAGCATGACTCCATTTTTGTCGTAGTGGACCGATTCTCTAAGATGGCCCATTTCATCCCCTGTTCCAAAACCTCAGACGCCTCCCATGTGGCCCACCTATTCTTTGATGAAGTGGTCCGCCTCCATGGCCTACCCAAGACCATTATCTCAGATAGGGATGTCAAATTCACCAGCTACTTCTGGAAGACCCTCTGGCATCTTATGGGGACCCTGCTTAAGTTTTCCACAACCTACCACCCTCAAACCGATGGACAGACTGAAGTTGTCAATCAGAGCCTAGGGAACCTTCTGCGGTGCCTTGTTGAAGACCGCCCTGGAAATTGGGATCTCATCCTGCCTCAAGCCGAGTTTGCCTACAATAATTCCATCAATAGGTCCATAGGCATGAGTCCTTTCGAAGCTGTGCATGGCTACAAGCCCAAGAAGCCAACAGATCTCATTCCCCTACCCCCGCATGCTAGAGTATCCGTCACTGTTGAGTCCTTTGCACAACATATTAGAGAGTTGCATGAAGAAATTCGCAAAAACATTAACAAGAGCAACGAGATTTACAAAAAGTCTACTGACTCCCACCGCCGCCACCAAGAATTCCAGATTGGTGATTTTGTGATGGTGAGAACTGAGAGGTTGTTCCCTGGGAATACTTCGAAGTTGAGGTCGCGTGGAGCTGGTCCCTTCCAGGTGCTGAGACGCCTTGGCACCAATGCTTACGTGTTGGACCTCCCTGAAGAGTACGGAGTAAGCCCTACATTCAATGTGGTTGACCTAGTGCCCTACAAGGGCCCCACGGTGACACTCGGTGAGGAAATCCAGCCTACTCCCTCCTTTGAGAGCGCCCCCACACCCCAGAGAGCTCAACCCCATTTGAGAAACCGGCGCGATGAAGTGGAGCAGATATTAGATGAACAGGTTACCATCACAAGGAGCAAGGCGTATGAGCGCTACCTGGTCAGGTGGAAGGGATGACCACCCTCGGACGATACCTGGGTGAGCCGGGAGGATCTCCAGCAGTTGTCCCCCGATCTCCTAGAGCAGTACCGCAGCAGGGAGGGCCTTTACTCGACAGAGTCGAGCTCTTCACCGCCCGGGAGAATTGATGAGGGCATCACACCACATACCCTCTGGCTTGGCACTTCTCTCCCTCCCGGAGGCAGCTAGGGAGCAGCCCTTCTTCAGAAGGAACATTGGTGCTTATCATCCTATTACATCTTCCTATTTTCTTGAGTCATTTTGATGTATTTGCCTATGTTTTGAGTCATGTTACTATGTTATTTACTTATGCTTGTATGTAGGCTAGTGGGCTAATGGGGCTTGTAGTTCTTATTGGGCCATTTCTTTGGTCTGGCCCATGGGCGCCCCTCTCCCCACCCCTTGGTCTTTCGTCATTTGTCCATTCCATGAGGACTTTTTGTAAATTGGGTTTTCCTATATATAGGACCCCAAACCCCCTCTTTGAAGGTTAATGAAGATTTGAATATTGCAAGCATAAGTGCACTCCTCTCTCTCTCTCTCTAGCCTTCACTCTCTCCTTCTCTCTCTCACTAAGGGGGCCGACCCCCTCTCTCTCTCTTCCTCCTCCTCTCTCTCTCTCCCTTGGGCGAACCTGCCCTTTCACCTCCCCCTCCCCCTGCCACCTCAGCTGCCACCTCATCTCTCCACCCTTTCATATTCCCAAGACTCATAACTCCCTTCATTACCTCCTCCACCCTAGGCAACTCTTCCCATTCCCCATACACCTCTTCATTCTCCAAGGCAGCCTTTCCTCTCCCCCAAGCAGCCCTCCCTCTTCCCCACGCCCTCCATTCATATCCCTAGGGCAAATTAACCCCCCCATACCCCTGCTGGTTGCGCACCCACCACACTAGCCCACCCCCATTCCCTTGGCCGACCCCCACCACCCCTTTGGATAGCTGCGGACCCTCCACCCTCCTGGACCTCCACCTTCCCTCCTCCACCCCTCTCATCATTCTCCCACATCCCATCCCCCATCTACCATCACTACCAGCCTTCCCCCATAGTTAAAACACCATTCCCTTTAACCAAGCTCCACCACCACCCCTTTGCTTAGCCAAGTCTGCAGGTAGCAGAAGAAGGTTCGTCTTGCAGAAGCTGCCACGGAGCCCAACGCCGTCATCTGAAGACATACCATACCTTTCTGGAAAGTTCGTCCAGTCCACTACGCAGGCGAGGTGGAATCGTCCCGTTCCAAGTTCGTGGCCGACCGGGAGAGCTGTTCTTCCCCAACTGCGCCAGACATCCTCTGCAGAGAGCCTGATCCCGGTTGGAAGCAACTGCACGACCAACGGCAAAGGAATCAGACCGAAGGCTCTTCATCAAAGTTCTTCCTTCCCCTGTCCCCGACCAGGAGCAAGAGACAGAACCTCATTCGGCATCCGGGGGCCAGAGTTCCGAATTTTCTCCCTCAGTCGCGCGGGTCTGCCTCCTGCAGTCTGCTGCGACCAGTTCCCGCTAGACGGTGTCCCCCTGTCCACCCCGACCTCAGAAGGTGTTTCCGTCTGTTTTTCTGTGTAGAGGCTTCGTCCCTGGTTCCAGCGGCTCCAAATGTTCATGATTCGGCATTTAGGAGCGATCGGAGCCACTTCTGCAAGTTGCAGACAGAAACAGGGAGCCACTCACCCCAGAATCTGTTGCTCTGCTCAGACCTCCACTGCAGCCATCGCCGACGACAGAATAAATTGATATAAATCAGAGGCATTTGGGTTCCTGTTACGAGAAGATCCCCCCTGGGCTTGTCATCGGCGAAATTCCTGACCGAGATCTACAGGGACTACACCGACTGCCTATCAACATCCACAGCCAGCGGTCCACTTCGGAAGCGGTCCCTCCTCGTGGGCTACTAGCTTATTTCCCTCCTCTTGCCTGGCCGGCTTACCGCCCCTCCCTGCGGGAGGTAGTGTTTGTTGTAATCCATCAATTCCCATCCCCGAGATCACCCTCCTGCGTGAGGTGTAGTGAGTGTACACTTAAACAGGTTCGAAGCTTCATCGGCGCAGTGTGCGGGGAACCCACACTTCCCCGCTCGCCCTCGTCTCCGACCGAGGTTGGTTTCCTCAAACCAACCAGGTGAGCATCCTGCCCTTGCCTCCTTATACTTGTTTATTTAATATCTGCGAAACGTATCGGCCGGTAGGAGAGCGAGTGCCCGATCCCGGCGCCACCTTTCAGTGTGGTCACCGTGGCTATAAGTGAGCGAGTGACCCCGTGCCCTTAAGGCATCCGGCCGCCCTTGTTTGTGGGCTTTCAAACCTTCGGAAAGGCTAACTAAAGTGGTGCTGGTCCTCTAACCAGTCAGGGGCTATCTCCATCACCTCGACTCGGCATCACCGGGTCACCACGGGAATCGTGTGCGCATGGTGCGTTGGTAGCTTTAACATATTCTCGGCGCCTTGTAATTGTGATTGCGAATTAGGTCCAAGGAATCAAAGTCTCCGCTGCATTTGGTGTCACATCAGGGTGACAATGGAGCACTCTTGGGTGGTGAAGGCAATGGGGTTGGCAGTCCGATCGGCTCGGGACTCGGTTGGGAGGTAGATGTTTGCCGAAGGGCAGCCAGGGCAGCGTCTGCTCGCTGTAGGTCGTCATTAAATCGATACTCAAATGGCTCGACCTCCAGAGCGACCTTATAGGAATGCGCCAGAGAGAATGCGTCGTGGATAAGACACTCCAACTGGAAGTGAAGGCGTAAACCTCTCCGGAACTGAAATGCGGCAGTGGTGCTCTCCTCTCCCAAAGCATATTCCAACCAATACTTATGATAGTCCCAGATGTACTCGGACACGGACCTATCGCCTTGGACCGGTCGACATGGGTTGGCCATAGTTGCCAAGATGTTGGAATGGATCCCTAGGAATGGATATGCAAGGCCATTTTTTTTGTTTTATTTTATAAGTAAAAGTTTATGCAAACTAATGCAAACTCCTAGACACGACTTAGAATGCGATGCAAATGCAAGTTGAAATGAGACTCCACTACAACCTAGACTTAACCAAAACTCGGTACGTGGCGGAGATAATCGATCCGAAGACCACTCGCGCAAGTGTGCGGCATTCCCGATAGGCGTAACCTAACGTTGGGACAACACCTTTTTATATACCGATTAATGGTATGCAAATACAACCTAGACCGACTTAGACGATGACTAGACGTAAATGACACTTTTTTTGATTTTAGACACCCTAGACTCAACCCGGATGCTCTGATACCAAATTGATGCGGGACGGACCCCGGACTCGACTCGAATTAGGAATGCGATCCTTGGACTCTAGACGAGCACGCAATTGTCCCTTAGCGAGGGAAGACGTGGGACCGGGCACGGTTAAGAAACTGGCCGTGAGTCACGGGTATCGGCTTTTCCGTGTAGACTCGGATCGAGTCACGGGACGGTACACTCAATCTCGCTCTCTCGCAGCGGTGATAATAGAATAACAAGCTAGAAACCTACACTCGCAGCGGCATTCAAAGCTATACAAGATAAGCAAATGCGATAAAGAGTGGGGAGCGAGTGTACCTCCATGCTTCGGGCGTGGGGAAGACGTTCCCGGCCAGTTACGATAACTCCTGGTTAACAACAGTAAAAACTTTAATTACAGCAGTAATTATATTGCCCACTCCATGCAGGGAGGTAAAGGGCTACAGTGGGGTCTGGGAGGACCGACCCTGGGTTGACGGGCAGCAATCTGGAGGCGAACTCAGCATGAACTCGGCCTGTTGGTCCGACTCGGCACTATTGCAACTCGGTGTTGCGCCAACTCGGTGGCTGACTCGGTGGACAACAAGCAATCCGTTCCAAAGGAACGTCGCCTTCCTGATGTCTTCTGGAGGCGCCGCTTGGCTAGGATGATGGCGGGATGTCCCGAATCGACTCCCTGAAGGGGCGGCACCCGAAGTTGAATTTTGATATTTACTGTTGATTTTCCCCCGAACTGAATTTTCGGACCTGCACACAGAACAGATCTGCATGCCGCAACGGCGAAAATCACTACGCTCAGATCCGGAGGCCGATCGAGGCGTGGCTGGTACCGATGGAAAGAGCACTCAGAGATATACAACATAATTGTTTTTCAGCTTCATCCACCATACGGATTGAAAATGAAAACCTCTGCAAGCTGACTTTTTTTTCTGACCCGGACTGACAGACACACAGGGCAGCAAACAATCTGCCTAAAACACACCCTTGACGGAGGGGTAAATGATATTTTTAGACTCTAAGAAAATTATGGTAAAAGGGGATATACGTGGGGAACACTTAGTAATTTTGTGGGATTTTTTAAAAATAGATAAGGGGGCGACAAAAATAGAACAAGACGACTCTTTACTGTAGATCTGCAGAATGACAGATTGACAGGGGTGGACTAGAAATTTGCACAAAAACCCACACAATGGGAAAGGGGTGAGGGCCCCCTAGTTGGACCTACTATCAATTTGCACAAAAACCCACACAATCCAAGGGAATGACAATGTGGCTTATCAAGCCTTACAATTGCGTACATACTTTCCCGAGGATATAAAAGCATACTAAAGGACACAAATGCAAAATGAAAAGTCAATGCTCGGCGTCGATTCCCATCAGAGACACCTACCTTTTGTCGGATCTAAGGAAATATCCTCAAATATAAAGAAATCCTTTGATCTCCAAATCCTCCTTCAAATATCCACAAATCTTCGCAGCAGGATATACTTAACCTCCAAGGATGGTTTAAGGGTCGAATGAGATTCTATTTATAGCCAAAACTTGGCCAAATTTGTCAAGATTCCTCACCTAATTCTACCAAACCCATTAAGTCCGAATTAGAAGAAAAATGTCATTTCTCCTCTTAATCTAGCCCATCTTAAGTGTGAAAATAATGTAAAAACGGCTGGTCCAAGGTGGGCTGTTAGGTAAGGGTTGATTTTTGATTCAATCTTCTAGAAATGGGGTTATTTTAATCCCTTAAATATCATATTAAACACATGTTACGAATTTAAGGTTATTTAGCATTTAATAAATCCTTTAATCTATTAATTCAACCCATTATGGATTATCCAATGGGCCAATTGTAATCCTAGTCCATTACATGGACTTTTATTGGGCTTACTATGATTTATCTAAGGTTTAAAGCATTTAATCTCTATTTACTTCTAGTTAATTCAAGTAAATTCAATAAACTAGTTTATTTCATATAGTAAAAATGTAATTTGATTATTTCATGAAAATGTTAATTACATAATGAAATTAAAAAAATTATTTCTCATTTTTAATTATCGGGTTTCTACATCCTTCCCCACTTAAAAGAATTTGGTCCACCAAATTCACATTATATAACTAAAATTCAAAGATTCGAGTAGCAATGTCAAATTTCTAACCTGAGATTAAATACGAGTATTTCTTCTTGATGGATTCTTCCAATTCCCATGTTGCTTCCTCGAACCCACACTTGCTCCATTAGACTTTCACCATCGGTATGGCCCGATTTCTCAGTTGGTGTAATTTTCGATCCAGTATCTTGATCGGTCTTTCTTCATATGATAAGTCCTTTTAGAGTTTCAATTCTTCAAATTGAATCACATGTGAAAGATCATAGACGTATTTCCTTAGCATGGATATATGGAATACGTCATGTACACCGGCCAGTTGAGGAGGTAAAGCTAGCTTGTATGCTACCTCGCCTATTCTCTCTAGAATCTCGAAAGAGCCGATAAATCTCGGACTTAGCTTTCCTTTGATGTCGAATCTTCTAATTCCACGGGTGGGTGAGATCTTTAAGAAGGCATGCTTACCCACTTGGAATTCAAGGTTCTCCTCCGATTATCGGCATAGCTCTTTTGCAGTGATTGAGGGACCTTTAGCCTTTCTTGTATTAACTGGATTTTGTCAGTTCTGTCTTGTACAATGTCGGGACCAAGCAATCCCTTCTCTCCAACCTCGCTCCAACATAGAGGCGATCTGCAACTTCGGCCATATAATGCTTCGAATGGTGCCATTTGAATACTCGATTGATAGCTATTGTTATAAGCGAACTCAGTCAGCGGAAAGTGTTCATGCCAACTACCACCGAAGTCAATCATGCAGGCTCTCAACATATCTTCAATAATTTGATTCGTCCTCTCAGTTTGTCCATCCGTCTGAGGGTGAAATGCCGTACTAAATCTTCGCCTAGTACCCATAGACGATTGTAAACTCTTCTAGAAATGAGAGGTGAATCTCGGATCTCGGTCCGAAATAATAGAGCTTGGAATACCGTGCAGCCTTACGATCTCCTTGATATATAAAGCGACTAGAACATCCACGGTCCATCTAGTCTTGATAGGTAAAAAGTGAGCGGACTTGGTTAACCGGTCCACAATTACCCATATAGCATCAAAACCACTTCGGGTCTTCGGTAATCCAATAATGAAGTCCATACTGATACTATCATGTTTCCATTCCGGTATTTCGAGAGGCTTGAGCTTGCCAGCTGGCTTGAGGTGTTCGGCCTTGACTTGTTGACAAACCAAACATCGGCTTACGAACTCGGCTACCTCTCTCTTCATATTCGGCCACCAGAATATTCTCTTGAGGTCTTGGTACATTTTTGTAGCACCGAGGTGAATAGTATACCTAGACCGATGTGCTTCCTCCAGGATTTTACCCTTGATAATAGAACAATCGGGTATGCAAGTTCTTCCTTTGAATAATAACCTTCCATCGTCAGCCAGAAGGAAATCCGCTCATTGATCTAGTTTCTCTTTTATTTCAACGATCATCGGATCATCACCTTGCCGTTCTTTAACTTCTGAGAGTAACTCGGGTTGGAGTCGAATATTAGCAATAAACACTCTGTCTTTCTTCTCCTCCACATTGAGGTTTAAATTTGCCATTTCTTCAAGTAGATGCCGTTCTTTAACCATCATGCTCGATAATAAGGCCATCGGCTTCTGACTAAGTGCATCAGCTACGGCATTGCCTTTTCCGGGGTGATATTATATAGAGAAGTCGAAATCCTTTAAATATTCCAACCACCATCTTTGTCTCATATTGAGCTCCTTTTGAGAGAATAAATATTTGAGACTCTTGTGATCAGAATATACCGTAAAGGCTTCGCCATAGAGGTAATGTCGCCAGATCTTCAAAGCAAATACCACCGCTGCCAGTTCTATGTCATGTACAGTATAATTTTCCTCGTGCTTTTTCAATTGCCGTGAGGAATAAGCTATGACCTTGCCATGTTGCATTAATATGCAACCTAGGCCAATTCCAAATGCATCAGCATATACTTCGAATCCTCCACCTTACGTAGGTAATGTGAGAATGGGAGCAGTCGTCAGACAATCCTTTAAAGTTTGAAAGCTTTTCTCGCATTCCTCGGACCATATAAAAGGATTCTCCTTCCTTGTCAATCTTGTTAAAGATATCGCAATCTTGGAGAAGTCCTTGATAAATCTTCGATAATATCCTGCCAATCCCAAGAAGCTTCAGATTTCAGTCACACTAGTAGGTCTTTCCCAGTTCTTTACGGCCTCGACCTTTGAAGGATCGACGGCGATACCGTTCTGGGAAATTATGTGACCGAGAAAAGAAACTTCCTCCAACCAGAAATCACACTTGCTTAATTTGGCATAAAACTTGTGATCTCTTAACAATTGAAGGGCCTTCTTGAGATGTTCTTCATGTCCTTCTTTTTACTTGGAGTAGATCAAAATGTCGTCAATGAATACAACCACAAATTGATCGAGGTATGGCCTGAATACGCTGTTCATTAATTGCGTGAATGCAGCAGGCGCATTTGTTAAGCCAAAAGGCATAACGGTGAACTCGTAATGTCCATACCTACTTCGGAATGCAGTCTTGTGAATATCTCCTTCCTTGATCTTTAATTGATGATAACCAGATCGAAGATCAATCTTTGAGAAATATTGAGCTCTAGAAACCTGGTCGAATAATTCATCAATCTTTGGCAATGGATATTTATTCTTGATGGTGAGTTGATTTAATTACCGATAATCAACACATAACCTCATCGAACCATCCTTCTTTTTAACAAAGAGGATCGGGGCTCCCCAAGGTGAAGTACTTGGTCGGATAAACCCCTTTTCCAATAACTCCAATAGTTGTTCCTTTAACTCTTTCATTTCAATGACAGACATCTGATATGGAGCTTTAGAAACTAGTGCAGCTCCCGGAATTAAATCAATAGAGAAAACCACTTCTCTCTCAGGAGGAATACCAGGCAACTCGTCTGGAAATACATCAGAATAATCTTGAACGATAGGAATGTCCTTTAGAACGGGTTCCGTATGCTCGATCATAGTGATAGAAACTAAGAAACCGACACAACCCTTCCTTAACAATTTCTCGGTTTTGAGGGCCGAAATGAGAGACAAGTGTTTAGAATGCCTGATACCAGAAAATATGAGGTTGGGGTAACCCATAAAAGTTACCGTACCCAACTTGCAATTGACACTAGCTCCATGTGTAGATAGCCAGTCGGCACCCAAAATAACTTCATATCTGTCCATCTCCATGCATACCAAATCAGCGGGTAAGTTATAACTGCTAATTAGAACTTTACTAGCAGGATAGAAATGTTTAATCTCCGTTCCCGTTCCAATAGGGGTAGTAATAGTGAGTGTAGAATCTAATGGAACAGGCTTCATAGGTAAAAGATCAGCAAATCTTCTAGATATAAATGAATGCGTAGCTCCGATGTCAAATAAGACAGAGGCAAGCTTGGAGTATATGAAAAGAGTACCTTCCACGATGCCTCCTTCCTCGGTAAGTTTCACATCCATAAGAGCTTGAAGTCTTCCTTGCTTTTTGGGAATAATAGGAAGCTTTGCCAGTGGTGGAGCTTGCTCGTTGAGAAGAGGGTAATTCGGGATCCTATGCTCCCGACTCCCGCATCGAAGACATGCATCGAGCTTTCTCCAACATTCCTCGGCTTTGTGTCTTGGCTTATCGCAGAATTTACATAATTCCTTTGATGTTGCCGATATAGGGACAATTTGCTTGTTAAAGGTTCTTGGCTTCTTGTCCCCTTGAAAATTACGTCCACCTTTGTTGAAATTACGCCCGTCTTTGATGAAGTTACGCCCGTCATTGGGCCTTTTCTTCCCGAAGGAAGGTTTGAAACTTCCGGCTCCCATAACTTGCTCTCTCTTGGCTTCTCTTCCTCGGATGCGATCCGACAACTCCGTTGCATCTTCCAAGAGTTGTGCTCTTCGTACCGCATCACTATATATTTGAATATCCATCGGGGCCAGTTGAGTAATATATTGTGGCTTAAGGCCGTTAAGAAATCTCCGTGCCTTCATTTTGTCGGTACCCACAAGATGTGGAGCGTACCGAGATAACCTTCAGAATTAAGCTTCATATTCCGCAACCGATAATCCCCTTTGCTTTAAGTCAGCAAATTCGGCGGCCTTCCTTTCTTACACTCGGTCGGAGAAGTATTTACTATTGAAGTGTTCCACGAACTCTTCCCATAGAATTTGGTCGTGCGGTAAAGTAGCTTCGACCGATTCCCACCAGGCACGTGCATCCCTTTCCAGTTAGAAAGTAGCGAGTAGAACCTTTTCCTCGTCGGCACATTGCATGACTCGAAAAATCCTCTTGATTTCCTTAATCCAATGTTCGGCCTCATTCGGATCCATAGATCCAGCGAACTTGGGAGGGTTCATGCTCCGGAAATTTCTATGCAAATCACCAGCTCCTCGGTTTGCTCCTCCCTGAGCAACCTATTGGAGGGCTTGGGTTAAGTCTTGAACAGTGCGCTGCATCTCGCGCCATTAAGCTCTCTCGGCGGCCATTTGTGAGAATTAGCCTGAAACCATAATTCCAAGGTTTATTATTTTTATTTTGGTATTTATTTCCTGATAATTCCCTTTTTCTTAAAACTTAACCCGTGTTTCCACCCAAATCTTACCGGGAAGGTTTTGAGACCTATCCAATTTCTATAAAACTTAACCTAAGTTTAAGAATGAACCTAAAATTGTGAAACCTAGGATTTTATGTAACCTAGGCTCTGATACCACAAAGACTATCACGCCCCGACGCGGAATATTAGGGGCGCGACGAGTCGTAAACAAGCGTGTCGATCAGAGTATGTACAATTTCATTTCTAAAGATAGAAATGAATGGGAAAATAATACTTTTATTTCGTCAAAATGAAGTTTACATTGCTAATTCCTAAGCCGTAAAGGCAAATTACAATCTTCAATCCCAAAGTACAACATTCTTGTAAAACACTAATGATCTATATAAACCTAGGTAAAAAGGAAAACACTCTTTCACTCTTGTCCATTCCCTTGTTCAATGTCATTTCCTACAATAATTAACCGAAAACGTAGGGTGAGATATAAGCTCAGTAGGATTTTATATCTCTAAGAACCAGACAATCTTAAAGTATTTAGCAAGTTGAACCATTTTCCAAGTTGAATAGGGAAATGTTTAATCATGAAATTCGAGTAGAATTTTGTATAAGGAATTTCAAGTAACAACAAGATAACAAGATATCAAGAGAAGTTTTCAAGTAATAACCTTTGAACAAGTAAAGAATTTCACGAATTTGGCCATTTCACGCAAGTCAAGTAATTCATATAATTTTTCAAGTAGTCACGTAAACAAGTAAACAAGTACGAGTAGTGGAATGTCATATCAAGTAAATCTATCATGCACTTCGGTGTAATGTCACACAGTTGGTCAATCAGCTCCCATGGGCACAAGTACTTTCGGGCGCTCCCCCCAGGACCAGACCGGGCCCCATTAATGCCAAGCATTGAGTCATATGGATCCGAAGATCCCAAGTACGTTTAGACATCCACTTAATGTGTAAATGGCCAATGATTTTCAAGAATAATGCTGTTTATAAATAAGCACAGATTTGGCAAAAATTCAGAAGTTGTAAGAAAGTAGATAATAATTTTAAGGCATCATGTTTAACGACATTAAGTCGTGGAGTTCAAAAATGAATGGTAAGTAGGAAGAAAATTTCAAGATAGTAGATTTATTAGAATTATTTTAAATTTCTTAGCTTAATCTCAGAATCATAAAACATTAAGTTTTTATTAAAAAATCTATATATTTATGAATTAAAATCATGAGTTTAGATATTAGTATTTAATCATACATTAATTAACAATATGATAAGGAACTAGATTTACCATGTCGAAAGTAGTTTTCATACATCAATATGATAGAAAATACCTTTTTACATTCTGAAATAATTTTCATACATCACTATGATAGAAAATAGAATAGTTATAGGCTGAAAAGATGTTACTATCTGTGAACGCGCTATAGCTCAGGGTCGCGTTCATATAGTATATTTAAATACAATATATATATTCAAAATATTATATTTTGATCACCAAAAATTTCGGGAAAAATTTTGAGAACGCGCTATAGGTGGATGGCGCGATCTTCCAGAAGGCGCTATAGGGGACTGGTGCGTTCAGGATCATATATATATATATATATAATTTTTTGAAAACTAGATTAAAGAGATGGGTTCTGGGTAAACCATAATATATATAAACACCTGATATATATATATATAAACACCTTATGTATACGTATTGAAGGGGCGTGATCTCGCGCTTGTCCTGAGCTGGGAGGATGATCACCAAAAAGTGAACTGCAGAGAAAGGGAAACGGATCAGGAGGCCCAGGGATGGTTCCATGGGGAAAACCCTCCGATGCCTAAGTCAGTAGAGCAATGGTGGAAGATATGGAGGGAGGTAGAAAGAGGTGCACGAGATCCCCCAACACCAAGGTGGTGAAGTGGTTCCTGCTTAGGGATTTTTAGGCGTGTACTGCCCTTACCTTTCACTAGAGGGAATCCCTGGTTTATATAGTGTGCTCACCTTATGAGTCCCGTAAGCTGAGAAGTTTCAGGCGGGAGTTACGTCCTCATCATGGGATCGTTACGTCCTCATCGTGAGATCGTTACGTCCTCATCGTGGGCTCTTCATGGTCTTGAGGGATCATGGATCCTTTATCCTCGTAAACTCCTATTCATAAAGGGCTCTTCAACGGCTGCGTGGATAAGCACTCGTCAGTTGGTCCGAGCATAAAAGGTGCCAGCCCTGTCCGGGCGATAGGCATAGCTCGGATGGAGTCAGGTCGGAGTGGGCGCAGGGCGCTTGCCTCTATCCCGATGAAGGGATAACTTGGGCATGGGTCCTCCTCCGTTCTGACGCTCGGGCCTTCCGAGCCTAAGGGCCGCCGAGGAAGGGTGGGATCCCGAGTAATCTTTATTGGGCTTTTTAGCCTAAGTGGGCCCTGTGGGGCTGTCACTTGGATGAGCTGAGCCTCGTTCGGTCCTGAGGGGCCTAGTTCGGCTGCTCTTAGATGGGCTACAGAAATCCCCCTCTCGACTTGTCCCCCTCCTACTCCCGAGCTTTAGTAAGCTCGGAAGAGTAGCTGTTTTGAGGTTTTGGACCAGCGTGGCTCAGGTGGGTGGAGATCTGGCGATGTCAATAAGCCACGTGTCGTGGTCACCTGGGCCCGTGTTAATGATGATCCTGACGGATTTGAACTGAAGGGGCCCCCTTTTCTCAGAGGTCGGAACGACGCGCCGCCTCCCGCGTGGGGATATAGGCGTTGGGCGCTTGTTGCCATTCCAGACTCTCTCCATCTTTAGGGTTTTGGCTTTCCTCCGTTCTTTGCTTTTGGGGCTCTTCGATGCGCCGTGAGGACGCGACGGAAGAGCAGAGGCTTGCAGTGGCGTTCGAGCAGTTGGCGGAGATAACCGCGGAGGCAGTCCGGCGGCTTCCTCCTCCCCCAGAATCTTCAGAGTCTCGAGATCGCCTTTCCTCAGAGTCTTCTCCGAATTCCATGGCGGACCAGCGCTTGGAGGCTGAGGAGTGGGAGGACGAGCTAGTGGCGAGGGCGCCGGTTCCAAACTGTAGTGAACTGGGGGAGGCGGATGTGAGGAGGTTGGAGCACCAGTATCGCCTTCCCCACAAGTTCAGTTTTACCGCAGCTTCTCCATAAGAGACGAGCCTGGACTCTCATACAGGCCACATCTGTATGTTTCTTCTATCGTGGAAGGGTGGATTCCGCCTTCCTTTTGAACCTTTCGTTCTTCAACTTCTCAATTTTTTCCTGTTGGCGCCCATTCAGTTGGTAGCCAACTCTTATCTCCTTCTTTCCGCCTTCCGCATTATCTGCCGCCAGTGTGGGGTTCCTCCTTCTATGGACCTCTTTCACTATCTTTTTGAGTTGAAAGCACACCCTTCGGCTGGGAAGGGCTTCTACTTCATCCAGGCGAGGCGGAATAGGAGTTGCATCTCCCTGTCGGTGAAGGATTCTTCCCACAAGGGGTGGAAGACTCAATTCTTCTGGGTGGGGATTTGTTCAGTGGAGGAAACCTGGAGGTGCCCAGTAATCCCCAATTTCCACCCAAATATCCCTCCCAGGCAGGATGAGTTCCCTCCACATGTGGAGAAATACGCAGCCATCTTGCTGAAGCACCGCCAGTCCACCGAAGAGCTGGTTACTCCAGAGAATATCGAGCGGTGTCTTCTTACGCGGCTGCATCCGTCGGGCTCAGGTGCCATAAACTAGATTCTCCTTCGGATGTGGGGGTCATCTTTCTTTTCCTGAATATGTCTTGTTCTTCGGGCAGACACCAGGCGGGAAGCTCTGAAGGAGGCCGCCGAGGTGATCGAGCTTGGTGATGACTCGGCTGCTGATGAGCCGGCTGCACCCGTGGGTCGCTCCCGAACCAGAGATAAGGGCAAGGGAGCTACCCAGGGCGAATCCTCCAGACTGCGGGGGTCCAAGCGCAAGGACCTTGCAGAGGGTATGATCCGGGCCGCTGCGAGGGCCAGGAAGCGGGCCAAGAAGGCCGGGGTCATGCCCGCAGTTGAGGGCGACCTTGCCGCGGCTAGCCCCTCCGCCGAGCGTGATGGGGCCGACCCTACCGGGCGAGCTCTCCCACTCGCCGAGTCAGAGGGGGCCGAGGAGGTTGGGGCTGCCCCTGCGGGCGGCGACGATGAGGGCTCGGTTCCTCCTTCGACCGGGACTGAGGGGGCCGAGGATGCTCCTGCAACTGGCAGCGGTGCCGACCCAACTCTCCCATCGGCAGGAACTGAGGGGGCCGTGGCCGAAGTGGGGGATGCTGGGACCGTGGCTGAGGCTGGCGCTTCAGGTGGTGGTGTAGGTGCAGAGCCGGTCCAGGTTGAGGGGCCATAGGAAAATCCGGCCGGGGCGCGAGGGGCGACCGAGGCTGGGGCTCGATCCAAGCCATACGGTGGGGCGCCGGGCGATGGGGGGTTCTCCATTCCGGCGGCCTTGGAGAGGCTGGGTATCTCGTGCCCCCTGCACCAGGTATGCCCGGTATAGCCTCGAAGGTGAGGGGGGAGGTAGGCAGCACTCCCCGTCCACGGCTCTCGCCGGGGTTATGGAGGGCGGCCTGGCCCTGGCCCAGATGGGGGCTGCTCTGGCAGAAGCGTACGCTCGGTCGGAGTGGGAGTGAGCGAACCTGGCCTGGACCCTCGGTGGATCAGACAGGAGGTTGGCTCGGCTCATCGAGGAGCGTGATGGGCTTCGGCGGGAGCTTTCCTCAATCAAGGAGCTGGTACGGTCGAGCCAAGTGGAGATCCGGGCGCTAGCCGAGCAGCTAGCCAAGGCCCGTGAATCGCTCGAGAGGAAGAACCGGCTTCTTGAAGAGGAGCGCCTAGCACGCGTTGAGCTGGATGGCCGGTGGGAGACCGAGCGTGCCGAGCTAGTAGACCGAGTGGAGGAAGCCGAGCGCCTTCGGCGGGAGGCCGAGGCTGATCGGGCCGAGGGGGAGAAGCAGGTGGCGGAAGCCGAAGAGCGGACGGCTGAGGCCGAGCGGAAGTCAGCTAAGGCGGAGCGGACGGTGGCCGAGCTCGCTGGTAGGGTGGGATCGGCCGGGGCGGAGGCTCTCGAGCAGTACAAGAGCTCAGAGGCCTACCGGGTTGACCTTAAGGAGGCTGCCCTCCCCTACTACGAGCTAGGGCTTCGCCGGGGCATCCGCAAGGGATTCAAGCAGGGATACGACCGGGCCGTCTTTTACGCCGAGGAGCAGGCGTCTGGAGTAGTTGACTTCCCGTCCAGGCAATGTTATGACTCGGACTTGTCATCCTCCAGTTCCTCTGCTTCGGCTCAGGATGAAGAGGATCATGGGGGCTCATCATTCGAGGAGTCGCCAACTCCGGATGCCTCGGGATGGCACGCAACCGAGACAGTTCCCACATCGGTGGGGTCAGTGCCAGGGTCGGCCGTCGCCGAGGATGCGGGGGGCAGACCACTTAAGCCCTCTATTTCTGAGCTTCAAGGTGGGACGGAGGCCTGATGTATCTGCTTCGCTTCCTCTTTTTGTATGCATTTTTTCTTTTTGAAGAAGAAAACTTCCTCTTTTGTGTAAAAATTAATAAGGCAATAGCGTTATGATGGAGACTTATCTGTTCCGTATCACCATTACCGTATCTTGTTCAGCATATCTGCAGTGGTTGGAAAGATCCGATACTTTCTGTGTGGATCTCGCATGATGGTTGGGTGAGCGTCTGACAGGGTGTCTTTCCGTTTTCTCATGCTTTGAATGCCTGGCCGCTTTGTGTGTCCCGCTGGGGCGGAAGATGAAAAGTTTGAGGTGACCGTTCGTAGGGAGAAATCCCTTTGGCGTGTTTTCGAGGAGAGAATCATTTAAGGCAAATAACCTCCCTTTGCCTATAAAAGGTCTGAAGGGCGTCTCTTCCTCTCCACCGCTTAGGGGTTTTCCTTGATAGTCTTTCCTCATTCCTTCTTCATGTGGCGTTGTGCCGTTGCATCTGTAGCATGGAAGACGCTCCGAAAGATGAGGCTACCGACGATGGGGGGCAGAGAGTTCTTGCTGCTTCAGATTTGAAGAGGGTTTGACGGTCGTCGAACGGAATTGAAGAGGGTTCGACGTGTGGAGGCATGTCGTCTTCCCTTTATAAGTTTTGGCGGTGCTCGTAGGGGGGCGAGATGGAGGACGGATGGGGGCATTAGACATCCTAGCCGCCCGTCCCTTCCTGCTCGCTTCTCGGAGGGGAGGAGGAAGCCAACTAAGCTCCCTCCTTTCCGGGCCTTCCCCTGCCTCCTCGTCCAACTCTGCTGGTTTCTTTTTCTTTCTCGCAGCCTCTTTTTCCCTCTTCTGCTTTGGTCCTCCTTTCTTTCACTCTTCGGAGGGTGCCTGCACCCTCTTTCTTCCAAAGAGTTGGTAGGTTGGCGGGGAAGATGCTTTCATATGCATTCCCTCTCCCCCTTCTCTTCCAAGTTCAACTTGGAAGGTAGCCTTCTCTTTCCTAATCCCTCTGTCACCTTTGTCTCGAGCTACCCGAGCCAACGGGGTCGACTATCCTTTATCCGAGCCAGTTTCTACACGAGACAGAGTCAATGGCTGGACGCAGGAAGGTCATCTGAGTCAGCCGAGCGATGGGCTCATACGATGACGCCAGATGGGTTTTTTACTTTTTTGACATGTATTTTCTTGGCTTCGACCTTCCTGATGTACAAGCGGGTTGTTTGAATAAAAGAAATGAGCCTTTTGTTTTATCTCATGTCGTTTGCACAATACTCAGTACTCAGAAGTAGAACTTGGGTAATGTAGTTGCGTTTCAGGTCCGAGGGATGAGATCTCCTTCCATCGTGGATAGACGGTATGCTCCTTTTCCGGGCGTCTCGACCACTTGATAGGGGCCTTCCCAATTAGGGGATAACTTGCCCGCCGCCTCAAGTGGTCGAGAGGCTTCGACTTTTATGAGGACGAAGTCTCCCAGTTGAAAGTGTCTATCTCGGACTTTGGCGTTGTAGTATCGAGTGAGGCGGCGTCGGTATTCCGTTGCTCGGTTGCTGGCAATCTCTCAGACTTCATCTGCTAGGTCGAGGTTTTTGAGCAGTTTCTGGTCGTTTGCCTCGGACGAGAAGCAGATGACTCGGAGGGAGGGGTTGCCAATCTCCAACGGGATCACGGCCTCGGTACTATATACCAGCTGAAAGGGACTTTCACCGGTTGCCGTTCTGGGAGTCATTCTGTGTGACCAAAGTACGTTCAGCAATTCCTTAAGCCAGCTGCCCTTGGCTTTGCCGAGCCTAGTCTTGATGCCTTTTAAGATAGTCTTATTGGCATTTTCGACCAGCCCGTTAGCCTGAGGGTGGGCGACTGAGGTGAAGTGATTGCGAATGCCCTAGGTCGGCACATCTGTCTCGAAAATAACGAGAATCAAATTGCCGACCATTATCGCTTACTATCACCCGGTTGGATGCCGTAATGATAGATGATCGACTTCCAGAAGAAATTCTAGACGACTGTCTCGGTGATCCTTGTTGTGGCTTCGGCCTCGATCCACTTAGTGAAGTAATCGATGGCGACGATGATGAACTTCTTCTGGGCCTGGGCCGTGGGGAACGGCCCGAGGATGTCGATTCCCCAGCGAGCGAAAGGATAAGGCTCGGCTAGGGTGACGAGCTTCATTGCTGGCTGATGGACCAAGTGGTCGAAACGCTGGCAGCGGTCACAGTGTTGTGTGTATGCCGAGCAGTCGCGCTGCAGGGTGGGCCACCAATAACCTTGTCATAGCAAGATCCTGGCGAGCGACCTTCCCCCTAAGTGCGCTCCACACAGACCTTCGTGAACTTCTTCGATCGCTCGGTTGGCTTCGTCGGCGCTGAGGCACTTCAAGAGAGGGCCGGAGAAGTATTTCCGGTAGAGAGCGCCATCCAGAGTGATGAATCGCCGAGCTTGGTACTTCAATCTTCGGGCTTCCTGAGGGTCGGGAGGCTCCTGAGAGTCTTGAAGCCATGACAGATAGGGGGTACGCCAGTCGCTTGGGGAGGCCGAGTCAACAGCTATTAGCTCCGAATCGATGCTTGGTCACGTTAGCTCTTCGAGAAGGGCCGATCGAGTACCCTCGGGGTCAAGAGAGGAGGCCAGCCGAGAGAGGGCATCCGCTCGGGAGTTTTCCTCCCGAGCTATTCGGACTACCTCAAAACTCTCAAACTATTGTTCCAAGGTCTTGACCAGTTGGAGGTATTTGATCATCGGTGCTTCTCGAGCTTCATAATCACCGTTGACCTGGCTAGCGACCAGTTGGGAGTCAGTGTGGATCCTGACTCGCTCAGCCCCTAATCGTCGGGCCATGCGGGCTCCCGATATGAGGGCCTCATACTTGGAAGCGTTGTTAGATGCTTGGAAGTTGAACTTCAGGGTGTACTATAACTCTACTCCTTCGGGGGACTTCAGGAGAATCTCGGTGCCGCTCCCGGCCGAGTTATAAGATCCATCGATGAACAGTTCCCAGGTCGGCCCGGGCGCGGACGGAGATCTTTCTTTAGTCGGGATGGTGCTATCGGCGATGAAGTCAGCGAGCGCCTGGCCTTTGATAGCCGAGCGAGGCCGATACGATATATCGTAGGCCCTGAGCATGATGGCCCACTTGACGAGGCGTCCCGAGGCTTCAGGGTGAGCGAGGATCCTCTTCAACGGTTCGCCGGTCAGCGCAGTGATGGAGTGCCCTGGAAATAGGGTCGGAGGCATTGGCCGAGGTAACCAACGCTAGCACGAGTCTCTCGGTTGCGGGGTACCTTCTTTCAGCCTCATTGAGCACCTTGCTGGTGTAGTAGACCGGTCTCTCGACTCCCGAGTCATTTCTGACTAGGACCGAGCTAACTGTAGATGGAGTCGCCGAGAGATAGAGATGCAAGGCTTCACCTGGGACAGGCTTGGAAGCACGGGGGCGAAGCCAGGAACTCTTAAGCTGGGTGAATGCTTTCTGTCATTCCTCATCCCATGCGAACGTAGCAGATGCCAACTTAGGCCCCCTCGATAAGCTTGACGAAGGGCAGGCATCGTTCAGCCGCGCGGGACAGGAATCTGCTGAGCGCTGTAATGCATCCAGTTAGGCGTTGAACATCTTTGATGCAGGTGGGTGGGTGCGTGTCCAGGATGGCCTGGACCTTGTCGGGGTTGGCCTCGATCCCACGCTGGGTGACTAAGAAGCCCAGAATTTCCAGGACCTTACTCCGAAGGCGCACTTGGCAGGATTGAGCTTCATGTTGTACCTCAGGAGGGTGTCGAAGGTTTCCGCTAGGTCGGTGAAGTGGTCCTCGGCCTTGGGGGTCTTCACGAGCATGTCGTCGATATAGGCCTCGATGTTCCGACCCAGCTGTCCCTCGAACATATGATCGACTAGCCTCTGGTACGTGGCTCCAGCGTTCTTCAACCCGAAAGGCATCCGGATGTAGCAGTGTACGCCGATGTCGGTGATAAAGGCGGTCTTCTCGATGTCTTCTGGGTTCATCTGATCTGATGGTAACCTGAATAGGCATCCAGAAGCTGAGTATCTCGTTTCCCGATGTTGAGTCAACTAGTTGGTCGATGCTCGGCAAGGGATAGCAGTCCTTTGGGGTAGCCTTGTTCAAGTCGGTGAAGTCCACACACATCCGCCACTTTCCCGAAGCTTTTGGCACCAGGACGATGTTAGCCAGCCACGTCGGGTACATGACCGGTCTAAAAAGGCCAGTCTTTTGCCCCTTGGTGACTTGCTCCTTAATAATTGCCTACTTCTCTGGCGCGTGCTTCCTTCTGCGTTGCTGCCGGGCTTCATGGCTGGGTCGAGGTTGAGCTTATGCATCACCGTCTCCTCCGGTATCCCGGGGAGTTGATCATCAGACCATGCAAATACCCAGATGTACGTGAAAAGAAACTTCTTGTATTGCTGTTGCACCTCAGATGTTAGGTTGGCTCCGGTCTTTACTCCTAGGGTCGGGTCGTCATTTAGGAAAACCGCTAGCAATTCGCCTCCAGGCTCGGCGGTTGCAGATTTTTCCTCAACTTCCCGGGGGCCCTTGTTCTTCCCGTCTGGCCTCGTGGCTTCAACCGAGATATTGTAGCATCTTCTGGCCATGGCCTGGTTGCCTCGGACTTCCCCCAACCCATTTTTGGTGGGGAAGTTCATCTTTTGGTGATAGGTAGAAGGCACCGCTTTCGTTCGGCTGAGGATTCCCCAGCCGAAGATTGCGTTGTATGCTATCATACCTTTGATCACTATGAAGTCCACCATGACCGTAACGGTTTTAGGTGGGGTGCCAAGAGTAACCGGCAGGCTTAGGGCTCCCTCGGGATAAGTGGCCTAGCCATTGAACCCGCACAGGGGGGTTCGGATCGGGCGGAGTTTAGACGGATCCTCCCCCATCTTAAGGAAACACTCATAGGATAATACATCAGGGGCACTTCCATTGTCAACTAGAATCCTGTCTACGTTACAATAGTTTATTGTGGCCGATATGACTAGGGCGTCGTCATGCGGGGTGCTTAGCCCTTCCAGGTCTTGGTCGGAGAAGACTATGACCTGGGACTCACTCGGCGGGGCCCTGGGAGGCTCGATGGCTCGGCTCGCCCGCTCAGCATGACGCTTCCTTCCTCGGCCACTATCTCCTCCTGATGCAGCTCCTCCGGCGATGACGTTGATGTGGACCCCTCGGGGGGTGTTTTTGATTTCCTCCGGGGCACCTCGGTCTTCCTGGTGCCCGGCCACGAACCGGGAGAGGTGCCCCTGACGAACGAGACGCTCGATCTCATCCTGGAGCTGATGGCAGTCGCCGGTGTGATGCCCGTGGTCGTTGTAGAATAGGCAATGCTTGCTGCGACTGCGGTTCTTTGACTTCATTGGCTCGGGTTGGCGGAGGAGGCCCGAGCCTTTGATGTCTTCATATATCTCGTACACTGGAGCGGTTAAGGGAGTGTACCGCTCGTACTTCCATGACGGTTCCTTGCGTTCCCCGTCTCGGTTCCGCCTTTTTCCTTGGCCCGAGCTTGGCTCGGGTGCCCGCTTCTTGTCCCCCTCCCGACCCGAGCCGGTTGCGTCTCGACATGCGCTGAGCACTTCTTCGCACTCGGCATGGCGCAATGCCAGAGTCACTAGCGCAGCAAGGGTCGAGGGAGGGTGGAGGACAAGCTCACGGCGGAGGTTCTCATCGCGGGTGCCCCCGGTCAGCGCTGTTATGGCCGAGGTGACGTCCAGGCGGGGGATCCTCAGGGCTTCCGATTTGAATCAGGTAATGTAAGCCCGAAGTTTCTCCCCTTGCACCTATTTGAGGGCCAAAAGCTCCGCTACTGACCTTGGGGGACCGCTGCCGGCGAAACTCTCCTTGAATACTCGCCCGAATTGCTTGAAGTCCCGGATAGATCCGGGGGCGAGGGTCCGGAACCATGCTTGGGTGCCTTGGACCAAGGTGGTCATAAAGGCTCGGCATTTGATGGCGGCGGATGCTCCATGAAGGGTCATCAGGGCGTCGAAGCTGTCGAAGTGATCGGCCGGGTCACCCTGGCCGTCATAGGCCTTGAAGGTCGGGATGGAGGCTCTGGGAGATACCTCTGCCTTCAAGATATGGTCGGAGAACGGGGATCTCTCCTCGTCCTCTGGTGGAGAGGTCTTCTACAGGGCTCGTAGGGCACGCTCCTGCTCTACGAAACGCCTCTCAAATTCTCGCAGTCGGAGGGATAGCTCCGGCTGTCGCTGCGCCGTAGGGCTGAGGGGGCGTGATGGCAGGCTGTCCTGGCACTTCCTGGGGACTTCGGTCTCTGGGGGGGATGGCGTGCCCCATGCCTACCCCGTTTCGGCGTGGAGGAAGCCTCTTGCTCTAGAGGGGGGGCTTGCGAGGGTCCTCCGGTTCTGTTGCGGATAAGCTGCTGCCCTCGGAGAGTGAAGCGGCCTCCGGTGGTGTGCTGGGACACATTCTCACGGGGAGGGCTCTCCGGAGGGGCGTGTGACCTTCCATCCCTGGCCGCCTGGGTCCTCATGAGTTCCACGAGGACGTCCAGTTTTGCGTTGAAGGCTTGGAAGGTGTCAGCGCCGCCGTTAAGCGGTAGCCCTGCCGCCGCGGGGGGAGGGGGCGGCAGCCCTACCTCGGGGGGAGGGGGCGGTCCGTCGGCGGGAGTGCTGGCGCCGGAGGGGGGGTTTTGGGAGGCTTGATAGGGGCCTCCCCCCGCCGCTACCATGGCCTTTCCCATGTCACCGGCGGACCTCCTCCCTGAACTTCTTCTCACCGTACTAGCTCTTTGGTCGTTTCCCATAGACGGCGCCAGATGAAGGGGCGTGATCTCGCGCTTGTCCTGAGCTGGGAGGATGATCACCAAAAAGTGAACTGCAGAGAAAGGGAAACGGATCATGAGGCCCAGGGATGGTTCCCTGGGGAAAACCCTCCGATGCCTAAGTCAGTAGAGCAATGGTGGAAGATATGGAGGGAGGTAGAAAGAGGTGCACGAGATCCCCCAACACCAAGGTGGTGAAGTGGTTCCTGCTCAGGGGGTTTTAGGCGTGTACTGCCCTTACCTTTCACAGGAGGGAATCCCTGGTTTATATAGTGTGCTCACCTTATGAGTCCCGTAAGCTGAGGAGTTTCAGGCAGGAGTTACGTCCTCATCATGGGATCGTTACATCCTCATCGTGGGATCGTTACATCCTCATCGTGGGCTCTTCATGGCCTTGAGGGATCATGGATCATTTATCCTCGTAAACTCCTATTCATAAAGGGCTCTTCAACGGCTGCGTGGATAAGCACTCGTCAGTTGGTCTGAGCATAAAAGGTGCCAGCTCTGCCCGGGCGATAGGCATAGCTCGGACGGAGTCAGGTCGGAGTGGGCGCAGGGCGCTTGCCTCTATCCCGATGAAGGGATAACTTGGGCATGGGTCCTCCTCCGTTCTGACGCTCGGGCCTTCTGAGCCTAATGGCCGCCGAGGAAGGGTGGGATCCCGAGTAATCTTTATTGGGCTTTTTAGCCTAAGTCGGCCCTGTGGGGCTGTCACTTGGATGAGCTGAGTCTCGTTCGGTCCTGAGGGGCCTAGTTCGACTGCTCTTAGATGGGCTACAAAAATCTCCCTCTCCACGTATATATATATATATATATATATATATATATTATAAGTATTATATTTTTGACCCCTAATCATCCGGGGTTAAGGGACTGAACGCGCTATCAGAGACTAGCGCGTTCATGAAGAACGCGCTAGGTAAGTATAGCGCGATCAAGAAAGTATTATTACATTATTTTATGTATATTTTGGAAAATTTGGTCAAAGGGATGCGGATTGTCTGAACACGTTGGGTCGGGCTGGCGCGTTCAGAACGCGCTACTGAGGTATAGCACGTTCTGGACCTGATGAAAAAATGGGAATACCCCTCCAATCAAATGACCATAACTTACTCATTTCATAACAGAATTTAATAAATGAACTATCAATGGAAAGAGGACAGAAATACAAACAAGATGGCATGCTTTAATTAGAGTTTAGCCTGAGAGACACCTACCTTTTGTCGAATCTAAGGAAATATCCCCAAATATAAAGAAATCCTTTGATCTCCAAATCCTCCTTCAAATCTCGACAAATCTTCGCAGCAGCATATACTTAACCTCCAGGGATGGTTTAAGGATCGAATGGGGTTCTATTTATAGCCAAAACTTGACCAAATTTGTCAAGATTCCTCACCTAATTCTACCAAACCCATTAACTCTGAATTAGAAGAAAAATGACATTTCTCCTCTTAATCTAGCCCATCTTAGGTGTGAAAATAATGTAAAAACGGCTGGTCCAAGGTGGGTTGTTAGGCAATGGTTGATTTTTTAGTCTATCTTCTAGAAATGAGGTTATTTTAATCCCTTAAATATCATATTAAACACATGTTACGAATTTAAGGTTATTTAGCCTTTAATAAATCCTTTAATCCATTAATTCAGCCCATTATGGATTATCCAATGGGCCAATTGTAATCCTAGTCCATTACATGGACTTTTATTTGCTTACTATGATTTATCTAAGGTTTAAAGCATTTAATCTCTATTTACTTCTAGTTAATTCAAGTAAATTCAATAAACTAGTTTATTTCATATAGTAAAAATGTAATTTGATTATTTCATAAAAATGTTAATTACATAATGAAATTAAAAAATTTATTTCTCATTTTTAATTATCGAGTTTCTACAGTAGACATGTTTCACAACTGAGTTATGCACTCTTGAACAACATTTTATACACTAACCAGCTTGGCAAACAAAGCTTGCTGTTCATTTAGCATGAGACTTAACTGATTTCTAATTCTCTGCTGTTCTCTCTTAATATCAACGGCATGAACAAGGGTTTGAGTTATTTTCAGATATGACTCAGCAGAATTCACCCTCAAATTATTCAAAGCAGAGCTTGCCTGATGACAAACATTCAAAAGTGAAATCAGAAACCTATTTAGCTGCTCATCTGATCTGTGCCTGTCTCTTAGATACTTATGCCAATTGTTGTTCACTGTTTGTTCCAGATGAAGTAGTCTAGTGTCCTGCTTATCTACGGCATTCTTTAATTGATCAAGAGAAGTATTCATAATACCAAACTATGCCATCATCAAATTTACCAGTGTAGGATCAGCTGATGGTGGAGCAGAAGTTGAAGCTTCAAACTATTATGGAATTTGTTGCTCTTCTGGAGACAATGCTGGTTGAGCTCCAAGACTAATGAGAGCTCCATGAAATGGTCCAAAGACTGGGCCAGCCTGTGATGGTTCAGCCTGTTCTACTTTTTCCAAAGCAGGCTGTTGCTCTTCCAGTTCTTGTTCTACTTGTTGTTCTTCAACTTCAATTTGCTGCTCCTGTGAGCATTCTTGATGCGGGACGGGACCACGGACACGACAAGCTCGCGATCGTCCCTTAACGAGGGAAGCGTCGGATGTGCGCGGTTGAGAAACCGGCTGTGAGCTAGGGTGGTCGGCTCTCACTTGTGCCCGGATCGGGTCACGGGACGGCTTCGCTCTCTCTCGCAGCAGTGATATTATAAATTGAAGGCGAGCTAGGTATCCCTACACATGCTCTCTAGCAGCGGCATAAACAAGCATATATATAAATAAGCGGAATGCCAAGCAAGGAGCGAATACGATACCTCCACGCGCTCGGCGTGGCGAAGATGGCACCCGGCCGAAACTCATACTCCCGGGAACTTAATACATTAAGATTACAGCAATACAAGTAAGCCCACTCCACGCAGGGAGGTAACGGGCGACACAAGGGGGCCCGGGAGGACCAATTCCGGGTTGACGGGCGGTTTCCAGGCACGGCTTCGGCTTCGTGCGTACTCGTGCTAGTGGGGCCCACGTGTGGACCGGAGGGGTCGTGTGGGACCTGATGCCTCCTCTGGTGTGGGTACACTTGGGAAGCGCTCCCCTAGGATGGCGAGTTGCTGGAACGACCGCCGGACGCCGGGCGGCCCTCGGACGACGCTCGCGGGAAACCGGCCACAAGTCTGCACTTGCTGTCTTCTCGCGCGCTGTCCGGCGAGATCGGCTGCTGTGATCAACCCCGTCGTCGGAATGCAACGAGCTCGGCGCCGTTGGAAAGAGGGCTCCAAATACTTCGACGTAGGGGCCTTCAGAAAAAATAATCAGATACGTATATCTGACTTATAGAATTTACACCCTTGCTGTAAACAGGCCAGAACTGCAGGGGCAGGTTCTGACTTCTCTGAAAATCACCGTTGACCGGTGGGAGGACCTTGGAATATGGAGATGAGTTCTTCAGAAAAGTTGAATATCTCTGAGATAGAAAACCGGGACTATTTTTGGTTTTTGATTTGGACAGGAAATGGATTTTATGGGATTTTTTGAGTGGACCTGGGTCGGATCTGGGACACTGTGGAAAAATTGCTCACAGGAACTGGTACGAATTTTTAAAAATACCTAGAACCTTATTAAAAATTAAGAAAATTCATGGTGGTAGACATATGTGGACAGAAGTCTCAGTAATTTTTTAGAGCCCCAACAAAATTCAAAACATGGGTCGAACAAGGTAGACTCAGAACTGATGAACAGTAGACAGAACCTGGACAGAACTGAAATTTGAACTTGGACGAAAATCTAAAAATATCTAAAGGACGAATTTTTGCCTGAAATTTTTTATGGAGGTAAGGGTTCAAGAGGGGAACCAACCCTGAAAATTGGAGCTTCAGAATATGAGGGAAGAGAGAGAGACAATTCGGAGAAGAGAGGTCTGTCCAGAGTGGACAGAAAACCGAATTCGTTGGTGAATACGCGTCGGCGGCGAGACGGCGGCGGCGGCGATCACCGGAGCTGCTTCAGAAGTTGGAGGGGATCAAGGGGGAGAGGATTACACTCTAGAAATGGGCTGGAGGTGGAAGAACACCAGGGAGAGAGGGGAGAGGGGCACAAGCTTCAAGGAGGCAAAATGCTAATTTCTTCTTCATTAATTCTTTCCATAAGAAAATACAAGTATTTATATGAAAGGGTTCTAATCTAATATGAGCCCTTGGATCAAGGGTTGAAGAATGGAGGGTTGAGATGTGGTGTGAACACCACATTAAACCCAAATAAACTAATAGGTCCGCCCCCCCCTTAAAGAGGACAATTTGGAATTGTCTTCTTTATTTAATTCATGGTCCAAGTCCAAATTTGGACCATGGACCAACCACCTTGGACCCAAGAGTCCATGTGGACCAATAAGGAGGAGGGAGGGGGCCCCTGCAGGGCCTACAAGCATATTTGCAAAGAAACCCAATGGCCTTTTGCAAATAAACCCACTAAGACCTACTATTGTGTACGCATATATCACAAGGGCGTACATACAAATACAAAAGGACATAAATGTAAACACAAAGTGAGCTGGTTGTCGCTGATGTCCCCATCAATTCTCCCTGGGTGGGAGGAACTCGACCCCGTCGAGTAAAGGGTGCGGCTGCTCAGGTCTCCGGCGGATCCGTCACCGTGCCAAGTAGCGCGGGTATGCTCCACTCCAAGTGATCGGCACCTGCTCATTCCACATATACTCGATATGCGCACTGCTATGGCCAAAGGTGGTCACTCCGAAGGGGCACTCTCAACGGAAGGAAACAGCTCAAAGACTCACTAGGAATCACTGCTGAGTCCCTATAGGTGACTGATACGGGTATAGAAGTAAAACCGATCGCATACTCATCAAGTGAGTCCACTCGCCTCTTACTCGTAAGAGACCGACAACGAGCTTGCACAAGACACATGCAGACTCACCATGCATAGACACACGAATGCAAACCACGCAAACAATCGACTCAAAATCACCACACAAACAAACCACATAAAGAAAACACACAGACTCATATATGACCCTAGACACACCTAATGTTAGGCCGACCCGTACATGGGTGATGGCGGACCAGGACACCCGAATATGTGCCATACATGCATTTGACGTAACTGGAGGTTGACGTCATGGGGAACTCCTAGACATACTACGATGCACCAATCATGGACATTGGGCTTGGATGCGGGAAGTCCGGGAGGTGCGGGTGGTTTAGAGGGATCGGGGAAACCAAAGTCTTCCTTACCCCCGAGGGATGGTTCGGACCTATGGCTATGTGGAGTTTGCTTGGCCCGAATGGAAAAGGTGGGATAGTGAACTCCGCGGAAGAAGGGTAACGAGTATGAAAACTCGGGAGGGTCACTAGTGAAGGGGTCAAAAGGGTCGAAGAAGGTGTGACCCCATGAAGTGGGTTCCAACATGACATGGTCCCAATCATGAAATTCTTGAAGGTGCGGGTGGTCACCTTCCTCCGTCATGGTAGATGGGACCGTGTATAGGAAATATGACTCCTCCCTCGGAAGCAAAGTCATGAAGTCGGGCTCATCCGGTAGCGGGAGAAGTAGAAGAACCTCTGTGGTGACACAACCCACGGTGCACTCGGAGGTAATGGACCCTATGGCCGGATGGGTGAAGCTAGGACTAGCGGGTTGGTCAAAGCCTCGGGCCAAAAGATGCGTCAACTCCCATTGTGAATCTAATCCCATGACAAGATCATCCAACGTATCAACATGGTGACGAGATCGAAATGTGGTATGGAATGAGTTGACCGGCACTAAAGGTAAGGTGGGGTCCATGGAAGGGAAGGGATGTGGGACCAAGCCATCCTTGAGCCATCTAAGAAGGGGCTCGGCTATGTAAAGTGTTCCCGTAAGAAACACGGGTGGCTCGGGCTTTGGTAGTTCCCACTTTGATGGTTTCGAATGAAGACCGGAGGTAGATAACAATGGAGCATCCATGGGTGGTGGAGTAGCTTGTGTCCTTTCCCACCAATCCGAAATCATTTTCTTTATTTCCTCTAAGGAGCGGGTTGGAGGAGGGACCTTGGGGTGGACTAGCTCCTTAACTCTCGGCTCGGGTGTGGGCCTCGGCTCGGTTATAAGAGGGACTTCCACTCGGTTGGAGGTGCTTGAGTGGGTTGGGATGGGAGTGCCAAGGGGAGGTTGGTTGGTGGTGCATGGGCGGGCCACTAGATTGGGGTCACTTTGGTGGGCTTGGACGGCGGTGAAGGGGTGGGATTGGGTAGAGGTGTGGCCCACTTGATTGTGGGTGAGTTGGTGGGGTTGGTGAGTGGAATGACCTCCGTGGTTGGAGGTAGGTGGGCGGAGAACGTAGGCCCTCCTAAGCACTCTCTTCATTTCCCACCATGACTCGATGGGACTTAGATTCCTATCCTCCCTCCAATATTTGATGTCCCTCCAAGTTGCAGCGGCTTCACCAAAAAGTCACCTTTTGGCAACATCGACTTGCATGGGCCCGTACATGATGTACACCTCGAAGTAATCATCCATAATGGCTTCCCATCCTAGATAGACACTCGGGTCATCGGACCCGTAGAAATCCCGGGTTTCGGGTCTCGTGGGGTGGTTCGGGTGGTCCTTCCATTTGAGATAGTATCGCCACCATCCGGGAGTTTGGGACTCCATGGGACACGGGGAAACTAGTGGGTGGCCATGCCGACACTCGGACCAAAACACTAGACACGACACTAAGTAATGCAAAGTTGGAATGCACTAACTAATGCACACTAAGGACCCTAGACGTAAACCAAGACTCGGTACGTGGCGGAGATAACCGATCCGAAGATCACTCGCACAAGTGTGCGGCCTTCCCGATAGGCGTAGCCTAACGTTCGGACAACACCTTTTGAGATACCGAGTAAAGGGATGCAAATGCAACCTAGACTGACTTAGACAATGACTTAAATGACACTTTTTTTTTTGACACCCTAGACTCAAACTCGCTCTGATACCAAATTGATGCGGGACGGACACGGGAGACGACTCTACGTGGTATGGACCTCGGACTCTAGATGTGGACATGACCAGCAACACATGATGGGAGAGACATTAGGCCCGACACGGAGAGCTCCTATGGGCTATACGTCGCTAATAGAAGTACAAGCTCACTCGTCGTCCCATGCGAGGGAAAGCGTGGATCGTGCGCGGTTAAGGAACCGGCAGAGTTCAAGGTAGTCAGACTCACTTCCAGACTCGGATCGAGTCGCGGGACGGGTCACTCTCACGCTCACAGCGGTGACATGGACACACGGGCTAGGAACCTACACTCTCGGCAGTGACCTAAGACCGTATACTAGCTAAGCAATGTAACGCCAAGAAGTTAAGACCTTTACCTCCACGCACCCGGCGTGGCGAAGACACCCCGGCTGACTTACGGACCCCCGGTTAACATAATTCACAGCGGTACAAAAGGATTCGACCCACTCCACGCAGGGAGGTAAAAGGTCACATGTGGGCCCCGGGGATCACGCAAATCAGGTTGACAGGTAGCATCTTGATGTCGACTCGACGCGCCGAACTCCGCATTTTCGTGCTTCCCGAACGGCGGGTTCTGCGGGCCCGTGGGGCCCACGGATGGCGCTGTCCTCCGGATCTGCGGAGGTGGGTCCCACTATGATGGAGACCCCTGGTGGCGCGCCTCCACGGACGACGGTCGGCCGGAGACACCGATTGGTGGCCGGTCGGGTCCGATCTTCAAGTTGTGGAATGGCTGCCCACGGATTTCAGTTCTGTTTTCCTTGCGCGCGCTCCGGCGAAAACAGCCGCTGCGGTCGGCCCCGTCGCCGGAATGCGACAAGACCAGCGCCGTTGGAAAGAGGACTCAAAATCCTCCAACGTAGGGCCAGTGGAATCGTCTGAACCTCTGCGGACCTGGACCTTAACTAATTTTCAATTCTCTGTTACACAGTTCCAGAACTCTCAAATCAGTACCTTAGTTCCCTGTAAACGGCCGTTGACCGCCTACTTACAGTGGGATTCAGACATCAAGCTCTTCTTTGAAGTGATAGATATTTAAACCACGAAGCTGGGGCAATTTTTAGAATTGGATTTGGAGGTGGTAGTGATTTGATAGGATTTTTGGAGTGTCTGGTGGTCGGATCTGGGAACTGGCAGAAAGTACTGTAGCTGTGGACGAACTCGATTTTTGTAAAATATAAGATGGACTCACAAAAATTCAAGAAAATTGGGAGATGGAGGGGATAGTGGACAGAATGCCCAGTAAAATTGGGCGGACCAACAAAAATTAAAAAGTGGACCTAAGACTTAAAACTCTGGGCGGGTGGAAATGGAAACAGACAGGAGATAGATCTGGAAACTGGGATTGGACGAAAATAAAAAAATATCTAAAGGACGAATTTTTGCCTGAAATTTTTTATGGAGGTAAGGGTTCAAGAGGGGAACCAACCCTGAAAATTGGAGCTTCAGAAGATGAGGGAAGAGAGAGAGACAATTCGGAGAAGAGAGGTCTGTCCAGAGTGGACAGAAAACCGAATTCGTTGGTGAAGACGCGTCGGCGGCGAGACGGCGGCGGCGGCGATCACGGAGCTGCTTCAGAAGTTGGAGGGGATCAAGGGGGAGGGGATTACACTCTAGAAATGGGCTGGAGGTGGAAGAACACCAGGGAGAGAGGGGAGAGGGGCACAAGCTTCAAGGAGGCAAAATGCTAATTTCTTCTTCATTAATTCTTTCCATAAGAAAATACAAGTATTTATATGAAAGGGTTCTAATCTAATATGAGCCCTTGGATCAAGGGTTGAAGAATGGAGGGTTGAGATGTGGTGTGAACACCACATTAAACCCAAATAAACTAATAGGTCCGCCCCCCCCCTTAAAGAGGATAATTTGGAATTGTCTTCTTTATTTAATTCATGGTCCAAGTCCAAATTTGGACCATGGACCAACCACCTTGGACCCAAGAGTCCATGTGGACCAATAAGGAGGAGGGAGGGGGCCCCTGCAGGGCCTACAAGCATATTTGCAAAGAAACCCAATGGCCTTTTGCAAATAAACCCACTAAGACCTACTATTGTGTACGCATATATCACAAGGGCGTACATACAAATACAAAAGGACATAAATGCAAACACAAAGTGAGCTGGTTGTCGCTGATGTCCCCATCAATTCTTGTTCATTATGCTGCTGCTGCTGCTCTGGATTTGTTTTAATCTGTTTAATGAGTTGATCAAAGTGCTAGTCAAGCTGCTGAATTATCTATCTAGTGGATAAAGATTATTGTTCCAGCTCACTTACACTTTGATCTATCTATGCATCTCTTTCCATTTCTTCCCTTTCTTCTTCTTGCAGAATGATTTGCTACTCTTCCTCCAAATTCATTTGTGATTCTTCTTGACCTCTAAGAATTAATTCATACTCTTGTTCTACAGTTTCTGTCACTCCCTGTTCATTCTGCTGAATTAATTCCATAGGATCCATTTCTTGTAGCTGTTGCTGTTCAGATGCTAACTAATCACTTTGCTCATCTGTCACTTCCTGTTCAGTTACTAGAGAAAACTCATTTAGATTTTATGCCCCTTCTTGTTCAACTGTTAGTGGCTGTTGCTCCCCCTGACTATGAGCATTTATCAAGGTTTGTTCTTCCTCCACCTCATGGATAGCTACTGTAGACTTTTCAACTATCTTTTCTGCCAGTTTCTCAATAGGTGCAATCTGAGTCTTTAATTTCATGAACTTCTGGATGAAATCCATGTTGTAAACATTCACATTTGAGACCTTTTTGAATTCCTCATCCTCTAAAGGCACCTTTAACTTTCTAAAAACAACAATAAGATGGGCTGCATAAGGCAGATGTCTCCTAGACTCTATACATGTACCAATGATTTTTATCATGATGCTCGGCAGATAAATCTTAATATGCTTAAACATGTAGAAACGGGTGAATCTTTGAGTTTCAATAATTTTTCCTCGGCCACTATCCTATGGGGTGATGATAGTGGTCAGCATGTGGTGAACCAGCCTTTTCAAAGGCAAAAATTTATTTGCATTGAAGTTCACTAACTTAGTCTGCCTGGGATCAGTTACATCACTTGGCTGATCAATCAATAGAGAGTAGGCTTCAAATTCATCATACTCAAAGTCCTCCTCACACTCTCCCTCTTTAGGAATTCTGAAGACATTATGAAGAAATTCTATGGTCAACACAATTTTAATTCCCTTAACCCTTGACTTTATCTTGGACTTTTCAGAATCATACTGCATGTTATAATAGAAATCAGAAACTAGTCCAGGGTAGTAATATTTGTGCTTTCCCATAAATTTCTTCCATTTTTAAAATTTTATAAGCTCCATCAATCTAGGAAATTCATCAAACATTCTCTTATCATGGAAATTCACATATCTTGGAAAAATAATCTTCGCTGATGAACTCACAGACCTTTCTTTCTTGGATTTAGAGGTACCTTTCTTTTCTGAGCGCTGAGAGGCCTTTTTCTTCACTGATCGACGCTATTTTGCAGGTGATTCTGAAACCTTTTCTTTTCCTTTATCAACTCTCTCTACACGTACCCCTGAGCCAGTGCCTTCATCGTGCTGGTGTTTTGAGCATTTCTCCCTCCGAGAATAAACGACAAATTCCTTCCTTACTTCAACATCCTCTGATTCCTGCTCCTCTGTCATCTTTCGTTTCTCCAAGCTTTTGTCGGCTGGAGAAGACATCGTAGGAACAGCTAAGGAGTAATAGGGTGCAAGATAACAAGGATGCGAACAGCAGGAGCAAGGTGCACGAGCCTCACCAAAGGGTTTTGAGGAAGGAGAATAGAGAGATACGGAGAGGTGAAATGTTGAGGCAAAAGGGTTTTACACGAAGATAGCGTAGATGCCTATGAAAGAATTTTTCACGAAGGTAAGGTTTTAAAGTGAGGGGAGAATAAAAGGTATTTTAACTTTACCGAACATTAGGAAGAATTACTTTTCTGCCCTTTCCCTTCAAACAACCCCTTTTTATGTATGTATAAAAACTATGATTTCAAAGCCATTAAATCTTGGTTCCTGAGAGCCTTTAAATTTAACCGGTGATGCAGAGACAATGAAATTAAACCAGATTTACTAATGTACTCATTTAATCCACTTACCATTGATCCTACTTATCATTTTCATTAAAGATTTTTTGAGTGAGAAAACACCCCTTATATTCAAAGTAAACAGTTTTAGAGTTTTCTGAATTTTACACAGAGTCAACCATTTTCATCATTTTTTTAATTTTTATTTTCATTGAGCACTCTAGTATGATCACACCTTTTTACTCAAGAAGACATGTTTATCAGACACCAGACTTCCTGGTTACTCAGTGTAATATACCTTCATGCTTCAAGTTTATGAACAGAGTTAACCATTTCTTCATGACATAATCTCTAGACTTCATTGGTCTAGATGATTAGTTTCTCAGAAAATGAGTCATTGCTCTGCCTTTTTCACAATTTTATTTTATGGCGTATTCTCTGGTTTTATTTCAGTTTTAACTCAGAAAACAATTTAAAGTTAATATAAGAGAATGATTTTCTTCCTAGTCAATGTTCTATTACTTATGAATTTCAGACCTCAAGTAGTGAAATGCACTTTTCAATTTCAAAGTGGTTTAAGGACATTGTAAATGCAAGTATGGTTAACTTTTGGGCTTCAAAATTAGATTTAACTTCTTTGCTATCAACAGTTCTCATTGAGTGAAAAATCAGGGAATTGTCTCAGGTTCCAGGAGATTTTATTTCATCTAATGATCATCAATGTTAAATACACTTTAATAGTTACTCCCCTTGAATAGTACACACTAAGACAGAATATACCAGAGACAGTTGAGGGAATGTATGAATGAGTTTAAAAAAGACTTATCAAGAAAAGATTGAGAACACAAGGAATGGCCACAAGAATATGTGAAGCACTACTAACAGATTTCCATCAGTCCAATTTCATTCCAATGAGATCACACAGAATTCAGAAATAAAACTCTTTATCAGACTGACAGACCACTCAGAATGACTAGCTAATACTTTAATCATCTTGAGCTGATTTTAGCCTTTGACAAGATACCATTCAGCAAACAGACATAACTGACTAGCAACATGCAACACAACTTATTCAATTTTGAGAGATATAGCAGCTCATCAATCCAGAGGAACAGACAGATTTATCCTGATTGCATAAATAAAAACATCCTCTCTGTTTTCTTGTACTAAGAACATCAGCATTCATATACTTCATTCAGCTTCCCCTTACATCATGCATTCATTTCAAATCACAACATATAGTCTACCACTCAAGAATATTCCAAAACCTCAGACAATGCTAATTCAGTTTCTTCTTGCAGTGAACAACAATAGAAGATAACATACATTCCTCACATTGTACACAATTATGCAACAAATGAGTATGAAATGCAGGTTGACCCTTGGTACATGGCGAAGGTTCAGTCCTCTACGCATGATATGGGTTTCCAGACAGACATAATCTGCCCTTCTCCCAACTGGCCATTTGATATACCACAGGGTCATGCATGACTATGCACTAAATTATAAAAGACTGACATGAATGACACACATGAACAACAGTCATGAACATGAACTGAACTTTGAAAGTTTAACATGAAAGATTTCACATGGAATTGCATGAGATAGATCATTAAGATTCATTACCCAAGGCAAGATATCACCAGTTAACATAAAAGAGTTTAATCTAGTCACATGCAAAATTCCACAGAAGACATTATTCAGGCAGCTACATCATATACACAGAAGAATGGGGTTACTGACCTTGTGTGCCCTGATTTTATTCAACCCCTTTTTATTTGATCCATACGGACACACCTGTGACCAAGTAGTTATTTCAAATATCTTGGACCCCAAGGGTTCTTGGGTCCAGAAGGATTAGTAGCACCCCACATTGATGCTCTCCAATTATTCCAACCACTCATCCAAAAACACTCAGTGGTAGTGTGACCTTATTTTTTGCAGTTATTACAAATGGGAGGTCTATGAATGAAAACAGAATTATGAATTCTTCTAAATGCAAGAATTTTTTATGTGATCAGAATGAAATGCATTATTTCTAGCAAACCAACATTCGGATGCAACATGTCCAAACTTTCCACAGTTAAAACAAGTAATTTTCTGAACTTCAGATATTCTAACATGCTTATTTACATAACTGTCTCTAGCATGAACTTTTCCAAACATTTGATCTTCTTGTTTCATCAAATTACAGTTATGCATATAATGGCCTCTTTTTCCACAATAAAAGCATGCATCAGAAACATTTCTAACAAGTCCTTTCACAGGTTTGTTTTTAACTATATGAAAAATAGATGAACCAGAGGTTTTTCTTATTCTGAGCTTTTTACAAACACAGTTGAATTCTTCTTGCCATTAACTTTCCTGTTAGCTGGACTATAGCCCATACCCTCTTTCTGAAAATTTACATTCAAGCCAAGAAGTTTTTTCAAATTGTCATTCCCTTTAACAAATTTTGCCAAAGAATTTTTCAAATCTTCAATTTCAGTTTGCAAAGAAGCAATGCTAATCTCATAACTCGCAATGTCATTTTCACAGGAAATCACTTGTTCATGTAGTACATCATTCATACTTTTCAAAGTTTCTATTTCTTGTTTGAGTTTCAGTTCATTATTTGCTTCTTTTTCTTTCAAAACTGATTTTCCCTTTTCAAGGACAAGCAATCTTTCTGACAAGACTATATTAAGGACCATCAGCTTTTTATTCTATTCTTTGAAGTCTTAATTTTCCAATTTCAGTTTCTCACAAGAACCTTCTCTCTTTTTCATGTCTAATTTTAGGTTTTCATTCTCTGCTTTTAGACATGTAACTTCAGAGATCATTTCTCTTCTTAGCCTTTTATTTTTAACCTTTACTTTCCTCATATTTTTGAATCAAATGTTCATGCAATACAACAAGATCTTCAAAACTAAAATCATCGATTTTAGAATTTACCTGTGAAGATGAATCTTCCATCTGATCGCTGATGTGATCTCCGGCCATGAGACACTTCACTTCATCTTCACATTTGCTGACTGCTATCATGTTGATAATTTCAATAGCACTCCTGCACTCAGAAATGAAAGGAAATTGGTCAGCATTTATCGCCCTTCTCGTTAGTTCCGGGGCCTTTTGATTCTCAGAAAACTTCAGTCTATCTAAAGCGTTCCATTGGGATTTATCCTATGGAATGTCATATGGACTAAGTGCAATAAGTATCCACAAATTAGGATGAACAGAAATAATGTAGTCTCTAAATTTCCCAAACCAGCCATAAAACTCAAAACCAGTAAACTGAGGAATTTCAGCCATTGCAAACAAATACAAATCAGATCGAAGACAATAATGAAAGAGATGAAAGCAACTTGCACCAAAAATGAGGCAGGATCTGATCTGCAGGTCGTTGGACCTTTTGTTGCAGATTCCTACTCTGATACCAAGTGTTAGAATCTATGCACGGTGCAACTGCACCGATGGCAAGAGTTAAGGCGATGTGAATCGGTATAACAGAGGATCCAGAGGGGGGTGAATGGATCTCTTCAAATTTTGACCAATTTAAAAATCTAGAGAGCTAATCTGGCAAAGTGCTAACATATCTGAAATAAGAAGATTCAATTGCATAGACTAGCAATCGAACACATATCATGCATATTAGTTTAACAAATTGTTAAACAGCTATGCTGGCGAAAGCAATTCATATAGCAAACAAAAGATGCAGACAGTAGAAGAACCAGTCACACAACACCAAGACTTTTAGGTGGTTTGGTCCTCTAGACCTACATCCACCCCACACTCAACCCAGGATTACTGCTGACACACAGCTTGAAACTGCTGGGCCTCACAGCTTGCCTACAAACCGCTGCGCATCATAGCTTGCGTCAGCTGGGCCTCACAGCTTGCCAACCGCTGGGCATTACAGCTTCGCCTACCGCTGAGCATTACAGCTTAGCTATCCAGAGGAATCCACCTCTGCCGCTGGGCCTCACAGTTTGCCAACATCCACTGATACACAGCTTAGAATAAGGTTTGAATGAAAGAAAATAATAAAATTGAAAGATAGAAAACAGATAAAGTTCTAAGCATAATGTAGCTCTTCACAGAGCATAACGACACTAGATCTGATCTAGTGATCATGACAAATGGCTTCAATTCTTCTTTTCACTCTTCTTCGAACGACACTCTGCTTTCTGCAATTTCTTCTCTCCTTCCTCTTTCCTTCTTTTCACTCTATGGATCTCTCTCTATCAGATGCTATCTTCTTCACGATATCTCACTCTGAATTTCTTCTTTTCTCTTCTGGTCTATCTAGTTCTCACACTTCATGCTCTGCTTCATTTATCTTTCATCACGATATCTCCTGCTTTGATTTCAGGCGAAAACCCTTTATTTATAGGCTGCAGAGGATGGGCGCGTGGGAAGCATGTTCCCGCCCAAATTTCCAAGTAACTTAACTCGCTGGAAGTCCACGTGTCAGAGATCAAATGATGGTGGCTGGCCACGTGGCAGAATCTCCAGTTAATAAAGCATCCTTGGATCATGAGCTTTTGTCTTGATATCACGTGACTTTAAGTTCCTGCCAATAATTCAAGAGGCATTTCATCAAACACTGTGCTTACATAATAAAAAGTCAATATGCACTGACCTTTATATGAAGATATGTTATAAAGTGAGAGAAATGATCAATGGTCATGCCCATAACAAAGTTCAGATCAAACAGATCGAACATGTAGGGAATTCTGTGAACTTAGGCATGAAATCAATACTAACACTGACCTTGACATTGACCTTATATGAGAGATGTAAGGACTAACACAGACCTCATACACAAGCCACAGTCAACTAACACAGACCTTATTCAAGAGCCAAAGCCAACTAACACAGACCTTAAATGTGAGATACTACATACTAACACTGATCTTGGATGCAGGACTCAGCATACTAACATCGACCTTAGTACATACTAACGTCGACCTTAGTTCACGAAGAAAACAAGATAGCACCAACTATTGCATGCGTTCAGCAAAACATGCACCAACCTTATATGTGCTTGATGCAAAACGTGCACAGACCTGATATGCTACTAGTGAAGACATGCACCGACCTTAGTCATGCGCGATGCAAAATATGCATGAGACAATGAATTGCACCGACCCTTGCATAACTCTATATGTTGATAAGGTAACTTGCACTGACCTCACTAAGTAAACAAGGCAACTAGCACAGACCTTAAGTATGCGTGAGATGCTTCTAGCACCAACCTTAAGTATGCGTGGGATACCACTAGAACCGACCATATATGGGAAGTCTTATGCACTAACATCGACTAAAATAAACAACAATGCACTTGTATGCAAACTTGTCACATGTATGCAGAATGATCAATTGGCTATGTTTTTGACCTAATGCATGTGTTGACCTCAGCATGAGTAAATGTTGACTTTATTGAGCACTTTCAGTCAACTACATCAAATCACATGAATCATTCAATATACATTCCATTACCATCATGATTCATAGTGTGTCATTATCAAAACTACGGTTCCAACAGACAACTCAAAGTCGACAGAAAAGTTATGCAGATCGGCGTAGAAGACCATTGCAGTTTGAACCTGGAGATTCTATTTTTGTAAAAATATCTCCAATGAAAGGCGTGATGAGATTTGGGAATTGTGGAAAACTTAGTCCCCGATATATTGGTCCGTTTCCTATCTTGGAGCGTGTTGGCCAAGTGGCTTTTTGACTTTAGTTGCCATCGGCGATGCAAGCAATCCACGATGTGTTTCATGTTTCTCAATTAAGAAAGTATATTTTTGATGCATCTCATGTATTAGATGATTCAATGTGGCCTGAAGTGACATCGGATCTATCCACGCCAGAGTATCCGATACGGATTGATGATCGTCGTGAACAACGACTGAGAAATAAGGTAATCCCTCTGGTAAAGGTAGTTTGGCAGCATCACTCGGGTAATGAAGCTACTTGGGAACGTGAGGACGATATGCGTCAGCAGTTTCTCTTTTTATTCGAGTAAGATATATTTTCCTTCAGTTCTCTCCTTGTACTTCCTTCCAAATTTCGAGGATGAAATTTCTATTAGGAGGGAGGGACTGTAAGACCCGGTAGTTAATGGATTCATATCGGTATTGAAATATAAAATAATTCATGTGTTGAAGCTATTTTAATGGGCTTAATGGGCCAAATTCAATTGAGTTAGCCCATTTGTATAAGCTTTTAGAAGTTAGATAGGGCATAAATGCACTTTTGCTCCTGTTAATGCCTTATGGTAATTCAAGGTTTTATAACAAAAATATATATAATCAATTGTTTTTTGTGTGTATCCACATAGGGAGGTTCTCTCCCCTATCACACTCTCTCTCTCCTTCGCACACCCTCCCCCTTTCTCTTGCTCTCGGTGGTGTGCTCACCTCGGGGCTTTGTAGGATCGGCGGAAGGTGGCCTTGGCATGCCCAAGGCGTAGGGGGGGCAGTGCTATCATCTTGGAGGCGACCGTGGAGCGTGGTGGTGGAAAACCCACATTGTAGAGCTTGGTTCCTTCGTGAAGAACGGTAAGGAATCGGCGTTTTCTTCTTAAACCAAGTAGGGGGATGGATTACCCTTCCTCCTAGGATGCTTTACTTCTAATTGCATGCCCATTGTCTTATGTTTTCTCATAGTTTGAGTGAAAATTCATGAACATAGTCATTTGTGTTTTAATCACTCCATGGCCATTATTTTTATGTTTTTGGATGTAAAAATGTTATGGAATGGACGTATGAAGGCAGGGAACAGGTTTAAACATGTTTTCCCATCGATTTGAATCGATTGGGAGGGAACTCAATTGAGTTACCCACGTTTCGGGTTCTCTGGACGGCAAGCGGTCCTTCCAGGGACCGTTTTATGGGTTGTATACGGCGGTGGGCGTTGACGGTCTCGCCCCTGACCATTTCTTGTTAATGGCGGTCCTTCGTCAGACAGTTTGTTGACCTTAGCGGACCAGCAACCGACCGCTAAGCTCCTTCGTCCCGATTGAGGCGGTGTAAGTGTAGCGGCCTAAACCAGACCATTTTTCATCATTAGGCGGTCAGTCGTGCGGCCGTTTCTTGATCAGGCGGCCCTGTCCTAGATCGTTTTCCATTCTATTCATCATATAGTGAAATAATCGTGGCTAAGCAGTCATGGAGAGACCGCCTGGGTCACTGAAGCGGCCAATCGTTTGACCGCTTACCTGAGTTTTGCGGCCCCTAACTAGACCGTTTGGTCCCTACAGTGTATGAATTCAATCATGATTATCTAATTATGCGTTTAACGATGCATGTTCGCCATATTTAAATATTTTTACAAACTGTGACATATTTTTATATCCTAATGGAATTATTTTCTCTTTCCTTGTGATGGAACTACTAGTCGTAGCCTGACGACCTTTAGTGTCGGCCCACCTGGGAGAGGTGGCGGGGTAGTCCCGGTGTACGGTTTTTAAGCTGGAATCCGTGGGCCCCCTTGCTTGTCAGTAGCATCCTACTGGTGGTCCTTTCTCTCTCCTATCATCTGGAAATGTTGAATTTTCATTCTATTGGTAGATTATGATTCTCGTGTTTAATTATTCATTCAAATATTAAATGGCATTTAAGTTAGCTATCTTTAATTATTCATATACCTGTACAGCTTTATTAACTGTTATTTTTCTTATGCCATTGCATTATTAATTGCTTTTATAAGTTTAGCTGCGAGGTAGGGATTTGCATGAACCCTACTGAGTCTATGTTGTGAGACTCACCCTTCCTTTCCAGGTGACTGGATCAGCAGTCCACGGGTTTCCCACGTGCTTTTGGCGGGAAGTCGTAGGTGCCAGCAGTGGTCTTTCTTTCCCTTTTGACCAAGGTATGCCCCGTGTAGTTGTTTATTTTGACCTTTGTATAGTGTTTGGACTTGTAATGTATGGATCTGGACTATTATATAAATATATCACTCTGATATTATGAATTGTTTCCTCTTAAAATTATTATTTTATAATGCACGCATAATTCCAGTTCATTATGCACCTCCTCAACCAATCCTCCCAACCCTTACGGGGCCTCATCCGCCTCTTGGGTGGCGTCTCCAAGTTCTTGGTATCGGGTTACCGGTATCCGGATCTCCGGGTCATTACAAAGGCGATCCTTCATTTTGGGGCTTCCAGCCCCTGGCGATCACACCACCCCCCACGCATGTGTTCTTGGTTTCTTTTGTTCCCATAAAACCCGCGGAGAGTTATTTCCCGCAGCGGTTGTTCTTTCATTTATGTGTATACCCGCACGTAGAGTCATTTCCCCGGCGGTTTCCTTCCCTAATTTAATTTCAGCACCTTCCCGTCCCCCTGAGGTCCACGGCGAGTCACTTCTCGCCATGGCCGTTTAGTTTTAGCACACCCCCATCCCCCTGTTAAGATCCCGCGAAGAGTAACATCTCGTGGTGATTTACTTTATGCATTTACATTTCTGTCCTTTTATTTTGTTAAGATCCCGCGGAGAGTAACATCTCGCGGTGGTTTAATTCATGTTATTTATATTCATGTCATTTTATTTTTGTTAAGATCCCGCGGAGAGTAACATCTCGCGGTGGTTTAATTTATGTTATTTATATTTCTGTCATTTTATTTTTGTTAAGATCCCGCAGAGAGTAACATCTCACGGTGGTTTAATTCATGTTATTTATATATCTGTTATTTTATTTTTGTTAAGATCCCGGGGAGAGTAACATCTCGCGGTGGTTTATTTCATATTATTTATATTTCTATCATTTTATTTTTGTTAAAATCCCCCTATTTCAGTTTTAGTTAACACCCGCAGTGAGTGACATCCCGCTGCGGTTTCGTATTCCGTTCTATGTGTTTTTCAATCTCGAAACCCGGTAGAGACAACCCTCTCCGGGCATCTTTTCGCATTTCACTGCGCAACCCACGTCATCGAGCTCTCAACCCTTCCCGTGACGTCGTTCACATCTTGACAATCACGGTGGGACATCTTTTTGCTTTTGGTGGTTACCCGTGAGCCTCTAGCACCCGCGTGTGCCCCTCCACTCGGCACCCACGTGTACCCGTCCACTTGGCACCCACGTGTGCCTCTCCATTCGGCACCCACATGTGCCTCTCCATTCGGCACCCACGTATGCCCCTCCTTATTGTGCCCACACATGCTACTGTTGTGCTCTTAGCAGCACTTTTAATCTTCATCCTCCGTGCACCACGTGCACTCCTCTATATTCCCTTGTGATTCCTCGAGATGTTTGCGTTGTTTCGAAAAAGAGAACGATAACATCTTGTTCTGTCTATTTGGTGTTGGTATAGGTATGTTCTCTCTGTTCTATTTGTGTGTTCTATATATATTTGTTCATCATTGCATTGCATGCATCCCCCCTTTCTTTTCATTTTTCTAAGGATCACCCTCTCTCGGTGAAGGAAGGACTCTTCGTTCGGGAATTCCTCTCGATGGACTATGATCTCCTCTATCAGGACCTCCGTAAGTCCCCGACAGTGAATGATTCCCTCTTCATTCACTGGGTCGGTTGTACCATTGAAGTTCCCCGAAGTTAGTTGACCTATTCGTGGTGAGACAAGTGACCCTAGTTGACACGGCTGCGAAACCAAATTGTAATTAGGTCCTTCCTATTTTGTGTGAACTTTCGATCTGTTAAAAATAAAAAAATCAAAAAAAATTAATAAAAAGGGTGTAAAAGAATCCACTTGTTCGATAATCTTTGATATTTGTTTGTTGGTGCATGTTTTTACGTTCCGGAAGAAATATGAAAATGGCCCACAAGTGTTTTGAGGAGAACCACCCAGGTCGTGGTCAGTCAGTTGAGCCACATGTCCATGCTATAGACTCAGGCCCTTCCCGCGAGCCCTTGCTTGAGGTGCCACCTATTGTGGGGGACACATCCCTACCCCAGGACATCTCCTCCTTGTTGGGTGTCCTCGCCAACATAGAGCTCAGTCTTGAGCAAGTCCGAGCCTTTCAAGCCATTTTAAAGGGGAAATCTGTTTCTCCCGCTCCACACGAGTCAACTCCAGCCACCACATCCCTCCAGGAGCTGGTACAGGCTATCCCCTCTCTATCACTGTTACATGTCGCTTCTTCTCCTTCGCTTCAATGGCAGGCAAGTCAACAGTCTCCCTCTTTCCAATTCTCCCCTCCACAATCTCAAACCCCGGCCGTTCCTCAGGCACCATTTCAACCAGGTCCATCTACTGGCAGGCCGCCATACCCCTCTGGTTTAGGGTTCCCTCCTCAGGCCTTCGGCAGGCCTCTTCCTCCTCAATGGCAGGTACCACCTTCACCCGCCGAGGAGCTCACCCAGTCACTCCTCAACAAGTTTAATAAAATGGATGAGCAGTTTCAGAATCTAAAGAAAATGGTGGACGTAAAGTCCACCCTTGAGGTCTCATTGCCAATCCTTCCGGTAATCCATCTCCCTCCCTCCGAAATACCTACGTACCACAGGTACAACGGCACGGGCAACCCTTTCACTCACCTTAAGGATTTCATGTATGAATCTTCTTACTGACAGAATGATCAAAAATCCCTGACCTACCTTTTTCAGAGATCATTGGACTATCCCACGCTAGAATGGTTCTATTCTCTGGAGCCGAGTGAGGCTGAGAATTTTGATGCGGTACAAAGGAAATTCTTACAAAAGTATCGGGATAGGGTTGGTCCCTCTCTCTCCATTATCAACCTAGTGGTCGAGAAAATGAGAGCGGATGAATATTTTGTTCAATATGCTGACAGATGGAGGTACCTGGCTGAAAGAATAAGGGATACCCTCTCAGAACCAGAACAAGTAAAAATGATCGTGTCTAATGCCAAACCACAGTTTAGACACGTCTTGGCTATGAATAAGCTTACCACAATGGAGGAGCTCTATGAGAGGGCCCGATATATCCAGACCCAATTAAAAGATTTCCCCATCATGCACATGTTTGAACCGCCAAAGCCAAGAGTGGTTAGGAAGAAAGGCACTGGTGTCCATGGTGGAATGACAGAAGGGGTTGTAATAAAGGAGCAAGTGAGTGCAGTTGGCAACCCCAACCAGCCAGCCAACCCAAGACCTCCTCAAATGCCACGACCCCCCTTTCAGCAGGGTCCATAACCCTATCATCCTCCACCCCAGAACAACCTTCCCCACAGTAACATGTCTCAACCCTTCCATCCCCAGCAACAGAAACAACAACCAGCACCTCAGTACCACCAAGTTCCACCCCCAGGAAATTATGGCCCACTACAACAACAAAGAAGGCCCATTGGCCCCAAAAGAACCCACTACCCACCATTGCCAGAAACATTGCCGGACATTTTCAATGCTCTTATGGCTGCCAATGCACTCACTCTGCCCAAGGAAAGGCTCGCATGGCCCCTGAATGTTGACACCTCCAGGTACTGTGTTTACCACAGGCAGCTAGGTCATACAGTGGAGAATTGTTTCCATTTCAAAGATTACATTCATGACATGAATGATCAAGGTGAAATCAATTGGGATGAAATGAGGCGATACATCGCCGTGTTGAAAGCCAGGAGACCTCCTCCTAGACCACAGTTCCAACAACAACAATAACAACAACAACAGCAACCACAATAATCACAGTAACAGCAACAGCCTCAACAAGCCCCATAGCAACAGCCCAACATGGGCATTATCCACAACCCACTTCCGGAGCACCAACAGCCCAACCACCAGGTCAACCCTATCTCCTCCTTCCTGGAAATTGGGAGAAAGTAGGGCTGGCACTTAGAAAGTAGCTCCGTTCTTACCACCAACCATGTCACCAGCCAACCCCGTCGCCTTATCCCAACAGCACCTTGTTCTCACCGAACCATGTCTCAACCCCTAGTTAGGCCTCCTTCAGTTCCACAGCCATCACGCCCTCTTATCCGCATCCCTACCATTAATTCCCCATTAATCCACCAGCAAATGCCATCCACCACATTCCCTTTACCCCCAAAACCTCTGGTCACCCATCATCCCTCCACTTCGCCGTCTACCTCCACCCGTGCCTTCCAACCTCCTTATCACCCACCACTTGTATGAGACCCCATCTACCTTCCCTATACCTCCACCCTAACAAACCCCTCATCAGAACCACTGCCCCCATAGTCACCCCTGCTTCACCAACTGTTCCTCAACCACTACCCCTCAAACCTCTGCTAAAATCTATACCTAGCACCATAGAGGTGCAACAAGAACCGCAGGCCATGGTGCTCCGGAGTGGGAGAATTTTTCACCGCATATTCCCTCAGAAGAGTCAGGCCCCTGAACACTCTCAGCCAGAGAAAGACAATGAAGAGCAGCCAGAAGAATCCATCCCTGGGACGTAGTATGATTTGTTAAAACATCTGGACAAGACGCCTGCCCGAATCTCCATCCTTGAGCTGATTAAGAGATCCATGTCCCATCAAGAAGCTTCAATGGAATATCTTCAAAAGGTTATGGTGAATGAGGATCTCCCTGTGGAGAAGATCTCGGCAGTCCTGACGCCGACGGACACACAGCCAGCCATTATGTTTCACAATCATGAGCTTGCCCTCAAGGAGGCTCGAAAATATGCATTGTGTGTTTCCATAAAAATTAATGGGGTGTCCATGGATCCATGCTTGATAGACATGGGCGCATCGATAAATGTGATCTCTATGAGCACCGTCCAAGTATGTATGTGGGGTCGACGAAGAACAAATAAGACCTTCATCAATTACAGTCACGGCCTATGACAACAGTAAAAGGCCACCAAAGGGGATGATTACCTTGAATGTAGAATTGGGCCATGTATCAGTCTTTACAGAATTCCATATCCTTGATATGGATCCAACATTCAAGGGTATACTAGGCCATACCTACATTGAAGCCATGAATGTTGTACCATCCACCAATCATCAATGTTTGAAGTTTCCATATAAAGGATGGATTATCAAGGTAATGAGCATGCCCCTTTGTCCTATAGTGTATGCTATCACCACCTCTCTTCCCTCTGTCTGGCCAACTCACTAGCCCATACTGTCGCTGCTAGATGTCTGTGACCCTCGGTGCGCCCCTTTAACACAAAAGCCGCTTCCAGCATCAAAGCCGTGTCACCCTTCCCGTTCTAAGGGATGGGAGATTATGAGAAATATCGGCTATCAACAGGGCAAGGGCTTGGGGGCACAATTGCAAGGAAGGCTGAGACCGCTAAAGAAAACAAGGCCGATCCGTAGAGCTGGCCTGGGTTTTGAGGGGCCGATTGAAGCAGACAGGAAACCCCTCACGTGGACTTTATCCTCCCACTTCAAGAAGGGGCCCGTCGTTTAGATGGGGTATTGTCCACAAGAATCACATGGGGGTTATAGAATGTGTATTTAGCTGAAGGATACTCAAAGACCCCTAAAAGAGGAAAGATTGACGACCCAGAGTGTGAATGGTACAAATGATTTGATATACAAGACATTTCCATCGCACTAGAAAGAATGTTCTCGCCTCCACATCTAGAAGGGCCGCCCTTCATCTCCGAAGTGCCAGGGGATACCACCACTATTGCCAGAATTCTAAACCATCCTCGCCAAGAGGACGTTGTCATCGACGGGTCGTCGTCCATCATCAACATTGCCATCGATGGCTCATTAGCCGTCATCTTCTCTATTCACACATCTCAGCCTTTGTTGTTGTCTTCTTCCTGGGCCATACGGTTGTCTGATGACCTTTCCAGGTCCCCTTCTCTACTTATATATCTGCGCGAGTTTCTCAACCCGCGCCAGGTTTTCAATCAAGATCTGCTAGATGAGCCCCCCAACCCCCTAGATATAATCCCCTTTCTCCCTCCTCCAATTTCTTTTCATTGTTTTATTATCAAAAATGAAAACGAAAAAAAATGTCAATTTCCAAACTCTTCAATATCACATTTTCGTTGAGGAGACATCTTTTATCTCCCACGAGTGCGCCCCGACCTATGGGTCACTCATCCAAGGTCCTCTGAGTGACCTTCTTTACCCCTCCTCTGAGGGGTCCTTCTCTGTACATTCTTCACCATCTTCTTCAGCTTCTTTTTCTTCTGTAGGGAATCTCAGTCGCGCTAGGAATAACGAGTCAAGGGTAGTACCCAAAAAGAAATCCAAGGGTAGGTAGATCTCTCGTCGGTTCCTTCTAGATCTAGCCAGTAGGTGTCAAGCATGCCTAGTCATTCCTCAATTGCTAGAAAATCTCATCCAACTGTCAGAGATAGAATGTGAGAAGAATTGCGCAATTGATGAAGGGTATGGGGTTTATGAAATCATGGATGGAGAATACCCAATTGAAGATGAGGATGAAGAATATGAGGACGCGGCTGGCGCATATGCTAGTGGAATGAGGAGATTCGACGAGCCGTCAGCTACTGTAGAAGAGTCCACCAAAGAGATAAACTTGAGAACTGAGGAAGACTCTAGGATCATCCTCATAAGTGATAATTTGCCCTCATCTGAAGAAGAGGTATTAATTAAGGTTCTCAAGGAATATAAGGACACGTTTGTTTGGAGCTATGAGGACATGTCGGGTTTAGATTCCACCTTGATCGAACACCGCCTAACTCTAAAATCAGGGTCCGTCTCGGTAAAACAATGGTTAAGGCGTTTCTACCCTTAAATGGCTTTGAAAATGAAGGAAGAGGTCGACAAGCTCCACAAAGCCAGGTTTATTAGAGTCATCCTTTATCCTCAGTGGGTGGCAAACATCATCCCGGTCATGAAGAAGGACGGAAAGGTGAGAATTTGTATTGACTTCCGGGACCTTAACCGTGCATGTACGAAAAATGATTTCCCCTTGCCTCATATTGATATGTTGATTGATAACACGGCAGGATATGAAATTCTTTCATTCATAGATGGGTTTTATGGATACAATCAAATTTGCTTGGCAGAAGAAGATCAAGAGAAAACATCATTCACCACTCCCTATGAAACTTATTGTTATGTGGTCATGCCATTTGGGCTGAAGAACGCTGGAGCTACTTACCAAAGGGGTATGATGGCAATATTTCATGACATGATGCATATATATTTGGAAGTATATGTGGATGATTTGCTGGAGAAATCCAAAACTAGGGTGGAACATCCAAAAGTTCTGGCAAAGGTGTTGCAAAGATCGAGGGAGTTCCAATTGAAAATAAATCTAAAGAAATGCGTGTTTGGTGTATCATCAGGAAAATTATTGAGCTTCATTGTAAGCAAAATGGGCATTGAGATAGATCCCAACAAGGTCAATGCAATCAGGGATATGTGGCCACCGAAGAATCTGAGAGAAGTTCGAAGGTTAATTGGGAGGTTGCAATTCATTCTTCGGTTTGTGTCCCAGCATTCACAAAGGTGCAGACCTTTCTATGAGTTGACCAGACCAGGAACCAAGTTCTGTTGGGATTCTAAGTGCCAGAAGGCTTTTGAAGGATTAAAGGAGTATCTAGCCAGCCCGCATGTTCTCATTCCACCTATCTCGGACAAACCTTTGATCCTATATATCTCAGTCCTAGACGACTCTGTGGGAGCCGTCCTAGCACAAATCAATGAAGATGGCAAGGAACGGGCAACCTATTACTTGTCCAAACTTCTCAATCCCTGTGAGTAGAAGTACACGACCATGGAGAAGACCTGTGCCACCCTCGTTTGGATGGTGCAGAAATTGAAACACTACTTTCTCGCTCATGAAGTCCACTTGATTGCTCGGATGAATCCTATTAAATTTCTTTTAGAGAAATCTATCCTTACTGATAGGCTAGCACGCTGGCAAAGATTTCTCTCTCAATTTGACATAACCTACATCCAGCAAAAGATGATTAAAGGCTACGCCATAGCAGAGCATCTCGCTCATCACCCTCTCCTCAAGTTTGATCCTGTTCAATCAGAGTTTCCAGATGAAGAACTGATGTCCATTAAACAATTAGAGGATCCCATGTGGACATTATATTTTGATGGAGCTTTCAATTCTCAGGGGAGAGGTATTAGTATTGTCCTTCTGTCGCCCGAAGGCGTCACCATCCCAGAGGCATTTCAGCTCACATTCCCAATCACCAACAACGTCGCTGAATATGAGGCTCTTCTAGCAGGCCTGGAACTTGCCTATTTTTTCTGTATCACCGAATTGCGAGTTGTAGGTGATAGTCAACTTATTCTCCACCAGTTGCTCACCAAATATCGCACTCGTGACCCAAGCTTAAGCCATACCAAGAACTCACTGCTGCTTTTGCCAAACTGTTCACCAAGTTAGTCTTTGTCTATGTCCCTCGCAATCAGAATATTTTGGCCAATGCCCTTGCCTCGTTGGCATCATCGTTAAGGTTCCCTGTGGGTAGAAGGTCTGAATCCACCTCCATTTACAAGTTTCGCGCCCCTGCTATCCATATAACTATTGTAATAAAATTACGTGAGTTTTGAATTTGTATGTTGAAAAGTCTTTTCGTTTACAAACTTTTGGGCCTTGTTTTACTGTTCTTTCTTGCAGTAAAACTGGTTTATACCCAGTAGGCTTGCTGCTCGACTACTGCTTGGTTATCACTCGGGATATCCAGATATCCAAGTGTAGTTTAACACCTAAATTCAACCACCGGAGAATCTTTCAATCACCTTTGTACAAATCTTTTATCTTCGTCACTTTGAAATGTGGTTGCCCGGCTACACATCTTTGAACTTAGTTTTTCCCCCACTTTTTTCTTGCTAACATTTTCTTTTTGTCTAGTTGCTCAAAGATGATGAGTTCACACAAGGAATAATTTCTCGTACTCCTCTTCGTCGCATTGGAGAGCCAGAGGAAGTATCCTCTCTAGTCACATTCTTTTGCCTGCCGGCAGCTTCTTACATCACTGGGTAGACCATCGCTGTTGATGGAGGGATGACTGTGAATGGTTTTTACCCAACTCATTATTAGACAGATCCATTCAGATTGCCTGCTATTTCCACAGAGGAAAATGTTTCACTAGGCACCTGACACCCATGTAGAAGTTTTTTTTTCCTTTCTCTCAACCTTGCTGATGTTCTTGATGATCTCAATCTCAGATAAAACTCGCAACTTGGTCCATTTCATTCAATAATTCAATTTTCTCCCTGGGAGAACCAAATTAAGAATACCCTGCAGTTAGATGCATCCCTTGCACAGCTCTAAGAGAAATCAAATTATCATTTCCTAAGGTTTGACTTAAGGATGTTGGAAATTATGCTAATTAAAATTATTTTACGGGCATTTTCAAATGCTACGCAGGTCACCCAATTTCATCCTGAATAGGCCTGCAATAGGCAGGCTGGCATGTCAATTTCAGAATTATGGTATGCTTTATTGAACCCAAGTTTTTTATGACACGCCGATAAAGAAGAGTGATATTGCATAGGTGCAGATCGTGGAGGTTGTTCGGATGCGGTGCTCACATTACCATTAGAGGCGGAAATTATACCGTCAGTGTAGATAAATAAGAATAACTGGTTATACTTCATGGTTTTTTTTAAAAGATAAAGTCACATAATTCCCATTACCATTCATCACTGCTTCAATGTTATGGTTGTCAATTTGGATCTGCATCTTACGGTGTGGCTGCGCCAGCTCTAGCTCCATCTTCTATAAGCACTCATGAAGCAAAGCTAATGCGAGTTAGTCAGTTTACAATGGATGATTCTGATTTATGTGGAGTCATCGATGGTAATTATGTTGAAAATTTAAAATTTATTTTCTTGTAATTTTTAATCAATTCTGGGGTCAATGAATTGTGAGTTGTTAGGTTAGTTTAGATTTTGTTAGAGAATATTCTATGTTATTATGTATTTTTATTTATTTTAAGAGTAGTAGTATTTTGTTTTAAAGAAAAAAATGGGGTCTATTTGTAATTTTCATTAGCTATAAATAAAGAAGTGCTAACCCTAATTAGGGAAGCAATGGTTGGATCAAAAATTTATAGCGATGCAGTGTGTTCTTCCTTCTGGCGAGATGTCCAGTCCCTCTGAATTTCTTCTTCTGGCGTGAGGCCGAACCTCCACTTCTCTGCTATTTCACTTGTTCTTCGTTTAAGCTTCTCCACCGCAACCCCCCCTCATACTTCTTCTTGGCGTGAGGCCGAATCTCCAATACTCCACTTTCTTCTTCCCGATCACCCTGTTGTCCGTCCTCCACTACAGCGCCCACCCCATCACTATTCATTTATTTGATTTTCATTTACCTAAGCTTCTTCTCGAAACATTGTGTGCCATCCCCCCGGGCACTGTTGATCTTCTCCCCCTCCTCTATTCGCGCGTCTACGACTACCGGCGAGCACAAGACGCGGCCAACCACCACCGGATGCTGTCGACCTTCTCCCTCGCTGTTCTCGCGGCCCAGCACTGTCACAACCCTCACCGCGGCCGTCGGCCACCCTCCGATTGCTGCCCTGCCCTACGACCCTCACCACCGTTGTGGCCGCTGCCGCCACCCTCCGCGGCCCCTGTGCGCGGCGTGACCCACCAGCGAATAGGCCGTCGTGGCCAACGCCGGCCTTCTTCCTCCCAGTGCCGTCGCTAGCACCATCCGCGGCCAGCTCTCCCTCCCATCGCCTCTTCTTAGAGACAGCCATCTCTCCACCATCTCCTTCCTCCCCCCTTCGTCCTCTGTCAACCCTAGCTAAAGCCCCTGCGTCGCCGTCATTCTTCCCCTCATCGTTGGACTTCGTCTATTTTCCCCGGGATCCCCTACCCCGTTGTAGACCACCGCACCCGTGGCCCCCCACGCCATCGCCAGTATCCGTCGTCACCATCTACGTGCAGCTCGGCCCTCCATAGCCATAGGCGGCCCTGTCCCTGTCTCGCTCCCTTCTGTCGTGCTCTCTCTCTCTTTCTCTCCCTATCGACTCTCTCTCTCTCTCCTTGTCATTTTTCTCTTCTGTGTAGCTACTGTAGCAGGGAAACAACCTGAAAAAAAAGGAAAAACAGCAGATAAAAAAAAAGAAAAGAAAGAAGAGAAGGCAGGGAGAAAAAGAAAAATATTTTATGGGAAAAAATAAATAAAAGGGAGGAAAAAATATAGTGAAAAATAGAAAAAATGGAGAAAAGTAGTGATTCATAGACTCGGGCCTCGTCTTACATCAAAAGGAGTGGCCCTCGTCCCCACAATTAGTGTGATCATTGTCGCGGTTCGTCACATTCTTCGCTACAGGAGTCCGTTTTGCTGGCCACTGAGCTTTGTCCTGCATCAATTTGATATCTGAGCCCTAGGGAATCAACTTATTTTCATAAGTTGAGGTCCTTAGTTTATGCGGTATTCTTCCTCTTCTGATTATATTTGCCGCGTATTTGCTTAATGGAAAACGTGCAAAAATTGATTTTTTTGATGTGGAATTAGAAAATTGGATTTCGCCTGATACTGTTGAGTCTCTCTCCAAGGCTAGAGAAAATATTTGTAGAGGTGATCTCGTATTTGTGGAGTTTCATAAGAAGTTTAAGACAGTCACTTATTATGATGGTGTTGACACCTAAAATACGGTGCTGCATACAATAAAGATCCCCCAGAATGATAACAGAAGCTTTGACACGATGTTGGAAGAGTCATGTTGGGCTGATTAAAACCCGCACCAGAAAGGGCGATGAAACCTGACTACCTGCGAGTGTGCTTAGCACACTCAATAATGTGCCCAAGAAAGAGAGTCAACACCCTCTTCCCTACGGCGATGTCCTAAATATCAAAGTCAACTTGAACCGACGTTAGCTTTACTCTAGGATAACTTGAAGGCCGCATCCAGTGGGGATGATCAAAACACGATCACTTGCGAGTGTGCTCGGCACGTTCGATATTACGCTTGAGGAAGAGTCAAAATTCTCTTCCTGATGGTGATATTCTGAACCGGCGTCCAGGAAGAACGATGTTAAACTCGCGTAGTACGTCCAACGATACGTCCCGGAAAAGGAACACACATTTCTACCCTGTGGCGAAAAGTGAAATACCAAAGATACTCGAGTCGGCGCTATTAAGCGCGATACATGAAGCAATGCAGTGCCATTTCGGCGTCGAAATGGGATGGTTGTCCCGATCTAAGGTGGATGGGCCTCATTCCCCAGGCCTGGTGCCGAATGGGCCTCACCCCCAGACACTCCAGAAGCGCCGCGCGACGTCGGACGGGCCTCACTCCAACGCTGATCCAAAGTGGCACCACTCTGTGCCAGATCGACTCCTATCACCCCTATAAAAAGAGACGACGAAGAAAAAAATGAGGGAGAGAAGCAGAAGCAAAGTAAAAAAAAGAAGAGAACAAGCGTAGGAGATACTAACAGAAAGAGAGCTCGCAAAGAGAAGAACTCTAAGGAGAGAAGAGAGAAAGAGAGGGAGAGGGATAGCGCCTGAGTGAATCCACTAGGTGGGTTGATTGTACCTTATTTCCTTTTCTTTCACGCTCGATGGAGGGCCATATCTCTTGTATCTCCCTTTTCTATGGTTGAATAAAATAGCCGGCCATCTGACCTCATTCTGGGATTTTATTGCATTCTGTATGTTTTACGCTTCTTTTCCTTGTTATGTATATTATGTGCATGGATGAATGTCGTTCTCCCCCCTTTCCCCTATTGGTAGCTCATGATTAGGCCACGTGTTTTCTACCGACTTCTTCGCAGATAGTGAATCTTGGAGTTTACTCGACAGTATGGGTAGGATTCTGGGATCATGATTGTCTGAAAATTTTCTCCCACTCACCTGGGGCACGAAACGATCATCACTCTATTTGTCTCAATGTTCCATCTGTCATAGACCGCTCCCGTCAAAAAGCATTAAGCTCCCATTCTTGCCTCTGCCAGCCATCAGAGAGTAGGAAACAATTATTGCCATGTTATCCCTGCACTTTGCACAGTCCCCGCCTCGTTGGTCTTTTCTCTACGACGAGAATGCTGGGATTGATACTCCTGTTATCGCGAAATGGAGTAGTCTCTTTACATGAGTCACATGCTTTTCATCCCATTTCTATCCCCTCTTTGTGGTCCATTGGTGGAGAGAAAGGTTCGCCGGAGATCAGACTCCACTAGCCCACACAATGGCTCTCTCCAATGGCATCCCACAGAAGATTTCCACACGCTTTTTCTGATACTCTGTTTCACCCAGAGGCAAATTGGCGTTAGCCGTAGCTAGCCGAATCGGCGTAGTCCAAAGATTGATTCGGCGGCAGCTCTCACTGGCTATTTCGGCTCGATCACGCGGCCATGATCTAGCGTATCTTGGCTTGGCCATGATCTGGTGCAGCTTGGATTGGCCTTGGTTCGGCGCCTTATGTCACGCATGATTCGGCGCAAGCCCTCGGCATGGCCAGCCAATGATCCGACGCCACTGTTCATGCCGGATCCGGCGCAGTGTTTCGCTCGGGTTTTGTTCCAGCTTTCCGACTGTGATTCTAGGCTTGTCAGCCCCCCTTTTCGAGATATCTGGGCAATCCTGATCCCCTCGTAGGCTCGCCCTCGGGGATACAGAGCCATGGATAATACAATATACCATCATATGGGTGCATCCGAACATTTAAGGGACCGTCTCAGATTTTCCGTGGATGACTACCCGCTTCTCATTCACCAGCACTCTGGGTCTAGGGGAGATGCTGCCGAAATCTCGCCAGAGGTTCAACTAATAAGTAACTTAATGATGGACTAATCATAATTATGAAGAAAGGATAAAAAGAAGCGAAGATAAAAACAAAAGATAAAAAAGGATAATAACAGCAAGAAGAATACTAATAATAATGATAAAACATAAGAATAAAATAAAGGCCGAGCATAATGACAAATGATCATAGTGAAAAGAATAAAATGGACATCAACAAAAAAGAGATAGACACTTTACAGGTGAGGTAGCTGAGCAGGGAAATAAACAAATATGCAAGATATAGTAATGACAAAGAGAAGGAGAAGAGATGCATGAGAAAAGGAGGGAGGGAGTGACCACCTGATAATCCCCTAATTCATCAAGTTACAACCTTGGCGATGAACACTTAAAAAAAAGGAAGAAAGAATGAGCTTTAGCCAACCTGCTCTAGGGCAGGCCAACTTGCAATAGGGTAGGTCGACCAACCTCAGAGCTAGGTCGACGCATCCTCAATGTGCTAACAATAAAAGAAAAGAAGAAAAGAAGTGAAAGCGGGCTGGGGGCAAAGGAGTAAGTCAACTTACCCCTTGGAGTAAGTCGACTCACTCCTTAGCCCTAGCCATTTTACTCCCTGGATCAAGGGAGCAAGTCGACTTGATCCCTGAGCAAGTCGACTTGCTCCAAGTCCAGGTGGACCCAATTGCTGGCTGGGTCGACCCAGGGTGACTGCATTCTTTCCTAATAAAAAAAATAATATATATATTAAAATAATAATGATGATAATAATAGCATAATAAAATAATAATAATAATAATAATAATAATAATAATAAAAGGGGGGTAATGACATTCAAACCATGACCAATGGTGGTTTATCCAAGTCCTCCCCTTCCCTAAAACCGGTGCAAAGAAAATATAGATGATGCCCTCGCAAGCCAGGCTTGGGCCTTGGGGATTGCCCCGTCATGGCCATGGCCTGACTTTGCCCCCGGTCAACAACCCTTCGAATTTGATTTGTTTTCATCGAGATTTGCCCCATTCCAGTTACTAATCATCAAACTTGCCGTATCTCGAATAGACATATTTTAATACCATTCATACTTCCGCTGTGTTTCTAACTTGGAACATTTTTCGAGTACGGGGCACATGATGAATAAATGAACGGGCTTAAATGTTCTCGCCCTAACATGGGAAATCTCAATTCATTTTCGAATTACTCGTTCTCTTTCGTTAAAATAAGTTTTAGGCTATAGGTCATATCTTCTTGGTGACTAATCAAATATTTTCTCTTCTCCGGGGAGATGTAATTAATGTCGTGACCTTTATGACAAGACGAGTTTTGCTTCCGACACGATACTCCCTATCGTCTGATCAAGTCAGACGGCGCGCACTAGCGGCTTCGGACTGCCTTAGTCTTTGGAGCCCGAATGAATTGTCACTTCATGACTGGCACGCCCACGCACTAATAAACGATATAAAAGAAATAAAAAGATGAGAAAAAAGTGTGTCTGTAGATGGTGCTTGGTGTAATATTGGTAGTATGGCCGATACATGCATTATATTAGGAAGTGAGTGGTTAAAAGGAAGAAATGTTGTCATAGATGCTGAAAGGAAAACTTGCACTTTGAGAGTGACTACTTGCAGGATGAGTTTACTTTTTGTAATTTATTGTTTACTCCTCTACTGAGAAAGGATGTACATCAAGGTCATGAATATCAATCTAAAGAAGAATTGAATGCAGAATAGGTCCATTTGGTTGATCACTCTCAGAAGGTCATTTCTTCACCCACAGAACCTGTAGATAATCAGTGTGCAGTTTTGAAGACTATTGATTCATGGGATCACTCTCTATTTATTGAAGCAAGGTTTGCTACACTTCATGAGTCTATATTTGAAGATGTTCATTTTTATTCTGGTATGAATTTATTTCAAGAGCCGATTCTTGACCGTTGGGATCCTGAACTCTTCTTGCAGTCTAGATTGAATATGATTTCTGAGCTTCTCTTTGAGATAGATTCTTCCTTAGTCACTACGGGTGATATGTTTGATCAAGGTCTTTTGGATCAAATGCTCATGATTGATGCAATGTTTGATTCGATTTCAGGGCACTTATTTGCAGTTTAAAGGGCTTCATGTTCTCTTGATATTGCTGATGTGGGATTTTATAAGGCTCAGAGTGACTTTGACTTGGTATGGTACAATGTTGAGGCATCTACTCAGTGTCGCCACAAATTTAGTGATTTGAAGATCCATGTGAACTTATTGGCATTGCATGCGCAAGATGATCCCATCTAATTCACTTCATTGCTTCTTCATCATTTCAAAATTCGAGGTCGAATTTTTTCGAACCAGGGGAGATTAATGCAGAGCGAGTTGGTCGATTTACGATGGATGAATCAGATTTATGTGGAGTCATCAAAGACAATTATGTTGAAGATCCAAACTTTATTTTCTGGGAATTTTTAATCAATTTAGAGGTCAATGAATTATGAGTTGTTAGGTTAGTTTAGATTTTGTTAGAAAATATTCTATGTTGTTATGTATTTTTATTTATTTTAAGAGTAGTAGTATTTTGTTTTAAAGAAAAAAAATCGGGTCTGTTTGTAATTTTCATTAGCTATAAATAAAGAAGTGCTAACCCTAATTAGGGAAGCAATGGTTGGATCAAAAATTTACAGCGATGCTGTGTGTGATCTTCCTTCTGGCGAGATGCCCAATCCCTTTAAATTTCTTTTTCTGGCATGAGGCCGATCGAACCCCCACTTCTCTTCTATTTCACTTGTCCTTCGTTTAAGCTTCTCCACCGCAACCCCCCCTCGTACTTCTTCCAGACGTAAGGCCGAACCTCCAATACTCTACTTTCTTCTTCCCGATCACCCTGTTGTACATCCTCCAATGCAGCACCCACCCCATCACTATTCATTTTTTTGATTTTCATTTACCTTAGTTTCTTGTCGAAACAATGTGCACCGCCCCCCCTAGGCACTGTTGATCTTCTCCCCCACCTCCATTCTCGCGCGTCCGTGAATATCGGTGGGCACAAGACGCGGCCAACCACTGCCACCGCCGGATGTCGCCGACCTTCTCCCTCGCTATTCTCGCGGCCGTGCACTATCACAGCCATCACCACGGCTGTCGGCCACCCTCTGGCCGCCGCCCTGCCCTACGACCCTCGCCACCATCGTGACTGCCGCCTCCACCCTCCGCGGCCCCAGTGCACGGCATGACCCACCTACGAACAGGCCATCGTGGCCAACGCCAGCCTTCTTCATTCCAACGTCATTGCTAGCACCGTTTGCGGCCTGCTCTCCCTCTCGTCGCTTCTTCTCTAGCGACAACCATCTCTCCACCATCTCCTTCCTCCCCCTTTGTCCTATGTCAACCCTAGCCAAAGCCGCTGCACCGCTGTCATTCTTCCCCTCTGTAAGGATTCGATTAGAGATGTAGCGGAAACAACGAAAACCTAGGATGTGGATGGTTGTTGGTGATCAAAATCAAAAACATAAGCGAAGGAAACCCGCTAAGGAAGAACATTTCTATACCTTTGCGGGATTAATTAATTCCCAGATACCTGAAGACGATCGAGTAGAGGCTCACCGGGTTGCTAGCCGTTCAAGTGTCTAGTATCTAGATGTATCCACACAAGCAGCGGGAACATACGTATTCTCCTTCTTGACCACCACTCGTTGGCCACTCCTCAGCACCACCATCCACCACCGCAGGAGGAGAGAGAGAGAGGGGGCGCCCTGGTTAGGGAGGAGAGAGAAAGAGGGGCGGCTATAGGAGAAACCCTAATTCTTGGGTCAAGGTTTCTCTACTCAGAGTATATTTATAGACTCTAGCATTTTTCACAAAAACCCAGAAACTGTCTATAATTTTCATCCTTATCTGTCTTATCCATTGCTCTGGTGTGTGACCCTCTAGGCCCAATAGTCTGTTTGGTTTTCAGGCCCATTAAGCTAAGAACCCTTCTTAACTTAATTAATTTTAATCCATTAACTCTTAATGGAATTAACGGACTTTCCGACCACGAACAACACCAAGCGATGCCTCGTGATCCCAAATGACTTTGGGAGGGATGCAACCAACATTGAACCTTTCCGTCATAAGATTCTACACAGTTATAGATCCTCATTCATATAATGCTCTAATCAGAATTAGGGTACGGTCAAACTGTCAAACCCTAAAGCATCCTGATCTTATGGACCCTTGTACTTTTAAGTACAGTTCACTGGAAAACTCCTTTTCTCAGTGAACTCGCATACACTGGCTAGGGATTTCAAAGTACATGTCCATAGAGCATTCTCTCTCTTGATCCATGCAGATGGTGAATGATCCCTTGTTGTCCACTAAAGTGCCTTCACATGAATCCCACTGAGTCCGAAAAACCAACTATTAAGAACCACAAGGCTGAAGTTCATAAGTTAGCAATCAAATGCTCAGTGGAGTCCATGCAAAATCACTTTGGTGACTCAGCTCTAAGATCCAACTATGCTACTGTGACACTAGAATCTCCTGATTGACAATCAGCATGATTACCATTCGGGAATTCCAGATCGGGTCAGTTCAGTGAACTCATTCCACTAATGAGCACCTGCACATGTACCTCGATGTCACTACACCAGTTGTTATGAGATCGACCACCCTCATCACATGAGTGAGTACCACGTGCACCGGTCTATTTGGATCTTCAATGTCCCTCATTGAAGATCCCACAACTAGGAACATTTAGAACACAAACCTCCGGATGACTGATCTCATTATCATAATCTCATTACGATCCAGTAATCATTGCTCGTATTCAGGGACTTCATCACATTACAACACATACACCAGAACGTGCTAAGAACGTAATGAAGAAAAGCCATTATAATTATTATTGAATGAAATTATGCAAGAAATGTCACCATCACAACACTTGTGATAGGCTTGAAGGGCATACATCTCAAACACCCTCATCATCGGCCTTCGTCCGTTTTCCACGAGATCCCCTATCCCGTTGTAGACCACAACACTCGTCACCCGAGACTGGCCATCCAGGGCTCCGGGAGAATACTACCATCCGGCAAATCCCCACATTTGCACGGGCGCATTAAATCACAAAGAAAGCACATGATACCCTCATGAATTTATACACTGCTGTGGACCCACCCTCGGGTCCCTAGTGGTGAAGAATGTCCCAAAGAAGTATGTGGTCATGAGCCACTGAAGAGGGGGTCAACTCTTCTGGAGGGACACCCTTTGTGCCTTTGCCAACGGCACACTTAGCGTGCCCCCCTTCTAACGGCACAGTAGCCTGGTGTCCCCAGCGACACACTACTCAAATGCCCCCAGCGGCACACCCCCATCGTGCCCTCCAGCGGCACAGTCCCAAGTGCCCCAGCGGCACACCCCATCGTGCCCTTCAACGGCACAGTCCCAGGCCCCTCAGCGGCACACTCATTTTGTGCCCTTCACCGGCACATCCAATTTGAGCCCCAGCGGCACACTAGCAACGCCCTCCCAACGGCACGCTAGCTAGTGCCCCCAGTGGTACACCCACGAGGGGCCTCCAGCGGCACACACCCTCGAAAGCCCCTTCAACGGCACAACATCCCGTTGCCCTTTCAACAACACAGTTTTCGTGCCCTCCAGCAGCACACCGTCTGAGCCCCAAGCGGCACACTTCAAACTGGCCCTCCAGCGGCACGACCCTCTACCACTTCAACGACAAAGCGTCTTGGCCCTTCCAGCGGCACAGCGATAAGCTCCCCCCGAACGGCACAAGCCGGCAGAAGACACAATGGTCACTGAGCAGGCCCCTTGGCGCGCACCGCGGCCACTTCAACGCCAGCTAGCATTCACCTTGGTGTCGCCCTCTGGATGGGTGGGGGAGATCCTCACCTGACAAGGAGGAGACCGAAGTCAACCTCGGATAACAGTGCCATCGTGAGGTCTGCCCCCTCTAACGGCCCACCTATAAAAGCCTCTCACGGAGAAGAAAAATAGAGAAAAATATACCCATACGAAGAGAGCAGCAGAAGAGGAAGAAGAAGAAGAGAAGAAGAAGGTAGAAGAGATATGGAGAGAAAGAGAGGAGAGTGTTGTATGTAAGGGGGAAGGGAGGAATGGGCTGAAGGGAGACACCCTCTCTCGTTCCAACTATCCCCCAGTTCTTTTTTTTCTCGACTCCTCCCTTTTTTTTAGTTTCTCTTCTCTTACCTCCGTTTTGGAGTGTGTTGTAACGCAGTTGGCCTCTGGGCCATGGGCTTTGATATTTGAAGTCTTTCATGAATAAAAGCGTCTTTTGGGGTGTTAATCATTGTTGTGTTTTGCTGTCTTCTTCCCACCGTTGGCCCTTGATATCTTTCGCATGTTTCCTCAACCTCCTAACTCTCTGCTTTACTGGCTTTCCCATGTCATTGGTTTGCTTAGACAGATGACTAACGTTCTTGGGTTGATGATGTAAGGTCGGCTCCCCTCCTTTTGATGGCTCCCTATGGCATGAGTATTATCCCACTGCCTCTATCTATGAGTTTGATAGCATCCACTACCCCTACCCAGTAGTTAGGATTCATCCACTGGTCAAGAAGCTCCTCAGCCTTTCCTCAAAAGTCTACAAGGTGCATACACTCACTCAGGTCTCCCAACGGCACACTCTTCCCATTTGTCTACCTAGCGATACACCTCCTTTTGTTTGCCCAACGACACACTCTCCCTCTTGCTTGTCCAGCGGCACACCCCGTGTGCCTTGGCCGGCACACTCTTTGGTACCTCCTTTGGCCGGTACGCTCGCCTTGACCCCTCCTCGGCCGGTACACTCCCTGGCCATGGCCTGTCCGGTGCACCCTGGCTTGTCTAGCCCGACACACCCTAGCCACTTCCTATCCGGCACACCCCAGTCATGACTTGCTTCTCCGGTGCACCCATAGCCTGTGTCAGCCTAGTGATTTTCCCGTTCGCCATTTTCTCCGAGTTTTCTGAAGTTTTCCTCAAAGGTGGCTGCCTAGGCACACACCTCAGTTGTTGGTTCATGTCACTCCATGTGGGCATGTTCCTTTTTACTCCCTTACCATCTGGGTCAAGGGGAGATGCTACCGAATTTTTGTCAGAAATAACAATGAGTTAAAAGACAAAAGGAAGTAACAAACAAATGAGACAAACCACAGTAAAACATTCTAATCAGAATAAAGGAACCATACAAGGCTCAAGGAATTAGACTGAATAAGACTCAGAGAACTGGACTATTGAACGTGACTTGGGACTCAATCACACGATAAAGATTGAAAGCTTGCTGCTTGGGACCCTTCATCTGAGCTCCTCAAGCTAGAAGCCTCCCTTTGAACCTCACCCCATTCATGTGGGTTTTGCCCCAACCTGCATTGACCTCACCCCTTGGCCCCAGCGGTACACTCTCAACACATCTCCCTGGTCGGCACACTCTCACCTGCCTTCAGCGGTACACCCCAGCTCACCCCCCCTTGTTTTCAGCGGTACACTCTTAGACCCTCCAGCGGTACACCCTAGCCCACTCCCTTCAGCCGTACACTCCTCAATCCCTTTGACCGGTACAGTCCCACCTGTTCCCAGCGGCACACCTCTAAATCATCCTCCAGCGGTACACTCCCCACTTAACCCAACTCCAATACACTCTATACCTAAAAGCTACACCAGAGAAAAGGGAATATGGTAATAAAAGGGGGAGGGGTTCCAATCAAGATAATAAACAAAAGAGAAAATAACAAAAAGGGGAGTGGTAATAATAATAAAAAAATATAATGATGAATAGGAGAAGAGCTCATGGTCGGTGAATGGTAAGAGGCAGTTGACAAAAGGGGTAATGCTAATAAATGAACGATAATGCTAAATGTTACCCGAAACAAATAATAAACATAATGATATGGCCTTCATCTTCCCTTCTTGGATTCCGGACCCGGGAAAATTAATGACGCCCTCATAGGCCGGGGTTCACCCTCGGGAGTTACCCCTCTCATCATGGTCACCACCCGACCTTGTCCCGGGCCAATATCACATCGAAGTCCCCTCTTCCACCGGGATCTGATTCCCCTCTTTGTATTAAAATTACCATCCCCTTGCAGACATTTGCACGGATTTGTCCCTGTTACAATCTTGTTTTCCATATGGATGTTTGTCCAAATATGGAATGGTCCACAAGTGACCGACATAATCTGAGTGCTCATGCCCCAATACGGGCTTCCAGCATAGCTCGACTGCCTTTTGCCTTCCTACATTAATTAGTAATTCATTCGGTTGTGGGGCCCTTATTTTTGGCAATTAATCAAGGGTATTCCCCTCGCTGAGGGGATGTAAATGACGCTGTGACCTCCATGGCAAGGCGGGTCTCAGTCCCGGCCCGAACCACACAATCGCCTGACTGAGTCAGACCGAGCGTACTATGGGCTTCCGTGAAGCCTGAACAAATCGTCACTTTGTGACTGGCACGCCCACGCACCTAATAAATCAATTAACAAATAAAACAACGATTTAATAAAAAAAGTGCGTCCACACCTCATCTTTCTTGGCAGTCTTTCCCTGCTTATCTTGCTTTTCCTTTTTCTTAAAAATAGATTGATTCTTTCTCTTCTTGTTGGTCTTACCAACGAGTAGCACAGAAGATTTCCCATTATTCATTGTCCCCTCAGCTGTCTTCAACATGTTAAGAAGCTCTGCAAGAAAGCATTCTATTTTTTTCATGTTGAAATTCACTATGAATTGGGAGAATGAACTTGGGAGAGACTGCAAGATTAGGTCAATGCACAAATCCTTGTTCATCATAAAACCTAATTCTGCAAGCCTCTCAATCCACTCTATCATTTTGAGAACATGTGTCTGCACAGATGTTCCCTCAGACATTTTGGCCCCGAACAGATTCTTAGATATCTCATATCTCTCTGTTCTACTCTAAGCTCCAAAGAGCTCCTCTAGGTGGAACAAGAGGGATCTAGCATCCATCTTCTCATGCTGCCTTTGCAACTCATTAGTCATAGAGGCTAGCATATAGCATTAGGCCAGAGTGGCATCTTCCTTATGCTTCTCATAAAGAATCATCTCAGCCTCATCGGCATTATCAACAGGAACAGGTGGAACAGGCTGCTCAAGGACATAGGCTATTTTCTCGGCCGTGAGAACAATTCTCAAATTCCTGAGCCAATCGACATAATTTGGACTAGTAAGCATGTTGACATCCAGTATGCCTCTCAATGGGTGGTTCGTCATTGTGGTCTACAAGAGGAAATTAAATAAATTTAGAACAATATTGCAAACATTCATGATATTAAGATATGGACTTTAATCCTAACTTAATGCTCCCACTAATTTTCGACGAATTTGTATCACCCCTTGTATGCAAAGGCGGAACACAACGAAAGTGCCCTAGTGGGTACTACAATTACATTAACATTATGGAAATAGTCTTGTGGTAGCACAACAAACTACCCCATACTTAACGGGTAGGCAACTCTTGCCAATTGCAACTCCTTGCAACTTCTAGTATGTTTAGCCTCCAAACATTTGTGATCTTGTGGTAGCACAACAAATCACAAGCTTTGGTTAGGTCCAGCCCGTTTGTTACGTTATGAGAGTGGGTTTATGACATAACTCTTGTGGTAGCACAACAAAGCTATGCCAGCCCCCATCCCAAGATTTGGCCTAAGTCTTAGCCTGAGTCTCTGCCCCCTTGCTGTGAGAATCTTGTGGTAGTACAACAAACTCTCACAGTTTAAGGATAGCTCACTTAGACTATAACAACGGAAGGCTACGTGGGTCATTCTTAATGCCTCACTCTTATCGACCTAATATTGCATTTAAGGGGATTTGAATTAATATTTTAGTCTCATCAATATAGGTGCTATATACATTTAATAATTTGGAGTATCATATATACCTTAAAAATGTATATATGTAATTTATAGCACATCCACACATATCATATATATGCATTAATACCGATGGATGACCATGGACTTTAATCCCAGCAACATTACCAGAGCCAGTTGGTAATGTTCACACAATCATGGCAAACCGAATGGACTAGAGCATCCAATGCTCCCTGTAAGATGTGAAGAATCTCCCGAGCCCACTGTAGTCGTCTCCTTCTTAGTCTCCATCCGCTTCTCATTATTACAAGTAAATTTATAATTGGGCACGTAGGCCCACAAATATACATCAAATAATAATAAGATACCTTGAACTAGTCAAGGGGAGTACAACATAGGGGGAGATAGAATGGACAACCCGGATTAATAAGAGAGAGAGGGTGGCACGCAGGCCCCAATAATCACACCATTCAAGACCATTCACCATAAACTATATCATCAAATGAAATCTAAGTCCATGACCATCCATCCACACACATGACACATCACATGCATCAATCAGTAATTATCATATAATTATGGTAAGGTATAACGATAATATCAAAATAAAAACAATTATTTTGAAATCGTGCATTTAAATATTTAACTAAACAATTCAGTTAAAATAATTAAGTCTAAAAAATTTTAGACAATTGTCATCTACATTCACTGGATGGGCTCAATATTAAATTCCAGTCAATTAACCTCATAAGAATCACATTCTTATAGTAATTCACTTTAGTTAATTAGATAATAGGAAATACTTAAAACCATTTTAAAATTTCCATTAACTAATTAACCAGAGGCCATATAATGAAAAATAAATTAATAAGTTACTAAAACGATTTTAGAACCCATTAAAATATTTTTCAAATTTTTCTTAAATTTTTTTGAGATTTATATGCATTTAAAATGCAAAAGAATAAAAAAAATGTTAATGGGTTCGGATCCGGAGCGGGCCAGATCCGGCCCGTTAGCCACCCACGGGAGGGATCATCCCTCCCGCCCGAAAACGCATGCGACTAGGGTTAAAACCCTAGCCGCCGCGAGCTCGCCGGAGGGGGCCTGTTCGCCACCCCCGGCAACAGCGGACGACCGCAGGGCTTTCCGACCACGAACGACACCAAGCAACGCCTCGTGATCCCAAATGACTTTGGGAGGGATGCAACCAACATTGAACCTTTCCGTCATCATATTCTAAACAGCTATAGATCCTCATTCATAAATTGCTCCAATCAAAGTTAGGGTACGGTCAAACTATCAAACCCTAAAGCATCTTGATCTATGGACCCTTGAACTTTTAAGTACAGTTCACTGGAAAACTCCTTTTCTCAATGAACTCCCATACCCTGGCCAGGGATTTCAAAGTACATGTCCATAGAGCATTCTCTCTCTTGATCCATGCAGAGGGTGAGTGATCCCTTGTTATCCACCAAAGTGTCTTCACATGAATCCCACTGAGTCCGAATGACCAACTATTAAGAACCACAAGGCTGAAGTTCATAAGTCAACAATCAAACATTTAGTGGAGTCCATGCAAAATCACTTTGGTGACTCAGGTCTAAGATCCAACTATGCTACTGTGACACTAGAATCTCTTGATTGACAGTAAGCATGATTACCATTCAGGAATTCTAGATCGGGTCAGTTCAGTGAACTCATTCCACTAATGAGCACCTGCACGTGTACCTTGATGTCACCACACCGGTGCTTATGAGATCGACCACCCTCATCACATGAGTGAGTACCACGTGCACCAGTCTATCCGGATCTTCAATGTCTCTCATTGAAGATCCCACAACCAGGAACATTTAGAACACAAACCTCCGGATGACTGATCTCATTATCACAATCTCATTACGATCCAGTCATCATTGCTCGTATTCAGGGAGTTCATCACATTAGAACACATACACCATAACGTGCTAAGAACATAATGAAGAAAAGCCATTATAATTATTATTGAATGAAATTATACAAGAAATGTCACCATCACAACACTTGTGATTGGCTTGAAGGGCATACATCTCTAACAATCTCCCACTTGCACTAAAGCCAATCACCCACATGCTTGATCCCCATCAGCCCAAGGTGACGCTCAAACACATTTTGAGATAAAGGCTTAGTTAGTGGATCTGCAATATTTTCGATAGGAGATACTCAATCTACTATCACATTTCCTCTAGCTATAATCTCTCTGATCAAGTGATAACGCCGCAGAATGTGCTTAGACTTCAGATGAGACCTCGGCTCCTTTGCTTGCGTGATTGCCCCATTGTTCTCACAAAATATGGGGACAAGATCATAGATACTTGGGACAACTCCCAATCCATCGATGAACTTCTTCATCCAGACCGCCTCCTTTGACGCCTTGGAAACAGCTATATACTCGGCCTCTGTTGTTGAATCAGCAGTGGTTTCTTGTTTGGAACTCTTCCAACTCACGACCCCACCATTGAGAGTAAAAATGAACCCAGAGGTTGACTTGTTGTCATCTTTGTCAGATTGGAAACTCAAGTCAGTGTACCCTCTCAGTTTCAAGTCCTCTCCTCCATAAACCAGAAATAGATCCTTAGTCCTTCTCAAGTACTTAAGGATACATTTCATGGCTATCCAGTGTTGTTCACCTGGATCTGCCTGGTACATGCTTGTAACACTTAGAGCAGAAGCTATATCAGGCCATGTACATAACATCGCGTACATGATAGACCCTATGGCAGAGGCATAAGGAACCCTACTCATGTTCTCCCTCTCTTTTGGAGTTTTAGGGGACATCTCCTTAGAGAGGTAGACTCCATGTCTAATTGGTATTAGACCTCTTTTGGAGTCTTCCATGGCAAACCTTTTGACAATGGTGTCTATGTACATCAATTGGGACAAGCCTAGCATCCTCTTTGATCTATCTCTATAGATCCTAATCCCTAACACATAAGATGCTTCTCCCAAATCTTTCATGGAGAAATTCTTTGACAGCCAGGCTTTGACTAACGATAACATACCTACATCATTCCCAATGAGTAGTATGTCATCCACATACAGTACCAAAAAGGTGATTGCACTACCTCATCATTTTTATTGTATACACATGGCTCATCTTCATTCTTAACGAAGTCATAGGATTTGATTGCCTCATCAAACCTTATGTTCCAACTGCGGGATGCTTGTTTTAGTCCATATATGGACCTATGAAGCCTGCACACCTTATCTGGATACCTTTTGGACATCAATCCTTCAAGTTGTGTCATATACACCTCTTCCTCAAGGTTTCCATTGAGGAATGTCATCTTCACATCCATCTGCCAGATTTCATAATCATGGTGCGCAGCAATGGCAAGTAAAATTCTAATAGATTTCAGCATGGCTACAGAAGAGAAGGTTTCATCATAGTCAACACCTTGCCTTTGATGATATCCCTTCGCTACAAGCCTTGCCTTATAGGTATTAACCATTCCATCCACTCCAATCTTTCTTTTAAAGATCCACTTGCATCCAATAGGTACAATACCTTCAGGTGGATCCACCAAGTTCCAAACTTGGTTGGAGTACATGGAATCCATTTGAGATATCATGGCCTCTTGCCATTTCCCAGAGTCAATGACACTCATTGCCTCATCATAGGTCTTAGGATGATCATCCTCATTATGTGATACCTTACCAAAAATATGTCCCACATATCTTTCTGGTTGAACAGGTACCCGGCCAGACCTACGCACAGTTTGTGAGTTAGTTTGCACTGGATCTTGAGAAGGTACACTGACAGGCTGTGGTTCTAGAACTTCTTCTAGTTCTACCGAGCTTCCACTATTTCCTTCAAGGATATACTCTTCCTCAAGAAATACAGCATGTTTAGCTACAAACACTCTTTGATCGCTAGGCTGGTAGAAATAATATCCATAAGTTTCCTTAGAATATCCCACAAACCTACACTTCTCAGTCTTTGATCCCAGTTTATCAGAGTCATGTTTTTTTACATGGGCAGGGCAACTCCAAATCTTAAAATACTTAAGATTTAGCTTCTTCCCTTTCCATATCTAATATGGAGTGGAGTCGACTGACTTCGATGGGACTTTATTCAGCAAGTGAGTAGCAGTCTCCAAGACATAACCCCAGAGGGATAAGGTTAAACCAGCAAAACACATCATGGACCGTACCATATCTAATAGGGTACGATTCCTCCTTTCAGCTACACCATTCAGCTGCGGTGTATAAGGAGGAGTCTATTGAGATAATATTCCATTATCTTTTAAATATTGTGTGAACTCCGTACTCAAGTATTCACCTCCCCGATCTGATCGAAGAGTTTTAATACTTTTCCCGGTTTGTCTTTCCACTTCATTCTTGAACTCAGAATTTCTCAAAAGCTTCAGATTTGTACTTCATTAAGTACATGTATCCATATCTTCAGAAATTGTCAGTAAATGTAATGAAGTATGAATAACCTCCTTTGGCCTGTGTGGACATAGGTCCACACACATCAGAGTGTACAAGTTCTAATAACTCTTTTGCTCTTTCTCCATGTCCAGAAAATGGTGACTTGGTCATCTTACCCATGAGGCAAGATTCACAAGTTATGAATGATTCAAAATCAAATGGATCAATGTATCCATTCTTACACAACTTTTTCAATCTCTCCTCATTAATATGACCGAGTTTACAATGCCAAAGATAGGCTAGATTCACATTGCCTCTTGTTCTCTTAAGAGGTCTGTCCACACATATCACAGGAGACACCATATCCAAAACATACAAACCATTCATTAGGCTCCCACTGGCAAACAATTTACCATTTAATAATAAGGAACAACCATTGTTTCCAAAGCTTACAACAAATCCATATTTATTCAAGCATGAAATGAAAATAATGTTCTTTATTATTGAAGGAACATAATAACAGTCTATAAGCTCTAGTGTAACTCCTGTAGGCAGCTGGAGGTTCACCTTCCCGACAGCGAGCGCAGCAACCTTTGCTCCATTTCCCAGTCGCAAGTCAACCTCACCTTTGTTCAATCGCCTACTGCTTGTCAGCACTTGCAAGTCATTGCAGATATAAGATGCACATCCAGTATCTAATACCCACGATGTGGATCTATAAGACAAGTTTAGGTCAACAATCATAAACATACCTGAAGCTTCTCCAAGCTTCTGTTTTGCCTTCTCTGTAAGATACAACTTGCAGTTCCTCTTCCAATGGCCATCCTTATGGCAATGGAAGCATTCGCCCTTGTCCTTATGGCAATGTAGACATGTAAAATTGTACGTACGTATGTCCCGCCAGGCCCCGGCACTAATGGAAAAGTCAAAGAAAGAAGACCCAGGGAGACTGGCCATCCAAGGCTCCAGGAGAATACTACCGTTCGGCAAATCCCCACATTTGCACGGGCGCATTAAATGACAAAGAAAGCACATGATACCCTCCTGAATTTATACACTGCTGTGGGCCCACCCTCGGGTCTCTAGCGGTGAAGAATGTCCCAAAGAAGTACGCACTCATGAGCCACTGAAGAGGGGGTCAACGCTTCTGGAGGGACACCCTTTGTGCCTTTTCCAACGGCACACTTAGCGTGCCCCCTTCTAACGGCACAGTACCCTGGTGTCCCCAGCGGCACACTACTCAAATGCCCCCAGCGGCACACCCCTATCGTGCCCTCCAGCGGGACAGTCCCAAGTGTCCCAACGGCACACCCCATCGTGCCCTTCAACGGCACAGTCCCAGGCCCCTCAGCGGCACACTCATTTTGTGCCCTTCACCGGCACATCCAATTTGAGCCCCAGCGGCACACTAGCAATGCCCTCCCAACGGCACGCTGGCTAGTGCCCCCAGCGGTACACCCACGAGGGGCCTCCAGCAGCACACACCCTCGAAAGCCCCTTCAACGACACAACATCACGTTGCCCTTTCAACGACACAGTTTTCATGCCCTCCAGCGGCACACCGTCTGAGCCTCCAGTGGCACACTTCAAACTAGCCCTCCAGCGACACGGCCCTCTGCCCCTTCAACGGCACAGCGTCTTGGCCCTTCTAGCGGCACATCGGTAAGCTCCCCTCGAATGGCACAAGCCGGCAGAAGACACAACGGTCACTGAGCAGGCCTCTTGGCGCGCAGCGTGGCCACTTCGACGCCAGCTAGCGTTCGCCTTGGTGTCGCCCTCTGGTTGGGTGGGGGAGATCCTCACCCGACAAGGAGGAGACCGAAGTCAACCTCGGATGGCAGTGCCATCGTGAGGTCTGCCCCCTCCAACGGCCCACCTATAAAAGCCTCTCACGGAGAAGAAAAATAGAGAAAAATATACCCATACGAAGAGAGCAGCAGAAGAGGAAGAAGAAGAAGAGAAGAAGAAGGTAGAAGAGATATGGAGAGAAAGAGAGGAGAGTGCTGTGTGTAAGGGGGAAGGGAGGAATAGGCTGAAGGGAGACACCCTCTCTCGTTCCAACTATCCCCCAGTTCTTTTTTTTCTCGACTCCTCCCTTTTTTTTAGTTTCTCTTCTCTTCCCTCCGTTTTGGAGTGTGGTGTAACGCAGTTGGGCTCCGGGCCATGGTCTTTGATATTTGAAGTCTTTCATGAATAAAAGCATCTTTTGGGGTGTTAATCCTTGTTGTGTTTTGCTGTCTTCTTCCCACCATTTGCCCTTGATTTCTTTCGCATGTTTCCTCAACCTTATAACTCTCTGCTTTACTGGCTTTCCCATGTCATTGGTTTGCTTAGACAGATGACTAACGTTCCTGGGTTGATGATTTAAGGTCGGCTCCCCTCCTTTTGATGGCTCCCCATGGCATGAGTATTATCCCACTGCCTCCATCTATGGGTTTGATAGCATCCACTACCCCTACCCAGCAGTCAGGATTCATCCACCGGTCAAGAAGCTCCTCAGCCTTTCCTCTAAAGTCTATAGGGTGCATACACTCACTCAGGTCTCCCAACAGCACACTCTTCCCATTTGTCTGCCTAGCGGTACACCTCCTTTTGTTTGCCCAACGGCACACTCTCCCTCTTTCTTGTCTAGCGGCACACCCCGTGTGCCTTGGCCGGCACACTCTTTGGTACCTCCTTTGGCCGGTACGCTCCCCATGACCCCTCCTCAGCCGGTACACTCCCTGGACATGGCCTATCCGGTGCACCCTGGCTTGTCCAGCCCGGCACACCCTAGCCACTTCCTATCTGACACACCCCAGTCATGACTTGCTTCTCCGGTGCACCCATAGCCTGTGTCAGCCTAGTGATTTTCTCGTTCGGCGTTTTCTCCGAGTTTTTCGAAGTTTTCCTCAAAGGTGGCTGCCTAGGCACACACCTCAGTTGTTGGTTCATGTCACTCCATGTGGGCATGTTCCTTTTTACTCCCTTACCATCCGGGTCAAGGGGAGATGCTACCAAATTTTTGTCAGAAATAACAATGAGTTAAAAGACAAAAGGAAGCAACAAACAAATGGGACAAACCATAGTAAAACATTCCAATCAGAATAAAGGAACCATGCAATGCTCAAGGAATTGGACTGAATAAGACTCAGAGAACTGGACTATTGAACGTGACTTGGGACTCAATCACACAATAAAGATTGAAAGCTTGCTGCTTGGGACCCTTTATCTGAGCTCCTCAAGCCAGAAGCCTCCCTTTGAACCTCACCCCATTCATGTGGGTTTTGCCCCAACCTGCATTGACCTCACCCCTTGGCCCCAGCGGTACACTCTCAACACATCTCCCTGGCCGGCACACTCTCACCTGCCTTCAGCGGTACACCCCAGCTCACCCCCCTTGTTTTCAGCGGTACACTCTTAGACCCTCCAGCGGTACACCCTAGCCCACTCCATTCAGCAGTACACTCCTCAATCCCTTTGTCCGGTACAGTCCCACCTGTTCCCAGCGGCACACCTCTAAATCATCCTCCAGCGGTACACTCCCCACTTAACCCAACTCCAATACACTCTATACCTAAAAGCTACACCATAGAAAAGGGAATATGGTAATAAAAGGGGGAGGGGTTCCAATCAAGATAATAAACAAAAGAGAAAATAACAAAAAGGGGAGTGGTAATAATAATAAAAAAATATATTGATGAATAGGAGAAGAGCTCATGGTCGGTGAATGTTAAAAGGCAGTCGATAAAAAGGGTAATGCTAATAAATGAACGATAATGGTAAATGTTACCCGAAACAAATCATAAACATAATGACATGGCCTTCGTCTTCCCTTCTTGGATTCCGAACCCAAGAATATTAATGACGACCTCATAGGCCGGGCTTCACCCTATGGAGTTACCCCTCTCGTCATGGTCACCGCCCGACCTTGTCCCGGGCCAATATCTCATTGAAGTCGCCTCTTCCACCGGGATCTGATTCCCCTCTTTGTATTAAAATTGCCATCCCCTGGCAGACATTTGCACGGATTCGTCCTCGTTACCGTCTTGTTTTCCATATGGACGTTTATCCAAATATGGAATGGTCCACAAGTGACCGACATAATCTGAGTGCTCATGCCCCAATACGGGCTTCCAGCATAGCCCGACTGCCTTTTGCCTTCCTACATTAATTAGTAATTCATTCGGTCATGGGGCCCTTATTTCTGGCAATTAATCAAGGGTATTCCCCTCTCTGAGGGGATGTAAATGACGTCGTGACCTTCATGGCATGGCGGGTCTCAGTCCTGACCCGAACCACACAATCGCCTGACTGAGTCAGACTGAGCGCACTATGGGCTTCCGTGAAGCCTGAACAAATCGTCACTTTGTGACTGGCACGCCCACGTACCTAATAAATCAATTAACAAATAAAATAACGATTTAATAAAAAAAGTGCGTCCACAAGTCTGGCACGCCCGGTGGGACCAGATCACCCTTCATCTCTTTGTCGGAATTAAGGGCTCCACGGCCCCTTCTCGTAATACTAATTCTGTGATTTGCAAACGAAGGTTGCATACCGGACGTGAGGATGGCCCTCGCTTTCGGACAGCAGCCCATCGAGAGCCATGTTTGGAACGGCTACTTGTCCGTCCCTCTCACCTTCGGGAGCTTCCCTCCCTCGGTTGGCTTCCCCAACTTTTTGGGAGTGGTGTTCACGAACCTGCTGGACGTGGAGGCGTCTGACGGGATCGAAAGCAACGCCCCCATCCAGGGGGCCACCAGAGCTACTACCGGCCAACCAGTGGCCAAATCTCCCAAGACCGTCCCCGCGAGGACGCTGAGCTACAACATGCACCATGTGCACCAAACTGTTGGCCCGTCTCGCCAGGGCTCGGCCTCTTATCAGAGGAGGCTCCGGAGGAGCCATGCCACTACATCACCTCGAGGCCGGTTCTCCAGCACCGGCAAGTCCGCTGTTATTGGGATCGTCCGAGTGCACCTCACCGAACCACGCTCCGAGATGATTCCGAAGCGCGTCGTCCCCGCCGTACCAATGCGCAACTCTTTCCAGCCACTGGAGAAGATGAAGGGCAGGATGACGCCCACATCACCACAGCACCAACCGGCCTCTAGGCCAACCAAGGGCAAGCAGGCATGGGTTCCCAAGGCAGCCCGGTTCACTTCACCAACCCGAGTAGGGCCCAACACCTTTCGCCCGACAAGGGCTTAACAGGCAGATCGGGTTAAGACATCGGCCCCCGTCTACCAGCCGGCACCGGCCACACTAGCCCCATCAAAGAATACCCACCGTCGACACCACCGACGTCACTATTAGGCTGCCCGTGCGGAGCCTGCAACCCATGTGCCCATTGCTGTCAACAGGGCAACTTCACCAGCTTCTCCTCCTGATCAAGACTGGGAAGGAGTGGAGCAGGCCATGAGAAATTACTTGTGGGGCCCGGGGAGCACTCCTCTGGGTCGCCAAAGACTGCTCGAGGTAGTAGCCTCTGCATTTGAAGAAGAAGAAACCCAACCCGTGCCTAGCGCCGAGTCAAGGAACTGCTCTAAGGAGCGTTATCAGTCCCCACTAAGGGAAGAAGTGAGGCCAGGAAGATCGGTCATTGAAAGATTGGTCTTCCCGAGTAGGCCATCGAGAAGAGCGGCAAGAAGAGGTAGAGACCTAAGGGTCTATCCTTGCAACATGGCATGAGTATTTATCCGGTACGGGGCCTTACCAGCCGAGCCTGAAGAAATGGCCAAACTTGCAGTAAGGCCAGGACGTCTCACCAGAAAAGGGAAAGCAGCAACTGAGAAGACACAAGCTTAGACTGGAGAAACTGACTATGGGGAACCGTCAATGGCCCTGGCTGCCAATGTCATTACTGAAGGCACCACGAGAGGACCATCCACGTCATCCGAGGAGACGCCAGTTGAAGAAAGAAGGGGCACCCCTAGCCCTCCATGAGTGACCCCGCAGTTTTACTTAAGATGTAGCAATATCAGCGGGAGATCAAGTTGATAAGGAAGCAGTTGACTGACAGAGTTGCGCAGCCCTCGATATCCAGGCAGACTGAAGCATTCCCAGAGACCTCTGGAGGCAACGATCAGGCCTCGAAAGCTTCTCCACAAGCGACGGTGTCTCCACCGATCCCCAGCTATACCGGGGGCACACCCCCACACCAGCCACATCATACAACTCTGTCCCTGTCACAGAACCTGCCATTCCAGGGGTCCACCATTGCACCCCAGGCGACGGTGTTAACAACGCTGCTGGCGCAACCGGCTCATTTCTATCCGAACCCGATTGACCCGGCGACGGTGAACAGACTGATGCTTGAACAGATGATAGACATGAAGTTGGCAGAGAGGAGCGATGCTGATCATACGCCATTCGATGTATATCGAGTACCTTATCCGGCACACTACGCTGCCAGGAGGCTCCCGGTTGGTATCACCAAGTCGCCAAAATTTGAGAAGTTTAATGGGCAAGGGTCTCCCAGGGAGCACATTGTCTACTATGTGAATGTTATGGGGGATCTAGCTGCAGATGAAGCCTACCTCCTCAAATTCTTTGGCTCAACACTTACCGGGCTTGCTTTTGAGTGGTACTCAAGCTTGCCCGTCGGGTCCATTGCAGATTGGCCCGACATGCAAAAGAAGTTTAAAGAAAGGTTCTACATAGTTGAACGGGAGGTAACCATGGAAGAACTCTACGCCACGAGGCAAAGAAGTGATGAGTCGGCACTCGACTACATAAAGAGGTGGAGGAACCTCAGCATGAGATGCATACGTCCCCCGCATCAGGAGGACACGGTGCAAATTTGTAAACAGAACCTGAAGAAGGAAATCCTTGAGAGGATGATTGGCGCCAAGGTGCGATCATTTGACTGTCTAAACAACATAGTGGCAGAGATCGAAGCGTTCCTTGCTCGATACTCTTCTGCTCTAGCTGCATCATGCCAGAGGGCCAAGTAGGCCGAGAAGAGATCGATACCGCCAGAAGTCCACACATTGGATTTCGAAGCTTTTGAGAAACAGAAAGAGAAAGCCAAGGAGACGGCCAATCCTCCTCCAGCCAGGTCTATTGAACGGCAGGAAGGTCCTTCCCTACGGGAGAAGATGAGGAATAAGTTGTATTCTTTTCCTTGAGATAAGTCCCGGATCCTATTTGAATGGGCCACCAGATATAATAAAATCACATTGCCAGAACCGAAGAGGCTTGGTGACATAAAGAAAAAGGATGATCCTCGTTTCTGCCCGTACCACCAGATGCTGGGGCACACTATTGAGGAGTGCTACATCTTCAAGGATGTCATTGAGTCCTTGATCAAGAAGGGAGAACTGGACATGGGGGAGCACAAGATGATCCTCCGCAGCCACACGAGATGCCGAGCCTCGGTACCAGTGTTAACATGGTATCTTTATACCATCAGCTGCTTGAAGAATGGGCGGAGGCCAGTTCAAGTGCCACATATGAAGCCTTTATCATGGCGCTAGCTCAAGACCAAGGAGGTTGACAGATTACGCCGACAAGGAATAGAAGAAGAAGGCAAGCTCCCCGGACCACACCAGAGGTTCACATAAGGGGTGTTACACCTCGACCAACACCGCCACCAGTGACGCCTGTTTGGCATGACACAGCCCCCCGGCTAGTCATGAGGCGCCCAACTCACAACAAGAAGAAGCATACCCCGATGCGGGTGCACAAAGAGACCAGTCCTGCAGTGGAAAGACTCCAGGCCATTATTGATGGGCTTGAAGATTATGAACATCCTGAGATCCGGCCTGTGGAGTTGAAGGAGTATGTCCCTTGGAAGGAGTTCGAGTCACTTGAATTAGCTCTAGAGGCAGAAGCCAAGGCGAAGGAAGAACCCCTCTTGTGGGGTGAGCCGCCCCAAGGGCAGTTGCCAGCCATTGAAGAAAAGAAGAAAAAGAAGAAGAGAAGGCCTAGAAACAAGAAGAAAGGCGGGGTTGTCCTTTCTTACAACACCCTCTCAGCACTGTTTGACACTACCCTCTCCCTGGGAGAAGAGCAGGAGTCCCCCGCCAAGCCATCAGAAGCAAATCAGGTTGAAGCATCCACCTCCCAGCATGCCACCAGGTCGGGAAGGAAGTGGGGACGCCCTCCTCAGGCCAACCACAACATCCTGCTCAAGGGAGAACAACTGTATCACATCCCTGAGCCTAGGGTCCAAGGCATGGAGATTCCCCCTCCCTCGGGTCTCTACCCCGGAGAGCCGGTCGGCCAGAGTACCCCTTCATTTATTGAGTTTCTCACGACTCAGGGGGGAAGGCAGTCATGCCCCCGTGAGTCTCGACAGATCAAAGAAGCAAGTAGCCTCTCGGCCTCGTTGGTAGTGATTCCTTCTCGGTCAAGGGAAGAACCTGACAACATCCCGAACCTTGCCGAGTTCATGCAAGAGAAGGAAGTGACCCAACAGGCTCCGTAATCTCAAGTGATACCTGACCCAGTGGAGGAGGCACCCACTGAGACGGCTCCTCAGGCCCAGACTGGGGGCAGGCGCAGTAGAGCCGAAGAGATGAAGTTGCTCGAGGTCCGAGCTAGCAATAGAATAGTCAAGCACCTGAAGAAGATCCCAGCCAGGTTCACCATTTAGGAGATTCTATCTCTAGATGAAGAGACATGGCAAGCCATCAACGCGGCACTCCAGACGCCAGCATATGTGGAAGCTTGCCTTGCAGAAATGTCACCCAAGGTGGCTGTGGCCTTCACAGAAGAAGACATGCTCCTACCCACTTGTAGTCACAACAGGCCACTCTACATGAAAGGGTAGCTGAATGGGCATCCCATCAATAGAGTATTAATTGACCCTGGGGCGACAGTGAACATACTCCCCTATCGAGTGTACCAGAAACATTACTTTGACGTACACTTGATTGAGGTCAAGAATGTTAAGATTGCTGGCTTCAACTAGAAGTGCGAGGTCCCCATGGGAGTTGTAGAGTTTAACCTTTCCCTCGATGACTTCACTACCAAGGTCCAGTTACATGTGATCAACTCCAACACCTCTTACAAGGTGTTGCTTGGCCGGCCATGGCTACACCAAAATAGGGTGGTGCCGTCCATTCTGCACCAATGCATCAAGTACCCCGGCAATGGGAAGGAGGAGAGAATCTTTGCTGATCTCCACCCTTTTGAGGTGTTCGAATGTCACTTTTCGGACGCCACTCTGTATTTGGAAAAGTCAAAGCAAGCTCCCCAAGTCACTCAGGACAAAGGGAAGAAGAAGGCAGAGCCCGACAACTAATTCCCTCCACCACCGCCAGGCTATGTGGCTCCCCGTCAGGTGTCATTTGTCTCTGAGGCAGAAGGAGTGTTCAAAGCCACTCCCCTTTCCATCTACCCTACACCGAGGATGCCATACCTCGAAGACTTGCTGGAGGACCTCAGGGTTCCGCCTGGGATCATCAAGCCTCTCGCAGAAGCTGACTGCCAAGTGGTTGAACCATTGAGGACCTTTGAGGTGCCTAACCCCGGAGGACGGTCTACTACCTTCTATGTGGCTTATGAGCACCCGGTCAGAGGGGACGATGATTGTAAACTCCCCGACGAATTGCATGACCCACTCGTCCTGATCACGGGACTGCCTGACATAACCGGCCGTGTAGCCAGATGACCAGAAAACAAGGGATCCCCTTTTGCCAGCTCTCCAGTCGGAAGGACATGTTCAAGAAGATGTGGAATCCACCAAACCTGGATCGGAGATTGCTACAAATCACCCGGCATCTAGGACTGGGCTTTTCATTAGAAGACTCCTACGAAGCCGACGTGATATCAGTCTCGGCTCCGAATGGCAGTAGCCTCACAGGCGCCGCAGGCCCACAAGAGATTGAAGGTCACCAGCACTTTAAGCCTTCGGCTAACGAAGAGTAGATGAAGAGGTATTCCTATGGAATCCACCTCCCTGCAGGAACATGGGGAAGGCCCCGTCCTCCTTTGAGGGACCAGCCCCAAATGACTATAGCAACGGGGTGCCATTGCCCTCGTCTGATACTGATGCAAAAGATGGGGAAGCAAGCCAGACTCCGGGCCTCCCTCGGTGCGACTCTACCCTGTTTGCCCTATGCTATCAGTAGCAGAGGGAAATTGAGATGCTGAAGGCTCACTTGGCCAAAGTGACTGCACTCATGTCTGACCTGATCGGGGGCATCTTCCACCAACAGAACATTTGGCACGCACCAGTCCCCGAGCGCCACTAGAATGCCCCCATGCACCTGAAAAGGGAGGCTAGGGATGTAACTGTTTCCCCAGTCAGACGATCGACCGAGCGAAACCCTACACTGCAAGAGAGATGCAGAGACCCTACTCTTTCCCAAGGAATAAGACCTGAGAATTTTTGAGTGGGCTTGCTACTACGGCAAGGTCTCCCTCCCAAGGTCCAAGAGGCCGCAAGATGCTCGCAGAAGTGGTGACCCCTTGTTTTGCCCTTATCACCAAATACTGGGCCACTCTATCGAAGACTGCTACATCTTCAAGGATATTGCTCAGGATCTGATTGAGACAGACGAGCTCAGAATGGGAGATTATGTAGTGGCCCCGCCACGCCCCACGTGACGGGTGGCCATGAAAGAGGTATCTACATGGTGTCAGTCCAGCACCAGATTTTTGAAGATGCAGCTGAGAACGGGCAACCTCGGCCACCGGCAGAGAACCAGCCCCCGGTGTGGCAATCCATCACTTCGGCCCCTGCTGGAGCCGTCTATGATAATTACCAAGAAGACCCCGGAGAAGTCCTTTATTTCTCCGCACAAGAGGACCCCTCGAAGCCACAGCCCGCAAGCCAGGAAGCGGGGGATACCAGCAAAGCCTCATTGCCCGACAAGGCGGAGCAGGGTGACACCTATGGTGTCCTTGAAGCAGAAGATGGCGAGATCAGGATTTCGTCGACCTATTGCCGACACCGCCGGAAATTGAAGATGGCGACCAAGCCACGGTAGATGAACTTAATGAAATTAACCTGGGCACGGAAAGCGACCCCAGGCCGACCTTTCTAAGTGCCCTTCTTCCTCCACAAGAGAGGGAACAATATATCAAGCTGCTACAAGAATTCTGAGACTGTTTTGCCTGAATTACAAGGAGATGCCCGGCCTAAGTCTCGGTGTGACCCAACATATTCTGGCCATTGATCCCAAGGTGGAACCGGTGAAGCAGTCTCCCCGGCGCATGAGGCCGGAGCTGATAAACCAAATTTGCAAAGAAGTCGACAAGCTCATAGATGTCGATTTTGTAGCTGAAAACCAGTATACCACTTGGTTGGCCAATATTGTGCCGGTGAAGAAGAAGAATGGACAGATCAGATTTGCGTGGACTTCCACGACCTAAATAAAGCCTGCTCAAAAGATGATTTCTCGGTGCCCATCATTGAAGTAATGATTGATGCAACCACTGGCCATGAGGCCTTGTCCTTCATGGACGGATCGTCTGGCTATAACCAAATCTGGATAGCTGAGCACGACCGATTCATACGGCCTTCCGGTCACCCAAAGGGATATTCCACTACAAAAGAATGCCCTTCGACCTCAAGAACGCCGGCGCTATCTACCAGCGGGCGATGACCAAGATATTCGACGAACTGCTATACAACAAAGTCGAATGCTACATTGATGATTTGGTCGTCAAGACAAAGAAAAGGGAAGATCACCTGAAGGACCTCAGAGCCATCTTCGAAAGACTCCGGCAGTATGAGCTGAAAATGAACCGATGAAGTGTGCCTTCGACGTCTCCAGTGGAAGTTCCTCGGCTTCATCGTCCGATATAGAGGGATCGAGATCGACCCTTTTAAAATAAGAGCCATTCAGAGCTACCTCCTCCGAAGGATCTGGGAGAGTTAAGATCCCTGCAAGGCCGGCTGGCTTACATCCGAAGATTTATCTCCAATTTGTCAGGGCGCTGTCAGCCATTCCACAAATTGATGATGAAAAATGCACCTTTTGACTGGAACCAAGAATGCAGAGGGCCTTCGATCGGTTGAAAGATTACTTGAAGACCCCGCCCGTGCTGGGGGCACCTGTCAAGGGAGGCCGCTTATTCTATACATAGCCGCCACCGAATGCTCGCTGGGGGCAATGCTCGCCCAGAACAATGATGAGGGAAGGAGCAAGCTCTCTATTACCTTAGCCGAAGACTAGTGGGGGCAGAAGTGAAATACACCCCGATTGAGAAGGTTTGTCTCACCTTGGTCTTCGCAGTCAAGAAGCTGAGGCATTACATGCTCTCCCATGAAGTGAGCATGATCTCCAAGGCCGACCCAGTTAAACACATTCTCTCCCGGCCAGTCCTGAAGGGGCGCCTCGGCAAGTGGGCCGTACTGCTAATGGAATTTGATATCACCTACGTGCCACAGAAGGTCGTTAAGGGTCATGCCGTGGCCAAATTCTGTGCAGCACATCCTTTGCCTGAAGATTCCCCATTGGCCACAGAATTTCCTGAAGATGAAACATTGGAGGTGGCTCAGGTCCAGCAGATCGCCTGCAGCTCCACTTTGACGGGGCTTCAAGAACAGAAACAACCCCGTCCGGACACACCAAAATACGGGCAGGGGCCGGTATCGTCCTTAAATCCCCCGAGGGAGAAGTACTACATACATCCTGTTCTATCAACAAACCCTGTACAAATAATGAGGCAGAGTATGAGGCTCTGATCATCGGTCTCCAAGTCGCTTTGCAAATGGAGATTAAAATGCTACAAGTGTTTGGCGATTCGTTACTAGTCGTCAAGCAAGTCCAGGGGCAGTTTGATGTCCGAAAACCTGAGCTGCTCCCTTACCATGCTAAGGCGAAGCGGCTCATGGAGCAATTCTACCTCATTGAGATAGGCCATGTTGCCAGGGGAGAAAATGCACAAGCCGATGCACTGGCAAAATTGGCAAGTTCACTGGCAGTCCCGCCCGATGGATCTCTTAGCATCCGGGTGGTGAATCAACGCCAGGTGCCTAGCATGATAGAAGAACCAGAAGAAGAAGAACTGGAGGTCGCTGCAGCAGAAGCCGTCGGCCTACCTGACTGGAGGGACCCCCTTATGCAATGGTTTAAACACCAGAAATTGCCCAGGCAGAGAGAAGAAAAGATCAGGCTGATCAGAACAAAGGACTCTTACGAGGTCCGGAACGGATCCTATTCCGAATCATGGCGGACGCCAAACGGAAGGTGCTCCTTCGATGCCTATCCACCGAAGAAGCTTGGAAGGTCATGAAAGAGGTCCACGCGGAACGGCGGGTGCACACCAGGCGGGACCGAAGATGAAAATTGAAATAAAGAAGCTTGGCTACTACTGGCCGACAATGTTTGATGACTGCAAGTACGCCAAGTCTTGTCAGAAATGCCAGGAGCATGCCACGGTGCCCAGGAGACCGCCCGTGCCGCTGCATCCGACATTGCCCAGCTGGCCTTTCGCCCAATGGGGAACAGATGTCGTGGGTCCACTACCCGCATCATCTATGGGTGCAAGTACATCCTGGCAGCAACTGATTACTTTTCCCGCTGGGCGGAAGCCGTTGCTTTGAGAGAAGTGACTGGGGAGATCATCACCAGATTTGTCCGGCACAATATCATATTCTGGTTTGGCACCCCAAATCGAATTATCTCGGATAATGGAAGCCACTTCGCAACCAGAAAGTCTACCGGCTGGCAGAGAAGTACAAGATCGACTGGAGGACGTCAACCCCCTACAACCCGCAAGCCAATGGTTTGGCCGAAGCTTTCAATAAAACTCTTTGTACTCTCCTCTCCAAAATTGTTAATTCTAACAAAAGGGACTGGGAAGAAAGAATGTATGAGGCCCTATGGGCATATCGAACTGTTTACAAAACTCCGACGGGTTGTTCACCCTTTTCCCTGGTATATGGCTCAGAGGCAATCGTCCCCATCGAGCTGGAGATACCCTCCCTTCGGGTCGCAATCCAACACGGGTTGGTCGGGAAGAGCAAACAAATGTCGAGCGGAGGCTCGAAGAGCTCTCCAGCTTGGAGGGGAAACGGCTCCAGGCCCAACAGAATATCCAGGTCTATCAGGCCCGGATAGCTCGCGCCTTTGACAAGCTCGTCAAGGAACGCGAATTCAAGAAGGGTGACCTCGTCATGGTGAAGAGAAGAGAAGTCATGGCTTCCAATCCAAGGGCAAGCTGAATGAGAATTGGCTTGGACCCTATGTAATCCAAAAGGTCTACGAGGGCGGAGCGTATGTGATAGTCGATCATCGGGGGAGGTTCAATTTCCACCCCTTAATGGTAGGCATCTGAGATTGTATCACGCTCCAATTCCTCCATTCAATGAATAATACGTTTCCCGCCCCACAGCTGGGCGAATTGCATTTTAATTGTTTGGATGGTTTGGCCACTACCTACTACGCATTGCAAGAGAAGCAACAAAAAAGAACAAAAAATAAGAAGGAAAAGAGGAAAAGAATTATAAAAAGAGAAAAAAGGGGGGGAAGAAAAGAAAGGAAAAAAATAAGAAAAGAAAAAAAGGGAAGAAAAAAAGGGAATAAAAGAGAAGAAAAAGGGTAAAAAAGGGGAAGAAGAAAAGAATGAAGAAAGAAAGAAGGAGGAGGAACTATCCCTCCTTTATTAACCCTCACTCTCATCCTCGAGAATATTTTAATAAACGAATCAACCATGTCAGCCCTTGACATTCTGTCGGCACTGACGAAGAACACCCCACCCGGACCTTTCGTCCGAGATTGGGGAATTAACCCTTCTCCTTACGTTGGCACCAGCCCGTACCAACGAATATCTCAAAAGACGAATCAGCCATGTCAGCCCTTGATATTCTGTCGGCACTGACGAAGAACACCCCACCCGAACCTCTCGTCTGGGATTGGGGAATCAACCCTTCTCCTTGCGTTGGCACCAGCCCGTACGAACGAATATTTCAATAGACGAATCAACCATGTCAGCCCTTGACATTTTGTCAGCACTGATGAAGAATACCCCACCCGAACCTTTCGTCCGGGACTGGGGAATCAACCCTCCGCCTTGCGTTGGCACCAGCCCGTACCAGCGAATGCTTCAATAAATAAATCAACCCCTGTCAGCCCTTGACGTTCCATCGGCACTAACGAAGAACACCCCACCCGAACCTTTCGCTCGGGGTTGGGGAATTAACCTACCTCCTTGCGTTGGCACCAGCTCTGTACCAACGAATACATCAAGAAACAAACAGACCACAGTTGCCCCCGCACCCTCCGGCACAGACCAACAACCCTCTTTTGACCAAGACCTCCCGTCTAGGTCATTAAATGAACAAACTCTTCTCTCCACCTTGCCAAGGTCAGATCAACCTATTCAGGCCAGATATACCGGTGATATGATTTGGTTAAATCACTTGACGGACATGGTGGAGTGGTCTCCTCGTCCCTCCTCTGGAGGGGCGAGCACTCTCCTATGCTCCTACGCGAATCCCACCATGTTTCGCCGAATAAGCTACTAGTACGAACCCGCATTCCATCACATAGCAAAAAGAAAGAAGAGAAAAAAAGAGAGATTTCTCAACACCAAACACACACAAGAGGCACATGGAATAATTGTATTGTATTCTTTTTTGAAAAAAATTACATTGGCCTCGGGGCATACCCCGGTGCTACATGCAAAAAGGGGATAATTGAAAGAAGGCAGACGATTAGTCTATTCCCCGGAAGATTTCCTCAAGAGGAAGGATTCCAACACAGGGGAGGTTCACCATCTCGCGCAGGCGGCCCTCCTGTGCCTCAAGGCGCTCTAGCTCTGCTGTCACGGAGGCTACCTCAACCTCAGCAACGTTTAGCTCCTCGGCCCCTTTAACCTCGGCCACCTCGGTCTCGACAAGGTCAGACTCGGCCTTAGCAAGCCAGCCCTTGAGCTTTTCTATCCTATTCTCTAGGGCATGGATGTCGACGTGGCACTCGTCCAAAGCCCTCTGGCATTGGTCCCTGTTATCCCACCGGGCTTCCAAGGCCTGCAGATATTCATCCCTCTAGGCCCCAATAGCTGTGAATTCGGTGGGAGCCTGTGTCTCGAGGAACTCATGGCGGTTGACGTATTTTGACAAAAATATAACCCATCGCGACCATTCCTCCAGAGGGTAGCCCATCATCTGTAAGGCCCCGGTCAGATGCATGACTACGGTATGGACCCCTTTGTACGTGAGCAAAGGGTCGGCGACTATCATCGACCACAGCGTCAGCAAAGTCTACCGAACCAGAAAGTCTGATGCAGCATGGCCTATTGAAGGCACGTGAGGCAGCCTGAACTCGACATGGCTGTCTACCGCTGCCCATAACTCCGCATCCACCACTGTTGATGAAGACGGGAGAGTCAGCATCGAACGGCTGGATCTTGCTAGTTCGGAAGAAGGTTCCTGCCTGACCACCGCGAGTGGCGAGTATAAGACTGCAATGGAAGCACCCGACATTGCCGTGATGAGGGACTATCCCATTCCTACTGCAGGGACAAGGCCCACGTCTGAAGATGACGCCCCTACCACCACGGGCAGATCTGCCTAGACTTTCGCCTCCTCAGCATGGCTCAGACCCGATGTCGTTGTGGACGCACTTTTTATTTATTTAAGATCGTTGGTTTATTTGTTCATTGAGTTTATTAAGTGCGTGGGCATGCCAGTCACCTAGGTGACGATTTATTCGGGCTTCATGGAAGCCCATGGTGCGCGTGATCTGACTAATCAGACAATTATGTAGTTCGTGTTGGGACCGAAACCCGCCGTGCCGTAAAGGCCACGGCGTTATTTATATCCCCCATACAGGGGAACACCCTTGATTGATTGCCGGGAATAAGGGCCCTACGGCCTAAAGAGAATACTAATAATGCAGGAGGATAGTGAAAGACAAACTATGCTAGAAACCCGTATCAGGACGTGAATGTTCAGACTATGTCGGCCACTCACAGGCCACTTCATGTTCGGACGAAGGTCCGTGTTTGTAGTATAAAAGACGGTAACAAAACCGCACAGATTTCTGTCACGAACAAGGCAAGTTTAATGAGAATGCGGGATTGGATCCCAGTAGGGACGGGTCAAGTTGATAGACTGTTGGCCGGAGATGATTTCGGACTATGGCCATGTCAAAAATTCCGTAAACCACGTCCGATACCATAAGGCGTCGTTGATTTTCTCTTTGCACCCAGTCCGAGGGAGTGAATTATTAAGTGTGTAGCCCGAGCTCACTAACGTGCGCCCTCACACGTGGATCGACCTGCGTGGTCAGGTCGCGGGGGTCAAGGGGGCAGCGCCCCTTGCGGGGGTTTCCGGGGGCAGCGCCCCCGGAACAAAATTTGATTATAGAAAGGGTGATAGTGTTTGTTTCATTTTTTTTATTCAGATTGATATTTTCATTTTTTTAGTTTTAAACATTTCTCCTTTTTTATTGGCTGTTTATCCCCTTTTTTGTGTGTTAAGGAGGCGCGCCGGTTGAATGGGTATGAAGGAAGAGAGGGGGGGTGTGCGCCGGATTAGCGTGATACAAGGGAGGGCACGCCGGAATTGGAGGTGGAAGGGGGGCGCGCCGGTTTAATGGGTCTTCAAGGGGCTCACCGGATTAGGTTCAAGAAGGATGGCGCGTCGGATTATCAAGGTGAATAGTAAATGGGGGGCACTATTCATCCTAAGATTTTGAAAGTGGTTTTGAGTGTAGAGTTAAACCGGCGCGGGGGGTGAGCGCGTCGGATTAGCCAGCGCCGGATTAGGGGCTCGCCGGGATAGCTTCTGTGGGTTTTATTTCATTCTGTTCGATACTTATTGCTTCTGTTCTTGTTTCTTCAACTTGCAGATTGATCAAATGGGCGGATTGTTTGTTCAATTGACACTTTAAATCAATGGAATGCTTCTTAACATTTGTTGAAGTGAATGAGTATGTATGATTGAATGTTTTACTAGAAGAGTTTGTTATGCAGGGACTCATGAGTTCAGTTTTGATTCGGAGGCTTCGGACACACGCTGTTCTTATGCTCAGAGAACCTGGTCTGTTCATTTGTTCTTGACTATTCTCGTCCTGGCGAAGTTTGGGCAGCATCTCCCCTGGACTGGGAGTTGCCAGAGAAAATAAGGAACACCAAATAGATAACTCCAGGGTGCACCTCAAATCTAGACCTCATGGCGGTCCAATAACCCAGATGTGAGTGTTGGAAAGCTCAAGGACTAGCCTTCAAGAGCTCTCACAACCCACGGGTGATGATTTCGTGGAACGGGACAGATGTAGGCCATAGGTGGCCATGAATGTTCACCCTTCGAACGGGTTCCCTCAGAGTTCATGCCACAGAAGGGCAAGCGTCCGAGGACCCCAGGTGATTTAGAAAACTGGGAGAGGGAAGACGGAAGAAAAGGGGAAGGGACCAGAGCAATAGAACACTATTTACGCCCACAAGAGTCACTCTTTTATTCATCCTCAAGGGAAAGGAGGGAAGAGAGGTACAAAAGGAGATCTACCCCCAAAGCACGGGGAAGAATACAACGGAGAAGATAAAAGAAAAAGAACTAGGCATTGAGGTGGGGGGGAGAAGAAGATACACCGGTGGGAGGAGAAGGAGGAACAGAGCACAAGCTCTACCCCCTCTCTCTTTCTCACCCTCCCTTCTTCTTCACCTTTCTGGCGTCAGGGGACGAAGCTCTCCTTCTCTTCGGGTGGCCTCCTCTGGTCAATCGCTCTCCGGGGGTTCCAACCTCTCTTCTTCTTTTTTCAATAGCCCATCCGAGAGAGAATCTCCAGGGGAGGCAAGCATAGTATACATATCTTGGTTGCCCTTTCCTACGCTCGGACGGAGGAAAAACTCCTGCCACTTCATTCGTCTGCGGTGGCATCCAGTGGTTGGTGCCGTAAACTGTTGTTCATCCGAGGACAGGACATTTACGGATTTGCCGGAAGATCTTCTGCTCCTGTCGATGCGTGTTGCTGCCATCGCTGCCGCTTCGCTGTCGAACGAAGGAGAAGACACAGCTTTAAGCATTGAATGTCCTCTAATGCAAAACAGAGCACCGGAGTTATGACGGGATGGGTTGGTTGCGCGCCGTATAGGCGTTTGAAGGAGGACAACTTGTTTGAACCACCTAATCCGGCGCGGGCGAATAGTGACCGCACCGGAATAGCATTTTTTGTTGCCTTCAAAATGAGCGCGCCATTTTAGCATACAAGGGTGTAATACCCCGATTATTTATTAAGTTTTATTGAGCTTTTATTAATTAAAAATTGAATTAAAATGAATTAATGTTTGAATTTCGAATATTAATATTTAATTCATTAGTAAATAGAACCTATAAATTCGACTACCTTAGAAAAATCTGTAAAAATAGTAATTGGGTAAAAGATCATTTTTATAGCAATTTTGTCTTCTGGACTTGACCCAAATTAATTACGTAACCTTGTCTAATTAGAGGATTAATCCTGAATTTGACTTTCACCTACCCTTTACCTAATCGTAACTTAAAACGTGAAATTCGACCTTATTACTCAACCAAATGATCTGAAATCAAGGGCAAATGGAAGGCCACGAGGTAAGGAACATTTATCCTCAATCAATTTGAGGTAAACCTAGCCCTAAAACGTGCTGTCGACATAGATTTGGTCGAGTCAAGAATTCCGACGCCGTTTCTAACACGAAACTTGCAGCGCCAAATACTCCCAACTCCGAAGGCTCCAGAAGCTCCATGACCTATATAAATGTAGCTCTTCGACTCTAGTTTCATTTGGTAGCTGGGTCAGCCGACGAGGAGTCCAGATCTGGGAGCATTCGTCGTTTTGGTGGAGGGTGTTGGTAGTTCGTCGTTCTTCATCTCCAGCCCTTTAATCTGTCGATTAAGGTAGGTACCCTTAACCAATTGAGACTTGTAAATATAGTATCTTGATCAGCTCGACGAGATCTATCCAATGGGACTGAAAGCCCCAAATTTTATTAGGTATCCGTGGAGATATCAAGCTTTTTGTGAGCTGCTGTCAAGCTTGTTCTTCATTCTAGGGTTTCAAAGTCTTTCTCCGATTTGAGGTAGGTTATAACAGCCCAACTTCTAATTAATATACATGAATGTAATCAGTAGCTTGTTAGCTTTCTTTTGACACCAAAATCCCCAAATTCCGTTGTGTATGTTGGGAGAATTTTTAGATTTAGTGGAAGTATGTCAAGAATTAGGTCTTCTTGTGTTCTTCATAAAATCGGTTGTGATTAAGTGGGTTTCTGATGAAATTCGTGCTTTAAAACTCATGTATTATGACCCTCATATGTCTAGTAAGATTCATATAGCATGTGGTTATGTTTCCAACTCAATTGGACCACAATTGGGTGAGTTTTTTGTGCTTTCCGAAAGTTCTGCCGTTGCTGTTCTTGCAGGGGTCGACCCTTGGGGTCGACCCATTTTCTGGGCAGCCCTTGATGTGGCACAGCCCAAGGATGACTAAATATGTAATGAACAACCTAGGACCTAGATCCACAAGCATACAAGCACTCAATGATTCTCACAATAGCGTCTTACTTACACGGCACACGCGATCACCCGGCAGGGCCGGGGGATGATGGCAAGGGTCCGAGGCGAGACCCAATGAGTCTAATGGTCTTAGTTGGATTAGGCTGACCCCAAAGAGTCTAGGATTCCCAACTTAGTGGGCGGCTGGCCCGCAAGGTGGGGTTTGGGTGGCACTCTCTGACGGCCCGCAGTGGGCACCAACAAATGAACATACAAGAACGGACCCTCTTCTCACCGTCCGACGAGCAATCAAAGCAATACTAAACTTGTAGAAGTAAGGCTATCAAGGTTAGTATCAGTGGCTCACCTGATCGGTGTGAAGACACCGATCCCGCTCGGAGACGAGGGCGCGCCGGGAGGCGAGGGTATACACCCGATCGCCGCGGCGATGTAGCTTGACCTGAAAATGCAAAGGTGTACAACACTATGCCTCGCGCAGGAGGGGTGATCTTGGGGTGGGGATTAGGCTTATTATATTCAAAACTACCTCCACGCAGGGAGGGGCCTTCAGCCGACCAAGCGGGGTGGGGAATTAAGCTAAGGAACCCGACTTGTCGAATCCCGCCGGTTCTGCCAATCTGCAAATTTGTCGGATAGTGGGGCGGTGTTGATGTTACCAAAAATTCCACAGAGTGTGGATCTTGATGAAACCTGCGCCAAAAGTTCCCCAACATGACGGGGATGGTGTCTGAATTTTGGCAGGAGCTCTGGAACTCAGGGCTGGTCGGGCCGGCGACTGGAACAGGTCAGCAACTTCTTCCTCTGGCTGGTGCAGAACAGGTACAGTAAGTTGCAGATGGCACCATGGACGCTCCTGAACTCCAAATGAGACAAGCCTGGTGGTGATGTGATCGTGGTTGGAGTAGCTTCAAGCAGGAATCGACGGAGCCCCAATCGGAGGTCGGGGAAGAGTGAGGTAGCCGGATAAGCAGGGACAGGTCAAATCTGGACCCACAGGGGGCAGACGACACACCCCGACGAAGAAAATGGTAACTAGAAGCTCCGGAGGCCGAATGAAGTCCTTCTTCTTGGAGATGACAGCTAACTGGTAGTAGTTTCAGCCCTCCGAAAATGGCACTCAGATATTCAGGGAGGAAGCCGTGGTCAGACTGTGACTGCAGCTCTGGTTCCCTGCCTGAGAGCTTCTGCGAGGTCGCGGGAGAATGGCTGCTGTGGACTGCTCGGAGCTCGGATGCTGACGAAACCACCTCGTCTTGGAAGCTCTCTGGACGACCTTTCCAGAGATGTAGGCCAGGCCACCAGGAGTATCAGGGAGCAGCCGGAGACGATGCAACTTTAGGACCCCACTCTGCTGCCTGCGCCCTGCAACCTGAAACTCCAATCTTGCAAGACCAAAGGGAGTGGGAGGGAGAGTAGCACAGCTTGGGGTGATGGCTGATAGTTTGTGGATATGGGAAGGACGTGGCTAGGGCTTCTGGAGGGTCTGGAGTGGCAGGGATAGATGGAGAGGGGGGCTGGAGCAGCTAGAGGTAGAGATGGGGGTGGATGTGCACTAGAGAGAGGGTGAGTGAGAGAGGAGGTGGGGGGCGAACTTGGCTGTAGGGAGGAAGGGAATTTCGACCTAGGGTGATTAAGGAGGTGGGGAGATGGAAGGGCACAGCCCTAGGGAGAGGGAAATTTGAATTTGGACTTAGGGAAGAGCCCCTTCAACCTTGGGGAGAGGAAGGGAGCTTAGGAAATGGTGTAGGGTAGGTGGTAGTTGGGTGGTGGGGCTTGGAGTGGTGGAACTTCCTTGGGACTAGGTGAGGATTAAAGAGGGGTTGTGGGAAGTTGTGGGGAGTTAATGGAGGTAGGTGGGGGTTGGAAGTGGTTGAGAGGGGGAGGAGAGAGAGTGAATTTCAAAATTTAGAGAGAGGAGGAGAGAGAATGGAGAGATAAAGAGAGAGAGAGAGATATATTGAGAGAGAAATCTAGAGGGATTTGGAGTTTTTTTTCTGGAATTCAATATTCATGCATAAGTTGTTACAATGAGAGGGAGGGGAGGCCTATTTATAGGCTCCATACTTTCATATGACCATAATGACCCTGACAAGCTAACTAATGACCAAAGCAGTCCAAGGGAGGGGTGCCCCTGGGCCTAGCCCACTAGTTGGGCCCAATAGCTTAACAAACCAACATAATGACACATGACTTTGGTAGATAACCTACTAACCTAGGTACATGACTCAAATAATAGGAAAATTACATGGTTTAAGACTCAAATAAAATATAAAAATTACATGACTAGACTCACAAACACATGACGAACATAATGGCATAAGTCGACGACGATTCGAGCCTCAAAAAAGTGGAGAGGCAAGGGATGCCCCCATCATACCCCCGGGGCGGGGAGAACTCGACCCCGTCGAGTATGGGTTCGCCTGGCGATAGTACTAGCTCCAGATTGTCGAGGTCAAGTCGCAACAGGTCCTCCCAACTCGCCCAAGTATCCTCAATCGGGCGACGGTTCTTCTACCTAACCAGGTAGCGCTGATACACCCTGTGCCTAGTAATGATACTCTGCTCATTCAGTATTTACTCTACCTGCTCTCGTCGTTCTCTCAAGCTATGAAGTGGAGTCCCACCGGGAGTGTCTCTCTCAAGGGGGGGTAAAGGCTCGAGCTCCTCATTGGGTTCCACCGCGGGGCCCTTGTAGGGTACCAGGTCCGCCATATTGAAAGTAGGGTGTACCCCAAATCCCTCAGGTAGGTCTAGCTCATAAGCATTACTGCCAAGTCGTCTCAGAACTCGAAAGGGTCCCGAACCCCGTGCCCTCAACTTGGAGGCAGGTCCCGAAAGGAGCCGCTCCGTCCTCACCATCACCAAGTCTCCCACTTGGAACTCGTAGTGGCACCGATGAGCATCTGCCCGCCTTTTGTAAGCCTCATTGCTCTTTCCTATATGCTTGCGAGAATGCGTATGCCATGCACTATGATGCGATGTTGGTGTGAAAAGTATGGTGTGCAAAGGTGGACCTGGGCAGCCAAATGTAGACCGATCACACTTTAATGCCATGAAGACTGTGATAGACTTAGGAGGGCCGGGACATCCATAGATGAACCTTTTATGCATGGGTGTGACAAATGTAGGGGGACCCGGACATCCATGTATGCTCCTCTCATGCTTAATACTCATGATGAATGAAGGTGGGTCAATACATCCAAATACGGTCCACTTATGCTTCCTACTTGACATGTGGGTGATGTGAATGAATGTATCCGACTTATGAATCATGCCAAGTGGTGTGGTAAGCCTAGACACATGCATGTTTATCCCAAAGGTGACTGCCATGTGCATATATGTGGGATGACCTTTGAACTTCCATGTGAATGGGTCGAAGGGATCTAAGAAGGTGGGCATTATGGAGAGGAGCTCTTCCTTGTCTCCTAGGCATATATTGTTTATGGTGATGGTTCCCTTTGTGGGGCCTGAGTCTTGGAAGAGTTGGTCTTGGTCAAACATGGTTGGTTGGGGTAGAGAAAGGTGGGTTGTGGGTAAGGTGGGCGGGTCACATGGGTAACTAGGCTCCCATTGGAAGGGATCAAAGGGGTCATGGATCGGACTTCCTCGAGGAAGGAACTCCATGCCCACAAGGTCCATACAAGGTGGGTCATCCTCTTATAATGAATTAATTTGGTCGAAGCTCTTGGGAGGTAGATCGACCATGAGGGAAGAGCTTGGCTTTCTACCCGAGATAAGAAGCTCCAATTTGAGGAGATGGTTGGGCTCATCGGGTGTGGGGAGGAATAATAGAAGGTCACTAGTGTAGCAACCAATGGTGCACATTGAGGTGATAGACCCAACACATAGGTGTAGGAGGTCAAGGCTCCTAGGTTGTTTGGTCATGGGGGTCAACATGCTAGTCAACTCTAATTGCCATGCTAAGCCCTTGAGAAGGTCCCCTAGTGTCTCCACTTGATAAGATGATTGGATGGTGGTGCAATAGGAGTTGAAGGGCACTATGGGGAGGTGTCGCTCCAAGGAAGGGTAGGCCATGATCGGGTGAGCTGGGCTCTCTTTTAACCATCTAGCCAAGGACCCACTTATGATGAGTTCACTCCCTACTAGAAGAGAGGGCATAGAGTGAAGATCGTGATGCAAGGCTTTGTCCTCATCTTGGGCATGTGTTTCTTTCAAGGTGGGAGTTGGATCCGGGGTGTTCACCACTATGGGGCTGGGTGTCAGGATTATGGGTTCTTCTTCCAAGGAGGTGGGTAGGTACTTTGTGGGTGGGGTGATGATGATTGGCGCATGGTGCATCCGGGGTGGTGAACGAGGTCGGATTTGGGTTGGGGTTGGAAGTGGAAGTAGTGGTGGCCTAGGTTGGGGTAAGATTGGGGTTGGAAGAGGAAGGTGGGGTGGGTGTGGAGGCTTGATTTGATTGGTTTTGGGAGGTGTGTCCCTTTTAGGGGGCGATAGAGGGGTAGCGGTGGGGGCCAAGGGGATTTGTGGGGTAAGGGTTTGGTGATGGATTTTGGATTGGGGGGTGGTGGCCATCATGGGCTTCGGTGGAGGGGTGGACACGGAGCGCACATGGGCTGGTGGAGCTATGGTTGTGGTGAGGACTTGGAGGTAGGGTGTAGATGTAGTGGTGGTAGATGTGGGAAGTGGTGGGGATTGGGTGATTGGGGTCTTGGGTTGGCCAAGGGGAAATGAAGGAGTTGAAATGTTCTTTGGGCTTTGGTGTTCGGAATGGGAGGGGAAAATATATCTAGCCCTAAGTTGTTCCTTCATGTCTCCCCATGTTGTGAGGGGAGCTTCCCTTCTAATTATCCTTAATCCTTCAATTTTTAACCAATGAGTGTGGGCCCGTTTGGTAAGTTGTAATTTGCCAAATCGGACTTTCTCATCCTCGGACATGGGATACCAAGTGAAGTAATGATCCATGGAAGCCTCCCATTCTAAATACTCATTATGATGAGTCCCATCAAAGGTGAGAGGTCAGGGAGGAGCCCTACTATCATTCATCCATGGGGCGGGCCAATTTTCTTCTAGTTGATCAAGTCGTCTAGATAGGTTATCAAGCTTGCCATTGGCATGGGTCAAGGTTTTCATGAGGTAACTGACATGGCCAGGGAAGTCATGGGTGTTAGTGGTAGGTATCCCTTGGGGTTTTGGATTCATGGTGGTATTTAGAAGAGGATGGATTGACTTGATAATAGACTCCACTACGAGTGGTCATGCAAAGTTGGGTGGGCTATGCAAGGGTGTGCAGATGCACCTATGAAAGACTTAGTGTGACCCAAGACTAGACTTGTAAGGACAAGCCTATGACCACTCTGATATCACTTGATGTGGCACAGCCCAAGGATGACTAAATATGTAATGAACAACCTAGGACCTAGATCCACAAGCATACAAGCACTCAATGATTCTCACAATAGCGTCTTACTTACACGGCACACGCGATCACCCGACGGGGCCGGGGGATGATGGCAAGGGTCCGAGGCGAGACCCAATGAGTCTAATGGACTTAGTTGGCTTAGGCTGACCCCAAAGAGTCTAGGATTCCCAACTTAGTGGGCGGCTGGCCCGCAAGGCGGGGTTTGGGTGGCACTCTCTCACGGCCCGTGGTGGGCACCAACAAATGAACATACAAGAACGGACCCTCTTCTCACTGTCCGACGAGCAATCAAAGCAATACTAAACTTGTAGAAGTAAGGCTATCAAGGTTAGTATCAGTGGCTCACCTGATCGGTGTGAAGACACCGATCCCGCTCGGAGACGAGGGCGCGCCGGGAGGCGAGGGTATACACCCGATTGTCGCGGCGATGTAGCTTGACCTGAAAATGCAAAGGTGTACAACACTACGCCTCGCGCAGGAGGGGTGATCTTGGGGTGGGAATTAGGCTTATTACATTCAAAACTACCTCCACGCAGGGAGGGGCCTTCAGCCGGCCAAGCGGGGTCGGGAATTAAGCTAAGGAACCCGACTTGTCGAATCCCGCCGGTTCTGCCAATCTGCAAATTTGCCGGACAGTGGGGCGGTGTTGATGTTGCCAAAAATTCCACAGAGCGTGGATCTTGATGAAACCTGCGCCAAAAGTTCCCCAACATGACGGGGATGGTGTCTGAATTTTGGCAGAAGGTCTGGAACTCAGAGTTGGTCGGGCCGGTGACTGGAACAGGTCAGCAACTTCTTCCTCTGGCTGGTGCAGAACAGGTACAGCAAGTTGCAGATGGCACCACGGACGCTCCTGAACTTCAAATGAGGCGAGCCTGGCGGTGACCTGATCGTGGTCGGAGTATCTTCGAGCAGGAATCGACGGTACCCCAATCGGAGGTCAGGGAAGAGCGAGGTAGCCAGATAAGCAGGGACAGGTCAAACCTGGACCCACAGGGGGCAGACGACACACCCCGACGAAGAAAATGGTAACTGGAAGCTCCGGAGGCCGAATGAAGTCCTTCTTCTTGGAGATGACAGATAACTGGTAGTAGTTTCAGCCCTCCGAAAATGGCACTCAGATCTTTAGGGAGGAAGCCGTGGTCGGACTGTGACTGCAGCTCTGGTTCCCTGCCTGAGAGCTTCTGCGAGGTCGCGGAGAATGGCTGCTGTGGACTGCTCGTAGCTCGGATGCTGACGAAACCACCTCGTCTTGGAAGCTCTCTGGACGACCTTTCCAGAGATGTAGGCCTTGCCACCAGGAGTATCAGGGAGCAGCCGGAGACGATGCAACTTCAGGACCCCACTCTGCTGCCTGCGCCCCGCAACCTGAAACTCCAATCTTGCAAGACCAAAGGGAGTGGGAGGGAGAGTAGCACAGCTTGGGGTGATGGCTGATGGTTTGTGGATATGGGAAGGACGTGGCTAGGGCTTCTGGAGGGTCTGGAGTGGCAGGGATAGATGGAGAGGGGGGCTGGAGCAGCTAGAGGTAGAGATGGGGGGTGGATGTGCACTAGAGAGAGGGTGAGTGAGAGAGGAGGTGGGGGGCGAACTTGGCTGTAGGGAGGAAGGGAATTTCGACCTAGGGTGATTAAGGAGGTGGGGAGATGGAAGGGCACAGCCCTAGGGAGAGGGAAATTTGAATTTGGACTTAGGGAAGAGCCCCTTCAACCTTGGGGAGAGGAAGGGAGCTTAGGAAATGGTGTAGGGTAGGTGGTAGTTGGGTGGTGGGGCTTGGAGTGGTGGAACTTCCTTGGGACTAGGTGAGGATTAAAGAGGGGTTGTGGGAAGTTGTGGGGAGTTAATGGAGGTAGGTGGGGGTTGGAAGTGGTTGAGAGGGGGAGGAGAGAGAGTGAATTTCAAAATTTAGAGAGAGGAGGAGAGAGAATGGAGAGATATTGAGAGAGAAATCTAGAGGGATTTGGAGTTTTTTTCTAGAATTCAATATTCATGCATAAGTTGTTACAATGAGAGGGAGGGGAGGCCTATTTATAGGCTCCATACTTTCATATGACCATAATGACCCTGACAAGCTAACTAATGACCAAAGCAGTCCAAGGGAGGGGTGCCCCTGGGCCTAGCCCACTAGTTGGGCCCAATAGCTTAACAAACCAACATAATGACACATGACTTTGGTAGATAACCTACTAACCTAGGTACATGACTCAAATAATAGGAAAATTACATGGTTTAAGACTCAAATAAAATATAAAAATTACATGACTAGACTCACAAACACATGACAAACATAATGGCATAAGTCGACGACGATTCGAGCCTCAAAAAAGTGGAGGGGCAAGGGATGCCCCCATCAGCCCTGCAGGCCCGAGGGTCGACCCTAGGGGTCGACCCATCCTGTCCCTACAAGGGGTCGACCCCTGGGGTCGACCCATCTGCAGAAAGTGTGGGGGTCGACCCCTGGGGTCGACCCATCTTCAGAAATTATGGGGGGTCAACCCCAGGGGTCGACCCATCCAGCAGGCAGACCCCATTTTTACAGGGGTCGACCCCAGGGGTCGACCCATGTACCAGAAACCCGATTTTCATCATTTTGCGACTCGTGGATCGATCCGGATCATTAGGAGATCGACCCATTGAACTCAGACCAATTGAAAACTATACTTTTGAAGAACCAGTGACCTGTTTTGGAAACCTTATGAGTTCAATTTACATTGGTTCCTACTTGCAAACATAGTGTAAAAACATGCCGTTTACCATCTTCATTTCGACTCATACATTGGTTAAATAGAAACCCACATAATTAGTGGTTAATGGTGTAATTAAATCTCTGTTAATACATTCTTTTTCCTTCCTGTACAAGCTTGTTCCTTTACCTTATCATCTTGAATCAGCTTTTGACAATTGTCTTAATGCAAATGATAATGGATAATCTTTGACATATTAACTTGGTAATTAGGATCAATATGTTGATTAGCTTGTTGGATAGCTGCTGTACTACAGTAGCGCATCATGATTAACTCTTATTGTGACTTGGTTTTCAATCTTCTTGATGATTGTGCTTACCTTGAAATTCTGAAATGAATCTCCTTCCTACTTAAAATTATTATTGCTACATGGTTCAAACCTTGGAATTCTGGCCATAAATTGTGGAAGTCTAGATTCGTGGGATCTTTGATCCAAAGAAATCAATGCCTGGCAAATAATTAAGGGCTCGGTCTAGTCCTGGGAGGAGCGCCCGAACACTACGTGTACCCCCGGGGAGGTGATTGACTAGGTGTGGCATTTGGCACCAGTACTATGACATGGGTTAAATCTAGGACTGGCCACTACTCTCTACTACTCTAGACTACTTTTCACTTTCCACTCTTCACTGTTCTATACTCTACTTGTTGTTACTTACTTACTGTTACTTGGACGTGGAAATGAAACTACACACGTGCTTGACATGACTTGAATTATCTTGATATGGCCAACTCTTTATCGTTATCTCCTGTAGTAAATTCTCGTCTTTGTTATTCCTCTTAAGTATTACCATTCTGTTCCTTTATATTTCGTGACCTTGCGAGATCTTTCAATTTTGTTTCATTATATCATCATTACTCTTTTATTGCATTATCCTTTGTAGCATGATATTTTGAAAATGTAATTAAACTGCTAATCACTTATACCTATCTGTTATTTCCTACTGAACGTTAGCTCATAGTTATTGTTTCCCCCCTTTCCAGGCTTTTCAGGTGACGCGCTTACCAATGGGGAAGGGCAGGAGTGATGTTTTGAGTGTATCAGTTAGTTGTGTTTAGAGTGTGTTATGCTTCAGTTATGTTATTATGGTTTAGAGTTGTTATCCCAGTTGTATTGAGTTGATTTGAGGATTATGTACCAGTTATGTTTTATTTAATGGTCAATAAGTTATTTCTATTTCTTAGCATTTGTATATATTTAGATTAGTTCTCTCTCTTTCCAGCTCGTTTCTAACTGTACGTCCCGATATTCCGCGTCGGGGCGTGACAGTTTAGTTGGTATCAGAGCCCTAGGTTTCATATTCCTAGGTTCCCTAAGTTTAGGTTTTCTTGCATTGCATCCCAATAATCGGTATATCAAAATGTGTTGTCCGAACGTTAGGCTACGCCTATCGGGAAGGTCGCATACTTGCGCGAGTGGTCTTCAGACCGATTAGCTCCGCCAGGTACCGAGTTTGATCGTGTTTAGATGCATTAGACCTCTAACCTTGTTAAAGTCTAGAACCTGACCTGGTGAGATTGGGTAGAAACTTGGGTTAAGTTCGTTCCTTAATCGTGTTGTTATCTATTATATTGTACCTAAGTAATCTATTTCTCGTGTAGATGGCAGCCGATCGTGCTGAATGGAGGAACCTGCAGCGCACGGTTCAAGGCCTGACTCAGGCGTTACATCAGGTAGCTCAAGCTGGAGCAGCGGGTCATGGCACCGGTGACTTATACCGGAACTTTCAAGGAATGAACCTGCCAAGATTTGCTGGTTCGACTAACCCCGATGAGGCCGAGCATTGGCTCCACGAAATGGGGAGAATTTTTGAAGTCATGCAATGCACCGACCAAGAGCGTGTCCTTCTTTCTACCTTCGAATTGGAGCGGGACGCGCGTACTTGGTGGGATTCCATCAAGGCAACTCTAGGCGATCAACAAGTCACATGGGAAGAGTTCGAGGAATTCTTCAATGACAAATATTTTTCCGATCGTGTACAAGAGAAGAAGGCGGCGGAGTTCGCGGCTCTAAAGCAGCGAAGCTTATCGGTGGCCGAATATGAAGCACAGTTCTCTCGGCTTTCGCGCTATGCTACTCACCTTATCTCCACAGAAAAGATGAAAGCTAAGCGATTTCTCAACGGGTTGAAGCTTCACTACATCAATCAACTGGCGCCGATGGAGATCTCTACTTATTCTGAGATGGTGAGAAAGGCACAAGTTCTAGAAGATACCTTAGAAATGATGGAGAGGATCCGTGGGCAAGGCATGAAGAAGGAACAACCAACTCCTAGACCCGGATTTGGCACTAGCAAAAAGAGGCCCATGAGTGGGTCTAGTTTGTGGATCGGATCGGGAACGTGGAAAGACAAGATGCCAAGAAATGAAGAGAAGAAACCCGGCCCTATTGTTCCATTCAAGGGCAAGTGCAAGTATTGTGATCGTCCAGATCACAAGATGGAGGAATGCTGGCGCAAGCTAGGTGCGTGTTTACGATGTGGGAGTAGGGAACACCGTATCCCTGACTGCCCTCTTCTATCGGAACAAGCTACACCGGCAAAACCTCAAGTTATCAAGAAGCCGCAAGGAAGGCTCCAAGCTTTACATGCGGATGAAACTGGGATTTCTGATGAGGGCGGACTCGTCGAAGGTACCCTTACTATAATCGACAAGCCCGTATTTGTTCTCTTTGATACTGGTGCAACGCATTCTTTTATTTCTCAGAAATTTGTGAAGTCGTTATCTGTCGAACCTATTATGATGAATTCTCCATTAGTTATATCAACTCCTATTGGTTCTGGAGCGGCTATTCAATATTACTATCCTTCTAGTAAGGTTATTATCGATGAACGGAACTTTCCAGCCGACTTAGTTTGCATGGATATGAAGGATTATGATGTAATCCTTGGAGCAGATTGGTTGGCCAAGTACGAGGCCAGTGTTCACTGCAGTTCTAGCTCAGTGACTTTTACTGGACATTCTGGTTTATCTTTTACGGGGATCAAGCGCCATAACCCCGTATCGCTCATCTCTTCTCTTCGAGCCGACAAGCTGATGAGGCGAGGTTGCGAGTCTTTTCTAGCCTTTGTCCATGCTACACCGGGACAGCAAGTTGAGATAAAGGACACTCCTATTGTCCGAGAATTCTCTGAAGTCTTTCCGGAGGAACTATCAGGACTTCCGCCTGAGCGGGAAGTTATCTTCTCCATTGATATTGTTCCTAGCGCATCTCCTATTTCTAGAGCTCCTTACCGTATGTCCCCTGCGGAGCTAAGGGAATTAAAGCAACAGCTGATGGAATTGCTCGAGAAGGGATTTATTCGTCCGAGTACTTCACCTTGGGGAGCTCCTATATTATTCATCAGGAAAAAGGATGGTTCGATGAGATTATGCATCGATTATCGGCAACTGAACCAGCTAACTATCAAGAATAAATACCCATTGCCGAGGATCGACGAATTATTCGACCAGATAGCGGGAGCACATTATTTCTCTAAGATCGATCTTCGATCTGGATATCATCAGCTGAGGATTAAGGAAGATGATATTTATAAAACGGCTTTCCGCAGCAGGTATGGTCATTTTGAGTTTGTCGTTATGCCTTTTGGTCTAACGAATGCACCAGCAGCTTTCATGCAGTTAATGAATAATGCATTCCGGCCTTATCTTGATCAATGGGTCGTGGTATTCATTGACGACATACTAATTTATTCCAAGACTGAAGAAGAGCATGCCGAACATTTGAGGATGGCATTGCAGATATTGAAAGATCATCAACTATATGCCAAATTCAGTAAATGTGATTTCTGGCTGCAAGAAGTGTCATTCTTAGGACATATCATCACCAAAGAAGGTATTTCAGTTGATCCTTCGAAAGTGGAGGCAGTAAGGAACTGGGATCAGCCTACTACAGTGACCGAAGTGAGAAGCTTCCTAGGCCTGGCAGGCTATTATCGGAGATTTATTCAAGACTTCTCCAAGATTGCAGTACCTCTCACTCGATTGACCCGCAAAGACAACAAGTTTGAATGGTCCGAGGAATGTCAGCAGAGCTTTCAAACATTGAAGGATTGCCTCACTACTGCACCCATATTGGCTTTACCTTCTGGCGACGGTGGTTTCGTGGTCTATACCGATGCTTCTGGTATTGGCTTAGGCTGTGTACTCATGCAGCATGGTAAGGTGATTGCATATTCTTCTAGGCAGCTGAAGAAGCATGATGAGAATTACCCCGTTCATGACTTGGAACTTGCAGCAGTTGTATTCGCCTTAAAAATTTGGAGGCATTACTTGTATGGAGAAACATTCACAGTATTTTCAGATCATAAGAGTCTGAAGTATTTATTTTCTCAGAAAGAACTTAACATGAGGCAGAGAAGATGGTTGGAGTACTTGAAGGACTTCGACTTCTCGATTGAATATCATCCCGGTAAAGGCAATGTGGTGGCAGATGCATTAAGCCGGAAGCCTGTGGCTAAATTATCAAGTCTCATGTTACAAGAATGGAGGCTATTGGAACAGTTAGCTAGCCTGGATCTAAATGTTGATAATGATCGGGTTATAATTGCACAGATTCGACTTAAGCCTGAATTATTGATGGAGATCAAATCCTTGCAAGATAATGATCCCGAGCTGGTTGAGATCAAGGGAAGTTTGAGTAGCAGACCCGACTTCATGGTGGCTGACGATGGAAGATTGTTATTCCAAGGTAGAACTTGTGTACCTGATGAAGCTTAGTTAAAGAACAAGATTCTGGAGGAAGCACATAGATCCAAATACACTATTCATCCTGGAGGCACGAAAATGTTCAAGGATTTGAAAAGGTCCTTTTGGTGGCCAAATATGAAAAGGGAAATTACAGATTTCGTGAGTAGATGTCTGGTTTGTCAACAAGTTAAGGCCGAACATTTCAGATCGGCAGGGAAGTTGAAACCACTCGACATATCCCAATGGAAGTGGAAAAGCATTGGCATGGATTTCATTATGGGTCTACCTAAGACTCGTGGTGGATTTGATGCGATATGGGTGATCGTCGATCGCTTGACAAAATCAGCTCATTTCTTACCCATTAAGTCCAAGTGGACAGTTGATGTATTGGCTGCTTTATATTTGAAGGAAGTGGTAAGGCTCCATGGTATACCTGTCAGCATTGTGTCTGATAGAGACCCGAGATTTACTTCACATTTCTGGAAGGGACTGCAAGAGTCTCTTGGTACTCGTCTGAATTTTAGTACTGCTTTTCATCCACAGACAGATGGACAGACTGAAAGAACCAACCAGATAGTGGAAGATATGCTGCGAGCTTGCATGATTGATTTCGGAGGCAGTTGGAGTAATCACTTGGCATTGATTGAATTCGCCTACAACAACAGTTACCAATCCAGCATACAAATGGCTCCATTTGAAGCTTTGTATGGAAGAAGCTGTCCTTCCCCGTTGTGTTGGGACGAGGTGGGCGAGAAGCAATGGCTTGGACCTGATCTTGTTTCAGAATCATCACAGAACATCCGTGTTATCCGAGACCAGTTACAAGTGGCTCAGTCAAGACAGAAGAGTTATGCCGACACAAGGAGAAGAGCATTAGAATTTCAAGTTGGCGAGCATGTGTTTCTGAAAGTCTCTCCTTCGAGAGGGATTCGAAGATTTGGCATTCATGGCAAGCTGAGTCCGAGGTATATTGGTCCATTCGAGATCCTAGATAGAGTGGGAGAAGTTGCTTACAGACTGGCATTACCGCCTCAATTATCTGGCGTACACAATGTTTTCCATGTGTATATGTTACGGAAATATGTGTACGATCCCACTCACATCATTCAACATGTGGATTTTGAGTTAAAGGAAGATTTGACTTATGAAGAAAGACCTATCAAGATTCTAGACCGGAAATAGCAGCAACTCCGGAATCGGTCTATACCGATGGTCAAGATTCAGTGGAGTCGGCGTGGAACCGAAGAAGCTACTTGGGAATCGGAAGATACTATGCGGAAGCGGTATCCCGACCTATTCTAGGTGATCTATCTTTTCCCTACTTTCCGTATATAGTGCAGTGAATTTGGAGGACCAAATTCTTTAAGTAGGGGAGGGTGTAATACCCCGATTATTTATTAAGTTTTATTGAGCTTTTATTAATTAAAAATTGAATTAAAATGAATTAATGTTTGAATTTCGAATATTAATATTTAATTCATTAGAAAATAGAACCTATAAATTTGACTACCTTAGAAAAATCTGTAAAAATAGTAATTGGGCAAAAGATCATTTTTATAGCAATTTTATCTTCTGGACTTGACCCAAATTAATTACGTAACCTTGTCTAATTAGAGGATTAATCCTGAATTTGACTTTCACCTACCCTTTACCTAATCGTAACTTAAAACGTGAAATTCGACCTTATTACTCAACCAAATGATCTGAAATCAAGGGCAAATGGAAGGCCACGAGGTAAGGAACATTTACCCTCAATCAATTTGAGGTAAACCTAGCCCTAAAATGTGCTGCCGACATAGATTTGGTCGAGTCAAGGATTCCGGCGCCGTTTCTAACACGAAACTTGCAGCGCCAAATACTCCCAACTCCGAAGGCTCTAGAAGCTCCATGACCTATAGAAATATAGCTCTTCGACTCTAGTTTCATTTGGTAGCTGGGTCAGCCGACGAGGAGTCCAGATCTGGGAGCATTCGTCGTTTTGGTGGAGGGTGTTGGTAGTTCGTCGTTCTTCATCTCCAGCCCTTTAATCCGTCGATTAAGGTAGGTACCCTTAACCAATTGAGACTTGTAAATATAGTATCTTGATCAGCTCGACGAGATCTATCCAATGGGACTGAAAGCCCCAAATTTCATTAGGTGTCCGTGGAGATATCAAGCTTTTTGTGAGCTGCTGTCAAGCTTGTTCTTCATTCTAGGGTTTCGAAGTCTTTCTCCGATTTGAGGTAGGTTATAACAGCCCAACTTCTAATTAATATACATGAATGTAATCAGTAGCTTGTTAGCTTTCTTTTGACACCAAAATCCCCAAATTCCGTTGTGTATGTTGGGAGAATTTTTAGATTTAGTGGAAGTATGTCAAGAATTAGGTCTTCTTGTGTTCTTCATAGAATCGGTTGTGATTAAGTGGGTTTCTGATGAAATTCGTGCTTTAAAACTCATGTATTATGACCCTCATATGTCTAGTAAGATTCCTATAGCATGTGGTTATGTTTCCAACTCAATTGGACCACAATTGGGTGAGTTTTTTGTGCTTTCCGAAAGTTCTGCCGTTGCTGTTCTTGCAGGGGTCGACCCTTGGGGTCGACCCATTTTCTGGGCAGCCCTGCAGGCCCGAGGGTCGACCCCAGGGGTCGACCCATCCTGTCCCTGCAAGGGGTCGACCCCTGGGGTCGACCCATCTGCAGAAAGTGTGGGGGTCGACCCATCTTCAGAAATTGTGGGGGGTCGACCCCAGGGGTCGACCCATCCAGCAGGCAGACCCCATTTTTATAGGGATCGACCCTAGGGGTCGACCCATGTACCAGAAACCCGATTTTCATCGTTTTGCGACCCGTGGATCGATCCGGATCATTAGGGGATCGACCCATTGAACTCAGACCAATTGAAAACTATACTTTTGAAGAACCAGTGACCTGTTCTGGAAACCTTATGATTTCAATTTACATTGGTTCCTACTTGCAAACATAGTGTAAAAACATGCCGTTTACCATCTTCATTTCGACTCATACATTGGTTAAATAGAAACCCACATAATTAGTGGTTAATGGTGTAATTAAATCTCTGTTAATACATTCTTTTTCCTTCCTGTACAAGCTTGTTCCTTTACCTTATCATCTTGAATCAGCTTTTGACAATTGTCTTAATGCAAATGATAATGGATAATCTTTGACATATTAACTTGGTAATTAGGATCAATATGTTGATTAGCTTGTTGGATAGCTGCTGTACTACAGTAGCGCATCATGATTAACTCTTATTGTGACTTGGTTTTCAATCTTCTTGATGATTGTGCTTACCTTGAAATTCTGAAATGAATCTCCTTCCTACTTGAAATTGTTATTGCTACATGGTTCAAACCTTGGAATTCTGGCCATAAATTGTGGAAGTCTAGATTCGTGGGATCTTTGATCCAAAGAAATCAATGCCTGACAAACAATTAAGGGCTCGGTCTAGTCCTGGGAGGAGCGCCCGAACACTACGTGTACCCCCGGGGAGGTGATTGACTAGGTGTGGCATTTGGCACCAGTACTATGACATGGGTTAAATCTAGGACTGGCCACTACTCTCTACTACTCTAGACTACTTTTCACTTTCCACTCTTCACTGTTCTATACTCTACTTGTTGTTACTTACTTGCTGTTACTTGGACGTGGAAATGAAACTACACACGTGCTTGACATGACTTGAATTATCTTGATATGGCCAACTCTTTATCGTTATCTCCTGTAGTAAATTCTCATCTTTGTTATTCCTCTTAAGTATTACCATTCTGTTCCTTTATATTTCGTGACCTTGCGAGATCTTTCAATTTTGTTTCATTATATCATCATTACTCTTTTATTGCATTATCCTTTGTAGCATGATATTTTGAAAATGTAATTAAACTGCTAATCACTTATACCTATCTGTTATTTCCTACTGAGCGTTAGCTCATAGTTGTTATTTCCCCCCTTTCCAGGCTTTTCAGGTGACGCGCTTACCGATGGGGAAGGGCAGGAGTGATGTTTTGAGTGTATCAATTAGTTATGTTTAGAGTGTGTTGTGCTTCAGTTATGTTATTGTGGTTTAGAGTTGTTATCCCAGTTGTATTGAGTTGATTTTAGGATGATGTACCAGTTATGTTTTGTTTAATGGTCAATAAGTTATTTCCATTTCTTAGCATTTGTATATATTTAGATTAGTTCTCTCTCTTTCCAGCTCGTTTCTAACTGTACGTCCCGATATTCCGCGTCGGGGCGTGACAAAGGGGGTGGCGCCGTTTTAACAAAAAGCAAGGGGAGCACATATTAGAGCATAAAGTGGGGCGCGCCGTTTAACCAAGGGGGCGCGCCGTTTTAAGGCGCGCCGCTTTAAGGCCCTTCCACGCCGTTTTAAGCACTGAACGGATTCTTTTCGAAGTCACGGCTGTTTATATGAATGTTGGCACTCCCGGAATGTTTCGGTTGCGATGCATGGCTTCCGTAATTTTCTGTTCGCAGCTTTTGGGGCTCGGTCCAAGGCTTTGCGTGACTTTCGGCATATGCCGAGACTATGCCGGAGTTCTTGACTTTTCTCTGATTCAGCTTTCGGCATGGCCGGTCGAAGAGTTGTAGCCGTATCTTCCGCCTTGGGGGCTTCCTTAACGGGTAGCGGACCACCAAGCGGGTTCTCGTCCTGATTGGGCGAGGCATGAGGTTTGTTCGGCATTTCCATCTTCGGCTTGCTCTCGAGTGTCGAGACGTGCATGCCGTATGATCCTCATCGACATTTTTTGATGTCTACAAATGCCCCCCACTCGTGGGCGGCGAAAGCGAGGGACGAGTGGGCGGGGCCCGCGAGTGTAGAGCTCTTCGACAGGACATCTATTCTTCCGAGCCAGTGGGATGCTGGTCTGGTGTGAATTCACGGGAAAGCGCTCACTCCTTCAGCGAAGGGATGAGGGGATCGCTTCACCGCATATGCACGCGGACTGAGATGTCAGAGTGGGGGCTTAGTCATCGGCATGGGGTGAATACCGAAGCGAGAATGAAGTGTCTATGCGTCGTCTTGGGCAAAAGGCCCAAAGCAACTTAGACGAGGCCAATCCCAAGGGGGAGTTGTTGACTCGTGCTGGGTTTACGAAAGTTGTTCATTCACCGACTCGGACGGGGGGATGCGCCTTTTTATTCACGGACTGGGATGGATGGTCCGAGCCAAGCAAGGAGGGGTTTCTTTGTGTTCGTGGACTTGGACGGAAGGTCCGAGCCAAGCAAAGGAGGTCCCTTTTTTATTCATCGACTTGGACGGAAAGTCCGAGCCAAGCAAGGAGGTTCTCTTTGTTCATCGACTTGGATGGAAGGTCCGAGCCAAGCAAGGAGGCTCTTTTTGTTCATCGACTCGGACGGAAGGTCCAAGGCAAGCAAGGAGGTCCTTTTTGGTCATCGACTCGGATGGAAGGTCCGAGCCAAGCAAGGAGGCTCTTTTTGTTCATCGACTTGGACGGAAGGTCCGAGCCAAGCAAGGAGGTTCTTTTTGGTCATCGACTCGGATGGAAGGTCCGAGCCAAGCAAGGAGGCTCTTTTTGTTCATCGACTCGGACGGAAGGTCCGAGCCAAGCAAGGAGGCTCTTTTTGTTCATTGACTTGGACGGAAGGTCCGAGCCAAGCAAGGAGGTTCTTTTTTGTTCATCGACTTGGACGGAAGGTCCGAGCCAAGCAAGAAAGTTCCCCCTTTTTTTTTATTCATTGACTTGGACGGAAGGTCCGAGCCAAGCAAGAAGGCTCCCTCTTTTTTACTCTTCCTCTTTTTTTTTCCTTCCTCTTCTCTTCTATTTTTCCTTTTGGGTACAAAATCAATGCCGTAGTAGGGAAGGGGGGAAGTTTTACACATAGGGATTGGTCATCTGTCGGCGTGGCTGCCAGTGGCTGTGCATCTGTCAGCCTGCGTGTCAACGGCTGATCATCTGTTGGATCAGTCGTCGGCTGTCGACATCCGTCGGATTGGTGCCCCGACGGCTGAGCATCTGTCGGGTTGAAGCCCCGATGGCTGGACATCTATCGGATTAAAGCCCCGATTGGCTGAACATCTTTCGGATTAGGGCCCCGATCGGCTAAACATCTGTCGGGTTGAAGCCCCGATGGCTGGACATCTATCGGATTAAAGCCCCGATGGCTGGACATCTATCGGATTAAAGCCCCGATTGGCTGAGCATCTATCGGATTAAAGCCCCGATGGCTAGACATCTATCGAATTAAAGCCCCGATTGGCTGAGCATCTATCGGATTAAAGCCCCGATGGCTGGACATCTATCGGATTAAAGCCCTGATTGGCTGAGCATCTATCGGATTAAAGCCCCGATTGGCTGAGCATCTTTCGGATTAGGGCCCCGATCGGCTAAACATCTGTCGGGTTAAAGCCCCGATGGCTGGACATCTATCGGATTAAAGCCCCGATGGTTGGACATCTATCGGATTAAAGCCCCGATTGGCTGAGCATCTATCGGTCCGTCCGAAAGGTCGTGACGCCGACCATGTGAGAGATTTATTGGGTGGATGTCCGAAGGCCGAAGGTAAAAGACCATGTCTGCCTCGAGACCTTCTTTCCTTTCTTCTCTTCTTCCTTTGTGTGGAGAGACGGGTGCGAAGACCACGTCTGCCTCATGACTTTTCTTTCTTCTTTTCTCTTTCTTTTATGCGAAGAGGCGGGTTCGAAGACCATGCCTACCTCATATCTCCTTTCTCTTTGTTCTGCTCTTCTTTTCTCATTAATACCCTCAGACTGGGGTGTATTCCTCTCAACATGCCCCCAGGTTGGGGTGTAACTTCGCTTCTAATCCCCCAAGTGGGCTGTATCTTTCATGGCTTCCAGGCCCCCAGACGAAGTGTAACTTCTGCTTATTATGCCCCGGATTGGGGTATGTTTCTTTCTTCGTGTGCCCCTAGGCAGGGTATGATAGGATCGGTGCGATGGATACAGAGGGGGGGGGGGTGAATGTATATGTCTTCAAAAATGCCCAGATTAAAACCAATCAGAGACAATTAGTTAGAAATCAACTGAACTGCTCTCTTATCACAACCGTGGACAGAGAAGCTCAGACTCACAAATGAGTTCTAATTCTTCTGAGCGAAAGAACAAACACTTCACAATCATATAAGCTCCCAAGGAAATCACAACAAATCAACCATGCATAACATGTGAAGGGGAGATAGAAGACAAGGAGCAAACACACAAGCCAAACCACGGCACAGATAATTTTTTAGGTGGTTCGGTCCACAGACCTACATCCACCCCTCACTCCAAACAGGAGTAAGGCTTCCACTAGCTAACGCTAGAACCGTAGACTCAGTCTGCAACAAGTGTTGCCTAACAGCTTGACCAGGGGAACAACCTCCCCTCTTCCTCCAAACCGGAGGGAACCACTAGTGACACACAGTCACTAGGAAACCAGAGACTAACGCCTCTCTTCCTCCAAACTGGAGGGGAACCACTAGTGACACCCAGTCACTGGCAACCAAAGACCGAAGTCTCTCTTCCTCCAGACCAGGAGGGAACCCACAAGTAGCAACTACTACCTACAAACCCGGAGTCAGAGACTCCCTTCCTCTGAAACCTAGAGGGAAACACTAGTGACAGCCCGTCACTAGCAGACCGGAGAACATATCTCCCTTCCTCTGAAACCCAGAGGGAAACCCGATCCCAAACAAGGGAATCAGAAGAGAACAAGCCAAGGAAGTGTAAAGTAAAAACAAGAAACGAAAATACAGCAATCAGAAAGTTGGAAATGTAATGCAAAATGTAGCTCTCGCAGGAGCAAGTCTGGCTTGGATTTGATCCAAATGCCAGTGAACAGATCTTCTGATGAATCCTCTTTCTTCTTCTTCACAAACCCTCTCTCTATCTCTCTTTCTCTTTTTCTTCTTCTTCACGAGTTCTCAGTCTATCTTCACTCTTCTTCTTTTTCTTCCTATTCTCTCTGCTCTTCTTTTCTTTTCCTCTTCTGCAACTTCTTTCTTCTTCTTCTTCTTCTGCTCTCTGCCTCTCTGCTGCTCTTTTCTTCTATCACTGTCTCGATCAGTCTTCTCTTGAGGAAGAAGCTACATATATATAGCAGCAGCTAGGGCGTGTGTACAACTTGTGCCCTCTTTGTCCAGAGTACACCTCGGATCACGTGCCAGGTGCCAACCTCGGATCACGTGCCCAAACATTTTCTTCTCGAAGGATGTACCTGTCAAGCAGTCATAAGAAGATATTAGAGGGATGTATAGAGTTGGTTCAGGCTTTTAACAAAGCGTGTACAGACATGATGCAGCATTGAGTGTATGGACTTAGTGTGCACGCGAGAACTATGTACAGACTTGTTTTGAACAATGCACAAATGCATATAGGAGAGTGTGTACATTGGCGATGAGTGCTCAGGCGTGCTGTCAAGCAATGTACAGACTTGATGAGAACGATGCATGAACAAGCCATAGCAAATGTATAGACTTACTAAGTCAACAAGGCAACCATGTACAGACTTTGAAATAACGAATGAACAGACTTAGTTGATGCCATCCGAAGAATGTATGGACTTGCTATGTCATGTGGCGTGCAACTAGACACTGTTCAGACTTGTGAAATGATGCACAAGGATATCATCAGAGAATGTATAGACTTTGACATTTATGTGCATGACAAAACCAATGTATAGACTTGCTGTGCTTACGCATGGACTAAGTCTGTATAGACTTGATCATGCAAACGACGACACCAGTGTACAGACTTGAATGCTCGAAGCACACGATGTATAGACTTGAAAGACGATACATGAGACGATGCATGAGACGATGCATGCACATACTTGGTCTTATAATGTATAGACTTGAAGGTATGCACAGAGACGCTAAGTAAGACGGTGGTGAACAGACTTAGTCTCAAGACGATGCAATGTATAGACTTGGGTGTGTGTGTGCATGCTAGAAGCAATGTATAGACTTGAATGAGACGGTGGATGTACATACTTGATAATGCAACATAGGGTGATGTACAGACTTGCTGAACAAACGATGCCCAGCCATTGAGGAATGTATACACTTGAGTGCGTGAATGCTAGTACGATGTATAGATATGATACACTAAATGCATTGTGCACATGAGAAAGTATGTACAATGAAAATGGATGCACTGACTTGCCACTAGCTGTACAGACTTGCAACCTATGTATTGACTTGTGTGTTGCAGCAAAGACAATGTACAGACTTAGTCATGCGTGCACAATGGCTTGCAACGAACAATGTACTGACTATGCCATGCTCACAGTTAATGCATGTACAGACTTGTATGAAGAACAGGTTGTACAGACTTCAGACTCAGCTGCGAACTGAGCTAAAGAATGTATAGACTTGCTCAGCTATCAGCTAATGGATGTACAGACTTAATGAGATGATGCATGCATGCACAATGAAGTGTGTACAGACTTCATGTGTGTGCTGAATAAACAATGTATAGACTTTAAGTGCAATGCAAAGGCTGTACAGACTTCAATGCTCCATGCTCAAAGACGCTAAGTGAGACGAATCTTAACAAGTGTATAGACTTGAAAATGCATGAGAGACATGAAATTCATTGGCTTATCACATGCACAAACATATCAGCAGAGAGTGTGTAGACTTGTGTTCATGCCTGAAACTAGAATGTGTAGACTTGTGTTCATGCCTGAAGCAGGAGTTGTATAGACTTGAGAGATGTTGCACACATGCATAATGAACACGCATTGACCATAAATGCATGCAATGCACAAACATAACAGAAAGGAATGTGCAGACTTTGTATGCCACGAAGGGATGTACAGACTTGCTGTGCCTGCAACTGACAATGTATAGACTTCGAATGCCTGTGTAATGCAGCAAGGTAATGTGTAGACTTTATGTATGCAGAATGCAATGTGCAGGACTTCCACAAGCAGACTTTATGATCTGACAGAATGACTGAACATATGAATGCTTTATGATATGACAAAATGTTAATGACTGAACATCACATGGTGACTCACAGTGTTTGACTCACATCAAAACCAATCATGAAAACCACAGGGGCACAACAGGGTATAGTCTTTGCTTCTCATGCCCCCATATCGCGGGGTGTAGTTCTTCCTCAAATGCCCACGAACCGGGGCAGATTTTCTTTGAATACCCCCCCAAGCCGAGGTGAGTTCTCCATGGCTTCCATGCCCCCATATCGGGGTATATATTTCTTCTTCAAACGCCCCTAAGTCGGGGTGAATTCTTCATGGCTTCCACGCCCCCATATCGGGGTATATATTTCTTCTTCAAACGCCCCTAAGTCGGGGTGAATTCTTCATGGCTTCCATGCCCCCCTGTGGTGGGATATGTTGCTTCTTTAAATGCCCCTTGGGCGGGGCATACCTTTCTTCATATGCTCCCAAGTCGGGGTGTATGTCTCTTTGCTTCTGTACCCCCCGACCCGGGCGTATTCTTGCTCTCTTTTCTTTTATATGCCCCTATGGCGGGATATATTTCTCTTCATGCGCCCCTAAATCAGGGTGTAACTCTGTTGCTTGTTGTGCCCCCAGGTCGGGGTAGATTCTTCTGCTTCTTGTGCCCCTCGTGGCGGAGTGTATTCCGTCTTATTATCCCCCATGGCAGGGTATATGCATGCTCTCTGCAGGAGTGGTTGCCGTACTTGGCCTCATTGCTATGACGCCTTCCCCGCAGCGGGCAGTAATTCATCAAGCTAGAGTTGCGGCTTGTTGGATCTTCGAACAGCCATTCGAGGGGTCGTCTTATGCCTGATAGGGGCAACAGGAAAGTGGAATACCGGGATCTTTGTTCTTCTGGTTGGCAATGCTTGCTAGCCCCCCCCCCTTTTTCTTTTCTTCTCTTTTTCCTTTTTGTGCAATGGACCAGGGTGGGTGCGCGGGAGAGCGCTCAACCCCCTCAGGAAGGGGATGAGTGGTCCGCTCCACCGCATCAATCCACAGTGATAATCTTTGTTCAGCACAGGTCTTGGCGGATATGGCCGTATAACCCTCTCTCGTCAGTTCTTTCTCTTTGTCCTTTTGTTTCTTTCTTTTCTACCCCCTTTTTCTTTTCTTTTTTTTTCTTTTTCTTTTTTGCTATCTAGAGGCTTCATCACCTGGTTGGCCCTTGCAATCAGCGACCACGGTGTAAGTGCGGAAGTTCATAGTAGAAGGGCCTTTAATAAGCCTAGATGATCATTCACTATTCCATATATATGCATCACTGTTACAGGTGACTATCACCCCTAAAAAAAAGAGGGTACATCCGGCAACAACCGATCATGCAGCCAGTGTCAGTTTAAACGGATGCCGACAGGATGAGGCATCACCAATGTCTGGTAACATTTTTTTTTAGACTTCCTAGCATTGCTCAAAAGAGACTTGGCATGTCCTTCAGGGCACGCTGTTCTTCGGCCGGTGTGGTGTGGCTACACCGGTCACCTTCAAGTTGGGCATTTGGTGAGGGCGTGGTGGGTCTACCATGTACTTGCCCAACCTTAATTCGCCCTTCCTGATCAGGTCTTCGACAACGTCTTTAAATATGCAACAGTCCTCAATGGAATGCCCGTTCATCTGATGATATAGGCAGAATTGGGGGTCGTCCCTTCTTTCGAGGTCGTTTGGTCTCTTCGACTCCGGAAGCACAACTTTGCCATATTCTTGAACCCATTCGAAGAGGATCCAAGTCTTGTCTCTCGGGAAAGAGTAGGGCTTCTTCATTCTATCCCTTAATGAAAGTCTCTGGTCAACAGGCCTAGTGGAGGAAGCTCTGGCCGTGATCTTTGTTCTCCCCTATTGTCGCTCGAAGGCTTCGAAGTCTGGGGGGCAAAATTTTTCTCGTGCCAACAACTCATCGGCTGATCGCTTTTCCCCACTCTGGGCAGTGGTGGTTGTAGACACGCCAAAATTGATACTATGTTGATCAAATCTCATGTCACTATGCTAACGCCCCAAAGTGAACTTCAATATTTCTATAATATAAAGTTTTTTTATTTTTGCGTGGGTTTTTATGATGTTTCTTGCATTTTTGTGATTAACGACTTGAAGAGGGGCGTGATTTAAATAGCGACCTAATCTGGGGCGTGTTCTCAAGAAAGGATGGCTGGTGTTAAGGGCGTCAATTTCTGGTATTTTACGAGTCCCACCACGATTGAAAAATCAAGAATTAACATCCTTCCTTAGGGTGTGTTTTCAATTAACGCCTTTGCTTCAGGCGTCGTCTCATAATTTTCAGAAAAAGAAAGTTTTTATTACTAAAATTGAATCCAGGAGTTGACGCCTTTGTCCCAGTCGTGTTTTGAATTAACGCCTTAGGGCAGGTCGTCAATTTTAATTGACGCCCTTCTGAGGGTCGTCTCTCACCCTTCCGTGTCCGGTTTGAACACACCTTTCCTGGAGAGTTCCCTGCCTTGATTAATCACTTGCTCGATCTGGGAACTAGAGTCCTTGCCGTTAATGATCATTGCTTATTCTTATCCCATTAGAATACGGTTTTGAACCCTATAAATGGATGCCCTGGTTGATCTCGATTGAGGTTAGACGGTGCTGGCGATTGGGGTAATGGGCTGGTGATTGAGGTTCCTCCTCCTGTGCGATCTCTTTGAAGGCTCTCTGCTGCCTCCTGCTGCCGCAACCGAAGCATCAAGTGTTTTCCCCCTTTACTGTTTACAGGAACAGCAGGGGCCTACTTTCTCGTGTTTGTCTGTTCCTATCATCTCATCATCAATCACTATATTCATCCTTTGCATTAGTTTTTCTCTACATCATATCTCTTTCCCTTTCCCTAATTCTCTAGGGGTTTTTCAAAAAATCCACAAAAGGTGCACACTTTATGCTCCTCTTTCATCATCATATTATTTATTTGGATTGATACTACACACACTTGGCTGATCCCCTCTTCTTTTGATTGTTTGTTCTTTGATTAAGGGTAATCAAGAGGAAAACCCCCTTCATCGGCCGGCCGATAGAAGGAGGAGGAAGGAATCTACATCCATCCCGCATATTTTCACCAGGTATTCGCGATCAATTTCCTTTATTTTTGAGGTAACCCCTCTGGCGATCACTCTCCTTGTTAGCACCTCATGCTGCATTTGCTTAATATATGCTTTTTTTATTTCTTAAGTGAATTTCACGGTTCACAAATTGGCGATCACGGTGGGACTTCCACTATTTTTCTGTTGATTACCCCTTTCCTATTGGCACCCACGCGTGCCCTTTCCCATTGGCACCCACGTGTGCCCTTTCCCCTTTGGCACCCACGTGTGCCCTTTCCTTTTGGTACCCACGGTACCCCTCCCTTGTGCCCTACGGGCACCCTCCACTGTGCACACTACACACTCCCCGGGATCAGCCAGTTTGTGATTAGTCTCTTTGTTTTTTGAATTAACGCCTTCCATAAAGGCGCTTTTTGAGTTAACGCCTTGATCCAGGGTGTCTTTTTCCTGATTAACGCCTTCTGCCAAGGCGTCTTTTATCACATCTCTTGGTCTTCTACTCTGTTTGTGAATTCGCGTCCTTCCCTGCGGGCGTCCTTTTATTGATTAGCGCCTCACATCAAGGCGTGTCTTTCTTTTGAGCGTGTGCACCACTCATATTTGACGCCCTCTGTCAGAGGCGTCCTTTTCACATACAGCACCTCACACTAAGGCGCGGTTTTCACTGTCTGTGAGCACTTCACCGTGATTCACGACAGCCACGCTGTCGTTTCTTCTATTAGTAGCGACTGTTGGCAGGTCGCCTCTTTCCTATGCGTTTGCAGAGCCTTGCTTCCTGTGTTTATTCATGCTGGATTGATTCTTATATTCATCACTTGATTATATTGGTGTGATCTGCTTATCTTATACTACATTTTGTGGCATTTGGTTGAGAGACCTCCTCTCTCTACACTAGGATTCCACACACCTCTCTTGGAATCGGGACAACCCTCCATTGAGCATTCCGTCTCTTTGGACCGGAAATCCCTTTTCCAAGACCTCTGTAAGTCCCCGCACCTGTGGATTCCCTCACGGACGCTGGGCTGGTTGTACCCTTGAAGTATCCGGAGTTTAGAGAACCTATCGTTGGGGAGAAAAGAGAAAGAACCTAGTTGACACGGAGGCTACACTTGGTTCCAAACTAGGTTTCACTTTGCAAAGAAGAGTGAATTATTCTGCAATTTAATCCACTTTAATCTCAAACATAACACTAAAATCTTGCGTTCATCTCAACTTGATTGCATAAACTTGGTTGGGTTGATTTGCTTAAGCTTCTTTTGATTGAGTGATTGATTGTGTGATAATTCCTTCATAAAGCTTTCTCTCTTCTTAAGCATGCAACTCCGTTCAGGTAAGATCATCAACATGGCAAGTTATGGATACTCTTATGATGACGTGGAAGAAAATGTTTTTGGTCAATCTTATGAGGCACCCCTCCAAGATTCCATCTATCATGAGAGGAATTACCCTCCTCATCATTCTCATTATCCTCAAGTTCATGTGGTTGACACCATAACTCACGAGGTTGAACCCTCTTCTCAAGCTTTACCATCCAAGCAGAACACATCGGGGAACACCTCCCCTTCTTTCAACGTCAATGATTTAATTCATGCATTATCTCAATTGGACGATTCCCAGCGGCAGGCAGTTCAGGCCGCTTTGAAAGGGAAGTCCATTCCCTCTTCATCCTCCAATCTCCCTCCAGCCGCGAGTGGCCATCACATTGTTAATGACCAGGCAGTCTTGCACAAACCCCCCTCTTGTCCACCAACACCCGGTGCGGCCATGCCGGCCCAACAGGCAAGTTATTCCGCGGCTAGGCCCCAATTCTTTCAACCTCCCCAAATTCTACGGACGCCTATGCCAAATACCTTCATTCCAAATTCGGCCCCGGTCGAGTCAGACACTAATGCTTTGCTCCTTCAGAAATTGGGTAGCATGGAAGAACAACTCAACAAGGTTACTGCTGCCAAGAATGCTCCAGAAATCTCTCTGCCTACATTGCCAGTTTTTCACTTACCACCCTCTGAGATGCCGAATTTTCGACGATACAATGGAACTGGCAATCCATATATTCATCTGAAGGATTTTATGTATGAAACGTCCTTTTAGCAGGGCAATAAAGCCTCATTGGCTTATTTGTTTAGAATATCTTTAGAGGGGCCAGCCCTCGAGTGGTTCTATTCCCTGGATCCGGCAGATGCTAGCAATTTTGATGTGGTTCAAAGGAAATTCTTACAGAAGTATAGGGACCGGGTCGGACCCTGTCTATCTGTTACAGACTTGGTTGCAGAGAAAATGAAGCCCGAGGAGGACTTCATCATATTTGCTGATAGATGGCGGTCAATGGCCGAGAAGTTGAAAGATACCTTATCAGAACCGGAACAGGTTAAGATGATTATATCCAATGCAACCCCTCAGTTCCGGCATATACTGGCCATGAACAGATTGACCACCATGGAGGAGCTCTATGAAAGAGCTCGTTATTTTCAGACCCAAATGAAAGATTCGCCCATCATGGGCATGTTTGAGCCAAAACCAAGGTTGGTTAAAAAGAATACGAATGTCAACAGTAGCGGGCCCACAACTGAGGGCACAATAGCAAATGAGCAGGTTGGCGCGGTCGGCAACCCCACACCCCATCACCTATCTAACCCACGACCTCCACCACCTCCACAACAAAACACTCTCTTCAACTCGCCACCACAACACCAATTCGCACCTCAACCTTCCTTTGCTCCACCACAAAATCAAACGCCCCGCGCTGACCCTCCAGCTCCGCAACAATACCACCAAGTACCGCCAGCCGCCAACTATGGCCAACAACAGCAACAAAGGAGACCACTAGGCCCCAAAAGGGCCCACTATCCTCCACTGCCAGAAAGTCTCCCGGATATTTTCAATGCCTTAATGGCCGCCAACTTGCTCATGCTACCAAAGGAAAGGGCAGCGTTGCCTGCTAATGTTGACACGTCCCGCTACTGTGTCTTCCACCGCTCCCCTGGTCATAACATTGATCGTTGCTTCCACTTCAAGGACTACATTTATGATTTAAATGACCAGGGTGGCATTAATTGGGATGAGATGAGACAGTTCATTGCCACTATGAAAGAAAGAAGGCCTCCTCGGCAGCAGCAGGCTCAGCAGCCGTAGCAACCAGCTCCACAAGTACGTACAACAGCAAGCTCCGGCAGCTCAGCAAGATATGGGAATCGTCCACAACCCACTGCCGGGGCATCCTGCAAATCAGCATGTAAACCCTGTCACGTCTCTCCACGAGGTAGAGAGAGGGCAGGGATGGCATGAAGAAAACGCCTCTGTCGGGGCATTTAATCATAATCCAAATCAACCTCCGCGCCTCTTGCGCACCCTTCCGTCTTCTTCTACTCCCCAATTAAGCCGTTCCTTTTTGCGCCCCGCTAATCCACTTGCTCCCACCAATTCTCCATCCTTGCCAACCCGACCTCTCCTTACCCACCTACCGCCTCCGCAGCCTACCATGCAGCAAACTTCGCCATCCACTATTAACCCTTCACATTTGCCGTCTAGACCACTCCTTATCCGCCCATCACCAACACCCGCCACCACTACTCCTTCACCAACAAGGATCCCTCCACCATCAGTTTCCCAATCTTTTATACCCAGATCTCTCCTCATTTCACCCACTAACTCTTCGCACACTCGGGCACCCCTTCTTACTCCTACGCCTCCTGCGGGGGCTTCTTCATTGAACTCCTCACCAACACCCCCTACGGGGTCGCCTTCTTTAAACACCTCTCCACCACTTTTTAACGCCAATACACCCTCCTCTTCTTCCAATCCTCCCTTACTTGCCCCGACAGAGGCACGGCAAAATGTGGCACCGCTCCGCAGTGAACGGATGTTCCAGCGCATCTTTCCCCAGAGAGAGCAGGAGCCCGCACAGGGGCCAAATGAACAAGAACAGGAGCAAGAGTCCGTGCCGGGTACTCAGTATGATTTGTTAAAGCATCTTGACCGAACTCCAGCAAGAATTTTCATTCTGGAATTGATTAAGAGGTCAGTCACTCACCAATTAGCTCTGAAGGAATATTTGCAGAAGGTCATGGTTAATGAAGACATCCCTGTCGGGCAGTTAACCACAGTATTAATGCCCGCTAGCAGTCAGCCGGCGATTACTTTTCATGAGCATGAACTGGCACCACTCTCAGCAAGGAAATATGCTCTATGTATTACGGTGAATATTAATAAGGTGGCGGTGAACCAATGTCTGGTGGACACTGGGGCATCTATCAATGTTTTGCCACCAAGCACTTTGAAGATGTGCGGCATTCCCGAAAACCTGATTCGGCCGTCTACCATAACAGTCACAGCATATGGCAATACTAAGAAACCTCCTTTGGGCATGATAACATTAAAGGTTAGTTTGGGTCCAGCAACAATCACAGTCGATTTTCACATTTTGGATATGGATCCAACATTCAATGGCATCTTGGGTCGCCCCTATATTCAACAGTTAGATGCAGTGCCCTCTACAAATCATCAATGCCTCAAGTTTCCACACAAGGGCCGCATTATCAAGGTGACTAGCATGCCGATTCTGCCTGACGGAGACATACACCTAGCAACGTCAATTCCTTCTATTTGGCCTTCCAACAAGCCGTTGCTATCAGTATTAGATATCCCTCACCCACGGCTGATGCCACCCGAGACAGTTACAACAGTTGCCATGACACCCCTAACTTCCAAGGGGAAGAAGAAGAAGAACACAATGAACACCCTGTTTTGGAATATTCTGATGAGAATGGGGTACCAGGTTGGCAAAGGCCTGGGTGTCAATTGTCAGGGTAGAACTAAGCCTGTCAAGCCACAAAGATTGATTGCACGGGGCGGCCTAGGCTATAAAGGACCAAGCAAGAATGAAGAAGAACCATGGGCAGTCATGACATCCACTTTGAAGACGGATCGCCAACCGCTTACATGGACATTACAGACACATTTTATTAAAGGTGGCGTCCAAAATAATGAGCAGACTAGAATAATCACTTCCATGTTAGACTGTCAATATGTTCATGCTAGACAGTTTGCTCGACATATTGCTCCACTGGTTACATACAAAGCCCTGGAATCTCTAAGGCCTGATAAGAGAAGGAAAATGGATGATCGAGAGTGTGACTGGTATAGATGGTTTGATATGAATGACATTACTATTGCCTTAAGCCGTCTCCTCATGCCGACAGATCCGAAATGGCCGCCACTGATCCATGACTTGATTGAAAAGCCTGTGGTGATAACAGACAAAAGGCAGCTGCTGAGTGATTATACGGACACTGGAGAGCCCGATGTACCATATGAAGAGGGATTTACAATAGACAGGCTGTGGGCCGGCCTTTTCTCTCTCACTTCTATGCATCCGTCTCTTCTAGCTTCTCTACATTCTCAATTGTTCTCTCGCGTGCCGAGACCGCCGCCAATTATGATCAGCTTTTCTCCATATTCAATGCAAGTCTCTCTTTCAATTCCTCCCTTGCTCCTCGAGCAATTCTCCAAACTATCCATCACACCCCCGCGCGGGTCATCTCTGATTCAATCTTTCTCCAAACTTTCAATCTCCACTCCTCCTGCTATTCTCCCTTCACATTGCTTTCTTCTAGAAAAGGAAAATAAAAATGAATATAAAGATAAAAATGAAAAAAAAACTGCCAAAATACCAACTCTTCAGTCCTCCATCTCCATTGAGGAGACTTCTTATCTCTCTTCTGAGTGTGTCCCGACCCAGGGGCCACTCTTCCATGATTCATTGGTAAATCTTTTCTCCCCCTCTGGTGAGGGGTCCTCGTCTGTATCACCTCATGTATTCACTTTTTCACCTCCTTCCTTCGATCAAGCTAGTTTCTCTTCCTCCTCCAATAATAAAATTCATGGGGTAGTTGCACATAGGAAATCCAAGGGTAAGCAGATTCCCCGCAGATTTTTGTTGGAGTTAGCCAGAAGATGCCAGGCTTGTTCAGCCCTTCTCGAATTTGTGGAGAATCCGATTATCTTGCCAGAATTGGAATACGAGGATACTTGTGCTTCTTATGAGGGTTTGGGTGTCTATGAAATTATGAATGATGAAGACCCTATTGAAGAGGGGGATGAAAGTTATGAAGAATATGAGGACGAGGCTGATGCCTTTGCCAGTGGCATGAGAAGATTTGATGAACCATCAGCCTCAGTAGAAGAGCCTACCAAAGAAATAAATTTGGGTACGGAAGAAGACCCTAGGATTGTCCTCATTAGCAAGAATTTGCCTCCCTCCGAAGAGGAGGCGCTTATTTTGGTACTTCAAGAATACAAGGACACGTTTGCATGGAGTTATGAAGATATGCCTGGATTAGACCTTGCGCTCGTTGAACATCGGCTTACACTTAAGCCAGGGTCTGTCCCGATCAAACAACGGTTGAGACGTTTCCACCCTAACATGACTTTAAAGATGAAAGAAGAGGTCGACAAGCTTCATAAGGCTAGATTTGTTAGAGTTGTCCTCTATCCTAACTGGGTGGCTAACATCGTCCCGGTCATGAAGAAAGATGGAAAGGTTCAGATTTGTATAGACTTTCGGGACCTCAACCGTGCGTGTCCTAAAGATGACTCCCCCCTCCCTCATATTGATGTTTTGATTGATAATACGGCAGGATTTGAGACTCTCTCCTTCATGGATGGATTTTTGGGTTACAATCAAATTCGTCTGGCTGAAGAAGATCAAGAGAAAACATCGTTCACTACACCATGGGGTACATACTTCTATGTGGGCATGCCTTTTGGACTCAAGAATGCTGGAGCCACCTATCAGAGGGCTATGATGGCAATCTTTCATGATATGATTCATATTTATATTGAGGTGTATGTGGATGACCTGGTAGTAAAATCAAGAACAAGGATTGAGCATCCTGGGGTTTTAGCTAAAGTCTTGCAAAGATCACGAGAATATCAGTTGAAAATGAACCCCAAAAAGTGTGTATTTGGTGTTTCATCAGGGAAGTTGCTTGGATTTATTGTCAGCAAAAGAGGAGTTGAAGTTGATCCCAATAAGGCAAAGGCCATTTAAGATATGCCTCCTCCCAAGAATTTAAAGGAAGTTCGAGGATTAATCGGGAGGTTGTAATTTATCCGCCGCTTTGTCTCCCAGCATTCACAAAGATGTAGGCCATTTTACGAGCTTACTAAGCCGGGGGTGAAGTTTAATTGGGATGACAAGTGTCAGGCAGCCTTTGACGGATTGAAGGATTATTTGGCCAATCCTCCTGTCCTGAGGCCGCCAATTCCGAGTAAACCACTTATCCTCTATGTTTCTGTCCTGGATGACTCTGTAGGTGCCGTCCTAGCTCAAGTGGATGAAGAAGGGAAGGAGAGGGCAGCATACTACTTGTCTAAACTTCTCAACCCTTGTGAGCAGAGGTAGTCAGCCATGGAAAAGACTTACGCTACTTTGGTCTGGGTGGTTCAGAAGTTAAAACATTATTTCTTAGCTCACGAGGTTCACCTCATTGCTCGCATGAATCTGATTAAATTTCTTCTTGAAAAATCTGTCCTTACCGACCGATTGGCTCGTTGGTAAAGTTTTCTCTCTCAATTTGACATCACTTACATTCACCAGAAAGCTATCAAAGGTTATGCCATCGCCGAACATCTTGCTCACCACCCTCTCCCTCGATTTGATCCTGTCAATTCAGAGTTTCCAGATGAAGAACTAATGTCCATTAATCAACCCCACGATCCTATGTGGACATTACATTTTGATGGAGCTCTAAATTCCCAAGGAAGAGGGATCGGCATGGTTCTTTTAACACCAGAAGGGGTCACCATCCCATTTGCTGCTCAGCTCACTTTCCCTGTCACAAACAATATAGCTGAGTATGAGGCCCTTTTGGCCGGTCTTCTAACCGCTCATAAATATGGTGTTACCCAATTATGAATCATGGGTGACAGTCAACTCATTCTACGCCAGGTGCTTGTCAAGTGCCGCACTATCAATCCTAAACTCAAGCCCTACCAGGAACATGCTTCAGCTTATGCCAAACTCTTCACCAAGTTGATCTTCGTCCATGTCCCTCGAAGCCAAAACATCTTAGCTGACGCTCTTGCCTCTTTGGCCTCTGCTTTAGTCTTTCCTCCCCAACGGGATTTTCACGTTCCTCTCATTCATCAGCGTGACACTCCAGCTATTAAGGATCGTGCATTCCTCGACATTAGGGATAAGGTGCTCGAGAAGGTCAGCCGGAGTGAAACTCTTAAAGGCAAAGAGGTCATGTTGTTAGATTGGCAAGAAGAGTTGGCTGATGAAGAGAAACCTTGGTATTATGAGATCGCCAGATATTGCAATGATCAAACCTATCCTGAAAAAGCCATTGTGGAAGAAAGGAAAGCAATCAGAAGAGTGGCTCAACGGTATGTTTTGGTTGGAGGTGTGCTCTATAGAAGAGGGCTCACGGGTGTTTTATTAAGATGCCTCGACGATGATGAATCTTGGAAGGTCGTGGAAGAGGCGCATTCAGGAGTGTGTGGTGGTCATGTGAATAGCCAGATGCCAGCTAAGAAGATCCTTAGGCTAGGCTTCTATTGGTCAAATCTAGAAGAGGATTGTTCCATCTATGTTCGAAGGTGTGTTAAGTGCCAACTGCACGCCAACAAGATTCATTCTCCTGCTTCTTCACTCCATCCTATGTCCTCCCCATGGCCTTTTTCCATGTGGGCTTTTGATATCATTGGACCTCTTGGTGACTCGAACCTCCTCACAAAGTAAAAATCATTCATCCTCACGGCAACGGAGTACTTCACCAAGTGGGCGGAAGCGGAAGCATTTGTGGAGATCAAAGCATCAACCGTCTGCAAATTCATAATGAAGAATATCATCGCCAGATTCGGCATCCCGAGTACCATCATCACCGACAATGGACCTCAATTCATCTCTCAAGAGCTCAAGGATCTCTGCAACAGGTATAACATTGCATTGCATCATTCTTCTCCCTATTATCCACAGGGCAATGGCCAAGCAGAGGCAACTAATAAAACCTTGATCAAAATTGTTAAATAGACGTGTGAAGCTAATAAATTCTCGGATTGGCCAGACAAGCTAGTTGAAGCTCTCTGGGCCTATCGCACTTCCATTCGTACCCCTATAGGGCAAACCCCTTTCGCCCTCACTTATGGAATGGAGGCGGTAGTCCCTTATGAGATTCTTATTCCATCTTTGCTAGTACAATTGGATAAGGAATTCTCTATTGATGAGCGTCGTGATTCACTCCTTGCCCAGTTGGAACTCCTGGATGAGAAGCGTCTGATCGCCGCTGAGCATGCGCGTATTTATCAAAACAGGCTTTCACGTTTTTATCAAAAGAAAGTAATTGAGAGAAAATTCAAAGTCGGTGAGATGGTAATTAAGAGAATTTTTGTAAAACCTGGTGGGCCCCGTTCAAAACTCCAACCAAACTGGGAAGGCCCCTTTGTTATAAAAGATGTTTATCCTGGCAATGCTTATAAACTAATTAATGCTGAAAGAGAAGAATTAACTCATCCTTGGAATGGTCTGTACCTTAAGAAATACTACCCCTAATTCAAAATCTAAAAAAAATAGAAATCTCCAGAATCCAAAAATATATATATATATATAATAAAATTTCCAAAATCCAAAAAAATATATATCAAAAAATTTTCAAAATAGTTGCCATGGTTGCAAGGACGCAAGGTCTGAAGGGTCAAAATTCTGAATTCATTCATCAGTCTTGTTAACTTAAAATGGGGTCGGCACCTGCACACACTACACGCTTATCCTTGAACTCAAGCGGTGCAAAGTCCGATGGATGGTCAAAACCTGACTAAAAAGGTGAAGACAATACCCATTCTTTTCTTCTTCGGCCCATAAGGGAGGAAAAGAGGCCTCGGGGTAGACTCGCCAAGCCTGCCCGCCGCCTTAGTAGGTGGAAGTCAGGGCCCAAAAGGGAACAAAAATGCCACAAAAGCCCAAGTACAATTAAGTTTTTTTATCAATACAAATCAGTTCCAAAGTGAAAGTCAAATTGTGAAAAGAAAAGCATGTCAAGAGGGCAAAGTCCCCGCAAGGAGAACCTTGGGCGTATGCATGCAATATGAAAAGAGGCAAAAGGCAACAAAATTTCCCTATGCCAACGACTGAACCCCAACAGGCATAGGGTAGGGGAGGTAGTTTTGCCTCAGGTTTCTCAGAATCCCTTATGGGCTTCCTTATATCTTCTTCCACCTCTTTCTTTGTGGTAAGTCATAAACCAGCACGATGGTCGAGACTAACCTAAGAGATTGCAACGTGCGAGATCTTGCGTATAAGTTTAAACACTATCACGTCAACCCCTTTTGATTAATCAAGAAAGGTCAATGAATCCTCGACGATGACCCTATAGGACCGAGTTCCCTAGTAGCTTTGACAAACCCGATTTGGAAAGCAACAAAAATTAACGCCTTTATTTAAGGCGCGTTAAAAGAATTAACGCCTAATGGAAAGGTCGTCTTTTTAAAAATAACGCCCCTGGATAGGTCATCTTTTCAACAAAAATCAAAAATCTTTTTCAAAATCACGCCGTTACCTAGGGCGTCTTTTATTTAAATAACGACTTGATCTAAGGCGTCTTTTTTAGCAAATAAAAGAAAAAAATATATAAAAAGGAAAAGGAAAAGGAAAAAAGAATGGTGAGTTATTCTTCATGAGTGTGCTTGCATTTTTGCATGGGCATCTTTATTATTGTTTGCATGCGTGTGCTTGCATATTGCATCTCCCTTTATCGGTCATTTCATTTGTCTTATTTGATTAAAGGCTTGGCCCCTTGACCCGTTATCGAGGTCACAAGTAAAGCATCCCTTGCTTATTGAGCAAGGGGCCAAGTCAAACAGATGAATTAACCTGTTTGTTCAAGTGTGAACTACAGCTACAAGTACAGGGCAAAGTGAAGCAAAAGCTAAGAATGTAGAAAAGGACCAAAGTACACAACCACAAGTACACAACTACGCAAGTGCTCAGGTAACAAAAATTTCAATCTCATATATATATACATCATAAATATCTGAGTACAGGTGTGAGGGTGGAGGAGTACAAGTAAGTCTCTCTCAGCTCTCGCCTCCACCCTCCTCTCTCCTACTCTCTACCTCGTCCTCGCCGTCCTGAGGTGGCGTTGGTGGAGGGGGCATGGGCCCCCGTGAAGAAGCTGGAACCTGAACCTAGCCCCCTGCCTCGCTCCTCTCTCGAAGGGAAGAGCCCGCAACAAAGGTGGAGCTGGTGAAGCTGTACCCTGCAGCTCGCACCCGCTCACGCCCTCGCTGGAGACGCTCCTCTGACGCTCGTAGCCGCTCCTGGGTAACGGCTAGCTGGGTCCTCGAGTCTGCCAGCTCACGCTCGCGCGCTGTCACCTGCTCCTGGTACCGGGCACGCTCTGACTGCTGTAGCTCGTGGTGACGGGCACGGTCCGCCAGGTGCTCCTCGCGCTCTCGCGTGCGCTCTCTCCGCTCCAACTCAAGAGCGACCCGCAGCTCCGCTATGTCCTGAGGCAGCTCCTCCCGCCGCCTCAAGGCCCTCTCCAGCTCTGCGATCCGCTGCTCACGGATCACCAACTCTGCCACAGCTAGGGAAGCCCGGGTATGAGCCGCCTGTAACTGTGTAGTCTGCAAACAGGTAAACAAGTCATCAGTTCCACATTTAATGCAATAATTCAGCAATTTATGAAATGAATGCATGGTTAAAAGTAAAGCTCACCCGTGTGGCCATCGCCTGCTGGCCCTCCTCGATGCAAGTAAGAGCGGCTCGAAGCTCCTACGTCTGCAAAACACCTTTTTATCAGCACATAATAATAAATAATTGAATGAGGTCTGAGTTTTTTGAACTTACCCGTGAGACGAGGTCGCGCTCTGCCGCCTCGGCCCGTATGACTGCCCCCGCCAGCTGCTCCGCCAGTGCAGTCGCCTCTACACTAGGCCCTCTCGAGCTAGAGGCCTCTCCCGTATCTCTCCCTGCTGCTCCCTGCTGGGCACGCTGCATTCATTGAGATTGTCAGTGGCTAATCATCAATAATTCAAAAAAAAATTCACTTGCATGTAGAAATAATTTAAACACTCACCAGGGTCTCAAGGTCCGCCCGTGTGGTGGCCAGCTGGTCCTCCAGGCTGTGTAGGTGGGCCTGGGCATCCATCGCTGCTATGTCTCGTGCATCCTGCATCCATTACATATTAGTCACATGATAGATACATAAGCATTTGCATTCAATTTAGAAATAAGTGCATTCATACATACCCCTAGGACCCTCATCTGGGGTCGACCGGCGTAAACCTCCCAGTAGCGCCGGAGGTACTCGGAGCTGTCGGTCACCTGGGAGGTGACTCGGGTCCCTCCTCGCCGCCAGTCCGCGTACTGGTCCTCGAACCGCACTCTCCAGTCGATCGCCTTCGTGCGACCGCGTGTCTTCTTTCCAATTCCTCGCGGCTCCCCTACCTCTATCCACTCCTGGTGAAGGCCCAGGGTCCTCATCACCAACCTAAGCCGTAACGGCTCGATCTCACTCAGGCAATGAACCCAAAGCTCATGCCCAAAACGAGGTCGGCCCGCTACGACCCACGGCTGGCCCTCGTCGGTCATCTCCTCATAGGGCCTCCATCGCACCTGCATCCACAAACATACATTTGTATCATCATCATATCAAAATATTTTGTAGAAAAATAAGAACAAAAAGGTGCATAACATTCATCATGCATACCAGCGAGGGAGGGAAGTCTCGAAACTCTCTACGTAGTACCCACAGCTCGTAGCCGAGTGGGGCTCCAAACACCACCGGCAGCCAGCGCCGTGCTAGAGGGAAAGCCCCCTCACCTCCAGGCCGTGGGTCGACACGCCCCATGGGCATGTACAGATGGCTCCAAACCTGCATCCATGCATTGCATTAGTGAGTCATTCACATGCATAAAGTAAAAATAAAAAATAAAAAAAAGGTGTGCATACCTGAAGAAAAGGTGAGAAGTCGCTGACGGTCGTCTCTCGTCCTGTCCCCGTAGACAGGTCGGCTATCAGGTGCGCCAGCAGCGCAGCTCCCCAGGCATACCTGCCGACTCCCTCTAAGTCCTCGAGGATCCCTAGGAATCGGCAGTTGATGACGTCGCCCTTCGTGCCGAGCAATAGCCTCCCGAGTAGCAAGAATAGGAACCTCCTCAGGTCTCGGTCTGCCCTCTCCCTGTCAGCTGGGTCCTGGCAATAGGCTGCCCTAGCCCCATCGATCAATCTCTGAGAAAATTGCTCTAAGGACTCCCCGGACCTATGCCTAGCATCCTCCAAGCCCATCACTGTAGTCATATCAGTGCGGAAGATAGTCCTACACTCGCTAGGTGTCTCGTAGACCATCTCTAGCCCTAGCAGTCTCTCGGCCAACTCAGTATAGTATGGTAAGGTGATCCCGCTCACTGCCTCACCATCTACCCTCAACCCAGTAATCCTAGCCACATCCTCTAGGGTAGGGACCATATGACCCCAAGGCATCAGGAATGCCCAGCTAGTCCTATCCCATCTCTCCCTCAAAACCTGGATAAGTGCTAAGTCAGGCCTAATGGGCTCTATGCTAAGGAAGACCCCGAACCCCATGGCATCTACCCTGGCTCTCTGGAACTCGGGGAGGCCGTAATATGCTGCCCGGCATGCATAAAAAAAGAAATTTGGCTTAATTATTTTGATTATTCCTGAGGAAGTTCACTTAATTGCCTTGGTTGAGATGTTGATGTTTGATTTAATTAACGACGGCCCTTGGGTCGTGGTTTGTTTAATTGGCGCCCCTGAGGGGGGCGTGGTTTCTAAGTGAGCTTTTAATCAACGACCTGCCCTAGGTCGTTGTTTATTTAAGAGATGCCCCTGTAGGGGGCGTGGTTTTGAGGTTAATTTCTAATTTCCTAAAGGTTTTTTTAATTGACGCCCATCCATGGGTCGTTATTTGTTTAAGTAACGCCTCTGAATGGGACGTTTTTTGAGTTTTGGGCCTAGAAATATATTCTGGAATTATTTAAATGGATGACCACTCCTATGGTCGTTATCTGTTGAATTGACGCCCCGATGGGGGGCATTGTTTTCCAGGGTTTTTGAAAATAAAATAAAAACAGCATGCGAGATAGAAATCAAGGACAGATAATTGAAAAAATCGAGAAGTATGAAATTAACGGCATGATTGATAAAACATGATGATTCAAATTAACGACATGCTACAGGGCGTGTTCTCATGAAATTAATTTGTTTTAAAATAAAGAAAATGAATTGACGACCCCAAGTATGGGCGTCTTTTCTTTAATTCACGACACCCCTGGGGGCGTCTTCTTTCTGAATCTCTGGTTTTCTCCCCCGATGGCTATGGAAATGGAGTGAAATTGGAAATAAAAATGAAAAAAAATGGGAAATGGGGTTTTGGGGGCTTACCTTCTGTCGTCTAGATTCAACAACCCCTCCACGGAGTTGTTGCCGGGGTTGCCGTGGCCGCTGGAGTTGGCCACGGCGAGGAACGACCACCACCGGTTGTTCTTCCCCGTGTTGTTCTTCCCCTTGTTCGTCTTCCTCTCCTTCTTCTTCATCCTCTCCTTCTTCTTCATCTTCTCCATCTCCCACGGCCTCCTCGTCGCCGTGTTCTCCCTCGTCGCCGGTCACCCCCGTCGGTGCCTCGTCGGCCGCCGCGGGGGGAGCCTCCTCCTCGACATGGGTGTGTTCGCCTTCCAAGTCCACGACCTCCGGGGCCGAGACCCTTTGTCTTTTTTGACCACCGCCGGCCATTGCTTAGGGCTAGGGGGCGAGAGGGTTTGAGAGTATGAGAGAGAGGTAGAGAGATGAGGGAGGGTTTTCGGTTAGGGTTGCAGTAGGAGAGAAGAGAGAAAGAGGGATCTGGACGAAGGAAGAAGAAGAAAGGAGGGAAAGTTAAGTCGAACGGTCAAAAAGAATTAACGACTCCAGAAGAGTCGTGTCTTGTTAAGAAGACGACTGGAGCCGAGGGCGTCTCTTCGATGGTTAACGACGTGCTATGGGACGTGATTTCTTTTCGCATAGGGAATGACAGACGTCGTCAGAGGCATTTAATGGGAATTGATTGACATGATGGGAATAATGATTACTATTTTTGATTAACGACGTGTCTGAAGGCGTGGTTTACATAAAACATGGCTTACCCTAAGGCGTTACTTTTGGGTCTTTAACGAATACTTTTTGGAATATGAATCGAATTAACACCTTGTTCTGAGTCGTGATTTAGTTAACGCCTATTCCTGAAGGCGTCAATTTCGAGAGCCGATTAATGAGAAGCGACTTATGCTGAGGCGTCATTATGGGAATTGACGACATTATCTGATTCGTTATTCAGAACAGAACCACAGATTATTGGAAGAATTGATCAGAAGCACTGTGTTATTGGCTCAATCAAAATATCATTATTGTTTATTGATGGAAAAGATTACATTGCATTCAGTGAGCCATTTTGGGCCTCAAACTTCTTAAAGCTATAACATATGATTTCCACTGATCTCTGTCTTCTTCCAAGTTCTCCACAGGTTGATAAGTCTTGCAGATTTTCCACAGAGCTTGGATTGTGGTGCATTCTTCTCCATCTTCATGGCTGCCAATATCCCTTGCCTTGATAGGAGGGAGATGAGATGGGTTCTCAAATATTCTCCGTGGAAGCCCAAGTTGAGGAAGGCACCGGTGTGAGTTGTATAGCACGAATTCTGAAGCGCCTATAAGTCGAAGGTCCGTACCGGGAGAGAATCTTGCACGGAGTTCTTGAGTTTTGAGTAATCCCGGGGCGCATGTGAAGAAGTTCTTTGGCATCACTTTGAGGTGTTCTCTCCATTCCACTCTCTTCTTGACTTGAGGAATCTGGTTCATCACTTTATTGCTTATTCCCAATGAGCCGGTCGTGTAAGAAAGTGGGCTTTTTGATAATATCCTTGAGGGTTGTTGGGCCTCCTCACATGGATCAAACTTAAAGTGGAGATCTACCCAACTTGATAGTGCTAGCATGCACCCATAGATTGGTCTCCCCATTGCCGCCGAGGTAAGCCCGCTATATAGATAGGCTAATATCGCCGGTCCCACTCTCTCTCCTTCCCAAAGGCTAACTATTGCACTTAATTGGGATTCATCCAAGAAGTCTTCCGTGGAGGGGAACAAGATTGCTCCCGCCAAGCACACCACGAAAGCCTTTGCCACTCGTTCCACTTCTTCATCTTCTTTAGCTTGGTCGGATCTTTTGTACACCCAAGAAGCAAGCTTTAGGAGATTAATCCCCTTGGTAGCTTTGATTTGGTTCACTAAGTTTGGGCTGGGAATTAAACTTGTTAATAACTCATGTGAAGAGATTTTCTTTGGCATGATGGCCATCTTCTCCTCGTCTCCCGGCTTCATCCTCTTTAAGCCCAATATCATATCTAGTTCCTCTAATAGGACTGTGGCTTCGAAGCTTGAGAAAAGAAAGGTATGGGTGGAAGGGTGCCATATTTCAGCTAGAGCCCCTATGGCGGCCCAGTCAAGATGAACTTGGTCATAGTGTTTGGCATGGGTGACTAGGCCTAAGAGATGCCGTCTGGAGTGTTAGGGTGCTTGGCCCGGATACAGAGGGGGGGGTGAATGTATCCTTCTACAGAAAATGGCCAAATTAAAATAAGGATGCCAGATAAAGACACAGAATAGAACTAATTCGATTCAACTCAAATACAAACACATGGAGCGCGCCTATTCAAGCATCTAGCGGAAACAAATCAGACAATCAAGCCACTGCTCAAAAGACTTTTTAGGTGGTTCGGTCCTTCAGACCTACATCCACCCCTCACTCCCAACCGGAGTGAGGCTTCACTAGCAAACGCTAGAACCAAGCAGACTCAGTCTGCAAACAGTTGCTGCCACACAGCTTGACCAGGGGAACAGCCTCCCCTCTTCCTCCCAACCGGAGGGACACCCAAGTGACTCCCAGCCACTTGGAAACTAGAGGTCGAAGACCTCTCTTCCTCCAGACCAGGAGGGACCACTGGACTTGCAACCACAAGCCCAGAACCGGAGGACTAGCCTCCCTTCCTCTAACCAGAGGGCAACCCACAAGTGACAACCTGTCACTTGTAACCCGGAGATCAGATCTCCCTTCTCCTGAACCAACAGGAGGAACCCAATCCCCAACAGGGCTATCGGAAGAACAAGATAACCAGATGAAAATGGAAGAAAATAAAAACACGAAATGAAAATAACTTCAGCAAACAGAACGCTGAAAAATGAAATGCACAATGTGGCTCCCAACGGAGCTGACTGGCCTGGATCTGATCCACGGTCCAGTGAAGATAGATCTTCAAGCAGCTTCTTCCTTCTTCTCCACGAGCTCTCTCTCTCTCTTTCTATCTCTCTTTCTTTCTCCTCTGCTCTCTTCCTCTTTCACTCTCTGCTCTCTCTTTTTTCTTTTTGGCTTCAATGCTCACTCTTGCTCGACCAGCCTTTGTTCTTTTTATATCAGTAGCCAGCAGGAGGATGGGGTACAGAGTGCGTGTGCTTCACACGCTTGATCCAGAACCTTCCTGCCACGTGCCCCTTTCGTATTTGTTCCTTCAGTATCGGATCATGTGCACCCAGACACCGATGAATGTTCTTCCTCGGGCCTACAAAGAGATAAGAATCATTAACCTTGAGTGCCACAAGAACTAGAACTGCATGAGGTAAGTGGACACGACAAGAGGTGCACTAAACAGAGAACGACACGAGATACAGTGGTGACACAATGAACACTACTAAGAGAACGACACGAGGTAGACAAGATTACTACAGTACGAGATAGGGAGAGCATGACACAAGGTCAGATGAAAAAATAGCACGAAGTAAAACGAGAACGACACGAAGTGTCACTGTAACAACAAACACTACGAAGTTACGAATACAAAAGCAACACGAAATCATGAATACAAAAACAACACGAAGACACGAAGACAAAAACAACACGGAGACACGAAAACAAAAACAACATGAAGACACGAAGACAAAAACAACACGGAGTCACGAAAACAAAAACAACACGAAGTCGAAACAGTAACCGACACGAGTTGAAAACAACACGAAGATGAAACAGTAACCGACACGAGTTGAAAACAACACGAAGACGAAACAGTAACCGACACGAGTTGAAAATAACACGAAGACGAAACAATAACCGACACGAGTTGAAAACAACACGAAGACGAAACACAAGAATTGACACGAGGTGAAGTCACAACGCGACAAAGTCACGAGGTCTAGCAACCATGACACGAAGTCATGAGTTAGACATGTCTTCAACAACACGAGAAGAAATACTGGAAACAGAGGAACAACACGAGGAACTACAGTAACTGACACGAAGACACAGGAGCAAAACATAGAAGACTGACTCGAGATGAGCAACTAAGTGCTAACGACACGAGGTCAAATAGAACACATTTTAAAACAACACGAGGTACGAGAGGACGACACGGCGTAATGAAAAATACAAACAGTACTAAAACAAAAACGACACGAAGATAATCAGTACAACACGAGGTGTTATACACAAACAAGACGAAGTGCCAACCAACACGAATACAGTCCCTGAAAAATACCTGAAGTGAAATGAAGGTTTATTCTTCATAGAAAAAAAAATATTCTTTGTTCACTTTCAGAGAAAAATATTTTTGTTAATTTTTCACAGAGACATATTTTTGAACACCACTAAGACTTATAGTGTTGTCATCATCAAAACATGTAAAGATTCAACAAGACTCAACAATCTCCCCCTTTTTGATGGATGGCAACACTATGAGTCTTGAGTCTTTGCAGAGAAAGAAAAGCACTAAATAGCCATTCTCAATGAAAAACAAACATTAAACATTCTCAACGAGCTAGCAAAACCTGATTTCTTCAAGGCTGAAATAGCCATTCTCAATGAATAACAAACATTAAACATTTTCAACGAGCTAGCAAAGGCCTGATTTCTCCCCCTTTGACATCATCAAAAAGAATGAAACAATAAGAATGCAACAATGCAAATGATATGAGTTTTAATTAATAAGTCAAAGAGTGTGAGAGAGAAAGCCTCAAAATGGGCAACAAGATACAGAGCATAGTCTTTTCAAGAAAAGTATCTGGCTTGTCTGCTAGAAGGGCCATGCGGCCTGCCATGAGGTGGTCTCCCCCTTGGAGAAGCAGAAGTATATTCTTGAGGTGGAGTTCTGCTGGAAGAAGCTTGACCAGGTGCTGAACCCAAGGTTGACTGGAATTCCTTTAGGTCATTTGACAGTTCAGCTAGCCAATACACCACAACGCTTCTGACATTTGCCACTTCAGAAACGATGTCGTCTTGGCGAATATTGACAGTTTCATATCTATCAGTCAGAATTGTCATTTCTGTTAAGAAGGCGGCCAATTTATCATAGACCTGCTGAATACCTGGACCTAGGGCACTGGATGACTTCTTCAAAACTTCTAAAGATGTTCTGATCTCATAGCAGTGATCTATAATGTTGGTAGACATTTTGAAGGAGGAAATTTGAACATCTTGCAACTCACTCAGTGCTTTAGCTATCTTTGAACACACCTCCTGCAAACCTTGCATCAGGGATCTGTTGGCATCATCTGAAGCCTTTTTGTTGAGAAGGAATCGTTTCCATTCAGTGAGGAGAGATATCTCGAGCTTCAGTAGCCTGGAATGTACCTAATTTATGTTAAGGGTGACATATGTGAGCAGGTCATCTAATTTCTTATCTTGTTTCTGCATCTGCTGAGTCAAGTTTATGAGAAGTTCTTCAATGTTGGGCGCCCGAGCAGATTCAATGTTGGGCGCCTGTGCAGATAGAAGTCTAGGTGGACCTAGAGGTGTACCAAAAAATTCACTGCCAGGTGCAGTTCTCTCAGCTGCTTCCTCTTGTACTGGCATTTGACTACTCTCAGCTGGGACCTGATCTTCATCTTCAGCTTGAGTTTCTTTCTGAGGAATTACACCTTCAGGTGCCTCTTCTTCACTTGAAGATTCTGTATCTAGTTCTATGACAGGAGCTTTCTCCTGACACTCATCCACTATATCTTCCATGAGATTCTGAACTGCAGGACTTTCAACAGGTGCCTGTTCAAGGCTTTCAGAAGTAACCAAGTTGGTAGCCTCTTCCAAGCTTCTCTCTACAGTTTCTCTTAAAATTTCATTAACAAAAACAGCAAGTTCTTGATCAGTATTGTGTTGCTCTTTAGCTGGCTGTTCCTCAGGCACTATTACCTCTTCAGATGTCTTCCCAAAAGAATCAAATAGACTAGCAATAGTTGCATCTAGATCAGTCTGAATGCTTTCGTCAGACAACCTGATTTCCTCAGATGCAACCTCAACTAACCTCTGAAAGGAAAAAGGTACTTCGGTGGGTGCAGCTGGCAAAATAGACTCTGGTTGTTCAGCTGGTGTTTCCTGTTGAGCAATCTCAGAAACTAATTGCACACCAGTTTGGGCTAAGTCTTGAAATTGTTCGAAATGCTCCCCCTGAGTATGTGATTCCCTGACCTTTTGGGCCTTAACTTGCCCCACCATAGAAGAGCCCTCCAAGCCCAAAAACACTGAAACAAAATTCATATTGAATATGTTTCGGGCCTTAACCTCAGATGCGGCCTCTCCATCCAAGCAAATCTCTGAATACTTGAAGATGTCTGTCAGATGGGCGGCATAGGGAAGGTGTCTCTTGGATCCAATGCATCCCTTCATGACAGTAAAAATGATCTCTGGCAGACATATCTTTACATTTTGAATCAAACAAAATAGTAGAAATCTCTGTGTGTCTGTAATTCTTCCTCTAGCCCCAGTCTGTGGGGTGATAATGGAAGCAATGACGTTCTGAAGGAGCTTGTGAAGAGGAGGAAATGACGATGTCTGATAAGCTTTTAGCTTCAACTGCCCCTTATCATGAATATTACTAGGTTTACCAGTAATGACTGAGAAAGCTTCATGGAGACTGTATCGAAAGCTTCCCTCTACCTCCCCTTTATCTGGAACACCGAGGGCTTTGTGAAGGGAGTCACATGTAACAGTTATCTCGACCCCTTTAACAGATGATAACAAGGCAGACTTGTCTCGGCTCAAGAACAAATTATTGTAAAATTCCATTACCGGTCTAGGGTAATAGACACGGTGATTTTCTAAGAAATTTCTCCACTCCTGAAACTCAAAGATTTTCAACAGTTCTGGAAACTTCGAGACCATGGTTTCATCTCCGAAATCTATATTCTAGGAGGAATGATTTTCCCACTTTCTAAGAACACGGTAGACTGAGAAATCCTGGTACCTTGTTCTGAAGATACTTCCGCAGCAGGTTCTGGCTCAAGACATCTCTGTTGCTTAGATGAAGGCTCTTCAACTATTTCTTTTCCCTTCCTCTTCCTTTCACCAGGAGCTGCTGACCTTTGCTGATCCATCTGCCGTAACTTCCAGAGTATCAACTCTCTCTTGCAGGCTGCTATTGGAAGTGGAGCTAGACCCAAGAGAGGAAGAGACCTCTGTGGGGAAAGAAAGTGAGCGGGAAGAGATGGAGATGAGTTTGAAGAAAAACGCTCAAGGTGGAGCGGCACGAGGATGAATAGGAAGCGGCAAGGGGAAATGAGGGTTTGAGGTTGAAGGCGTGTGAAACAAGAAGGGTTTTGTCGGTTGCTTTTTACTCTTATCAAACTTTTTTCTGGAAATACCCAAATTACCCTTAGTCATGATGTAACGCAGCTACTGCCTGTTAAAGTTAGCCCTTCAATATGCGGACGGGTTATATTCTTCCAAATTCCAAGGTCAGTTAACTCAAGATATTAAATCAGCATAATCACAAAATTAGCTGTTAAAGTTGCTTAAACTAGAGAGAGTCACGATTAAATTGCTCCTTATGTTTGTCAAGCAACGAAATAACACATCGATGTCAAGCAGATTTCATTTCTTCATTTAATGGACAAGAGAAGGCATACAGGGTCAACCAATTTGTTGAGCACAAGGTAGAATAGTCCGTTTTTACACAAGGAGACATGTTTATCAGACACCAGAAACCCTGGTTACTCAGGACGGACTACCTTTATGCCAATCAAAGCCAATGAAATTTTCTTTGAGGACTTTTCCCCCCCTTTTTTTATTTTAACATTTCTACACAGAGATAGCTAATTGTATCATGACAGAAACTCTGGACTTCTCTGATCTAGAGAGTCTATTTCTCCACAAAAGCCATTGCTCTGCCACAAATAATGGCGTATTCCCTGGTAGCACTTCTCATGATTTTAGACAAAAGACAGATATCTTACTTAACACAATTTTTATCTCAGAACTCTCTCCACATAAGTTTCAGTTAAGTCGAGATCCTCAACAAGTTTTACTCATTTAACATGAAGTTTTATAATATGTTGACCAACACTTGAGAGGATAACTTAGAAGGATCAAGGACCAAATATAACCCCCAAACATTGAAGTTCTTTATTAACATGTGTAAGTTGTTACACTAGATATTGGGTGGTTTAAGGTATACAGAACACATCTGATAAGAGCAAGAAGACTGAAAACACAATTTCTTCGAGAGAATATCTGAACCAAGAGTGATAGTAGAGAGATAAGAAGGTGGCTGACCGAATAGAGAGAGATGAGATGAGATGAGCAGCACTCCTATCAGCAAGCCAACAAGTGAGAGATCACTCAAGACATTAGGCACTAAGGACACATCCAAATATAGTATTCTTGAAGAAGTTCTGTCTCACATCCAGAGAAGCTCTTGGGCAACAAAACGCAACCTCATGAGATGACAGATCTAAACACCACATAAACTGCATCGGCTGACACAATTCCTCAGAAACCAAATGGCCTGTCAAGCTCCTTTTCAGCCCACTCAAGGACATCTCACACACGACTCTTGGAGGTATTAATTAATTATTGAATGCAGTGTTTGCCATGAAAATTAAACATGTGAGTTTGAGTTATGCACAAACAGGCTCCCCTGATCATCAGAATGACTCATGGTACTAGGCGGAGCATTTGGTCTGAAAGACCACCTCACACATAGTAAGGACCTCCGGACAGATTTCCCTGCCTTTGGTAGCTTACCATTTGATATACCATAGAGGTCATGAATAACAGGGTAAACTCAACAGTCCTATAAGCAATTTAGATTTTCATGAATTATGCAACATACAATTTTCAACTAGCATTCACATTCAGTTCAGATTTTCAGAATTTTCAGAGTGCATGTTCAGAAAATAATGCAACTTGCAGATGATGAATGAATATGCAAGAACAGATTCAATATGCATGCACTAGATGAAACTAAGAGCAGGATAAGCAAAAATACATCGAACCAGATATGCAATAGGTTTCAAAATGGGACATGCAGAGAGATTACCTGAACAGTGTGAGAATGGGGTTTTCATTCTTGAGTGCCTTGGATCATTACCCCTTTTATTCCAGTCCCAAGGCACACCTGCAAAATAAGGTTTATTTTGCACAAACAGGTACCCAAGAAGTCTTGGGTCCTGACATGACATTATTATTTTTAGCAGGTTTTCTCAGCACATTTCCAGGAGTAGTTTTCAGATCTGATTTATGCACATTCTTATTAGCATGAATTCTATGTGCATACATATGAGATTTTCTGTTAACAGGGTAAAATTTCTGTTTACCAAAACTGGTTTGGTTTTGATATCCTGCCAGCCAACAGGTTGCAGCCCTGTGACCTGGCTTCCCACAATGATGACATGAAGGTTTTGTAAATTATCTTACAGGGAATTTAGCATGTTTGAGATTCACATTTCTACCCTGAATATGCCAACAGTCCTTGACTGTATGGCCATGCTTTCTACAGTGAGAGCAAATGAGAGAATTTCTTCAAAAGGAACCTGACCAGCATTCAGAGGCCCTGTGACCCATTTTGTTGCAGTTGAAACAAATGATATGCTGGCTCATTGAAACAGATTTATTTTTATTAAAAACATGTTGGTTTGTAGGGAATTTAGCATGATATGAATAAAAGGTTTTCTTACCACTAGCAAACCAGCAATGAGCAATAGAGTGTCCTAATTTACCACAATTAGAGCATGTGACATTTCTTTTCTGAGGTGATGGATTTTTATCATAAGATCTCCTAGTATTCGTATCATCCTTCTCCATCAACTTACACTCATGCATCAGATGTCCAACTTTATGACAGTAGTGACAGATATTCTTCCTTTTAGATGCATGTGAGTGTGTGTGAGGACTGTGATCAGCAAATGCTGATGGACCCTTTTTATTTATTTTCTAATTTTCAGTCCTTTTCTGATTTTTATCTTGTTTTCCTGTTTTCTTAGCCTTGTACTGAATTGGAGATGAAGTGGAAGGCTTTTCCTGTTCAGAAGATTTAATGAAAACAGTTTTTAGCTTGGATCCATCAACCTTTTTCAACTTTTCAGTTTGGTTCTGATTCTTCTGAACATTTGGTTGTTTATTTTCTGAGGTTGTGGCTATATCAAAAGCTTTGACAAAGGATGTCGTCAGCTTGTTTTCAAAAACCCTTTTATTGACATTGTTGTAGCCCAACCCTGCCTTTTGAGTATTGACCTTAATTCCTAACAACCTGTCCAGATTTTCTTGACCACTCACAAACTTTGACAAGGAGTTTTTCAGATCCTGAATTTCATTATCAAGAGATGCAATGTGTATTTCATAACTAGCAATCTCTTGTTCACTACAATTGACAGTTTCATTCAAAACCTTATTAGCTGTTTTGTATTCTTCAATTTCCTTTCTCAGCTCATCTACTTCATCAGTTTCGTTAGTACAGATGACTTTTCCTTTCTCCAATGTGAGAAGTCTTTCAGACATGGCACTGTTTAACAATTTTAATTTTTCAACTTCTTCTTTAAGCTTATCATTTTGAATTAACTCATTTATTAGAAGCTGATCTTCTGAGTCAACCATGTTTTCTCTCCTAGCTTCAAACTCCCTCAATTCCTTTTGTTGTTTTTCAAAATCTTTCTGTAGTTCTATGTTTACAGATTTTATGGCATTAAACTTTTCAATCAGCAAATCATTCTCTCGTTTAAGTTTCTCTAATGGTTCTTCATTTTCTTTAGAGAACTTTCTGAGAGAGTCATTCTCATTTTTCAGCTTGCTTAAGTCAGATTTAACGCGTTCAAATTCTTTCAGCATTAGATTATCAGATATACTAGCATTTTTCAGTTCAGCACAATTTCTACAAGGAAAGCTTGAACTATCTAACCCAGTACCCTTCTTCAATTTTTTATACTGTTTTCTTAACAGTTCATGAGATTCAAATAATTTAGCATAAGTATTCTCCCAATCTTCTAGAGAGAAGTTCTCGAAGAGATTTACCTCATCATCATCTTCTTCAGTTTGATTGCTGCCTTGATCGCTTCTGTTGGCTATCATGCAGCATGTTTGATTTCCTTTCCCATTTCTCTTCATCATTTCCAACATATCCCTTGCAGATCTGCAATCAAGGAAACATGAGTGAAAAGCTTTGTCAGTGGCTGCTTTCATCAGATTTATAGCTGTCTGATTCTCCTCATACATTGATTCGTGACTGTCAGTCCATTTGGACCTTTTCTTTGGTAGTTCATGAGGACCATGTGAAATCACTTTCCACAGGTCTGGGTCAACGGATTTAACATAAGCACGTAAAGCACTGTGCCACTGGTTGAAATCAAAACCACTGAAGACAGGTGGACAAGACATTGAAGCAAATATCAGATATATTCAATGCAACAGGAATATTGATGCACTAAAGGCAAATAAGCACATAAGACCGCAAGAACGAATCTGCAGGTCGCTGGACCTTATATGCAGACACCCTCTCGGATACCAACTGTTAGGGTGCTTGGCCCGGATACAGAGGGGGGGGTGAATGTATCCTTCTACAGAAAATGGCCAAATTAAAATAAGGATGCCAGATAAAGACACAGAATAGAACTAATTCGATTTAACTCAAATACAAACACATGGAGCGCGCCTATTCAAGCATCTAGCGAAAACAAATCAGACAATCAAGCCACTGCTCAAAAGACTTTTTAGGTGGTTCGGTCCTTCAGACCTACATCCACCCCTCACTCCCAACCGGAGTGAGGCTTCACTAGCAAACGCTAGAACCAAGCAGACTCAGTCTGCAAACAGTTGCTGCCACACAGCTTGACCAGGGGAACAGCCTCCCCTCTTCCTCCCAACCGGAGGGACACCCAAGTGACTCCCAGCCACTTGGAAACTAGAGGTCGAAGACCTCTCTTCCTCCAGACCAGGAGGGACCACTGGACTTGCAACCACAAGCCCAGAACCGGAGGACTAGCCTCCCTTCCTCTAACCAGAGGGCAACCCACAAGTGACAACCTGTCACTTGCAACCCGGAGATCAGATCTCCCTTCTCCTGAACCAACAGGAGGAACCCGATCCCCAACAGGGCTATCGGAAGAACAAGATAACCAGATGAAAATGGAAGAAAACAAAAACATGAAATGAAAATAACTTCAGCAAACAGAATGCTGAAAAATGAAATGCACAATGTGGCTCCCAACGGAGCTGACTGGCCTGGATCTGATCCACGGTCCAATGAAGACAGATCTTCAAGCAGCTTCTTCCTTCTTCTCCACGAGCTCTCTCTCTCTCTCTTTCTTTCTCCTCTGCTCTCTTCCTCTTTCACTCTCTGCTCTCTCTTTTTTCTTTTTGGCTTCAATGCTCACTCTTGCTCGACTAGCCTTTGTTCTTTTTATATCAGCAGCCAGCAGGAGGATGGGGTACAGAGTGCGTGTGCTTCACACGCTTGATCCAGAACCTTCCTGCCACGTGCCCCTTTCGTATTTGTTCCTTCAGTATCAGATCATGTGCACCCAGACACCGATGAATGTTCTTCCAGGGGCCTGCAAAGAGATAAGAATCATTAACCTTGAGTGCCACAAGAACTAGAACTGCATGAGGTAAGTGGACACGACAAGAGGTGCACTAAACAGAGAACGACACGAGATACAGTGGTGACACAATGAACACTACTAAGAGAACGACAGGAGGTAGACAAGATTACTACAGTACGAGATAGGGAGAGCATGACACAAGGTCAGATGAAAAAATAGCACAAAGTAAAACGAGAACGACACGAAGTGTCACTGTAACAACAAACACTACGAAGTTACGAATACAAAAGCAACACGAAATCATGAATACAAAAACAACACGAAGACACGAAGGCAAAAACAACACGGAGACACGAAAACAAAAACAACATGAAGACACGAAGACAAAAACAACACGGAGTCACGAAAACAAAAACAACACGAAGTCGAAACAGTAACCGACACGAGTTGAAAACAACACGAAGATGAAACAGTAACCGACACGAGTTGAAAACAACACGAAGACGAAACAGTAACCGACACGAGTTGAAAACAACACGAAGACGAAACAGTAACCGACACGAGTTGAAAATAACACGAAGACGAAACAGTAACCGACACGAGTTGAAAACAACACGAAGACGAAACAGTAACCGACACGAGTTGAAAACAACACGAAGATGAAACACAAGAATTGACACGAGGTGAAGTCACAACGCGACAAAGTCACGAGGTCTAGCAACCATGACACGAAGTCATGAGTTAGACATGTCTTCAACAACATGAGAAGAAATAGTGGAAACAGAGGAACAACACGAGGAACTACAGTAACTGACACGAAGACACAGGAGTAAAACATAGAAGACTGACTCGAGATGAGAAACTAAGTGCTAACGACACGAGGTCAAACAGAACACATTTTAAAACAACACGAGGTACGAGAGGACGACACGGTGTAATGAAAAACACAAACAGTACTAAAACGAAAACGACACGAAGATAATCAGTACAACACGAGGTGTTATACACAAACAAGACGAAGTGCCAACCAACACGAATACAGTCCCTGAAAAATACCTGAAGTGAAATGAAGGTTTATTCTTCATAGAAAAAAAAATATTCTTTGTTCACTTTCAGAGAAAAATATTTTTGTTAATTTTTCACAGAGACATATTTTTGAACACCACTAAGACTTATAGTGTTGTCATCATCAAAACATGTAAAGATTCAACAAGACTCAACATGGAGAAGTAAACCCTCATGTCTGAAGAAAACTTGGAGAGAAGAAGAGGCAGCCACTTGATCTTGGTGAACCTTCTGGCTCCTGGAATGTTTGAATAATCCTATGGGAGACACAGAAAAGAAGGAAAAGAACAGAGAAAAGGATGAATGCATAGCAGAAGGATGGTGATGGTATGAGAACAGGAAAACATATTAATTCTCTGCCTGGTTCATGGCAATCCGGCTGCTAATATATGCCCGTTGATCTCGGTTAGTCTGAGAGCAGAAGTCTTGGATCTTTTAATAGCTCTCTCCATCTTCGGGTTTGCAGGAAGAACTTGAACAGCTGCAGTACCTGTGAATAGAGGAAGCAGAAGAAGTAGGAATTCGATGAAGTTGCTTTAATCATAAGGAAGTTCCTTCCTTTTATAGAAATCTGGAGGGTCGTGAGTCTGTTCGAAGTTGCAGGGTTGATTACGATTACAATTACGATTAGAACTAGAACTGGGGTTAGCTTTTGACTCAGAGTCGGAAGCATGGTTTTCGGAATTTTGGATAATTGACGACAGTGTTCAGGATGTCAATTGTTGAATTGACGACTTGACCAAAGTCGTTGTTTATTTAACGCCTCCATAAGGGTCGTCTTCTTCTTGAGCTCCCAAACGAATTAACGCCTTGATGATAGACGTGTTTTTATATTTTGACGCCCTGCTGTCAATCGTCTCTTATAATTTTGACGCCCCTACCCCCAGTCGTTATTTTGTTGGCTTGCATATTTTCTCATGATGAACTTAAGTGCTATCTTTTAATTGGAGTTATTTGTGATTAAGCACTTATGATCATGTCTTACTTTGAATTGAGGATTATTTCTGATCACTTCATGCTTTGAGAGGCCTAATGAATTTTCAAGTGCAGAGGAGTACAGGTTTCGAGGCGCCTGGATCACTCATGGGAGCATCATCATCCCATTCTTGTATTTCTTTCCTGTAAGCATTGTTATTATATGGTATCTACGCTATTATAGCATATCAAGGACCTTGTGGTTCTGATGAACCTGGAATTTGAGTTCCCCCTTCATCAAAAATAGTGATAATTTCAGGAGAATCTTGATCACACGGATAGGCCGTTGAGTCATTCAAGGTTTGGGACGATGGTTCCACTTTCTGGGATGATGCGCGGACAAACGGGCTTCGGCTTAGTGTCAGCTCAGAGATCTGGATTCTTGACCAAATCTAGATGGCTTAACAATATTATCCTTGATTAGTTTCTATATTTTTAGTTTGTTTTATCTTTTCCTTTTTAGCCCAGCATGCATCATGTAGGACTTTGAGCTTCGTGCTGAAAATCTTCATATTATGGCAATAATGAAGGTCACTCGCTCTTGTTTGAGTTGACATGAGATATTCCACTCCAAATTGAGTACTTTATTCTCTCTGAAGCCGCTCAGGCTAGTTCTTCGAAAAATGTCCCTTTGCTGGGTCTTCATCTCAATTCCCTTTATTTTTCTGTAAATCCACCTTGGTTGTAGCACGTCCACGTTGGCTGGTAAAAGCTCTCCAATGGTGCCTCCCTGTCGTGCCCACGCGCACATTTTATTGGTTTTTAGTTTAGTCTCCTTCATCCAGCAAATTGATGTTTCCTTGGAATCACCTAGAGTTGTTTCACTCAGAATCTCGGAAAGATTTCTAATGCTTTGTGTCAGAGGCGTGTCACATCACACCTTGACATCTACTTATCAGTTCGCTCCACTTCATTCCACTTCGTTTCACTTTCACTTTCATTCCGTCTCACTCCCTTGCAAAGTAGACGCCAAGGCGGGGCAGCTGTAGACACGCTAAAATTGATACTATGTTGATCAAATCTCATGTCACTATGCTAACGCCCCAAAGTGAACTTCAATATTTCTATAATATAAAGTTTTTTTATTTTTGTGTGGGTTTTTATGATGTTTCTTGCATTTTTGTGATTAACGACTTGAAGAGGGGCGTGATTTAAATAGCGACCTAATCTGGGGCGTGTTCTCAAGAAAGGACGGCTGGTGTTAAGGGCGTCAATTTCTGGTATTTTACGAGTCCCACCACGATTGAAAAATCAAGAATTAACGTCCTTCCTTAGGGTGTGTTTTTAATTAACGCCTTTGCTTCAGGCGTCGTCTCATAATTTTCAGAAAAAGAAAGTTTTTATTACTAAAATTGAATCCAGGAGTTGACGCCTTTGTCCCAGTCGTGTTTTGAATTAACGCCTTAGGGCAGGTCGTCAATTTTAATTGACGCCCTTCTGAGGGTCATCTCTCACCCTTCCGTGTCCGGTTTGAACACACCTTTCCTGGACAGTTCCCTGCCTTGATTAATCACTTGCTTGATCTGGGAACTAGAGTCCTTGCCGTTAATGATCATTGCTTATTCTTATCCCATTAGAATACGGTTTTGAACCCTATAAAAGGATGCCCTGGTTGATCTCGATTGAGGTTAGACGGTGCTGGCGATTGGGGTAACGGGCTGGTGATTGAGGTTCCTCCTCCTCTGCGATCTCTTTGAAGGCTCTCTGCTGCCTCCTGCTGCCGCAACCGAAGCATCAAGTGTTTTCCCCCTTTACTGTTTACAGGAATAGCAGGGGCCTACTTTCTCGTGTTTGTCTATTCCTATCATCTCATCATCAATCACTATATTCATCCTTTGCATTAGTTTTTCTCTGCATCATATCTCTTTCCCTTTCCCTAATTCTCTAGGGGTTTTTAAAAAAATCAACAAAAGGTGCACACTTTATGCTCCTCTTTCATCATCATATTATTTATTTGGATTGATACTACACACACTTGGCTGATCCCCTCTTCTTTTGATTGTTTGTTCTTTGATTAAGGGTAATCAAGAGGAAAACCCCCTTCATCGGCCGGCCGATAGAAGGAGGAAGGAATCTACATCCATCCCGCATATTTTCACCAGGTATTCACGATCAATTTCCTTTATTTTTGAGGTAACCCCTCTGGCGATCACTCTCCTTGTTAGCACCTCGTGCTGCATTTGCTTAATATATGCTTTTTTTTTATTTCTTAAGTGAATTTCACGGTTCACAGTGGTCGGGCAATATTTTGCCAGGAAGACCTCAGCATCAGATGCTAGGCCACTCAGCTCTTCAAGAGTTTTGACCTCAATATCCATGGCCCTCTGTATTATTTTGCCCTTCAGGCTTCTTAGGAGTCTTTGGATGGTGCCCCCGCAATTTGGAGGGTTTCCACATTCTTCACGGGGGTTTCCCCCTCTCCTCGCATAGTCCAAGGCGGGCCCATCACCTCTTCAGTCAGCTACTTGTGATTCGGCCTCGACGACTTTGCTCTCGAGCCGCCTCATGATTGTTCGGCTCTCAGCTTATTCGTCCCTGTTGGCGCTATCAAGCTCGGGTACGAGTCAGACGATCGGCGAAGAAGGTTTGTTCCTGGCGTCATGTGAGGTATCGAGGGTGCATGCTGCAGCCGCTAGAAGGGGGTGCCCCCAATGTAATCATGTATCATTCGGGACATTGCTAGCGGTGGTGGTGGGACCTCGGATGGCTCACAGCCGCCCCAGAAGGTCCCAGAAGAGGGCCCTGCCCGCTTGGGCACTACTAGGCATAAACTTGTCTTGGTCGATATCCCTCTTGACGCCTCGACTTCGTGCAATTCTTCAAATAATCTTGCCGTCATGGCGAGGGTGGGTTGATGGAAGTTGGAGGTGCTGCCTCCCGCCCTGGCTTCAAATGGGGCCGACAAGATCATGTTGTCATGGCTGGCAATGCCTTGTCCTTGAAGAGTCGACATTGCTGCCCCCAGGCCCTCATATGGAGGAGAGTCATGATGAGGGGCCTCCTCACTAGATGGCGGGAAGTACATCTCTTCATTTTTTCTTTCACCGGTTTGGCCTGAGCCGTGCCTGGTCGAGAGTGTGTAGCAAGAGAGGACAACGCCACTCCTCCTATTCTTTGAAGTCTCCCTTTCCTTTTCCTCCGGGCTTGGTGTATGCTCCTGCGATAAATCATCTAGTGCTTGCAGCGCCTTAGATTTCCGTTCAGCTTCTTGCTCTAGGCCCAGGGGCTCTAAATGCCGGCACAGGTGTGGACACCAAAAATTGCACACCCAGATACCCTGCTCGGCCCAGCATCAACAACGGCACCGAGTGAAGAAGCCCCGGAGGGACTGGTCATCAGGACTCCCCAAATATGCACACTGCCGTGAAGCCATCTCCGGAGTCACGATAGTGAAGAGAAATCAACCACCAAGAGCCCCCGTAATCCATTTGCCTCAAAGAAAATTAAATGGGCCACAACTCATGCTCACAACGGGCTCAGAACTGCCCCTTTTGGCCTTCAACGGCACACCCTGAAGCCCATTCAGCGACACGTCCCTGGGTCCTTCAGCGGCACAGCCCTTGGCCCTCCAGCGGCACACCCCTGGGTCCTTCAGCGGCACAGCCCTTGGCCCTCCAGCGGTACGCCCTTGGGCCCTCAGCGGCACAGCCCTTGGCTCTCCAGCGGTACACCCCTCGGCCCTTTGGCGGCACAGCCTTTTGGCCCTTCAGCGGTACACCCCTGGGCCTTCACCGGCATGCCCTTGTGCCCTTTCAACGGCACACTATTCCAGGTCTTCAACGGCACACTATTCTAGGCCTTCAACGGCACACTTTTCAAGCCTTCAACGGTACACTATTTCAAGCCTTCAACGGCACACTATTTTAAGCCTTCAGCGGCACACTTTTCCAGCCTTCCAACGGCACACTATTTCAAGCCTTCAGCGGCACACTTCTTGGGTCTTTCAGCAGCACACTTGTGAAGGCCTTCAGCGGCACACCTGCGAGGCTCTCCAGCGGTACGCCTTCCTCATCCCCCAGCGGCACAGTGTTCGGCCCATCCACGCCGGTCAATGCTCGTAGCCCTCGACGCGCTGCGAAAGCATGACAGGCCCATGCCTGCACCTTGCTGGGCTATCCTCACCCCACCTACTCCCGTCCTCGGCATTCGTCGACCTGACCAGGGGTATAAGAACCCCTCGCTCCGACAAGTAAAGGAGAGAGGAGGCCAGTGGAGGGAGCCACGACCAAGCTGCCAGAAAAGAGAGGAGGAAGAAGAAGAAGAAGAAGAAGAGAAGAAGAGAAGAGGAGGAGGGGAGGCTCTGCCCCCCCCCTCTGCTGCCCCGTCAACTGCCGTCCGCGCGAAGAGAAAAGAGAAGAAGAGAAGAAGAAGCAGAAGAGAAGAAGAAGAGGAGGGGAGGCTCTGCCTCCCTCCCCCGTTGCTCCGTCCACCGCCACCTGAGCGAAGAGAAGAAGAATAAAAAGAGGGGAGGCTCCAGCTCCCCCCCGTTGCTGTCTCGTCTACCACCGTCGGTGTGAAGAGAGGAAGAGAAGAAGAGTGAGTGGAGAGAGAGGATGAGGTCCGGGAGGGGAGAAGTCTGTGCTCCCCCCATTGTATCTTCTTTCTTTCTTTCTTGCCCCCCCCCTTGTTTTCTTTTCCGTCGCCATGTATTAGCTCCCCTGGGGCACTCCTTTTGCGAGAATAAAAGTAGAAGGCTTGCAAATATTTTCTTTGGACGTCTTTCTAAAGCCTTTCTTCCGTGTTTGCATCCCTCGATGTTTCATGCCCCTTTCCCTTTCTCCTTTCGTTAGGGCTTGCATCCTCCCGGGCATTTTTGTCTTTGCCCACCCGTGGGTGCCCTCAGCGACACACCCTAGCCGTGCCTCCAATGGCACACCCTCCATATGCCTTCAATGGCACGCCCTTGGCCATCCCCAGCGGCACGCCCACCGGGCTCTTCGCCGACACGCTCCTGCCGCCTTCAGCGACACGCCCTTGCCCCCCCTTCAGCGACACAGCCCCTCAGCGGCACACCCGGGCTTCCCCCAGTCCGTCACGCCCTCTCGTGCCTCCCTTGCCCGGCACACTCGTCCCTCCTTGCCCGGTGCACTCCCTAGCTGGCCCTAGGGAGGTCTCCGGTCCGTTGTTCTCACCGAGTTTTCCGAAGTTTTATTAAAGGTGTTGCCGCTCTCGGGCGCCCACCTCCAGTTGTCGGGTTCCGCCACTCCATGTGGGCGCGTTCCCTGTATCTCCCTTACGCTCGGGTCAAGGGGAGATGCTGCCAAATTTTCGTTAGAAACGATAACACGTTAAAAAGGACTAAAAGAAAGCAACAAACAAATAAAAAGAACAATGGTAAAACGCTTTAACCAAGGTAAGAGAACCGCAATCAATTCAAAGAAACCCAAATCGAACGATAACTAAACAACTTGAACACTCGCCCTCGTGAGAGAAAGAATGAAAGATAATCGAGAGAAAGAGAGAAGAAACCCATGCAAACTTAATAAAATCAAGAGAGAAAAGAAAAGAGGAAGAGACATAAGAATGGAAGAGGAGTGGGCTCCCTATGCCCTTCGCCGGCACGCCCCCTTCAGCCACCTTCGCCGGCACGCCCTTTTCGCCGCCTTCGCCGGTACACCCTCCAGCCACCCTTGGCCGGCACACCCTTCGCCGGTACGCCCGCTCGCGCCCCTCGCCCGCACGCTCCCGCGACCCCTTCACCGGCACGCTCTCTTTACGCTCAGCGGCACGCTCGCCCCCTTTGCCGGCACACTCTCCCAGCCCCTCGGCGGCACGCTCCCCCTGCCTTCGCCGGTACACCCTGGTCGTTCTTCACCGGCACGCCCCTTCAGCCCTTTTTAGCCCTCTAGCGACCCACTCTCTCTCCAAAAAAAAGAACCATATATAATAATAATAATAATAACAATAATAAATTAATTAATAAAAATTCTGATAAATAAATAAACCTGAGTATATATATGGAATAAACAAACAAAAAAATGTGAAATAATAATAATAATAATAAACAAAAAAGAGAAAATATAATAGTAATAATAATAAACGAAAATGTATAAATCACCCAGAATAAATACATAAAAGGAAAATAAGTAATAAAATAAACATGCATATAATTTAAAGCCCAGATAAAAGAATAGTAAAATCCACATCGCAGCCCCGTCTCTCTCGTGACCCGATGCCGACGGAACAATCATGCCGCCCTTCTAGGTTGGGCCTGAGTCTTGGGAATTATCCCAAAATAGCCAGGACTTGACCTCGCCTCGGGCCGATATTCCGATTAAACCGGACTCGTTTCTCGGGCCGGATCCCTTTCGAGCCACTACTAAAATTGCCGCACGTTCGGCAGACATTTTGAACCGGTTCACCTCGATTCCCGCTGCGTTTCTATTACGGACTGGTGTCCGAACATGAAAAGGTCCATGCATGACCGATATGGCCGACGGCTCCCATCCCGACATGGTCGTAACCCGGCATTGCTCTGGGCCAATAGCCTGTCGAATCGGATTCATCCTAATGGGATTTGTCCCCGCTCTTTCATTGAAATTGCCGCGAACTCGGCATACATTCGTACGGGGTTGTTTCTATCTACTTCGTACCTTCAATATGGACACTTGTCCGAATATCAAGTGGTCCGCAAGTGACCGACAGAAATCGGAATAGAACGAGACGGCTCCCGTCATCCCTGGACCCTACACATGGGAATATCAATAAGGCCTTCGTGGGTTATGCTTGGTGATGCGGGACGGACACGGGGACCGACTCTACGTGGTATGGACCTCGGACTCTTGATGCGGACACGACCAGCAACACATGATAGGAGAGACACTAAGCCCGACACGGAGAGCTCCTATGGGCTATACGTCACTAACAGAAACGCAAGCTCACTCGTCGTCCCAAGCGAGGGAAACGCGGATCGTGTGCGGTTGAAGAACCGGCAGAGTTCACGGGTAGTCGACTCACTTCGAGTCACGGGACGGGTCACTCTCACACTCACAGTGGTGACATGGACACACGGGCTAGTACCTATCACTCTCGGCAGCGGCAAAAGACCATATACTAGCTAAGCAAATGAACGCCAAGAGGTTCGGACCATTACCTCCACGCACCCGGCGTGGCGAAGACAACCCCGGCCGAATCACGGACTCCCGGTTAACAATTATTACAGCAATACACTAAGTTGACCCACTCCACGCAGGGAGGTAAAAGGTCACATGTGGGGTCTGGGAATCATGCAACTCGGGTTGACGGGCAGCATCTTGATGTCGCCCGGCGGTGCCGAACTCCGCGTTTTCGTGCTTTCCGAACGACGATTTCTACGGGCCCGTGGGGCCCACGGACGGCTCTGTCCTCCGGATCTGCGGGGGTGGGACCCACTGTGATGGGGACCCCTGATGGCGCACCTCCACGGACAGCGGTCGGCCGGGAACACCGATCGGGGGTCGATCGGCCCCGATTCCCAATTCTGGAACTAACTTCCCACGGATTTTGGTTGCTGTCTTCCAGCGCGCGCTCCGGCAAAAACAACCGCTGCGATCAATCCCGACATCGGATCGGGACGCATGAGCTATCGTTGGAAAGCTCTCTTCAAATGCTTCAATCTAGACCCAGAGAGATCTGCTGGATCTGGTCGGATCAGAACTTTATTGAATTTACAAGTCCATGTTGTACAGTAACTGAAGTCTCAGATCTGCAGGGCACTTGTCTGAGAACTACCATTGACCGCCTAGTAAACCTCCGATTCAGCTCTTGAGCGATTCATCAAAGTTATGAGATTTTGGACAAGGAAGACGCGGGTATTTTTTTTGGACTGATTGGAGGTGGCTGTGATTTGTTATGATTTTGTTACTGGAGGGTGGTCGGATCTGGGAACAGGTGGACAGCACTGTAGCTATCTCTGAGATCGATTTTTTAAAAATATGGGATGGCCTCACAAACATTCAAGAAAATTTGGGTACGGTGGGGTTGATGGACATAACTCCCAGTAAAATTGGGAGATCTAAAAAAAATCAGAAAGAGGTCCGAATACTTGAAACACAGGGCGGGTGGAAGTTGAAACAGCAAGCAGACAGATCTGGAAATTAAGGTTGGACGAAAATAAAAAAAAATATCAAATGGGATCTTTATGACCAACCAAAATTTTTGGGACGTGCTTGACACCTCCGGAGCATCCCCTAAAATCCCCAGGTCGATCTGAGCTCGTGGCTGACACAGAGAATTCGTGGAAGCTGCTGTGGTCGGATGAAGGTAGAACTCCGGTGATCTCGGCGGTGATGCGATGGCGGCTTGTGGCGGCGGCGGCAGTGATCGGAATGATAAGGGGAGGAGTCACACCTCCAGAGGGAAGCCTTCACAGCTTCAAGGGGGAGAGGGAGGAGAGAGGAGGGGGGCGCACCAGCCCTTGCTCTTGGAATTAGTTTGATTCAAATGGCATTAATTCATCAAAATGGGAAATTACAAGTATTTATGTGTTACATCTCACATCCAATGTCCACCGTTGGATCTAGGGGATGGGAATGGGTGGCCTGGATTGAGTGTGACACACACACACAAAATACAATAAATAATTAAGGGGGGGGGCCCTTGGACCAAGGGGAGTGGGCTTGACTTGGTAGGTGGGGGGTGGGTGGCCATCTTGGACTTTCCAAGTCACTTGTCCCCCACTTGGCCCACCCTTCTAGAAACCTCCATGTGGAAGGTTGACTGACCCCACATGGGACCCTAGGCTGAGGTGGCTCAATGGGATGGGCCCTGGGAGGCCCGTGGGGCCCACGGGGTCCAAATTGCACATAAGCCCCTCTTACAATCAAAATAGCAAACCGAATACAATGAAATAAACACAAATTACACACACATAAAGTCTAACTAAATATGATAAATGGTGAGGCTCAAGGCGGAGTCTCCAGGCTGTCTCCGAGCCAGATGGACGCTGAGGTGGCTCGAGTCGTGCTCCGTGTGCGGTACCGGTGGCTCGGCGTATCACGCCGCTCAACTGCTCGGGTATCCGCATCAATTCTCCCCGGGTGGGAGAAACTTGACCCTGTCGAGTAAGGGTCTGCATCGCTCCTGTATCGCTCCAGAAGGTCTGGATCAATCTGCTGCAACTCACCATGTGTGATCCATGTGTCCTCGGTAGCGGGCCGTCCTCTCCATCGCACTAGGTAGCGCGGGTAGGATCCACTCCTGGTAACTATCACTTGCTCATCCAGTATATGATCTATATGCTCACGCTGCCATAACAACGGGGCTGGAGGTGGACACTCAGGTGTGGGATCACTCTCAAGGGGAGGAGATGGCTCGAAAGGCTCACTAGGGATCACCGCTGGGTCCCTATATGCAACTAGATCCAATATATTAAAAGTAGAGCTAATACCATATTCCTCGGGCAAGTCCACAACGTACGCATTGGATCCAACGCGTTTCAACACTCTGAATGGACCGGCTCCGCGAGCTTGCAACTTCTTAACGGTTCCAGAGGGAAACCGTTCAGGTCTTACCCTGATCATGGCATATTCACCCTCTTGGAACTCTCGGTGGTGTCGGTGGACATCGGCTAACTCCTTGTAACGTGCATTGCTGGCCTCAATGTGACGACGGATGTCATCATGCAAACTCCTAACATGCCTAGCAAATGACTCGGCCGACTCTGACACTCTTGCATGGATAGGCATGGGGACAAGGTCAACGGGTTTCCTGATGCGGGACGGAAGTGGGGGGTCTTCTTCTTCCTTCTGATCATAGTCGCGCTATACCCATTACGCGCGTTCTGAAGAACGCGCTATATCGTTTACGCGCATTCACAGACAGCAGCAGAACGAAGAACCTCGACGTTGGGGCTCCCGTGGATGACTCTAGGGGATCAAAACACAAGGGGACAACACACAGGAGGGTAGACAACACACGGGGGATGCTTAAAATGAAATCAAACCAAGCAAATCCTATCTAGGATAACTTTTGTGAAGGCGGATGTGGGGGTGAGTGGCAAGGGAAGGAGGGTGGACGTGGGTGATGTTAGGGCCTAGATGAGGCTTGGCTGGGGCCTCACACCCGAACCCATCATAGGTACGGTGCAACCGAGCTCCATCCAGATCTTAACAACACCTTTGGCGGAGGTGGGGGTGGATGAATCGTGGTTGGAAGAAGATCAAAGCTCCGAATGGAGCCTCACACTCGACCCCGTCTCGGAGCCGATGCACCCGGGACTTCGATCGTCCTCCATTGAAGGGGAAAAGGGGAGGATCAAGGAGATAGAATTGGGCCTCGTGCCCAGAGAGGATCGGAGGAAGGGGGTTTCCAAAGATTTGGAGCAGTAAGCCATGGGCTACCCTCAAGAACACTCATTTCGAATTCACTTCATATCTTCATTGTTATTTCAATCAAACGAAAGGGGTACATATATAGGAAAGGGAAAGACAAAATGACGCTAACACGTCGATTTACAACCATGGAAGACAGCTAACATCGAAGACTTTGAAGATTTCGGCGCCGGGAAGTTGGACTAACTTTAAACACGTTTCTGCCTGAGATCGCGCTAGGGAAACCCAGCACGTTCTTCATGTTGCGCTAGGGAAGGCTGGCGCCTTCATCTTCAGATGGCGCTAGCTTTACCTAGCGCCTTCTCCAGGTCGTGCTAGGGAAAGCTAGCGCCTTCATCCCTGGGTAGGCAGTTTTCGGGATGATCTTTGGCCTGGCAGTGGACTTGATTCCCATCATTTCCTAGGCCTACGACTTGTGAAAATCTCAAATGGACTCATGTCGGTAGACCTATTCACCGAATCATTATATGCAAACTCGGCCATGGGTAGGATGAGATCTCAATCCCCAATGCGGTCCCTAACAAGACACCTCAAAAGGTCTCCCAGAATCCTATTGAGCACCTCGGTCTGACCATCTGTTTGGGAATGATATGCAGTGGAAAACTTGAGGTGTGTACCCATCATATGCCATAGTGTCTTCCAAAAGTAGGAAGTGAATCTAACATCACAGTCAGACACTATAGTGTGAGGTAACCAGAACTTGCACACCACATGAGTAAGGAATAGGCGGGCTACCCTAGAAGCATCCGAAGTCTTCGAGCAAGGGATAAAGAGGGCCATCTTCGAGAAACGGTCAACCACCACATAGACCGTATCATGCTTCCTGGAGGTACTTGGCAATCCCAAAATAAAGTCTATGCTAACATCCTGCCACGGGGCATCAGGCACGGGGAGAGGCGTATAAAGGCCCGAGCTTTGCTTCTTCATCTTGGCCGTAGCACATGTACGGCACTGAGCCACGATGTTAGCAACATCGCGCTTCAAGCTCAGCCAATAAAATCGATGCTCCACTGCCTCAATAGTCTTGTTCCGATCAAAGTGGCCGGCTAGACCTCCCGCATGTAGTTTCGAAACTAAGAAATCTCGAACCGAAGTTCGGGGAACACATAACCTGCTACCTCGAAAGAGGTAACCCTCCTGAAGTACATACTCATCAAGGTCTCTCGAGGGTCCGGCCTGGAGAGTGGTAAAAATCTGACCGAAGTCAGGACAATCAACATAGGCCTCCTTCATCTTCTCTAACCCTATGACCTCGGCACTCATGGTGGTAAGCAAACATGCTCGCTGACTCAAGGCATCAGCCACCTTGTTTTACACTCCAGCCTTATGTTTAAGTACAAAGGTGAACTGCTGGAGATACTCGACCCAACGACTGTGACGCGAGTTAAGCTTCTTTTGGGAATGGAGGTACCTCAATGCCTCATGATCGGAGTATAGGACAAACTCCTGATGTAAAAGATAGTGCCTCCAATGCCTAAGAGCCTGAACAACTGCGTAGAATTCTTTATCATATGTGAAATATCGCAGCTTCGCGTCATCCAGCTTCTCGCTGAAATATGCGATCGGGTGGGACTCCTGACTCAAAACTCCTCCTATCCCAACACCGACGCATCACAAGAGACCTCAAACACCTTCGAGAAGTCAGGCAATCGAAGGATAGGCGTCTGGGTCATGCGCTCCTTGATGTCCTTGAAGGCGGCAGATGTGGCCTTCGTCCATACAAATGTGCCCTTTCGGATACAATCTGTGATCAGGGCGATGACGGAGCTAAATCCGCGGATGAAGCGACGATAGAACGTCGCAAGACCATGAAAGCTGTGGACATCATGAACGGTACGAGGTTCCGGCCACTCAACAATGGCCCGGACCTTCTCCGGATCGGCGGAGACCCCCGTACTAGACACAATGAAACCCAAGAAGGTAAGTTGAGGTGTCATGAAGGCACACTTCTGTGGGTTCGTAAATAGCTGCTCTCGCCGAAGAAGTAGACAGACCTGCCGAAGGTGGTCTAAGTGGTCTCCTGTGGGGCGGCTATAGATAAGGATATCATCAAAATACTCCACTACAAAGACTCCAATGAAAGGTTGAAGGACCTAAGTCATGAGCTGCATGAAAGTGCTAGGGGCATTGGTCAACCCAAAAGGCATGACCAACCACTCATATAGACCATCCTTGGTCTTAAATGCGGTCTTCCACACATCACCTGGCCTAATCCTCACCTGATGGTAGCCACTCTTAAGATCGATCTTCGAAAAGATAGTGGCACCTGCCATCATGTCCAGCATGTCATCAAGGCGGGGAATAGGGAACCTGTACTTCACGGTGATTTTGTTGATGGCACGACTATCAATGCACATTCTCCACGTGCCATCCTTCTTCGGGGCGAGTAATGCAGGTACAGCACAGGGACTCATGCTGTCCCGAACAGACCCTCTCTGCACTAACTCATCGACCTGCCGTTTAAGCTCGGCATGCTCCGTGGGACTCATGCGATAATGAGGAAGGTTGGGCAAAGAAGAGCCCGGAACAAGGTCGATGGCATGCTGAATATCCCGCATAGGTGGGAGTCCCTCGGGAAGCTCATCGGGAAAGACATCAGCATACTCCTGCAGAATGGGAACAACCTCGGGTGGGAGCTCACCCTCGGAGTCCCGCTCCACCTCTCGGACCGTAATGGCAAACACCGGACAGCCCTGACTAAGCTCCTGCTCCATTTCCCGGGAGCTAATCATCATCAATCTCCTCGTCGAGGGCTCTCCTGGGCCAGAGGTAACGGTCATAGCTTGAGCTGGGGATGGGGTACTAGGCCTGGGAACGGAAGGCTTCGGAGTACTAGGGCCAGTAGGACCTCTGACTGATGGGCTCCTGGGCCGAACGGGTTGGAGGGTGACCCGCTGCCAGCGTGGTCGAAGGTACAGGTGTTCTACCGGCCATGGAGCGTGGCATCCCGGTCAAATAACCACGGCCTACCAAGAATGATACTGCCCACTTCCATGGGGAGAACATCACACCAGATCTCGTCACGGTAGGAGTGGAGCTGCAGTGGGACCAAGCACCGCAGCCTGACCGAAATGGAAGTGGTATCCACCCATGATACCTGATAGGGACAAGGATGGTCTATGGGTGTGAGACCAAGACGGGCGACATCGTTCGTGGAGATTGCATTGATACAACTCCCGCTATCGATGACCACCTTACAAATTTGCTTTCCCAGCCTACAGAATACATGAAGGATTGTAGTCCGACGCCAGTCATCACTGACCTGCGGCTGGGTGAGGATACATCTGACGACCCCCACGTGGGTATCGTCCGAATGCTGGGCATCCTGGGCCTCACCTCCCATCTTATAGTACTCGTCAGCTAGCTCTTCATCTGCCTCATAGCTGACTAACTCGAGGCCCGTAGGGGTGGTATCCTCGGCCTGTGTGTCCCCAATGTGAAGAGATGGGCGGGTGGGACACTGGTTGGCGAAATGGCCAAACCCATTGCAGCGATAACACTGCTGCCGTGATCTACTAGGCTCCCCAATCATAGGTCATTTACCTTTATCCTCCCGACGGATAGGAGGTGTAGGCAACAAAGGACGTGCAGGAGGTGCAGGTGCCGATGGACGGGCTGTGGGTGGGGCCGTAAGATGCTGGGGACGAGGAAGGTCTCTCGGGGGTAGAGGACGATATTGGATTTTCGTGACTTCCCTAGTGTTTTGATGATGAGCATCACTATGTTAAATATTGTCTTTTTTAATCAGATATCTTGCGAAATGTTATGCATTCAAACTTTCCATGATTAACAGGAAAAACTGCTATGAGATAATACCTTGCATGTCCGTACTGTCCCTTTCATACTTCGTGTTGTTTGTGTTCACTACACTTCGTGTTGTCCTTTTGTACGTCGTGTTGTTCCAACTATGTTTGTTGGTTGTCTTCGTGTCGTTATTTGTTCCATCGCGTGCTGAACACTGCAGCACCTCGTGCTACTTTCTGTGCCACCTCGTGTCGCTCCATCTGTGTCACCCCTATGTCTTCGAGTCTTATGTTTTGGCCAAATCTATACAGCCTCATCTTTACCTTCGTTCCAAGCCAAAGTCTACACATTGTCTTAGCGTCATGCATCAGTCTTTAATGTCCATACAATGCACTGTAGCATGTTCGAAGCTAAGTCCATACACTGGTTTAAGTTTCCAAGTCTATTCATTGGCAGCTGAAACTTTGAAGTCTATACCTTGTGAAAGTCCATACATTCGATTGCATTGCCTTGAAGCCTTTCTAAGTCTATACATCCAGTTGAAGCCAAAGTCTTCACATCGCCTCACATCATATGAAGGCTGTACGTTGCAAGTGTCTTTCTTGCTTTGTGACCACACTTCGTGTCGGTTTCTGTGTTCGTCTTCGAGTTGGTTTCAGTCCGTGTCATTTCGTGTCGTCCTCATCTTCGAGTCGTTCGTTAGTTCGAGCAATCTTGTATTCGAGTCGTGTTTTATGTCTTCGTGTTATCCTTTGTGTTTATGTCTTCGTGTTATCTTTTGTGTTTTATGTCTTCGTGTTATCTTTTGTGTTTTTATGTCTTTGTGTTGCTTCCTTCTATCCTCGTCCAGGTTTTCTCTGATCGCGTGTCTTACTACCATTTTTATTCCGTGCTATTTCCTTTTACCTCGTGCTGTTATTATTGTGTATCTCGTGTCGTTCTCTTTTTACCTCGTGCTGTTTTCATCTGACCTCGTGTCATTCTCTCTTTATATCGTACTGTAGTAATCTTGTGTATCTCGTGTCGTTCTCAGAATAGTGCATTTCGTATTCCTACCACATAACTCATGCAGTTTTTAGTTTTTGTAGCCCTGAGTTTTAATGTTCTTAATTTCTTTGCAGGAGAAAAAGAAAAACAAAAAGAAGAAGGTGGTCCGAGGAAGAACATTCACCGGTGCTGGGCTGCACGTGATCCGATACTAAAGGAACCAATGCTATAAGGGCACGTGGCAAGAAGGTTCTGGATCGAGCGCGGGAAGCACACGCCTTGCATGCACCCTCCTGATCGCTTATAAAAGCACTGCCTCATCATCTACAAAATGAGGAGCTCCGAGGTTACAGTGAAGAAATTTGAGTGAGAGCAGAAGAGAAAGAGCCTCCCTAAGAAACTAGAGTGTTCCAGTTGAGAGAGAAGAGAGAGCAGAAGAGTGATCAGAAGATGGGTATTGACTTACGGATCAAATCCGAAGTCTGCTGCTCAGTTTGAGCTACATTGTTTCCAGTTTCTGAGTTTTGGATTCCTTCTTTCTTGTTTTCATTTTTATCTGTTTTTCTTTCTTGATTGAAAGTTCTCTGTGTTACCTCCTGGTGTTCAGGGGAAGAGAGAGACGTGTTCTCTCTGGTTTACTTGCAACAGAGGTTGCAGTATTGTTCCCTCTCGTAGAAGAGGTGTTCCCTCTGGGATTCAGAGGAAGAGAGACCTTGGTCTCTGGTTCTAGTGACTGCAGATCACTAGTGTTTCCTCCGATTGGAGGAAGAGGAAATTGTTTCCTGGTTTCTAGGGACTTGGCGTCCTTAGGGTTCCCTCCGGGTGTGGAGGAAGAGGGGAGGGTGTTCCCCTGGTGAAGCTGTGAATCAGCCATTGTCGCAGACTGAGTCTGCTTTGCTAGCAGGTGCTAGTGGAAGCCTCACTTCGATTTGAAGTGAGGGGTGGACGTAGGCAGACTGGAGGTCTGACCGAACCACCTTAAAAACCTCTGAGTACTCGTGTGATTGTCTGTGGTGTTTTTGTGGTGTGCCTTCTATCCACTCGAGCTATTGTCCGCACTGCGGTTTTTGTGGGTTCAACTCCGAGATTGCTTATTTTTAGTGAATCATTCTTCAGTAATTTTTAATCGGTTGAAAACAGTGATCTATTCTTCCCCTCCCCTTCTAGATCACTTTATATTTCTCGTATCACTTGGTATCAGAGCGGGTATTTCCCAATATGTGGTCAACGGCCAGGGAAACAGATCCGCTGGTCCTCGCAGTTACATTGCTGAAGGGCAGTCAATCACCCGTCCCCCTTTCTTCGATGGCAATAACTATTTCTTTTGGAAGAACAGGATGGAAGTCTTTATTAGGGCCCAAAGCCACAAGCTCTGGAGAGTAATTACAGATGGTCCGTACCAACTTCCACCGAACGAAGACATGTGGACAGAGGAACAGGTTAAACTTTCCGCACTGAATTGGACAGCTCTTAGCATCATACAGTGCGCCGTCCACCCGGAAGAGTACTTGAGGATTTCAGCGTGCAAGACTGCAAAGAAAATGTGGGATGAATTGCAGTTAATTTATGAGGGCACATCTCAAGTGAAAGCTACCAAGATCAATATGCTTACAACTCAGTATGAGTTGTTTAAGATGAAGCCAGAGGAGTCGATCACAGAAATGTATGCTAGATTGTCTGTGATCATCAATAGTCTGAGAGGATTTGGAAAGGAGATTCAGCAAGAAGACATTGTCAGGAAGATCCTTAGGTCCCTATCTCCCATCTGGGATACTAAGGTGACCGTCATAGAGGAATCTAGAGATTTATCCACCATGTCAGTAACCCAGCTGATTGGGTCTCTCATGACCCACGAAATGAACTTCAGACAAGGGAATGATGGACATGACAGAAAGGAAAAGAATGTTGCTCTGAAAGTCTCACGACATACTAAGAAGAGCAGCAGCAGCAGCAGCAGTGGTGGTAGCAGCGAAGACTCTGACGGATTCTCAAACCTGGACAAGGGCGAGCAGGCCATGCTCACCAGGCAATTCAGAAAGTTCTTGAGAACTAAAGGGAAATTCTACAGGAGAAAGAGATTTAATGCTGCAAGGAAGTCTCTTGAACGAGAACTTGAGAAGAACTAGTTTGTTAAGAAAGTTACATGCTACCATTGTCAAAAACCTGGTCACATGAAAAGTGAATGTCCAGAGCTGCAAGCTAAGGCTCCCGGATACCAGAAGAAGATGGTGCACAAGAAGAAGAAAGCCATGCTGTGCACATGGAGCGACGAGGAGGAGGATCCAGAAGCCACCTCGTCCAGTGAAGGTGAAGAGAAGACTTGCCTCATGGCCAACCATGAGGAAGAGGTAACGAACTTATTTGAGAATTTTACTTTGGATGATTGGGAGGACGCCTATGGCGACCTGTTAGCTAAATATAATTTTCTAACCAAGGAGCACAGAATGCTTAAATGAAAGTTTCACTCTATTTCTGAGAAACACTCTATTGCTGTTACGGACAACATGAAAACCAAGGAGATGGCCATTCAGCTAGATCAGGCTAGAAGTGAGATCGAGAAGTTTAGAATGGAAAGAGAGGAAAATCTAGCTAGGATGAATGAGCTGAAGAGTAAAACTGAAGAGAGTAAAAAGGAGTTTAGACTGATTGTAGAAAAATATGAGGCAGTTAGAAAAGTTAATCAGGAACTCCAGGACCAATGTAATGAACTTCAGAAGGAGATTGAGGACAAAGGAAAAATGCTAGAAAAATTTACAGAGGGGAGAAACAATCTGGATGCCCTTTTGGGGTCGAGGGTAAACTTCAATAGGGAGGGATTAGGATACAATCCCACAAGTAAAAAACCCTTTGAATTCAAAACTGTCACGTTCCGCCCCGCCAAGGGCAAAGAAAAATTGGAAACCCCATCCAGCTCCAAACCTGTCTCTACATTGAAGGTTTCGACCAGCAAATCTATTCAATCCACTGGTCAGCAGGCTAAGTCAGGAAATCCTGAGACTAGAACTGTTCCTGTGCAACAGTTGTGGAACAAAGGTTTTCACACGACCATTCCTATTGATGTCACTAGAAAGGTGAACAGTTTTGCTAAGAAAATTCAGCATGATAGTTATCAAGGAAAGCATGCGAACATGCATTACCTTCAGCACAATTTTCATTTGAATAAAAATGCTTACATGAATTATGCTCAGCACACACGTGTTTCCTCCAAGAGGCCAAACAACAATTTCTCTGCTCGGAAACAGCATGATTTTAATAGGAATAGGCTCATTCAACACCCACTGAGAAATGCCAAGTAGGAAGAATCAATCTACATGAAATCACTGAAAAGAACAGTAAAATAAATGTGGGTTCCTAAGTGTGATTTGGATAAATTGAAAACTGTCTTTGGACCCAATTTGAATTGGGTCCCACATTACTTTGTCTGAACTTTCGCAGGTTAGCCTGGCAGCCGAGCATAACAAGTGGTATCTTGACAGCGGCTGTAGCAGGCACATGACAGGAGACCGGTCCAAATTTAGCAAACTGAAAATGAAGTTTGGGGGCCTGGTCAAATTCGGTGGAAATAACAGAGGAAGAATAATTGGAATTGGTACTGTTGGTAAGTCCTCTACTAACTCCATTGAAGATGTGTATCTTGTAGAAGGACTTCAGCACAACTTGATAAGTATAAGTCAACTCTGCGACAAAGGACACAAGGTACTCTTTGACCACAATTCCTGCACTGTTTTTGAGCTGAATTCTGATAACGTCATGTTCAAAGGTCATAGAGTAAACAATGTATACATCGTAGACCTGGATGATAATCCTGAAACTCACTTGTGTATGTCTGCTAATTCTGAACAGGTTGCTTTTGACTGGCATAGGCGTCTAGGCCATGCTAGTTTGTCTACAATGAATAAACTGTCTAAGCATAACCTAGTTAGAGGTTTGCCCCAAATAAGATTTCAGTTAGGGTCCAAGCTATGTGATGCTTGTGCACAAGGTAAACAGACTCGTGCAGTTTTTAAGTTGAGAACTGAGAGTCTTTCATCTAAACCGCTGCAGCACTTGCACATGGATCTCTTTGGTCCTACTCGCATACAAAGTTTGTCAGGTAAGAGATATGGATTAGTCATAGTTGATGACTTCACTAGATTTTCTTGGTTGTTTTATTTAGCAAATAAAAATGATGCCTTTGTTCACTTTGAAGAACTTTTCAATAAAATCAAATTGCAAGGTGAACATAACATCATTACAATTCAGTCTGACCATGGAGGAGAGTTTGAGAACTCTTCATTTTTTGAATTTTGCTCAAGAGAAGGAGTGACTCACAAATTCTCTTCTCCCAGGACACCGGAGCAGAACGGAATTGTTGAGAGAAGAAACAGGTCAATAATTGAAATGGCCAGGACTATGCTGATTGAGAGTGGACTTCCAAGGAGATTTTGGGCTGAAGCTGCGAATACTGCATGCTACATTCTAAACCGAGCCTTGGGAGCCATCTAATGAGGGAGATTTCTTGGAGAGAATTGAAGAAGAAGAGATGTAGCCAGCTGCTCAACCAGAAAACTCACAGCAAGAAGGAGCAGCTGAGGTAGGTGAACCCTCAGGTGAGATAATATTTCACAAAGACCACCCTAGTGAAAATGTCATAGGCAATTTGCATGATCCTCCTAGGACAAGGTCTCATTTTAGAATTGTCCAAGAATAGGACTTAGCTGCATTGGTATCTCAGGTGGAACCCAAATCTGTGGAAGAAGCCTTAAAACATGATTCTTGGGTATCCGCCATGTGTGAGGAATTAAATCAATTTGAGAAAAATATTGTATGGGAACTAGTTCCCAGACCTGATAACACTCATGTCATTGGCACTAAATGGATTTTCAAGAATAAAGTTGATGAGAATGGAGCTATTTCTAGAAACAAAGCAAGACTTGTAGCTCAAGGCTACAGTCAGGAATTTGGTGTGGATTTTAATGAATCCTATGCCCCAGTGGCTAGGATGGAAGCTATACGAATTCTGCTTGCATTTGCATGCTCTAGGAACATTCGGCTACAGCAGATGGATGTCAAAAGCGCATTCTTAAATGGGGTATTGAAGGAAGAGGTATATGTTGAACAACCTCCAGGTTTTAATTTCTCTGTTCAGCCTAACATGGTTTTTAGGTTGAATAAAGCCCTCTATGGATTGAAGCAGGCTCCCCGAGCCTGGTATGAGAGACTTTCTGAATTCCTCTTGAGCAAGGGCTACACTCGAGGTAAGGTTGACCAAACCCTCTTCACCAAAAATCTCTGAAAGGATTTAATAGTGGTCCAGGCATATGTTGATGATATCATCTTCGGATCTAACAATTCAAAATTGTGTAAAGAATTTTCTGAATCTATGTCTAATGAATTTGAAATGAGTTTAGTTGGCAAACTAAAGTATTTTCTTGGGCTGCAGGTCAAACAAATGGAGGATGGTTGTTTCATAAATCAAACCAAGTATACTCTGGAGATGCTGAAAAGGTTTGGAATGACCAACCTCAAGACTATCTCAACACCCATGGGCACCAACTCCTCACTGGATTCAGGCGAAAAAGGTAAAGAGGTGGATGCTAAATTATATAGAGGTATGATCGGTTCACTTCTCTACTTAACAGCATCCAGGCCTGACATTCAATTTAGTGTAGGGATGTGTGCCAGATACCAATCTAGGCCTACTGAATTGCATTTGGCAGCTGTAAAAAGAATCTTTAGATACTTATCTGCTACCCATGATCTAGGTCTTTGGTATCCTGCATCATGTAGTTTAGATCTCATTGCATATACAGATGCAGATTATGCAGGATGTAAATTGGACAGGAAAAGTACTAGTGGTCACTGCGAATTTTTAGAAGGGTGCCTAGTCTCTTGGGGATCCAAGAAGCAATACTCTGTGGCTCTTTCTACTGCTGAAGCTGAGTATGTGGCAGCAGGGAGCTGTGGCACACAGGTTATATGGATAAAACACCAGCTTCTGGATTACTCAGTTGAGCTAGGTTGCACTTCCATCTTTTGTGACAATACTAGTGCAATAAACATTGCAAAGAATCCTATACTTCATTCTCGAACTAAACACATCGAAATCAGGCATCATTTTATTCGAGATGAAGTAGCTAGGAAGACCTTTGAATTGATCCATGTTGGCACTAACTCACAAATTGCAGATATTTTCACTAAGCCACTGGATACTGAAAATTTTAGCACATTGCGTAGAGAATTAGGTATTTACAGAATTTCATGATTGAATAATTGATCTCTGAATAATCTATCATGTGCTCTTGTGCTTATCTATACTCATTGTCTGTTGCTGAAAATAACCTCATTATGGGTGTTTGCTGATTCACTCGTACTGCTTGATACCACTTTGTTTTCTTTGAGGTGTTTTGAGGGTTGTCTTGGTTAAGTCTGAGTTGGAGTCAAGGTCTCAGGGCGAGCTAGATTAATAATAGGAGTCATGCTCTTTTGGCCAAATCTGAACATACTTTGAACGGACTTTTGCTGACCTTATAAGAGAATCAGTTTGAGTAGGTGGATAAAAGAAAATTTTGAATGTTTTATCCGTTAAGACTGTTCATCTAATTTCTTGTTGGAATTTTAGATGTTAGTCCCACTGAGATCAAAATCTGAATTCAAGACTATCTTCCTACACTGTAACTGACTTCTGATCTAGCCAGTACAGCATACCTACCTAGTCTAGTTAAGTCCGAAATGAGGTATATAGTGCTTTTGTCTGAAAAACTTTAGAGCTGGTGTATTGTTCTCAAACTGAATCAAGACTAATTTACAAGGTTTCAAGTGCAGTTTAATGAAAAATTCATGAAAGAAGTTTTAACAACCTTGTTAACTGTTCATTGAGAAACGGGACTTTCATCAATGAAGTGAAAGAATCCCATGTCATGAGATGGCAGTATAAATCAGGTTTAATTAGCTGTCTTGATCATACAGAGCTATGGTACATATCTAGTTAGTAACTGGGGTGTCTGGCCTCTGGTAAAGGTGTCACCTTAATGTCAACACCAGTTAGAATACTATCTCTGTCCTCTTGTCAAAAGGGGTAATGTGGTCTTGCCACCAAGTAACTGGGGATTCCTGCCTCTAAACAAGGTGTCTCCCTAATGTCAAAGGTGTACTTGACAGATTTACCTTTGATCTTGACCATCTTTAAAAATTTTCTCCCTCTTGGTATCAAGATCCTGCTCACTTGGCATTTAGGTCTTGGTTTGTTTGTTTTCAATACCACAGGTCTTTGTTTTCCTGACTTCCTTGCTTTATACTCTCTAAGTAAAGACTTACTCTGACCATACTGGTATCTTGTACCTTACTTGCTTAGAATCTGGTTCTGTGTATGGAGCGAATCTTCATTCACCATTTTGCACACAGTCTGACTAACTGATCCTCAAAATCCTCACATAAAATTAATGGCTTTCTTAATTGCTTAAACATCTCAATAACTCTCCTTTATCAGCCATACTCTCTATTGTTTTCTCTCCACTGTCAGCAAGTTTCTTTTCGAGATATCTTCAGACCTGCCCCTAGTTTTGATGATGTCAAAGGGGGAGAGTGTCTTGCTTGTGTCTTGCTGAGGGGGAGCGAAAGATAAGTGCTGAGGGGGAGCGAAAGATAAGTGCCCTGAGTTATCTAGTCAGAGGAAGGCAGTTGTTGTGTTCAGGGGGAGCTCTTGGGAGTCGTCAGAGGAGGCGAGTGTGTTGTGTGTCTGCATTGCTTATCCTCACAGCTTATCTTCACATAATCTCATTGCTCTTCATCTCTATTATTTAATATAGTGTTGCCATCATCAAAAAGGGGGAGATTGTTGGATTTTTGTGACTTCCCTAGTGTTTTGATGATGAACATCACTATGTTAAATATTGTCTTTTTTAATCAGATATCTTGCGAAATGTTATGCATTCGAACTTTCCATGATTAACAGGAAAAACTGCTATGAGATAATACCTTGCATGTCTGTACTGTCCCTTTCATACTTCGTGTTGTTTTTGTTCACTACACTTCGTGTTGTCCTTTTGTACGTCGTGTTGTTCCAACTAGGTTTGTTGGTTGTCTTCGTGTCGTTATTTGTTCCATCGCGTGCTGAACACTGCAGCACCTCGTGCTGCTTTCTATGCCACCTCGTGTCGCTCCATCTGTGTCACCCCTATGTCTTCGAGTCTTATGTTCTGGCCAAGTCTATACAGCCTCATCTTTACCTTCGTTCCAAGCCAAAGTCTACACATTGTCTTAGTGTCATGCATCAGTCTTCAAAGTCCATACAATGCACTGTAGCATGTTCGAAGCTAAGTCCATACACTGGTTTAAGTTTCCAAGTCTATTCATTGGCAGCTGAAACTTTGAAGTCTATACCTTGTGAAAGTCCATACATTCGATTGCGTTGCCTTGAAGCCTTTCTAAGTCTATACATCCAGTTGAGCCAAAGTCTTCACATCGCCTCACATCATATGAAGGCTGTACGTTGCAAGTGTCTTTCTTGCTTTGTGACCACACTTCGTGTCGGTTTCTGTGTTCGTCTTCGAGTTGGTTTCAGTCCGTGTCGTTTCGTGTCATCCTCGTCTTCGAGTCGTTCGTTAGTTCGAGCAATCTTGTATTCGAGTCATGTTTTATGTCTTCGTGTTATCCTTTGTGTTTATGTCTTCGTGTTATCTTTTGTGTTTTATGTCTTCGTGTTATCTTTTATGTTTTTATGTCTTCGTGTTGCTTCCTTCTATTCTCGTCCAGGTTTCCTCTGATCGCGTGTCTTACTACCGTTTTTATTCCATGCTATTTCCTTTTTACCTCGTGCTGTTATTATTGTGTATCTCGTGTCGTTCTCTTTTTACCTCGTGCTATTTTCATCTGACCTCGTGTCATTCTCTCTTTATATCGTACTGTAGTAATCTTGTGTATCTCGTGTCGTTCTCAGAATAGTGCATTTCGTATTCCTACCACATACCTCATGCAGTTTTTAGTTTTTGTAGCCCTGAGTTTTAATGTTCTTAATTTCTTTGCAGGAGAAAAAGAAAAACAAAAAGAAGAAGGTGGTCCGAGGAAGAACATTCACCGGTGTCTGGGCTGCACGTGATCCGATACTAAAGGAACCAATGCTATAAGGGCACGTGGCAAGAAGGTTCTGGATCGAGCGCGGGAAGCACACGCCTTGCATGCACCCTCCTGATCGCTTATAAAAGCACTGCCTGATCATCTACGAAATGAGGAGCTCCGAGGTTACAGTGAAGAAATTTGAGTGAGAGCAGAAGAGAAAGAGCCTCCCTGAGAAACTAGAGTGTTCCAGTTGAGAGAGAAGAGAGAACAGAAGAGTGATCAGAAGATGGGTATTGACTTACAGATCAAATCCGAAGTCTGCTGCTCAGTTTGAGCTACATTGTTTCCAGTTTCTGAGTTTTGGATTCCTTCTTTCTTATTTTCGTTTTTATCTGTTTTTCTTTCTTGATTGAAAGCTCTCTGTGTTACCTCCTGGTGTTCAGGGGAAGAGAGAGACGTGTTCTCTCTGGTTTACTTGCAACAGAGGTTGCAGTATTGTTCCCTCTCGTAGAAGAGGTGTTCCCTCTGGGATTCAGAGGAAGAGAGACCTTGGTCTCTGGTTCTAGTGACTGCAGATCACTAGTGTTCCCTCCGGTTGAAGGAAGAGGAAATTGTTTCCTGGTTTCTAGGGACTTGACGTCCTTAGGGTTCCCTCCGGGTGTGGAGGAAGAGGGGAGGGTGTTCCCCTGGTGAAGCTATGAATCAGCCGTTGTCACAGACTGAGTCTGCTTTGCTAGCAGGTGCTAGTGGAAGCCTCACTTCGATTTGAAGTGAGGGGTGGACGTAGGCAGACTAGAGGTCTGACCGAACCACCTTAAAAACCTCTGAGTACTCGTGTGATTGTCTGTGGTGTTTTTGTGGTGTGCCTTCTATCCACTCGAGCTATTGTCCGCACTGCGGTTTTTGTGGGTTCAACTCCGAGATTGCTTATTTTTAGTGAATCATTCTTCAGTAATTTTTAATCGGTTGAAAACAGTGATCTATTCATCCCCTCCCCTTCTAGATCATTTTATATTTCTCGTATCACTTGGTATCAGAGCGGGTATTTCCCAATATGTGGTCCAACGGCCAGGGAAACAGATCCGCTGGTCCTCGCAGTTACATTGCTGAAGGGTAGTCAATCTCCCGTCCCCCTTTCTTCGATGGCAATAACTATTTCTTTTGGAAGAACAGGATGGAAGTCTTTATCAGGGCCCAAAGCCACAAGCTCTGGAGAGTAATTACAGATGGTCCGTACCAACTTCCACCGAACAAAGACATGTGGACAGAGGAACATGTTAAACTTTCCGCACTGAATTGGACAGCTCTTAGCATCATACAGTGCGCCGTCAATCAGATGCATAATCATCCACCACATGCACCTGTTAACCCCAACATTCTCCGCCTGAGCTCTTGGTACAATAGGTTGCTGAACCGGCTCTTGTTGGCCGTTCGTCGGCGCGGGTTGCTCCGCTACTGGGCCCCTCTCGAGGACGACAATCCTCCCAACTAAGCCCTGGATGGACTGATCCGAACTCTCGGCCCGATCCTCGAGGGCTTTCATCCGCCCTTCTAGACGCGTTCCTATGCCATCCATACGCGTACTAAGGCCATCCATACGTGTGTCAAGACGTTCCATAATGGCTCGGAACATCTCAGCCGTCGAGGACTCATCGGAGTTACGGGCTCGGGAGTCCGCCATAGGTGGTGGTGGCGAGTATTGGGTACCTCGATGGGTGGGCATGCAAAGACACATGACCTAGAAGACACCGACTAATGCAAACACTCACTAGATGATGCACTTAGACCTAACCCAATATCCGGTACGGGGCGGAGTTAATCGATCCGAAGACCACTCTCACAAGTGTGCGACCTCCCGATAGGCGTAGCCTAACGTTCGGACAACACCTTTTAAGATACCGAATTATCGGGATGAAATATAATTTTAAAACACTCTCTCTCTTTTTTGGTTTTGAAAGTAATGATGGTCCTAGACTCGACTTAGACCATGATGCATGCAAGACATATGCAATGACTACCCTAGACTCGACTCGCTCTGATACCAAACTGATGCGGGACGGACACGGGGACCGACTCTACGTGGTATGGACCTCGGACTCTTGATGCGGACACGACCAGCAACACATGATAGGAGAGACACTAAGCCCGACACGGAGAGCTCCTATGGGCTATACGTCGCTAACAGAAATGCAAGCTCACTCGTCGTCCCAAGCGAGGGAAACGCGGATCGTGTGCGGTTGAAGAACCGGCAGAGTTCACGGGTAGTCGACTCACTTCCGGACTCGGATCGAGTCACGGGACGGGTCACTCTCACACTCACAGTAGTGACATGGGCACACGGGCTAGTACCTATCGCTCTCGACAGCGGCAAAAGACCATATACTAGCTAAGCAAATGAACGCCAAGAGGTTCGGACCATTACCTCCACGCACCCGGCGTGGCGAAGACAACCCCGGCCGAATCACGGACTCCCGGTTAACAATTATTACAGCAAAACACTAAGTCGACCCACTCCACGCAGGGAGGTAAAAGGTCACATGTGGGGTCCGAGAATCATGCAACTCAGGTTGACGGGCAACATCATGATGTCGCCCGGTGGTGCCGAACTCCGCGTTTTCGTGCTTTCCGAACGGCGGTTTCTACGGGCCCGTGGGGCCCACGGACGGCTCTGTCCTCCGGATCTGCGGGGGTGGGACCCACTGTGATGGGGACCCCTGGTGGCGCGCCTCCACGGACGGCGGTCGGCCGGGAACACAGATCGGGGGTCGATCGGCCCCGATTCCCAATTCTGGAACTAACTTCCCACGGATTTTGGTTGCTGTCTTCCGGCGTGCGCTCCGGCGAAAACGGCCGCTGCGATCAATCCCGATGTCGGATCGGGACGCATGAGCTATCGTTGGAAAGCAATCTTCAAATTCTTCAATCTAGACCCATAGAGATCTGCTGGATCTTGTCGTATCAGAACTTTATTGAATTTACAAGTCCCTGTTGTACAGTAACTGAAGTCCCAGATCTGCAGGGCACTTGTCTGAGAACTACCGTTGACCGCCTAGTAAACCTCCGATTCAGCTCTTGAGCTCTTCATCACAGTTATGGGATTTTGGACAAGAGAGACGGGGGTATTTGTTTTGGACTGAGTGAAGGTGGCTGTGATTTGTTATGATTTGTTTACTGAAGGGTGGTCGGATCTGGGAACAGGTGGACAGTACTGTAGCTATCTCTGAGATCGATTTGTGAAAAATATGGGATGGCCTTAACAAAATTCAAGAAAATTTGGGGACGGTGGGGTTGATGGATAGAACTCCCAGTAAAATTGGGAGATCTCAAAAAAATAAGAAAGAGGTCCGAATACTTGAAACACGGGGCGGGTGGAAGTTGAAACAGCCAGCAGACAGATCTGGAAATTAAGGTTGGATGAAAATAAAAAAATATCAAATGGGATCTTTATGACCGAACAAAATTTTTGGGACGTCCTTGACACCTCTGGAGTATCCCCTAAAATCCCCAGGTCGATCTGAGCTCGTGGCTGACACAGAGAATTCATGGAAGCTGATGTGGTCGGATGAAGATAGAACTCCGGCGATCTCGGCGGTGATGCGATGGCGACTCGTGGCGGCGGCGGCGGCGACCGGAATGATAAGGGGAGGAGTCACACCTCCAGAGGGAAGCCTTCACAGCTTCAAGGGGGAGAGGGAGGAGAGAGGAGGGGGGCGCACCAGCCCTTTCTCTTGGAATTAGTTTGATTCAAATGGCATTAATTCATCAAAATGGAAAATTACAAGTATTTATGTGTTACATCTCACATCCAATGTCCACCGTTGGATCTAGGGGATGGGAATGGGTGGCCAGGATTAAGTGTGACACACACACACAAAATACAATAAATAATTAAGGGGGGGGGCCTTGGACCAAGGGGAGTGGGCTTGACTTGGTAGGTGGGGGGTGGGTGGCCATCTTGGACTTTCCAAGTCACTTGTCCCCCACTTGGCCCACCCTTCTAGAAACCTCCATGTGGAAGGTTGACTGACCCCACATGGGACCCTAGGCTGAGGTGGCTCAATGGGATGGGGCCTGGGGGGCCCGTGGGGTCCACGGGGTCTAAATTGCACATAAGCCCCTCTTACAATCAAAAAAGTAAACCGAATACATCGAAATAAACACAAATTACACACACATAAAGTCTAAATAAATATGATAAATGGGGAGGCTCAAGGCGGAGTCTCCAGGCTGTCTCTGAGCCAGATGGACGCTGAGGTGGCTCGAGTCGTGCTCCGTGAGCGGTACCGGTGGCTCGGCGTATCACGCCGCTCAACTGCTCGGGTGTCCGCACCACTTGGACCTCGGGACCGTCCCGATTATAGTCATTGTCTGACCCATATCCACGGCCTACAGCCCGCTCCCTTTGAACACATTTTTTGTTTTGGAACCTAGTCCCGGGACTCTTGCTCGTTGCCCTCCGGCACCGAAAACATTAATGATGCCCACGCAAGCCCCGTTTGGACCGCGGGAGGCGCCCCCGGTATGGTCCTGACTCGATCTTGCACCGGGCCAACAAATTCGTTGGTTTCATGCTACACTAATCGAGATTTAACCGAATGTTTTCAGTGTCTCGTAATAATACATGTACCGTATCCCGGCATACAAATGTTCCAGGTCCTCCCGCGATGACTACGATATTCTCAAGTCGGACACCTGTCCGAACACTAAATGGTCTCCTGAATGACCGACACGTTTCGAACATCCGCTTCCCTAGACATAGGGCTTTTCAGCCTATTCAAGGGATATTCCCTCGTTGCCCCCTTGGCACCGGAAATATTAATGCCGCTCATGCAAGTCTTGTTTCGACCGCGGGGGGCCCACCGCAGTATGGTCGCAGCTTGCTCTTGCACCGGGCCAATAGATTTACTGGTTTCTGACCGTTCCAACCGAGGCTCAGCCGAACGTTTTCCGCTCTTCCGAACAATAAATTTCCCATACCTCGGCATACATGCGTTCCTGTTCTCCCGCGACAACCGTGACTTTCTCGAGCCGGACATTCGTCCGAACATTAAATGGTCAGTACACGACCGACATGATCGCGAATGTTTTCTTCTTACCCTCATACGGGGATTTCGATGTTTCCTAATAGACATTTCGTGCAATTGACTTTCTGGCCATGAGGCCCTGAATCCCGGTGATTAATCAAAGGTGTTCCCTCGTATGGGAGATGTAAATGACACCGTGACCTTTATGCTACTGCGGGTTTTGGTCCCGACACGAACTACACAATCATCTGACGAAGTCAGATCGAGCGCACCTTGGGCTCTTTGGAGCCCGAATAAATTGTCATTTTGTGACTGGCACGCCCACGCACTTAATAGACGAATCAACCATTCTCGAAGAGACGAGCATAATAAACGAACGAAAAGTGCGTCCACAAGTCTGGCACGCCCGGTGGGACCTAAACGACCCTTCATCTCTTCACCGGGATTTAGGGCCTCATGGCCACCTAATTAACGATGTTTGCCTGCTTTGACGAATGGCAAGTGCTGTCTTCGCCAGTCCTATGGGGACAAAAGCCAAACTCGGTGCAGCTGCCTTCGTGGCCTCGAGGACGCTGCTTCGAAGCATGTGCAGCTTCCAAGAATCATGGGGGTTGTTATAAAAAAAAGGGAGAAAAGAAAGAGAAGAGAAGGGAGGGGAAATCAAACCCCCCTTTTTCCTCAAAAAGAAAGAGAAGAAAGAGAAGAAAAGAAGAAAAGAAGAAAAGAAGAAGAGAAGAAGAGAAGAAGAGAAGAAAAAAAGAAAAAGAGAAAAGAAAGAAGCAAAAAAAAGAGAAAGAATTGGCAAGTGACGGTTGTACGGCCACGTCCGTCGAGACCCGTGCTGAACAAAGATTACCATTGTGGGTTGATGCGGTGGAGCGAACCACTCATCCCCTCCCTGAGGGGGTGAGCGCTCTCCTGCACCTCCACCCTGGTCAATCATACAAGAAGAAGAGAAGAAAAAAAAGAGGAAAAAAAAGAGAGAAAGAGAGAAGAAAGGAAGAAAAGTTGGCCAGCATCGCCGACTAAAAGAGCAAGAAGAAACCCGGCATCCCGCCTGTTGACACTGAAAATATTTCTGACATTTCTTAAACCTTTTGCTTTTGCAAGTATGGAGCCCTGGCTGAAGTACCCCTATGCCGATAAGAAAAGGAAAGAAGGAAATGAGTGGCAGAAGCCGAACAAAGATGAAGAATAAAATAAAGAGAAAAGAAAAGAAAAGACGCCCGACTCCAATGGACAACCGCTGAAGCAAGACTCAAGAGCTCAGAAAAGGCTTGGGACCATCCCCGAATGAACAAGATAAAAGCTCGGACAGCAAGACAAGTTAGTCGATGGGTCAACCCTCGCAAAATGAGAAACGAACACAAATGGGCCTAAACAAACAAAAAAATGGGCCAAAGGATGCTAAGAAATGAGCTGAAACTGGCACAGAGGTCAACCGGCACGGGAGTGAACCGGCACGCCACTGAACTGGCACAGAGGTCAATCGGCACGAAATGAAACTGGCGCGGGATTGCAATCGGCGTGCAAACACCAATTAGCGCGCCGGTTCTTCTACGCGCCGATGGAAACAGGGCCACACCTCTCTCTATATATATGAACCTTGCTTCGAGCACAAGGAGGGGGGGCAGCAGAAAAAACCAGGAGGAGAGGAATCGAGAAGCTAGTAGAAGAGAAAGAAAAAGAGGGAAGAGAAAGGTCTGAGCGCCCGATGAAGATATCTGAAGAAAGAAAGAGAGTTGCAGAAGCCCGGGGAAGAGGATTCAAGGTGGGGTCATCTGTCGAATGCCCTAAGGGGCTATATTTCCCCCTTTCCCCATCTTTTATTTGAGTCTATCTTCTTTCTTTTGGTCTGCTTCCAAGCGTTGTTCTTCTGACGATATCAACTGCCAGTGTAGCCCAGTTTTCAAGGGGCACCCTCTGTATTTAGATTCTCGCAGTCTGATTTTCCCTTATGTGCTGAATGTATGCATTTTATGCGATGGAATGAAATATGAGATTCCAGAGTTATTTCTCTCTCTCTGCCCCTCTGAAATCTACTGCATTCAGTAACTATTGTGGATAGATGCCTTAGATCATCTGAGTGATTTCTATTGCATCGTCTCTATATTTTCAACCTCACGATCACGATGAGAGCCTGAGACAGTCCATCTCATGGCCTCTCATTTGTGAAATGGCGAGGGATATGTTTGCATCAAAGCTCACATGATTCAATCGATAACCTAGCTCCCAGTGGTGCCCCAGAGTGAAAGCCCTCTCCTCCTCAGGGTGATTTGTTTTGAAACAATCCTCAGTCTTCCGTGGCCATCTCAAAGCCCCCCGTATAAGGCCTCCCGAAACCCTGAATAAAACCCCTCGAAACCTTAGGCGATGCATCTCAAAATCCCTGAATAGAACCCCTTTAAAATCCTCAGATAAAGCCCCAGAAGCCTCTGCCTCCAAACCCCCCTAAAAACCCCACTTCAAGAGGCCTCCCTACGCGAACCCCTCTCGGCGCAAGTCTCGCGCCGAGGGCTGGCCGCGCCGGCTGAGCTGCTCGTGTCACGCCGAAACCCATCCTCTTCTTCGCGCCGATACCTTCACACCTTTCGGCCACTTTGATGTGTTCGTGCCGATGCCGTCAGGCCATGCCAGCCTTGCTCATGATATCCTGTCCTATGAGGACGCACTACCTTTCCCTCTATCCTCATGGGAGCCATATTAAAGGGGTCATTCCCCCACATTTTATAACCCTATTAAGTCGTGGAGCTCTACCACTGCATGCCCTCCACGGACTGTACATGGAATATCACAACAGACGGATAAAGCCCCATATGATTTAGATCCCTTGGATCTCGGGCTACGCCTGGCTCTTACTTTGGTTTCCACTCCGACAGTTCGTGAGTGGATGACCTGTAATACCCTTTTGGCATACTCCCAAAATAAGGGGAGGTGCTGTCAAAATTCGTTCAGAGGGTTATTCGGTCACATAGTGCGATGTTTTCACCGAAATTATGCATTTAGCCCCCGACTGTGTGGCAAAGGGCTGAGCTATATCATCTCATGGCACCGTGGTCGCCACATGGGATATACGTTACAGTTACACTGTCTCCTCGGACCCCCTGGTGAATGAATCTACCCCCATCTTCTATCTCACCCAATTATTGCCATGGAATCCCCATTGAATACAGAGGATCCCCTTGAACTCATAAGAACCCCTCATAATATCGGAAGAAAACCAACAAAACGGCCTCCCGGCGCCACTTCCTCCCGGCGCCATCACCTCCCGGCGCCACCTCCTCCCGGCGCCAAACTCGCGCCGGGTGAAGGGCGCGCCGAGAACCTGCCGTGCCGTATGCCGTACCGTGCCGTCTACCTATATTTCCAGCCACGCCGGTTGCCCGTAGCGCCGGGATCCCCCTCGCGTCGAATCCTATCCGCGCCATTTCATCTTGTTAACATGTGCCATTCAAATCTGATGTCTCAACAACTCCATTAAACCCAAATCCAGTCTAAACTCAATGTCCCATTCCTGTCAACCTTCATGCCAGCCTTCATCGCTTTACGAGGGAATCATTTATCTTCATCCAGATCCACGGGAGATACATTAATCGGGGGTTTACCTCTACATTATACCGAATACGAGGTTTCTTTTGTCACCCCGCTGACCCTCGGAGTTCTGCCACTACATGTCCTCCAATGGTCCCTTAAGGGGAATATCAACAAACGACATGGTAGCGGACACTGTCCCGTCACATTCAAATCCTTTTGGATCCAGGGCTACGCCCGCCTCTCTTTTGGCTTCCATCCCGACATTTCGTGGGTGAATGACCTATATTTCCTTTTGGCATAGCCCCAGACAAGGGAACATGCTGTCGGGTTTGTGCCATAACACCGTTATCATGTCCCACGTAGCACGGTTTTCTATGCATGTTTCGCATCCCGTTAGCGGAGTTAGCGTAATAGTCGTATCTCATTTTACCCCCGAGACATCCTTTCTTGGCAATTAATCAAGGGTTGTCCTTCTTTGGAAGGACGTAATTAACGTCATAGCCTTTATGGTATGACGGACTCAGGGTCCTGACACGAATATCACAATCGACTGACTGAGTCAGGTCGAGCGCACAATGAATCGTCACTCCGGTGACTGGCACGCCTAATAAATCCAGTAAAATAAACCTAAACAAAAAACATCCCCACAAGTCTGGCACGCCCGGTGGGACAGGAGTCTCCCTTCATCTCTTTGCCAAGAGAGGATACCTTCGGGGGCTTCCCCCAAGAATACTGATTCTTTGTCTGTTGTCTAAGGTGAACGATGACGTCATTCGGACTCACTAGTGTTGGCTTCGGTCCCGCAATCGTCGCCGACCACTCGGAACACGGGTACCTGGCGGTGCCCGCAGTTTTCAGATACTTCCCACCAGGTGTAGGCTTCCCCAACTTCTTGGGAGTTGCATTCGCGGATCTCCTTGACGTGGAGAGTTCTGAACCTGCGAAGCTGAAGAACGATAAAATTGCAGCTCGCCGAAGTGAGGGCCATGTCGAGGGAGCTTTGCTGAAGAGCCCGGTGGTCGTGAGCTGCCACGTCTACCATACTGTTTGCCCAACTGTGGCACATGAGAAGAAGCCTGCTAGGGGAAACAAGAAGAGCTCCAGAGGAAGAATTGCTGCTGATCCTCGGAGCCAACTTTCAGCCTCTGGGAAGTCCATGTTGATCGGGGGCATCCGAGTCTACTTCAATGGCCGTGGCGCCGAAGTTCTACCAGATCGTATCACCCCGACTGTGCCCACTCACAACGCCTTCCAAGTGCTAGCAGGCCGGAGGGTGAATTTTGACGATAACAAGCAAGGGAGGCAAATCCCAAACTTGCCAAAGTTCAAGCAGATCTGGGTTCCCAAGAGGATCCGAGGCCCTGCACTAGCTTCGCAAGGCTTCAGAAATTATGCTGAGATCCCCAAGAGAGGGGGCAAAAAGGCTATACATGCAGAAGAGACCATGGTTACAACTCATCCACCTGGCATCAGGGTCTCTGCAAGACAAGCCCACATCTCCAAATTATCAAGGAATCCCATTCTAGTTGTCAAATTGATACGGCTTTCACATACGCCATCTGCCCGAGTCCAAGTGTTGCCTCCTGCTATTTCTCTAGAGTGCAGTCAAGAAGACATGACAAAGATAGTCCAGGAATACTTCCATAGCCTCGGGAGTCCTGCCCTGGGCCGACAAAGGTCGCTTCGTGTCATCAGGACCGAAGAGGAAGAAAAAGACAAAATATCACCCGTAGGGGCAAATGAAGAAGAGAAGCAACCTAGGGCTAGAAGGCCTGAAAAGCCTCCACAAAATGAAAAGATGAAAAGAGCTTCTATATATGAATAAGCGACTTTCTCCCGTCAAGCCTGAAGGGGAGTCAGAAAGCACAAAAGAAGAATGCAAGTTTTTACTTGCAATATGACAGGGGTAATGAGTACACCTAGTCCCCTACCAAATGAACAAGAAGAGTTGGTCGAGATTACCAGAAGAATAGACCCGGTGACAAGACATGGTAAAAATGAGGCTGAGCTACTGCTAACCACAAAGGGCAAGCAGCTTGCTGAAGAAAACATCACTACTATCACCGCCAGAATAGTGGCGTCTGAGCAAGAAGGAGCATCTCTACCTCCTTTAATTGAAGGTCCTTTGGGTAACATGCTCGAGGGCATCAGTAATAAGACAACAATAGACCCTGCCACCCTGGTGTTGCTGCAAGGATACCAACAAGAGATAAAACTACTGAAGAGAAAATTAAATGAAATGGCTGAACATGCTGTAGCACCCGAGTAACCGGGGGCACAAGATGGGCCATCACAAGAAGGTTTCAACCCCCCGGGTGCTCCTTCACCAGCTGTTTCACAAACTGCTGATCAGAACTGGGCCACTCCCCAGCATTATTCCCAATGGCTCCAGCAAGCATGGCTAACGCCTCCTCAAATGCAGCAATAGGTACCCTTCGCAGAGCCCTTGCCACCTCATGTTACAGTTCCGCCCCATTATCGATGCAGCCTTTTCACCTCCACACTCAACCAATGGAGCCAGCTATGGTAAATAATTGATGATGGAACAGATGATCGAGGCGAGGCTGGAAAGAGGGGTGGTGATGATTGCGTCCCCTTCAACATATATGAAGTGCCATATCCAGCTACCATGCTGCCAAAAGACTGCCGTCGGGCGTCAATAAACTCCCAAAATTGACAAATACAACGGGAAGGGCTCCCCGAAAGAACATGTTGCACACTATATAGCAGCCATGGGCGACTTGGCAGCGGACGAGTCGTACCTACTGAAGTTCTTTGGGTCTTCACTAACAGGACCCGCCTTCGAATGGTATTCCAAGTTACCGGCCAGGTCTATCCATGACTGGCCAGATATGCAGCAGAAATTCAGTGAAAGATTCCACGTCATCGAGGCAGAGGTGACCGTGGCTGAGCTGTTGGCAACCAAGCAAAAAGATGATGAAACGGCTGCAGAATATATCGAGAGATGGGAGGATCTGAGCATGAGGTGTCGGCATCCTCCGCATCTAGAAGATGCAATACAAATATGCAAACAAAATCTGAAGAAGGAAATTCTGGAAAAGATGATCGGAATAGAAATCTGGTCATTCGACTGATTAAGTTATATTGCCAAAGAGGTTGAAGATTTCTTCACAAGATTTCCCTCCGTTTCTACCGACTCAAGTCATGAAGCCAGGCAGGTTAATAAACGGTCGATGATGAAAGCGGTTCATGTTGTCAGTGTCAAAGCAAAAAGGCATAAAGGGGTGCACAATCCTCCTCCTAATGAACCTACTAAATGTCGAGAGAGTCATCCTCCACAGAACAAAGCAAAGAAGCTCTATGCCTTCCCCCGAGACAAGACTCGATCATTGTTCGAGTGGGCTGTCAAATATAGCAAAGTCATCCTTCCGAAGCCAAAGAGACCAGATGACGTCAAAAGAAGAGATGATCCTTATTTCTGCCCCTACCATCAAATCTTGGGGCAACCTATTGAAGATTGCCAAATATTCAAGGACATCGCCCAAGGCTTAATAAAAAGAGGGGATCTGTAAATGGGGAAGGACAGAGTCGATCCTCCATGCCCTCATGAAGTGCCCGCTACGGGGGCATCAATTAACATGATATCTATATGCCAACAGCTGCCTGAAGAAATGCCAGAGGGCTGTGCTTGGCACACTCATGAAGACTATATCCCATTGCATGAAAGGGAGCAAGAGAATTGGCAAGCATCACACACAAAGAAGGGAACGGAACCGGCTTATCGCCCGGCACTGGAAACCCAAATTCCCGGCGCCATGGACCGGCCTACTCTGCCTCTTGCAGTCTCTGCCCGCCTTCAAACAGTCTCTCCAATGGCCATCAAAAGGTCAACTGACAATAAAAAGAAAAAATAGACCCCGTCATGGGTACACGAAGAAGCTAGCTCAGCCATGGAGCGGTCACAAGCTATTATAAGTGGGCCTGATAACCATGAGCAGCCAAAGAACCAGCCTATGCAGCTCAAAAAGTATGCCCCTCGAGGATGCAATGAGTCCCGTGGGTTAACAAAAAGAACTGAAGAAAAAGCAGAAAAGCTGAATGCATCAAATAGCCCACTGTGGGGGCAAGTGCCGACCATGAAGGGAAATAAAAAGAAGAGTGCAAAGGCTAAAAGGAGGAATCTTGTTCTCTCCTGCAACACATTGTCAGCATCCTTCAGTGGGGCGCAAACTACTGATGAAGAAGATGAAGAAATTTGCTTTGTGCCAAAGGAAGCAGCTCTAGCTAAAGCTTCTGCCTCTCACCCATCTTCCAGGTCTGGGAGGATTCTGAAGCAACGCTCACCAGCTGATAAGAAGGCTCAATGTCATATTCCTCCTCCACCCAGAGGCATAGAACAAAGGGATTCTGTCCCAAAGGAGCTATCTACAGCCGGCAATGATAGCGGGAGAAAATTCATCTTGCACAAATCAGAGGCGGGGGGCAGTAGCACTCCCGGTCCCTTCTTACAAGACCCTGCCATAATGGCACTACTACACCAGAAGCAGCAGGAGATAGAAATGCTACAAAGGCAGCTGAATGAAATGAACATAAAGCCATATACGTCACAATTGACAAGACATCTATATGAGACAGCCCAAGACAGTGCTAGCTCATCAGAAGCTTCAACATGGCCAACAATGCCCCGAATAGTACATGATCATTCAGGGGGCATCCTCCCTCAGCCATTCCAACCCACAGTCCCCTGGGTAAGTCGGGGGGCAACTAAAGCATCTCCGGCAATGAGGTCGATGAGGCCGCATATGCAGCCAACTACCGTACACCCGAGATCAGCGGGTCTAGCCACAATGGACAAGCCAAAGGTGGAACGAACAATGAATACAAAGACGGCTGAAGAAGAAGTCACTGAAGTCGAATTACAAGCAGCCAAACAAAACGATGATGAGTCCGTCAGGGACTACATAAGTAGATGGAGGAGCCTTCGTGAAAGATGTAGGCACCCGCCTAGTTACGAGGAGTCTGTCCAAATTTGTAAAGAGAATCTGAAGATGGAAATTCTGCGATGGGTCATTGACTTCGAAGTCACAACCTTTGAATATCTAAGTGACATCGCAGCAGAAGCCGAAGCAGTCCTTGCAAGGCTTTGCCCAGCCTCCAGAAGCTCGGGTCAAAAGAATAAACCAATCAACAAACCTCCGGCACAAGAAGAAGCTTGCGCCTCAAATTTTGAAGCCTTCGAGCAACAGAAGAAGAAAATGAAAGAGGCGTCTTCCGCCGATCCGACAAAACAAGGGCCCTCATTAAGGGGCAAAATGATGAAACTGTATTCTTTTCCAAAGGATAAGACTAGGGCACTTTTTGAGTGGGCCCGTGAATATGGCAAAGTGGTGCTCCCGAAGCCGAAGAAGCCAGGCGATGCCGAAAGAAAAGAAGATCCATGATTCTGTCCTTATCACCAAATGTTGGGGCATCCCATTGAGGATTGCTATGTGTTTAAGGACATTATTGAAGGCCTGATCAGAAAAGGCGAACTACAGATGGGCGAGTATAAGGTGGACCCACCGTGCCCTCATCAAATATCTGTTCTTAAAAGAGCAGCCCCGTGCGGCGTTACCACCTCAACTGCTCCTCGCAAATCTGGCTGAAGCCGATGTCTAGCAAGCCCGCATGGCTTGAATGCGGATGTTTTCCAACAAAAAGAAGAATGGCAAAAAAAAAATAAGAAGAAGAAAAAAAGAAAAGAGAAAAGAAGAGGAAAAGAAGAAGAAAGGAAAGGTCCTGTTCTGGGGGCAGGCACCCAAAAAAAAAGAGAAAAAAAAATTCTTTTGAAGGAGGCCTTGATGGCTGCATCTGTCAAGGGAGATATCACTCCCCCCATGTCTTGGTCTGTGCCAAATAAGAAACTACCATTGTGGAGTTGGCGTGGTGGAGCGAACCACTTATCCCCTCTCTGAGGGGGTGAGCGCTCTCCTATGCACCCACTTTGGTCTGTTTAAAAATAAATGGATGAAGGGTGACGGCTCTGCACTGCACTGCACTGTCGGCGCCATCCGAGTTGTCCGTTCAAAAAAAATGAATGCAAAAGAAAAGAAGAATGGAACTTATAAGGTCAGCAAGGCCTCCCCATCCTCCCCATGGGCAGAAGGCTCCCTAGTAGCATTGCATGGTGAATGCCCGAGGGGGAATAAAATGACCGCGCTATCTGCGGAGGTGGGAAGACCTGACAGCCGCAGCCTCTAAGAAAAGGACCAAGAGAATGGCACTTGGCAGAAGCACCGGAGGCCCGAACCGGAGCTGTTCAGAGCATCTCCTGAAGAAATCAATGACAAAAGAAGATAGCCACTGATTTGATGCATAGCTATCACTTAATGTCCCCGGGAGGACCATGTAATCAATAGTCCCACCGACGCTAAAGATCCCTCATTGGACACTAGGCCGTCCATTTCGAATACGGGTCCATGCCCATCGAGGGGGATGAAAGGAACAATCCTTACTCAGTCGGCTACACCCCCGACTCCCTACCAAGCCAGCAAATAAACACCTTTTGGCTTCTACTGACCTGTCTTAGTACCCCTTGGTTCCGCCAAGATTTATGGTGCCTTACCATCTTCCCGTCCTACGGGGATACTCCCCACTCGTCCCACTGGGGCTAAGCTTCCACCCGTGATCTGGGACCTACGCTCCCAGCCAATGCATTCTCATTACCTTTCGGCATTCAGCCACGACAATGCCATATTTGTCCCATGGGACTCTCCTATCACTGCCGGTTTGGATTCCTTGCCCAATGTCATCCCAATAAAATCTCCTTTTCCTTGGCATGAGGCGCTCTGCCCTTGTCGAGCTCAATAATTCACCCATCAGTCCCGTCGGGCTGTGTCCATAAAGCTTTCCCTTGGCTAGGGGTGCTCTACCTTAGCCGAACTCGAAAATTATCTTCTATCCCATCTGGCTGAGTCCACAAAATCCTTTCCTTGGCCTAAGGTGCTCCGCCCTCGCCGAGCTCAAAAGTAATCTTTGTCCCACTGGGTAGGATTCGTAAAACCCTTTTCCTTGGCCTGAGGCATCCGCCCTCGCTAGGCCCGCCGGGCTCTTGAACATCAATCCCTAGCCCCACCGGCAGAATAAATAGTCAACCTTATCAATAGTCCCACCAGACAATAATATCTTGCACCGCAGGCGAGACTGCGTCAGGGAGCCCAACAAAAACAAACAAAAGTAATATAAAAAAAGGGAAATGAAAAGAAGAAAGAAATGAATAAAAAATGATGAAAATGAATGAAGAAAGAAAAATGAAGATTTAAAATAAACTTAATGAATCAACAAACTCAATAGACCTATTAAAATCAATAAATTCAATTAAATCAATCAAACCAAATAAACTTAATGAATCAACGAACCCAATAGAGTTAATAGATCAATAAACCTCAAAGCACTCAATAAACCTAATAAACTCAATAAAACCAATGAAATCAATCGAATCAACAAAATTCAACAAACCCAATAAACCCATCAAAATCAATCAACTCAATAAATCAATAAACCTAATGAACCAAATAAACCCCTAATAAATCCAATAGACTCAATAAACTCAATAAGCTCAACAAAGCCAATAAATCCAATAAACTCAATAAACCTAACAAAATTCGATAAACTTAACCAATCCAAACTAATAAACCAATAAGATTCCTGTACTTTGTTTTAGACCTGCTGTCTGAGCAAGGTTTGTTGATCCCGACATCTCCACGGGTGAACGTACATATTCTATCCTGGTTTAGACCTCCCGTCTCTGCTAGGTTGGTCAATTTCAACATGACGTCAGATTGACATCTTCATCTACTCATTCTACCCTCGTTCCAGACCTTCCGTCTGAGCGACGTTGGTTGACTCCGACACTTCGTCAGGGTTGACATTGACATTTAGCCCTGGGTCTGGGCCTCTCACCCATCTATCATCTATACTACCCTCGCCCCAAACCTTCTATCGGGACAGGGCCCGTTGACTTCGACATGACGTCGGGTCAACATCCACACCCTATATTCTACCCCTTGCTAAGGCCTCAGGCCTCAGCCAGGTTCGTTGGCTTCGACAGGACGTCGAGTCAACACCTATCCTATATTCTACCCTTGGCTCAGGCCTCACGTCTATGCCAAGTTCGTTGGCTTCGACAGGACGTCGAGTCAACACCTATCCTATATTCTACCCTTGGCTTAGGCCTCACGCCTCTGCCAAGTTCGTTGGCTTCGATAGGACGTCGAGTCAACACCTATCCTATATTCTACCCTTGGCTAAGGCCTCACGCCTCTGCCAAGTTCGTTGGCTTCGACAGGACGTCGAGTCAACACCTATCCTATATTCTACCCCTGGCTAAGGCCTCATGCCTCTGCCAGGTCCGTTGGCTTCGACAAGACGTCAAGTCAACACTTGTCCTATATTCTGCCCTTGGCTTAGGCCTCACGCCTCTGCCAAGTTCGTTGGCTTCGACAAGACATCGAGTCAACACTTATCCTATATTCTGCCCTTGGCTAAGACCTCACGCCTCTGCCAAGTTCGTTGACCTCGACATGACGTCGGGTCAACATTTATATCCTATATTCCTTCCTTGGCTTAGACCCCATGTCATCGCCAAGTTGGTTGACTTTGACAGTCTGTCAAGTCAACATCCATTTTCTACCTTGGCCCAGACCCTGTGTCTCTCCCAGGCTGGTCATTTTCGACATGACTTCGAGATGATAACGGTGTTTTATGTCTGCCCTTGTCTTAGACATACCGTCTAAGCAAGGTTTGTTGACTCCGACATCCTGTTGGGTCAACGTCCGTATTTCACATTTGGCTCGGACCTTCCATCCGACCATACAATAAAAAGACCATTCTACCTCTGGCTCGGACCTTTCATCTAGCCAGTCAACAAAAAACTTTCACATTTGGCTCAGACCTTCCATCCGACCATACAATAAAAAGACCATTCTACCTCTGGCTCGGACCTTTCGTTTAGCCAGTCAACAAAAAAACTTTCACATTTGGCTCGGACCTTCCATCCGACCATACAATAAAAAGACCATTCTACCTCTGGCTCGGACCTTTCGTCTAGCCAGTCAACAAAAAAAACTTTCACCTTTGGCCCGGACCTTCCGTCCGACCATACAACAAAAAGACTCTTCTACCTCTAGCTCAGACCTTTCGTCTAGCCAGTCAATAAAAAGAAAACCTTTCACCATTGGCCCGGACCTTCCGTCCGACCATACAACAAAAATAAACTTCTACCTCTGGCTCAGACCTTTCGCCTAGCTAGTCAACAAAAAGACCCTTCTACCTCTGGCTCGGACCTTTCGTCTAGCCAGTCAACAAAAAAACTATTTCACATTTGGCTCGGACCTTCCATCCGACATACAACAAAAAAACCATTCTACCTCTAGCTCGGACCTTTCGTCTAGCCAGTAAATGAAAAACCTTTCACCTTTGGCCCGGACCTTCCGTCCGACCATACAACAAAAAGACCCTTTCACCTTTGGTTCGGACCTTCCGTCCGACCCCTTAACAAAAAGACCCCTTGACATTTGGTTCGAACCCTCTTATTTGACCAAACAATAAAAGACCCTTGTACCCTTGGCATCATGACATTATGTCTAAGCCAAACTGTCCGGCGTCATGGCCCTATGCCTAAGCCGATAAATTTTCTACCTTGGCGTCATGGCCTTCAGCCTAAGCCAAGTTGTACGGCGTCATGACTTCAAGTCTAAACCATTAAATACTCTCGTCCGGCGTCACAGCTTCCGCCTAAGCCGATAAATATTCTACCTTGGCGTCATGGCCTTCCGCCTAAGCCAAGTTGTACAGCGTCATGACTTAATGTCTAAGCTGTTAAATATCATTGTCCGGCGTCATGACTTTCCGCCTAAGTCGGTAAATATTTTGCCTTGGCATCATGGCCTTACACCTAAGCCAAGTTGTACGGTGTCATGACTCTATGTCTAAGCCGTTGCATATTCTCCCTTGGCGTCATGACCTTACGTTTAAGCCAAGTCATTTGACGTCATGACCTTTGGTCTAAGCCGACAAACCTCTTACCCTTAGATCGGAACTGTTGTCTGAACTAACGAACGAAAAGACCCCCTTTGGTTTCATACCAACCCGTGATCCCTTCAGGGATTTACCACCACATATGACACCTGCCCTCCACTGCCATGGCATTGGGCTCCCGACGCCAGAATCGTTGCGGGCATGCCCATTAAGCCCTTTAGAAAAGAGAAAACAAAAAGAAGCAACAAAAAATAAGTAAAAAAAAATAAGAAGAAAAAGAGAAAAAGAGAAAAAAAGAAAGAAGAAGAAAAAAAATGAGAAAAAGAAAAGAAAAAAAAAGAAAAGAAGAAAAAATGATGATCATGACGTGATTTGTGTGCTTGTTTGCCTCACGTGCATGTCTGCCTGAAATATAGTATTAATGCGCTTCCTTTAAATTTCTAAGGCCGCGTACTCCTTTGCTAGATAACGTTGCCCTGATTCAGGATATGTGTACGTCACGGCATACGCTAAGGATGAAAAGTCAATTCTCAGCGAGTGCATACGGCCAGGGGAAGAGTCATAGCTATATTGTTAGCATAACTCGCATGATACACCCTAGACAAAACTCCTACACTTCGCACATAATATGAGTAATGGTCCTTAGTCATAGGGACGTCATAAATTCTTCTTAACACTTCATAGAAACTTGAATCCCTACACTCACATGAAGAGTAATCGTGAGGGAAGAGTCGCATGTCCCCTTAAAAAAAAAATTTGATGAGAATGAGGATGAATCTTAGTAGCCGGGAATCCCCATTGAGACACATAAGGAAACTCGCGTCGAATGGTGAAATCCGTAATAAAATTACTATGAATGATGAATCCTAGTAGCCAGGAATCCCCATTGAGACACATGAGGAAACTCGCGCCGAACGGTGAAGTCCGTAATAAAATTGTTATGAATGATGAATCCTAGTAGCCGAGAATCCCCATTGAGACACATGAGGAAACTCGCGCCGAACGGTGAAGTCTGTAATAAAATTGCTATGAAGGATGAATCCTAGTAACCGGGAATCCCCATTGAGACACATGAGGAAACTCGTGCCGAACGGTGAAGTCCATAATAAAATCGCTACGAAGGATGAATCCTAATAGCCGGGAATCCCGATTGAGACATATGAGGAGACTCGCGCCGAACGGTGAAGTCTAAAGATTAAGAATAAATAAGGGGGTTATGCGAAGCTACCCAAAAATCGAGAGTCCTGAACGTATGTGTAGGCGATGAAGTAATCCTCCAGTGTTACTTAGAACTTCTGCACATCAATATATCTAGGGTTCGCTACTCATATAATTGCACTTTCACACTATGGAGGAATAGTCCTGGGTGTGGATCGCGGTTTAAGCTATGCATATGTTCTATGCGACGTCCTTTTTACGTATGCACATCTCGCTTAGCTATGCTTCGTGAGCCGCACTCTGTCTGTGAATCATGGGTGATGTTCTTATCCTATCCCTAATGTAGGGGAGCTATTCTATAAACATCTAGTTTATGCGTGCGATCGATGGATGTATGCATGCTTGCATGAATAAAGAATAAACAAAAAAAATAAAAAATAAAAAACACATTCTCATATAGGGCTGCACCCGCAGGTCCCGCTCACTCATCCCTCATTCGCGCCACCTACGGGTGGGGGGCATTTGTTGACACTAAAAATATTTCTGACATTTCTTAAACCTTTTGCTTTTGCAAGTATGGAGCCCTGGCTGAAGTACCCCTATGCCGATAAGAAAAGGAAAGAAGGAAATGAGTGGCAGAAGCCGAACAAAGATGAAGAATAAAATAAAGAGAGAAGAAAAGAAAAGACGCCCGGCTCCAATGGACAGCCGCTGAAGCGAGACTCAAGAGCTCAGAAAAGGCTCGGGACCATCCCCGAATGAACAAGATAAAAGCTCGGACATCAAGACAAGTCAGTCGATGGGTCAACCCTCGCAAAATGAGAAACGAACACAAATGGGCCTAAACAAACAAAAAATGGGCCAAAGGATGCTAAGAAATGAGCTGAAACCGGCACGGAGGTCAACTGGCACGGGAGTGAACCGGCACGCCACTGAACCGGCACAGAGGTCAATCGGCACGAAATGAAACTGGCGTGGGCTTGCAATCGGCGTGCAAACACCAATTAGCGCGCCGGTTCTTCTACGCGCCGATGGAAACATGGCCACACCTCTATATATATGAACCTTGCTTCGAGCACAAGGAGGGGGGCAGCAAAAAAAATCAGGAGGAGAGGAATCGAGAAGCCAGTAGAAGAGAAAGAAAAAGAGGGGAGAGAAAGGTATGAGCAACCGCCGAAGAGATCTGAAGAAAGAAAGAGAGTTGCAGAAGCCCAGGGAAGAGGATTCAAGGTGAGGTCGTCTGTCGAATGCCCTAAGGGGCTATATTTCCCCCTTTCCCCATCTTTTATTTGAGTCTGTCTTCTTTCTTTTGGTCTGCTTCCGAGCGCTGTTCTTCTGACGATATCAACTGCCAGTGTAGCCCGGTTGTCAAGGGGCACCCTCTGTATTTAGATTCTCGCAGTCTGATTTTCCCTTATGTGCTGAATGTATGCGTTTTATGCGATGAAATGAAATATGAGATTCCGGAGTTATTCCTCTCTCTCTGCCCCTCTAAAATCTACTGCATTCAGTAACTGTTGTGGATAGATCCCTTAGATCATCTGAGTGATTTCTATTGCATCGTCTCTGTATTTTCAACCTCACAATCATGATGAGAGCCTGAGATAGTCCATCTCATGGCCTCTCATTTGTGAAATGGCGAGGGATATGTTCGCATCAAAGCTCACATGATTCAATTGATAACATGGCTCCCAGTGGTGCCCCAGAGTGAAAGCCCTCTCCTCCTCGGGGTGATTTGTTTTGAAACAATCCTCAGTCTTCCGTGGCCATCTCAAAGCCCCCCATATAAACCCTCCCGAAACCCTGAATAAAACCCCTCGAAACCTTAGGCGAAGCATCTCAAAATCCTTGAATAAAACCCCTTTAAAATCCTCAGATAAAGCCCCAGAAGCCTCTGCCTCCAAACCCCCTAAAAACCCCACTTCAGGAGGCCTCCCGGCGCGAACCCCTCTCGGCGCATGATGTGGCACAGCCCAAGGATGGCTAAGTATGAAATGAACAACCTATGACCTAGACCCGCAAGCATGCAAGCACTCCAATGATTCTTACAATAGCGTCTTACTCACACGGCACACGCGATCACCCGGCGGGGCCGGGGGATGATGGTAAGGGTCCGAGGCGAGACCCAATGATTCTAGGAGACTTAGTTGGCTTGGGCTGACCCCAAAGGGTCTAGGATTCCCAACTTCATGGGTGGCTGGCCCACAGGGCGGGGTTTGGGTGGCACTCTCTCCCGGTCCGCGGTGGACACTTACAAAGTAGCATACAACGTCGGGCTCTCTTCTCACCGTCCGACGGGCATGCAAAGTAATACTAAACTCGCAGAAATAAGGCAATCAAGGGTAGTATCAAAGGCTCACCTGATCAGTGTGAAGACACCAATCCCGCTCGGAGACGAGGGCGCGTCGGGAAGCGAGGGTATACACCCGATCGCCGCGGCGGTGTCGCTTGACCTGAAAGTGAAAGAAGTACAACACTACGCCTCTCGCAGGAGGGGTGATCTTGGGGTGGGGATTAAGCTTATTACATCTAAAACTACCTCCACACATGGAGGGGCCTTCAGCCGGCCAAGGGGGGTGGGGAATGATGCAAAGAAACCCGACTTTCCGAACTCCGCCGGTTCTGCCAATCTTCAGGTTCGCTGGATAGGGTGTCGATGATGACGCTGCCACGGACTCCACAGAACTCTAAACTTGACGAAACTGGTGCCAAAAGTTTTCCAACTGATAGACGATGACGTCTGAATTTTTGTAGAAGCTTTGAAACTCGGGGCTAACCGGACCGATGACTAGAGCAGGACAGCAACGTTCTGCCTTTGACTGGTGCGTAACTGGTGCAGAAAATTGCAGAAGGCACTGCGGGCGCTCCCAAACTCCAATTGGAACGAAACTGGTGGTGGTGCGATCGTGGTCGGAGTAGCTTCGAGCAGAAGTTGACGGGGCCACAATCCGAGGTCTGAGAAGAGAGTGGTGGCCGGAGAAGTGGGGACTGGTCGAACCTGGAACCACAGGGAGCAGTCTGCACACTCCGGCGAAGAAAATCAGAACTGATAGCTCCGGTGGCCGATTGAGGTCCTTCTTCTTGGATATGAAAGCTAACTGGACATAGTTCCTGCCCTCAAAAAATGGTGCTCAGACCGTTCCCGTACGGACCGTGGTGGCTTCTGCTTTCAGCTTCAGGTCTTCAGACAGGGGCAGAATGCACAGTCGGACGAGATCAGCTCCCCTGGACAGCTCCGACCTTGGATGCCAGCGAGACCACCACCGTTGGAAAGTAGACTCGAAGACGATTCCCGCAATGTAAAGCTTGTTACCTGATTCCTTAAGATGAGGTCGTGGCTGCTTCTGCAAGTTACTGCAACTCTGCTGCCTGCAACTGAAATAGAAGAAGGTGAGGTAGAGGGTGTGGGGAAGGGGATGGCCAAGAGAGTAAGTGGTGGGAGGTGTGTCTAATGGCTATGGGAGGGAGATGTGGGGTGTTTAGGGGTTGTGAAGGCTAGGGAGAAGATGGTGGTGAGGGCGAATTGGGGCTGGAGGGGGGGCTGTAGCTGCTAGAGGTGGTGGTGGGAAGGTGGGTGGCACAAGAGAGAAGGTGAGTGAGAGAGGAGGTGGGGGGCGAACTTGGTTGTTGGGGAGGGAAGGGGAATTCGACCTTGGGTGGTTAGGGAGGTGGGGAGATGGAGGGACACTACCCTAGGGAGAGGGAAATTCAAAATTGGGCTTAGGGAAGAGCCCCTTCAACCTTGGGGAGAGGAAGGGTTGCTTAGGAAGTGGTGTTGGGTAGGTGGTAGTTGGGTGGTGGGGCTTGGGTTGGTGGAACTCCCTTGGGACAAGGTGAGGAGTAAAGAGGGGTTATGGGAAGTTATGGGGAGTTAATGGAGGTAGGTGGGGGTTGGAAGTGGTTGCGAGGGGGAGGAGAGAGAGAGGGGTTTGCCCCCTTCTTGAGGAAAGAGAGAGAGAGAGATGATGAGAGAGATATTGAGAGGGAGATGGCAAATGCTATTTCAATATTCATCAAAAAGTGATTACATGGAGAGAGATGGGGCCTATTTATAGGCAACCATTCTTTACATGACCAAAATGACCCTGACATTAAGACAAAAGACCCAACAAGTCCTAGACTCAACCCATTAGGCCCACACTAAGGTACTAAGGCCCAATTACACAAAATAAGAGAAATAGACTAGACACCATGACTCAATAAAAGAAAGTACATAAGATAAGACTCAATAAAATGAAAATACATAAGATGGGATCATGGAAAAGGAAGATAACATGTAGAGATCATAGCCATCCCATATCAAAAGTGTGTAGGCAACCCGGGCTAGAGGGAGTGTCGTGAGATGCCCTCATCAGCGCAAGTCTCGCGCCGAGGGCTGGCCGCGCCGGCTGAGCTGCTCGTGTCGCACCGAAACCCATCCTCTTCTTCGTGCCGATACCTTCACACCTTTCGGCCACTTTGATGTGTTCGTGCCGATGCCGTTAGGCCATGCCAGCCTTGCTCATGATATCCTGTCCTATGAGGACGCACTACCTTTCCCTCTATCCTCATGGGAGCCATATTAAAGGGGTCATTCCCCCACATTTTAAAACGAAGTTAGATCGAGCGCACCGTGGGCTCTTTGGAGCCCGAATAAATTGTCATTTTGTGACTGGCATGCCCACGCACTTAATAGACGAATCAACCATTCCCGAAGAGATGAGCATAATAAACGAACGAAAAGTGCGTCCACAAGTATGGCACGCCCGGTGGGACCTAAACCACCTGATGCGAGACGAGACCACGGACACGACAAGCTCGTGACTGCCCCTTAACGAGGGAAGCGTCGTATGTGCGCGGTTGAGAAACCGGCAATGAGCTAGGGTGATCGGCTCTCTTTTGTGCCTAGATCGGGTCACGGGACGGTCACGCTCTCTCTCGTAGCAGCGGTGAATGATAATATAGCGAGCTAACGGACCTAAAGCATGCTCTCTAGCAGCGGCATAAACAAGTATATATGAAAATAAGCAAATGCCGAGTGTAGGGAGCGAGAATGATACCTCCACGCGCTCGGCGTGGGGAAGACGGACCCGGCCGAAAACTCGTACTCCCGGGAAACTTAACACACAATAATTACAGCAATGGGAACATGCCCACTCCACGCAGGGAGGTAAAGGGCTATACAAATGGGCCCGGGAGGACCGAATTCGGGTTGACGGGCAGCTTCGTGTGTTGATTCGGCTACACGCGTGTTCACGACCGTGGGGCCCACGTGCTGTCCGGAGGGGCCGTGTGGGACCCGGTGGTACCGCTGTAGTGGAGACACTTGGAGAAGCGCTCCCCGGGCTGGCGGCACACTGGCTCGCCGGTTGGAGGCCGGGTGGCTCCGTTCGGCACCGGTCGGAAAAACCGATCGGAAATCTGCCGGTTCTGTATTTCAACGCGCGCTCCGGTGAGAACGGACGCTGCGATCAGCACCGGTGTCGGAATGCGACGAGATCAGAGCCGTTGGAAAGCTGCTTCGAAGTACTGCAATCTAGTGGCCTTCAGAAAAATTCACCAGATTTGTACTTTGTGTTGGCGAATTTTATATACTGCTGTTGTATACTAACCGAAGACTCAGATCTGCAGAGAACTTTCCTATTGATTGCCTTTGACCGTGAAGTAGATGTCCGAATTTGAAGATGTGTTCTTCAGCAAAGTTGTAGGAAATCGAACAAGAAAACCAGCACTATTTTGGAATCTAAATTTGGGAAAGGCTAAGAATGTCTATGATTTTGGCACTAGCAGTGGGTCGGATCTGGAATCTGGCTGACAACACTGTAGCTGAGGAAGAACACGAATTTTTAAAAATAGATAGAAATATGATCAAAAAATGAGAAAATTTGTGGATGTATGGGATGATGGAAAGAACTCCCAGTAAAATTGGGAGACCTAACAAAAATCAAAAGGGTGGTCGAAGGTGGAGGGTCTGTCACTGTAGATAGAAACCTGGCAGATCTGGGATGACAGGTTGGACGAAAATGTAAAAATACTAAACGATGGAATTTTGGCGTGAAAATTTAGGTGGATCTTGGGATACAAGGGTTGAACACACCATAAACAATTCAGATCAATTCAAGCTCGTGGCTGAGACAGACAATTCATGGAAGCTGCTGTGGTCGGATGAAGACAGAACTGCAGAGGCGGCTCGATGGCGGCACGAACGGCGGCGGCGGCGGCACAGACGATCACCGGAGGTTGAGAGGGGATGATAGAAGGTAGAATCACTCTAGAACTTGAGGTTAGAGGAGAGGAACCAGAGGGAGAGGGGCTGGGGGCGCAAGAAGCTCCTTGGATTTCACAAAATTTCTGATTTTTTTCATTGAATTTCACATGAAAATACAAGCTTATATATGGTTTACATCAAATGCAATGTGGACCCTTAGATCTAGGGAATAGGATTGAAGGGATGGGATTGCATGCCACAAACACAAAAAGAAGAATATAATATGCAAGGGGGGGGGGCCTATTGACTAGGAGGGGAGGTTGAATGGAAGGTTGAATGGTAGGTGGCCTACCTTGGACAAAATGGGCCACTTGTCTACCCATGTGGCATATGACTAGTCCAACCTTCTAGATGTCCACCTAGGATGGTTGACCAGCCCCACAAGATGATATGGACCAATGGGAAAGGGCTGAGGGCCCCCTTGCTGGTCCTACTGACAAGTTACATAGAAACCCACACAATCCGTGGGAATGACGCATTGGCTTGTAAAGCCGTACAATTGCGCCTATACTTTCCCAAGGATATAAACACAAACTAAAAGGACATAAATACAATATGAAAAGGTACTGGCTCGGTGTCGATTCCCATCAACTCTCCCCGGGTGGGAGGAACTCGACCCCGTCGAGTAGGGGTAGGGATGCTCGAATACTCCGGCGGATCCGTCATCGTGCCAAGTAACGCGGGTACGCTCCACTCCAAATGATCGTCACCTGCTCATTCCATATATACTCGATATACGCGACAGCTATGGGCTAAAGGTGGACACTCCGAGTGGGGTACTCTCAAAAGGGAAGGAAGCAGCTCGAAGACTCACTTGGAATCACCGCTGAGTCCCTATAAGTGACTGATCCGGGTATGGATGTGGAACCGATCCCATACTCATCAAGTGAGTCCACTCGCCTCTTACTCATAAGAGAACGACAACGAGCTTACACAAGACGCATGCAGACAAACAAATGACACACAAACCATGCAAACAAACCGCACAAAACAAACCACACAAGGAAAACACACCAACTCATATATGATCCTAGACTAAGATGGTGACACAAGCCCACTGGGTGGTGGCATCCTGGGCGGCGGGTGAGTCATCCAACTCTCCCCCCAAGGCATAGTACTCATCGACTAGTGCGTCATCGGCCTCATAATTGACACACTCAAGCTCGGGAGGTGCGGATTCTCCAACACCTAGGGCTAGGGTGGTGCGAGCGGGACACTCGCTGGCAATGTGGCCAAACCCGTGACAGTGGAAACACTGCACTCTCGACCGACTACTCTCACCTATAAAAGGGGCCTTACCCTTATCATGCCGTCGGGTAGGGGGTGTAGGCAGCAAAGGGGGAGATGTAGGTGCCTTGGACAATAGTGGAGGGGGTGCCGGTGCCAGAGGACGAGCTATAGGAGCCGGGGGACGGGCAACGGGTGCCGGTGGTTGGGGTGGGAATAGATCCCGGGGTGGAGGAGGACGAGACTGTGGAGCGAAGTGCTCCTGACGGGTGGGCTCCTGAGGTCGAGCCATGGGAGGCCGCTGATGTGGGCCTATGGAGTGACGGGGCTCGGTACTACGGAGAGGGGTGGGGCCCAACCGATGGCTAGACTCGAACTCTCCCTCAAATTGCTCCATCTCGAGAGCAACCTGATATGCCTCTTCCAACGTCTTGACATTGCGGCGGAAAAGCTCATACTGGTAGTATGGCCGCAAACCACGTCGAAAGCGGGACACGGGCATGGTACTCTCCTCCGTGACACCACATCGTAGAAAGTACTCATCAAACTCCGCGATGTATTCGGAGACGGACCGGTCTCCCTGGCTAAGACTTTGCCATCTATCGATGAGTCGCTGGCGGTATGTGGGAGGAAGGTACTTTTGCCGAAGTTTATTCTTCATCTCGGTCCATGTGTCGATCGGGGGTTCTAGCCGCTGAAGTAGCAGGCTCTCCACATTCTTCCAATAGGTTTGTGCCTGCCCCATGAGTTTCATGGTGGCGAATCGGACCCTTCGACGCTCCGACATATCATACCACTCAAAGTAACGGTCCATGCCGAACTCCCAATCTAGGTAGACTTTCGGATCCAAAGACCCGTAAAAAGCGGGAGGGTCCGCTCGCACGGTCTTAAGGACCCGATCATCATCCTCATCTCGTTGTGGCTGAAAACCACGACGGCGTTGACCATATCCCTCATAGGCATTGTCAGAACCATAGTCCTCGAGACCAAGGTCACGGTGCGGTAGTTGGGGAACCCGAGGAAGGGCGGGTGGAGGAGCCTGTGGTGGCTGGTTTTGGGCCGCGGGAGCGGCCTGGACTTCGGCCATGGGAGCGGGTTGGACTTGGGCCACCGCGGGAGGAGGTGCGGGTGGGCCTTGGGCTGCCCCTGGAGGGTCCCCGTGTGACATCCTATCTAACCGCCCAACGAGGTCTTGGACCGACCTGTCGGAGGTCTCAAAGCGCCCCTCCATGGCTCTAAGGCGACCATCCATATTATCGGAGAAAGTCCGAAAGTTAGCATCGGATTGGTCCAACCTAGTCATAATGGCCATCATCGCCTCTTGTAGGGAGTGGAAGTCTCCTGAGGTATCCCGTGGGTTGGCCATAGGTGGTGGTGGGGGTGAGTACTGAGTACCCCGACGAGTGGGCATGCAAACACACCGACTAGAAGACGTCGACTAAAGCAAAACACACTAATGCAAAATGATGCACCTAGACTTAACCAAAACGCAGTACGCGGCGGAGGTAATCGACCCGAAGGTCACTCGCGCAAGTGTGCGGCCTTCCCGATAGGCGTAGCCTAACGTTCGGATAACACCTTTTGATATACCGAGTAAAGGGATGCAATGCAAAAAGACACTTTTTTTTTTGTTTGTTTTAAAACAATGATGACCCTAAACACGACTTAGACGTAAATGACTAATGAATGACACTTTTTTTTTGGACACCCTAGACTCAAACTCGCTCTGATACCAAATTGATGCGGGACGAGACCATGGACACGACAAGCTCGTGACTGCCCCTTAACGAGGGAAGCGTCGGATGTGCGCGGTTGAGAAATCGGCAATGAGCTAGGGTGATGGGGACATCACCCAGCGTTCCCTCTGGCTAGACACCCCTCTCCCTTCTGGAGACGGGTAGGCTGCGACTGCACGACTTGATGGGTCCTCGACGACATTAGAGTTTATTACTATGGACATCTTGATGTATTTTCCCTTTTCTTGAGTCTTTTTGATGTATTTTTGAGTCATGTCCTAGGTGCTCATATTAGTGGATCAACATATTGGGCTTGTTTGGCTTTGTGGCCCATCTAGAGGAGCTAGGCCCATGAGCACCCCTTCTTGCACCTTGGTTATCTGTCTTTTGTTCTTTTCTCAAAGTTGGGATCCCTATATATAGGGCCCCAACTCCCACTTGAGAAGGTTAATGAATTATTGAGTATTTTGAGCATAAGTGCATCTCCCCCCCCTCTCTCTCTAGCTTTCTCACTCTCTCTCTCTCTCTCTTCAGGGGGCGGACCCCTTCTCTCTCCTCCTCTCTCTCTCCCCTGGGCGCACCTGCCCCTTCACCTTCCCCACTTGCCACATCAGCAGCCACATCAGCCCCCACCCTTTCACATCCCCTAGGTCCATAACTCCCATTAACACTTCCACATCCCCAAGTGACTCTTCCAATCCCCCACACACCTTCCCCACCTCCAAGGCAACCATCCCTCTTCCCCAAGCAACCCCTCCACTTCCCCACATACCCATTCATATCCCCAAGCAATCAAACCCCCCCCCCCACTTCAAACTTGCGCACCCCTCTCCACCCACTCACCTCCCCATTTGCCTTGGCCGACCCCCTCATTCCCCTCTCACCTAGCCGCGGCCTCCTCTCCCCTCCACCCCCTTGGACCTCCATCTCCCCAGCTCCACTCCTCTCCACACCCCTACACTCCCTCTCCCATCGACCCTCCACTCCACCATCTCCACTATTGCCAAACCCCATCCCTACCCCTAGTTCCACCACCATCCCTTCTCTTCATCCTGATCAGTCTGCAGGTGGCAGAAAAGGGTTGCGACTAGCAGAAGTGACCCTGGAGTCATAAAGATACATCCAGAGGCGTGGCCTACATTGACGGAAAGGTCTGCGAGTCCCCTTCGCAAGCGAGGTGGAATCATCCCGTTCCGAGTTCGTGGCCAACCTGGAGAGCTGTTCTACCACGACTGCGCCAGACATCTTCTGCAGAGAGCCTGAGCCCGATTGGAAGCAGCCTCACGACCAACAGAGAAGGAACCCGACAGAAAGCTCTTCATCAAAGTTCTTCCTTCCCCTGTCCCCGATCAGGAGCAAGAAACGGGACCTCGTTCGGCATCCAGGAACCAGAGTTCCGAATTTTCTCCCTCAGTCGTGCGGGTCTGCCTCCTGCTGTCTGCAGCAACCAGTGACTGATCGTCGGCGTCCCCCAGTCCAACCCGACCTCAGAAAGAGTTGCCGTAAGTTTTGATGTGCAGAGGCTTCTTCCACGATTCCGGAAACTCTGACGGTTCATAATTCGGCATCCAGGAGCGTCCGTGGCAACCTCTGCATCCTACTGCATCAGACCTGAAGCCGTCAGCATCAGAATCCCTCGTCCTGTTCGAGCCTCCGCCGCGGCCAGCGACGACGCCAGAAGAATTCGCTAAAATTCAGAGGTGTCCCCGTCCCTGTTACGAAGAATTCCCCCTTGGTCTCGTCGCCGGCAAATTTCCTGAGGACGAACTACGACTGCGGCAGTGGCGACCTGTTCCCTCTCACAGCAAGTGAGCAGAACCTTCGACGGCTTCCACTCCTTCATCGTTGGCAAGTTTTCCCCTTCCGCCTGGCCGGCTTAGCGCCCCTCCCTGCGTGGAGGTAGTGTTTGATGTAAGTTTGATTTCCCCACCCCTAATCCAACCCTCCTGCGTGAGGAGTAGTTCATGTACTAAGCAGCTCAAGCGACATCGGCGCAGTGTGCGGGATCCACACTTCCCCGCTCGCCCACGTCTCCGAACGGGGTTGGTTTCTTCAAACCAACCAGGTGAGCTCTAAACTTTGCTCCATTATTCTTAGTGCTTGTTTGTTTAATATCCGTAGATATAGCCCCGTTGTGCATGCGAGCGAGTGCCCGATCCCGGTTCCACCATCATAGTGTGGTCACCGTGGTTAAAGTAAGCGAGTGGGACCTAGTGCCCCAATTGGCACCGGCCAGCCCCATAAGCGTGGGCTACGTACCCTCGGGAGGGCAACCCTAGCCCTGCTGGCACTCTACCAGCAAGGGTCTTGATCCATCACCTCCCCCTAGCATCCTTTAGTCACCCCGGGCTCACGTGTGTGCGACGGCGTTTTGGCCCCGATTTATCAACTTAATTGTTATGTGATTGTGAATGCGGAGTAGGTCCTAAGATTCCTTTTGCTTGCTGCATACCCCGTAGTGGTGTCACATCAAATTGGTATCAGAGCAAGTTTTAGACTTGTCTCTACGAGTCTAGTCCATGGGCACGCTTGCATTAGAGTCCCCGACAGACCGTCCCATGCATTATCCACCACCCACTATCAATGAGTCTACGGACCAAATGATCCCACTCCCAATCATATCCCTTGCATACCTACCCAATGGAGAGCCTACGGAAATCGATTTTATTGACTTGGAGTCTGATAATTGGGTATCCCCCGATATCGTAGCCTCTCTTTCTAGGACCGGACAAATTGTGCATGACGGAGACCAAGTCTTCGTTGAATTCCATAAATGGTTTGGGAAGACCACATACTGTGATGGAGCTTGGTGTCAAATTGGCACTTTGGCGGGCCCTTGCATAATCCTAGGTAGGAGATGGTTAGATGAAAGGAATGCCAACATTGACCCGACACGTCGGACTTGCCTAGTGCATCCGCCACACCTTCCGGGAGCCTTCCGATTCAACAACACCCATGTCCTCTCCCATCCACCGGAGTCCCCTCCTTGTTCACCACCCCGTGTGCATCACACACCGGCTAGCAACACCCCATCATCAAAAGACCTTCCCACCCCATTGGCTTTAGAAGAAGTAGTTACCCCTACCCAAGGGGAACTTGAGGAGGTGATTGAAGTCCATGAAGCACCCCTTAATTGGGAAGAAGAATATGAGGCACAATGCCAAGAGTCGGGTCGAGGGGAACCTGACCCCATCAACCTACTCCCACCCCAACCCACAATTTCCCATGAAACCCATACTCCACACTGCCCCTTAGCCCCTATCACTACCCCTCAACTTTCCCCTGTAAGGGACACTCCACCCATGACTGGCCAACCCAAGCCACCCCACCCAACCCATCTTCCACTGTCAACCACAACCCTACCCCAACCTAGGCCTCCACTGCTTCCCCTACCGATCCTGAACCAAATTTCCCTTTACCTTCCACCCCGGGGGTACCATACACCTACCCTCATCACTCCACCTTCAAAAGACCATCTCACCTCCTTGGTAGAGGAACCCATGACTCCCACACCCGACATCATAGTGGTGGACACCCTGGAACCACTCCCCACCTTGGAGGAAACCCTTGCCCAAACCAAGGAAAGAACTTCACCTTTTACACCACCCTCTCTAAATAGGAGTGAACTTTTCATAAGTGAGCCCCTGGCTAAATGGTTAGAGGAAAATCCGGTTCACCCTATCTGGCCCCATGTCAACCCTCCCATGGAACGACACCTCCGCATAGTACCCTTCTCCACCTATCACACTACCATCCAATCCTCTTACCAAGTGGAAACTCTAGGAGACCTCCTACAAGGCCTAGCATGGCAAGTGGAGTTGACGGCTATGTTGAACCCTATGGTCGACCAACCTAGGAGCCTTGGTCTTCTACACCCATGTGTCGGGTCTATCACTTCGGTTTGCACTGTTGGTTGCTACATTAACGACCTCCTTCTCTTTCTTCCCACACCCGATGAGCCCGAGGCCATCCTTAAATTGGAGCTCCTCATTTCAGGAAGAAAACCCAGCCATCCCCTCAAGGCTAACCCACCCACCAACAACTTTTGCCCAAAAATCTCAATAGAGGTGAAAAACTCCCCACCACATGTGGACCTAGAGTTTCTAGGTAACCCATACCATAACCCATTCGATCCCTTCCTATACCCACCCACCTTACTCAACACCAACATTTTCCTACCACAACCTACCATGATGAGTCAAAACTACCTCTCCCAAGACCACGAGGACCAAGAGTTCCTCCCCCTAGATGACCCATTCCATGACCCCTTTGATCCCTCCCAATGGAAGCCAAAGAACCCTTGGGACCTAGTCGCCTTACCCACCACCCACCTTTTCCTACCCTCACACACCATGTCAAACCTAACCCATCCATTCCAAAACTTAGCCCACACCATAAGAGCCATGACCAAAGGTGACATCCACCTAGGAAATGAGGAATCAACCCATCCCAAGATGTCCACTTTCTGGGACCCCTTCGAATCCCATGAGTGGAGACCCCCAAACCAACCCTCACCAAAAGATGGGACCATCTTGATAGAAATACATATGTCACAACATTCTGCATCATGTGGTAAGGCTAGTCATGTCATTTGTGTCACATACACACTAGGTCCAGTGCACGACAGGATTACATTTGAACCAGCGGGTCCTCCTCCACTCTTCATCCATCTCATTCATGATAGGGCCACCTGTGGCTGCCCCGGACCACCTAAGTGCACCAAGGTCCACTTGACTTCTAAGCATGATAGGTTTACATCTGGATGTCCAGGCCCCCCTAGGTCAATCCAAGTGAAGTCAAAACATGAAGAAAGCATTCATGGATGTCCCGGACCCCCGGCATCAAACACCCCTTTGCATGATAATCTCATCTATGGATGTCCCGGTCCTCCGAGGTCCATCGAAGTCTATGTAGCGCCACTGCATGCTAAGTACCCATTTGGTTGTCCAGGACCCCCATTATCCACTAGTGAATCAACATTCATAGAGTTGCATGAAGAAATCCGCAAACACATTAACAAAAGCAATGAGGTGTATAAAAAGTCGGCCGATTCCCACCGTCGCCACCAGGAGTTTCACGTAGGTGATTATGTGATGGTAAGGACTGAGAGGCTTTCCCCTGGGAATGTCTCCAAACTGAGGTCGCGTGGATCAGGCCCCTTCCAGGTTTTAAAGAGGATTGGCACGAACGCTTACGTGTTGGACCTCCCCGAGGAGTACGCAGTAAGTCCCACATTCAATGTGGCTGACTTGGTGCCATATAGGGGACCCACGGTGACACCCAGTGAGGAAATTGAGCCTGTTCCACCTTCTGAGAGAGCCACCACTCATGAGAGAGTTCCACCAATCCAGAGAGGCCAACGGGAGCAAATAGAGCGGATATTGGATGAACAGGTCACTGTCACCCGGAGCAAAGCGTACGAGCGATACTTGGTCAGGTGGAAGGGCCGGCCCCCTTCAGATGATTCATGGGTGAGCAGGGAGGATCTTCAGCAGCTGGACCCCGACCTCCTGGAGCATTACCGCAGCCGAGAGGACCCTTTCTCGACAGAGTCGAGTTCTTCACAGCCCGGGGGAGTTGATGGGGACATCACCCAGCGTTCCCTCTGGCTAGACACCCCTCTCCCTTCTGGAGACGGGTAGGCTGCGACTGCACGACTTGATGGGTCCTCGACGACATTAGAGTTTATTACTATGGACATCTTGATGTATTTTCCCTTTTCTTGAGTCTTTTTGATGTATTTTGAGTCATGTCCTAGGTGCTCATATTAGTGGATCAACATATTGGGCTTGTTTGGCTTTGTGGCCCATCTAGAGGAGCTAGGCCCATGAGCACCCCTTCTTGCACCTTGGTTATCTGTCTTTTGTTCTTTTCTCAGGGGCTTTTGTACAAAGTTGGGATCCCTATATATAGGACCCCAACTCCCACTTGAGAAGGTTAATGAATTATTGAGTATTTTGAGCATAAGTGCATCTCCCCCCCTCTCTCTCTAGCTTTCTCACTCTCTCTCTCTCTCTCTCTTCAGGGGGCGGACCCCTTCTCTCTCCTCCTCTCTCTCTCCCCTGGGCGCACCTGCCCCTTCACCTTCCCCACTTGCCACATCAGCAGCCACATCAGCCCCCACCCTTTCACATCCCCTAGGTCCATAACTCCCATTAACACTTCCACATCCCCAAGTGACTCTTCCAATCCCCCACACACCTTCCCCACCTCCAAGGCAACCATCCCTCTTCCCCAAGCAACCCCTCCACTTCCCCACATACCCATTCATATCCCCAAGCAATCAAACCCCCCCCCCCACTTCAAACTTGCGCACCCCTCTCCACCCACTCACCTCCCCATTTGCCTTGGCCGACCCCCTCATTCCCCTCTCACCTAGCCGCGGCCTCCTCTCCCCTCCACCCCCTTGGACCTCCATCTCCCCAGCTCCACTCCTCTCCACACCCCTACACTCCCTCTCCCATCGACCCTCCACTCCACCATCTCCACTATTGCCAAACCCCATCCCTACCCCTAGTTCCACCACCATCCCTTCTCTTCATCCTGATCAGTCTGCAGGTGGCAGAAGAGGGTTGCGACTAGCAGAAGTGACCCCGGAGTCATAAAGATACATCCAGAGGCGTGGCCTACATCGACGGAAAGGTCTGCGAGTCCCCTTCGCAAGCGAGGTGGAATCATCCCGTTCCGAGTTCGTGGCCAACCTGGAGAGCTGTTCTACCACGACTGCGCCAGACATCTTCTGCAGAGAGCCTGAGCCCGATTGGAAGCAGCCTCACGACCAACAGCGAAGGAACCCGACAGAAAGCTCTTCATCAAAGTTCTTCCTTCCCCTGTCCCCGATCAGGAGCAAGAAACGGGACCTCGTTCGGCATCCAGGAACCAGAGTTCCGAATTTTCTCCCTCAGTCGCGCGGGTCTGCCTCCTGCTGTCTGCAGAGACCAGTGACTGATCGTCGGCGTCCCCCTGTCCAACCCGACCTCAGAAAGAGTTTCCGTCAGTTTTGCTGTGCAGAGGCTTCTTCCACGATTCCGGAAACTCCAACGGTTCATAATTCGGCATCCAGGAGCGTCCGTGGCAACCTCTGCATCCTACTGCATCAGACCTGAAGCCGTCAGCATCAGAATCCCTCGTCCTGTTCGAGCCTCCGCCGCGGCCAGCGACGACGCCAGAAGAATTCGCTAAAATTCAGAGGTGTTCCCGTCCCTGTTACAAAGAATTCCCCCTTGGTCTCGTCACCGGCAAATTTCCTGAGGACAAACTATGACTGCGGCAGTGGCGACCTGTTCCCTCTCACAGCAAGTGAGCAGAACCTTCGACGGCTTCCACTCCTTCATCGTTGGCAAGTTTTCCCCTTCCGCCTGGCCGGCTTAGCGCCCCTCCCTGCGTGGAGGTAGTGTTTGATGTAAGTTTGATTTCCCCACCCCTAATCCAACCCTCCTGCGTGAGGAGTAGTTCATGTACTAAGCAGCTCAAGCGACATCGGCGCAGTGTGCGGGATCCACACTTCCCCGCTCGCCCACGTCTCCGAACGGGGTTGGTTTCTTCAAACCAACCAGGTGAGCTCTAAACTTTGCTCCATTATTCTTAGTGCTTGTTTGTTTAATATCCGTAGATATAGCCCCGTTGTGCATGCGAGCGAGTGCCCGATCCCGGTTCCACCATCATAGTGTGGTCACCGTGGTTAAAGTAAGCGAGTGGGACCTAGTGCCCCAATTGGCACCGGCCAGCCCCATAAGCGTGGGCTACGTACCCTCGGGAGGGCAACCCTAGCCCTGCTGGCACTCTACCAGCAAGGGTCTTGATCCATCACCTCCCCCTAGCATCCTTTAGTCACCCCGGGCTCACGTGTGTGCGACGGCGTTTTGGCCCCGATTTATCAACTTAATTGTTATGTGATTGTGAATGCGGAGTAGGTCCTAAGATTCCTTTTGCTTGCTGCATACCCCGTAGTGGTGTCACATCATAGGGTGATCGGCTCTCTTTTGTGCCCAGATCGGGTCACGGGACGGTCACACTCTCTCTCGTAGCAGCGGTGAATGATAATATAGCGAGCTAACGGACCTATAGCATGCTCTCTAGCAGCGGCATAAACAAGTATATATGAAAATAAGTAAATGCCGAGTGTAGGGAGCGAGAACGATACCTCCACGCGCTCGGCGTGGGGAAGACGGACCCGGCCGAAAACTCGTACTCCCGGGAAACTTAACACACAATAATTACAGCAATGGGAACATGCCCACTCCACGCAGGGAGGTAAAGGGCTATACAAATGGGCCCGGGAGGATCGAATTCGGGTTGATGGGCAGCTTCGTGTGTTGATTCGGCTACACGCGTGTTCACGACCGTGGGGCCCACGTGCTGTCCGGAGGGGCCGTGTGGGACCCGGTGGTACCGCTGTAGTGGAGACACTTGGAGAAGCGCTCCCCGGGCTGGCGACACGCTGGTTCGCCGGCCGGAGGCCGGGCGGCTCCGTTCGGCACCGGTCGGAAAAACTGATCAAAAATCAGCCGGTTCTTTATTTCAGCGCGCGCTCCGGCGAGAACGGACGCTGCGATCAGCACCGGTGTCGGAATGCAACGAGATCAGAGCCGTTGGAAAGCTGCTTCGAAGTACTGCAATCTAGTGGCCTTAAAAAAAATTCACCAGATTTGTACTTTATGTTGGCGAATTTTATATGCTACTGTTGTACGGTAACCGAAGACTCAGATCTGCAGAGAACTTTCTTGTTGATTGCCTTTGACCATGAAGTAGATGTCCGAATTTGAAGATGTGTTCTTCAGAAAGGTTGTAGAAAATCGAACAAGGAAACCATGACTATTTTTGGATCTGAATTTGGGAAAGGCTACGAATTTCTATGATTTTGGCACTAGCAGTGGGTCGGATCTGGAATCTGGCTGACAACACTGTAGCTGAGGAAGAACATGAATTTTTAAAAATAGATAGAAGGATGATCAAAAATTGAGACAATTTGTGGATGTATGGGATGATGGACAGAACTCCCAGTAAAATTGGGAGACCTAACAAAAATCAAAAGGGTGGTCGAAGGTGGAGAACTCAGAGGGTCTGTCACTGTAGATAGAAACCTGGCAGATCTAGGATGACAGGTTGGACGAAAATGTAAAAATACTAAAAGACGGAATTTTGGCGTGAACATTTAGGTGGATCTTGGGATGCAAGGGATGAACACACCATAAAAAATTCAGAGCAATCCAAGCTCGTGGCGGAGACAGACAATTCGTGGAAGCTGCTGTGGTCAGACGAAGACAGAACTGCAGAGGCGGCTCAATGGCGGCACGAACGGCGGCGGCACAGACGATCACCGGAGGTTGAGAGGGGATGATAGAAGGTAGAATCACTCTAGAACTTGAGGTTGGAGGAGAGGAACCAGAGGGAGAGGGGCTGGGGGCGCAAGAAGCTCCTTGGATTTCACAAAATTTCTGATTTTTTCATTGAATTTCACATGAAAATACAAGCTTATATATGGTTTACATCAAATGCAATGTGGACCCTTAGATCTAGGGAAGAGGATTGAAGGGCTGGGATTGCATGCCACAAACACAAAAAGAAGAATATAATATGCAAGGGGGGGGGGCTTATTGACTAGGAGGGGAGGTTGAATGGAAGGTTGAATGGTAGGTGGCCTACCTTGGACAAAATGGGCCACTTGTCTACCCATGTGGCATATGACTAGTCCAACCTTCTAGATGTCCACCTAGGATGGTTGACCAGCCCCACAAGATGACATGGACCAATGGGAAAGGGCTGAGGGCCCCCTTGCTGGTCCTACTAACAAATTACATAGAAACCCACAGAATCCGTGGGAATGAAGCATTGGCTTATAAAGCCGTACAATTGCGCCTATACTTTCCCAAGGATATAAACACAAACTAAAAGGACATAAATGTAATATGAAAAGGTACTGGCTCGGTGTCGATTCCCATCACCACCCTTCATCTCTTCGCCGGGATTTAGGGCCTCAAGGCCTCCTAATTAACGATGTTTGGCTGCTTTGATGAATGGCAGGTGCTGTCTTCGCCAGTCCTATGGGGAGAAAAGCCAAACTCGGTGCAGCTACCTTCGTGGCCTCGAGGACGTTGCTTCGAAGCATATGCAGCTTCCAAGAATCATGGGGGCTGTTATAAAAAAAAGGGAGAAGAGAAAGAGAAGAGAAGGGAGGGGAAATCAAACCCCCCTTTTTCCTCAAAAAGAAAGAGAAGAAAGAGAAGAAAGGAAGAAAAGAAGAAAAGAAGAAGAGAAGAAGAGAAGAAAAGAAGAAAAAGAGAAAAGAAAGAAGCAAAAAAAAAAGAGAAAGAATTGGCAAGAGAGGGTTGTACGGCCACGTCCGTCGAGACCCGTGCTGAACAAAGATTACCATTGTGAGGTTGATGCGGTGGAGCGAACCACTCATCCCCTCCCTGAGGGGGTGAGCGCTCTCCTGCACCTCCACCCTGGTCAAACATATAAGAAGAAGAGAAGAAAAACATAGAAAAAAAGAGGAAAAAAGAGAGAGAAAGAGATAAGAAAGGAAGAAAAGTTTGCCAGCATCGCCGACTAAAAGAGCAAGAAGAAACCCGGCATCCCACCTGTTGACACTGAAAATATTTCTGACATTTCTTAAACCTTTTGCTTTTGCAAGTATGGAGCCCTGGCTGAAGTACCCCTATGCCGATAAGAAAAGTAAAGAAGGAAATGAGTGGCAGAAGCCGAACAAAGATGAAGAATAAAATAAAGAGAAGAGAAAAGAAAAGACGCCCGGCTCCAATGGACAGCTGCTGAAGCAAGACTCAAGAGCTCAGAAAAGGCTTGGGACCATCCCCGAATGAACAAGATGAAAGCTCGGACAGCAAGACAAGTCAGTCGATGGGTCAACCCTCACAAAATGAGAAACGAACACAAATGGGCCTAAACAAACAAAAAATGGGCCAAAGGATGCTAAGAAATGAGCTGAAACTGGCACAGAGGTCAACCGGCACGAGAGTGAACCGGCACGCCACTGAACCGGCATAGAGGTCAATCGGCACGAAATGAAACTGGCGCGGGATTGCAATCGGCGTGCAAACACCAATTAGCGCGCCGGTTCTTCTACGCGCCGATGGAAACAGGGCCACACCTCTCTCTATATATATGAACCTTGCTTCGAGCACAAGGAGGGGGCAGCAAAAAAAAACCAGGAGGAGAGGAATCAAGAAGCTAGTAGAAGAGAAAGAAAAAGAGGGAAGAGAAAGGTCTGAGCACCCGCTGAAGATATCTGAAGAAAGAAAGAGAGTTGCAGAAGCTCGGGGAAGAGGATTCAAGGTGGGGTCGTCTGTCGAATGCCCTAAGGGGCTATATTTCCCCCTTTCCCCATCTTTTATTTGAGTCTGTCTTCTTTCTTTTGGTCTGATTCCAAGCGTTGTTCTTCTGACGATATCAACTGCCAGTGTAGCCCGATTTTCAAGGGGCACCCTCTGTATTTAGATTCTCGCAGCCTGATTTTCCCTTATGTGCTGAATGTATGCGTTTTATGCGATGGAATGAAATATGAGATTCCAGAGTTATTTCTCTCTCTCTGCCCCTCTGAAATCTACTGCATTCAGTAACTGTTGTGGATAGATCCCTTAGATCATCTGAGTGATTTCTATTGCATCGTCTCTGTATTTTCTACCTCACGATCACGATGAGAGCCTGAGACAGTCCATCTCATGGCCTCTCATTTGTGAAATGGCGAGGGATATGTTCACATCAAAGCTCACATGATTCAATCGATAACCTGGCTCCCAGTGGTGCCCCAGAGTGAAAGCCCTCTCCTCCTCGGGGTGATTTGTTTTGAAACAATCCTTAGTCTTCCGTGGCCATCTCAAAGCCCCCCGTATAAAGCCTCCTGAAACCCTGAATAAAACCCCTCGAAACCTTAGGTGAAGCATCTCAAAATCCCTGAATAGAACCCCTTTAAAATCCTCAGATAAAGCCCCAGAAGCCTCTGCCTCCAAACCCCCCTAAAAACCCCACTTCAGGAGGCCTCCCTGCGCGAACCCCTCTCGGCGCAAGTCTCGCGCTAAGGGCTGGCCGCATCGGCTGAGCTGCTCGTGTCGCGCCGAAACCCATCCTCTTCTTCGCGCCGATACCTTCACACCTTTCGGCCACTTTGATGTGTTCGTGCCGATGCCGTCAGGCCATGCCAGCCTTGCTCATGATATCATGTCCTATGAGGACGCACTACCTTTCCCTCTATCCTCATGGGAGCCATATTAAAGGGGTCATTCCCCCACATTTTATAACCCTATTAAGTCGTGGAGCTCTGCCACTGCATGCCCTCCACTAACTGTACAGGGAATATCACAACAGACAGATAAAGCCCCATATGATTTAGATCCCTTGGATCTCGGGCTACGCCCGGCTCTTACTTTGGTTTCCACTCCGACAGTTCGTGAGTGGATGACCTATAATACCCTTTTGGCATACTCCCAAAATAAGGGTAGGTGCTGTCAAAATTCGTTCAGAGGGTTATTCGGTCACATAGTGCGATGTTTTCACCGAAATTATGCATTTATCCCCCGACTATGTGGCAAAGGGCTGAGCTATATCATCTCATGGCACCTTGGTCGCCACAGGGGATATACGTTACAGTTACACTGTCTCCTCGGACCCCCTGGTGAATGAATCCACCCCCATCTTCTATCTCACCCAATTATTGCCATGAAATCCCCGTTGAATACAGAGGATCCCCTTGAACTCATAAGAACCCCGCATAATATCAGAAGAAAACCAACAAAACGGCCTCCCGGCGCCACTTCCTCCCGGCGCCATCACCACCCGGTGCCACCTCCTCCCGGCGCCAAACTCGCACCGGGTGAAGGGCGCGCCGGGAACCTGCCGTGCCGTATGCCCTACCGTGCCGTCTGCCTATATTTCCAGCCACGCCGGTTGCCCGTCGCGCCGGGATCCCCCTCGCGTCGACTCCTATCCGCGCCGTTTCATCTTGTTAACAGGTGCCATTCAAATCTGATGTCTCAACAACTCCATTAAACCCAAATCCAGTCTAAACTCAATGTCCCATTCCTGTCAACCTTCATGCCAGCCTTCATCGCTTTACGAGGGAATCATGGTTCTTCATCCAGATCCACGGGAGATACATTAATCGGGGGTTTACCTCCACATTATACCGAATACGAGGTTTCTTTTGTCACCCCGCTGACCCTCGGAGTTCTGCCACTACATGTCCTCCAATGGTCCCTTAAGGGGAATATCAACAAACGACATGGTAGCGGACACTGTCCCGTCACATTCAAATCCTTTTGGATCCAGGGCTACGCCCGCCTCTCTTTTGGCTTCCATCCCGACATATCATGGGTGAATGACCTATATTTCCCTTTGGCATAGCCCCAGACAAGGGAACATGCTGCCGGGTTTGTGCCATAACACCGTTATCATGTCCCACGTAGCACGGTTTTCTATGCATGTTTCGCATCCCGTTAGCGGAGTTAGCGTAATAGTCGTATCTCATTTTACCCCCGAGACATCCTTTCTTGGCAATTAATCAAGGGTTGTCCTTCTTTGGAAGGACGTAATTAACGTCATAGCCTTTATGGTATGACGGACTCAGGGTCCTGACACGAATATCACAATCGACTGACTGAGTCAGGTCGAGCGCACAATGAATCGTCACTCCGGTGACTGGCACGCCTAATAAATCCAGTAAAATAAACCTAAACAAAAAACATCCCCACACCGCCCGACTCTAGGAGGCTCCGAGTCTGCGGTGCAATGACCCCGCTCGTTCCTCCTTCCTACTGCCTCCATCCGGCATAAGACGGCCCCTCGGGTGGCTGTTAAAAGACCCAGCGAGCCACAATTGTAGCTTGCTGAATGGCTACCCGCTGTGGGGAATGCTTTATAGTAATGAGGCCAAGCACGGCCACCACTCCCGAAGAGAGCATGCATATACCCCGCCATGGGGGATAATAAGAAGATATATACCCTGCTACGGGGGCATAAGAGGCAAAAAAAGAGATACACCCCATTCCCAGGGGCACATGAAGAGAATCCGCCCCGACTGAGGTGCACAAAGCAAATGCTACACCTCGGCTTCGGGGCATTTGAAGAAGAATCCGCCCTGACCTGAGGACATAAGAAGAAATAGAGTTGCACCCCGGCTTAGGGGCATTTGAAGAAGAGAAATACACCCCGATATGGGGGCACATGAAGCCAAAGACATACTCCGCCATGGGGGCATAAGAAGAAAAGAATTCACCCCGGCCTGGGGACACTCAAAGAAAGAGCCACACCCTGGACTGGGGGCATACAAAGAAAGAAATTCACCCCACCTCGAGGGCACAAGAAGCAAAACACACCCCACCTTGGGGGCATAAGAAACCAAGAACATACCCCGCCATGGGGGCATTAGAAGCGGAATACATCCCCGCCCCGGGGGCATATGAAGCAACATACACCCCGCCTGGGGCATAGAAGCCATAGAGAAGACTCTCCGGCTCAGGGGCATCAGAAGAAGAAGCATGCCCCACCTGGGGGCATAGAAGCTATAAAGAACATACCCCGCCCGGGGCACAGAAGCAAGGAGGCAGGATCCGCCCCGCCATGGGGGCACACAAAGAGCGAAACCACACCCCGCCATGGGGGTATGAGAAGCAAGGAATGTACCCCGCCCCGGGGAGCATAAGAAGCAGAAGCCACACCCCGTCTGGGGGCATAGAAGCCGTGAAAGACACACCCCGCCCGGGGGCGCATGAAGAGAATACACCCCGGCTCCGGGGCATTTGACAAAGAATCCCCCCCGATCCGGGGTATAAAGAGCAAAGAGTATATCCCGACTTGGGGGCATTTAAAGAAGAAACATACCCCGCCTGGGGATGCAGAAGCAAAGAGACAGAGTACACCTCCAGTCGGGGGCACCGAAGCAAAGAGGCATACATCCCGACCTTGGAGCACATGAAGAAAGAATATACCCCGACCCAGGGGCGTCAGAAGAAGAAACATACGCCCCGATCTAGGGACATGAGAAGCAAGAGAATATGCCCTGCGAAAAGGGTATGAGAAACATGAAGAATGTACCCCAGCCTAGGGGCACAGAAAGTGATACACTTCGCCCTTGGCGCATAAGAAGCAGAAGCACCTACCCCAGCCTGGGGGCACAAAAATACACTCTGCCCTTGGCGCATAAGAAGCAGAAGCATCTTTCTCGACCCGGGGCACAGAAATAAAGAGACATACATCCCGATCTGGGAGCATAAGAAGATAGATATATTCCACCCAAGCGGCATTTGAAGAAACAACATACCCTGCTTCGGGGGCACAGAAGCCGTAAAGAGATACACCCCCGCCTCAGGGGGGCGTAAGAAGCAAAAGATACACCCCGGCCTTAAGGGGGCATAAGAAGCAAAAGATACACCCCCGTCCCGGGGGCATTTGAAGAGAGCTACACCCCTGCTCAGGGGCATATGAAGAAGAAACATACCTCGCCTCGAGGGCCTATAAGCTATAAAGAACACGCCCCAGCTCAGGGGCATATGAAGAGAAGTCCACCCTGGCTTATGGGTATTTGAAGAAGAAACATACCCCATCTGGGGGCATAGAAGCCATGAAGAGTATACCCCACCATGGGGGCATTTGAAGAGAGCTACACCCCGCCTCGGGGGCATTAAAAAAAACACACGTGGTCTGGGGACATAGAAGCCAAAAAAAATACACCCCGCCTGGGGGCATAGAAGCGAAGAGGCAAAACACACCCCCCTCAGGGGGGATGCATATCAAATGAAGCTACACCCCAACCTGGGGGCACATTAAGAGAAATACACTCCAGCGTGGAAGCATTAATGAGAAAAGAAGAGCAGAATAAAGAAAAAGACATGCATGAGGCAGACGTGATCCTTGAACCCGCCTCTCCACAAAAGAAGAAAAGAAAGAACAGTCACGAGGCAAACATGGTCTTTGCGCTTGCCTCTCCACAAAAGAAGAAGAGAAGAAGAGAAAGAAGAGTCACGAGGGGAACATGGTCTTTGTACCCGCCTCTCCACACAAGAAAAGAAGAGAAGAAGAAAGAGAACAACCATGAGGCAAGCATGGTCTTTGTACCCGCCTCTTCACACAAAAGAAGAGAAGATGATGTCAGAGCCAGGTTTTAAACTTGTCTCTACAAGCCTAGGTCCTAGGGTCTTTGCATTATCTTCATCCGTGTGTCGGTCTCCTCCTCTTTGTGCATGTCCACTCGTAGTGGTGCCTTGTACCGGGCCGACCCCTCTACCTCGGTTCCCCCTATGAATCCCAATTCCCAAGGTGTCCAAGACATCCCCAGGGAGGCTCCCCAAGCTCCGATGGACCGAATTGAGGCTTCCCTCCAAACCCTCACGGAGCAGTTAAATGGCTTTTCCGTCCGTCTGGAGAGACTCGAGGAAGCTAGGGCCCCACCTAGGAACCATGCCCAAAGAGCTCCTCCTCCACGAGTTGAACTTGATAGGGAGGACTTAGAGAATGACTTTTACCATGAGAATGAGAGGCCCCGTCCACCAAGACATTTTGAGAGGCGACCACGGGAGGACCCGGATGATTATCTCTTGAGGATGATTAAGGTTGAGGCTCCTAACTTTGATGGGTCCCATAACCCACATGTCTACCTAGAATGGGAAAGTGCCATGGACCAATACTTTGATTGGTACCCTATGACGGAAGATAGGAGAGTTAGGCTTGCAAAAATGCACCTTACCAAACTTGCCAAGACCTACTAGTTGAGTGTGGAAAGTAGGAAAAGGATTAGGCGGGAAGAACCCATTCATACCTGGGAAGACATGAAAGCCCAACTTAGGTTCAAATACCTCCCCAACTCCTACACCCAAACTCTCTTAGATGAATGGCAATGCCTCACCCAAGAGGGAAAAACCGTGGTAGAATACATTGAACTATTTGATTCCTACCTTTTAAAGTGTGGAGTACATGAAGTGTTGGCCGTCACCCTATCACGATTTAGGAATGGTCTCCACCCATACATCAAGAGAGAGCTAATTATGAGGGATGTGGATTCCCTTGAGATGGCTTATCAAATAGCCCGTGATACGGAGAGATTTTCTAGGAATCCTAAGTTTTCCTCTCCCCGCCCAACTGAACCCAAAAATATGGGTCCACGACCCATCCTTCCACCCCTATTGAAGACCCCTATCCCCAGTGGAGGAGCCCCTACTCGGCCTTACCAACAACCAACCAATTCCACTCCTACAAGGGCCACTCCACCCAACCCTCCTCCCCGAAGGGAGGAACCCCCCAAAAGGACAACCCCAGGGAGTAGCACGGTGAAATGCTTTCAGTGTCATGGTTATGGCCACATCGCCTCCCAATGTCCTTCCAAAGGATTGTCCAGCCTTATCATTGAGGGAGGGCCTACCCCACTCCAAGGGGAGCATGAGAGTCCGGTTGAGGAGTATGAGGCTGCCTTAGGTTGGGAAGAGGAGTATGAACAACTCTATGAAGCAGGATTGGACCACGACCCTCCTCCTACCAACTCCCACCTAGGTGTCATTAGGTGCACCCTCACACAACCACAAGAGGAAGATTGGCGTAGGACATCCATTTTTTCCACCTACATCAAGATGGGGGGCTATGTCAGGAAAGTCATCCTAGACAATGGAAGTTGTGTCAACGCCGTGTCGCCTGACACTATCAAGCTTCTTGGGCTTACTATCACACCCCACCCCAAACCATACTGAGTCTCTTGGATAAACAACCACTCCCTCCCGGTCAACACTTGTTGCCTTGTACCCATCACCTTCTCATCATATCAAGGCCAAGTATGGTGTGACATTATACCAATGGAAGTAGGAAGCATCCTACTAGGGAGGCCATGGATCTATGACGTCAATGCAACCATCCTAGGAAAACCAAACACTTGCACCTTCGAACATGAGGGAAAAACCATCCGCCTCAACCCATCTCCACCCCGGAAGGAACCACCCTCCAAGGGGATTCTCCCTAAACCATCTCAAAGCCCCGGGGTCTCATCCCCACCAACCCAATCAACTAACCAAGAGTCCACCCCAGAAACACCAACAGGGCTAGTCAAGGGCCTGCATCTCATCACAAGAAAAGAACTTGAGGAAGAGGTAGCTCAAGGAACACCCTTGTGTGCGGTAATCATCTACTTAGGAGAGACCACTACCTCCAACCCACATCCTGTGGAAATACACCCTCTCCTAGAAGAATTTAAGGATGTCTTCCCCGATGAGCTCCCTGACCAACTTCCACCTATGAGGGATGTTCAACATGCTATTGATCTCGTCCCAGGAGTCACCCTCCCAAACCTTCCCCACTATCGCCTCAACCCCACGGAGCATGCTGAATTAAGGAGGCAGGTGGAGGAACTCATTAGGAAAGGCTTTCTCCGTCTTAGCAAAAGTCCGTGTGCCGTCCCGGCCCTTCTCACACCCAAGAAGGATGGGACATGGCGAATGTGTGTCGATAGCAGGGCCATCAACAAGATTACCGTCAAATACAGGTTCCCCATACCTAGGCTGGACGATATGCTCGACATGCTAGCCGGAGCCACCATTTTTTCCAAAATAGATCTTATGAGTGGCTACCATCAGGTTAGGATAAGGCCAGGAGATGAATGGAAAACGGCCTTTAAAACCAAAGATGGACTCTATGAATGGCTTGTGGTGCCTTTTGGGCTATCAAATGCCCCAAGCACCTTTATGCGCCTTATGACAGAGGTCCTTAGACCCTACATTGGAGTCTTCCTAGTGGTCTATTTTGACGATATCCTTATCTACAGCCAGTCCATGGAAGCCCACCTCAACCATCTTAGGTAAATCTGCACTACCCTTAGGAAAGAGAGTCTCTTTGCCAACTTGGGAAAATGTCATTTCATGACCGAATCCATCACTTTCCTTGGGTATGTGGTCTCCACCAAGGGAGTATCCATGGACCCCGAAAAGGTCCAAGCTATCCTTGACTGGCCAGAGCCCCGCACTCTCCATGAGGTCCGGAGTTTCCATGGGTTGGCCACTTTCTATCGGAGATTTATCCGTGGGTTCAGCATGGTCACAGCCCCCATCACAGATTGCCTAAAAAAGGGGACGTTTGTGTGGACCAAGTCTGCTTCTAGGGCCTTCCAAGAGCTCAAGGAAAGGATGACCCAAGCCCCGGTATTATGCCTCCCTGACTTTTCCAAAGTCTTTGAGGTGACTTGTGATGCGTCCGGGGTAGGGATTGGCGGGATCCTCAGCCAAGAGGGACACCCAGTGGCCTACTTTAGTGAGAAATTGTGTGATGCTAGGATGAAGTACTCCACCTATGACAAAGAATTTTATGCGGTGGTTCCATCCCTCCGGCATTGGAGACATTATCTCCTGCCCAAAGAATTTGTCATCTTCTCTGACCACAAGGCCCTAAAATATCTCAACTCCCAACAGAAACTGAACTCCTGTCATGCTCGCTAGGTCGAATATATCCAATCCTACACATTCATGATTAAGCATAAGGCTGGGAGTGAGAATCGTGCCGCAGATGCACCCAGCAGGAGGGTCTCGTTGTTGGCTACCATACGGGTAGAAGTCATAGGATTTGAGAGAGTCAAGGATGAGTACCATGATTGTCCAGACTTTGGGCAGATTCATACCACCCTAACCACCCAATCACCTGGGGAATACCAAGGATTCATCCTAGAGGACGGGTTCCTCTTCAAGGGTCATAAGCTGTGTGTACCTAGAACCTCACTGCGGGATTTCTTAATCCGGGAGTTGCATGCTGGAGGCCTGGCCGGCCATTTTGGGGTGCATAAAACCATTGCCTTGGTTGAGGGTCAGTTCTACTGGCCGAGCCTCAAGAGAGATGTGGCTAAAATTGTGGGTCAGTGCCGCATATGCGCAACAGCAAAACAAGTGAAACAGAACACGGGCCTATACACCCCACTCCCTGTCCCTGATCATCCATGGCAGGATTTGAGCATAGACTTTGTCTTAGGCCTACCTAGAACCCAACGAAAACATGACTCAAGCTTCGTTGTAGTGGACAGGTTTTCCAAAATGGCTCATTTTATCCCTTGTTCAAAAACTTCAGATGCCTCCCACGTGGCCCGCCTATTCTTCGATGAAGTTGTTCGCCTCCATGGTTTGCCCAAGACCATCATTTCTGACCGGGATGTTAAGTTCACCAGCTACTTCTGGAAAACCCTCTGGCACCTAATGGGGACCCTTCTCAAATTTTCCACGGCCTATCACCCCCAAACGGATGGGTAAACCGAGGTCGTCAATCGGAGCCTCGGGAATCTCCTTCGGTGCCTTGTGGTGGATCGCCCAGGGAATTGGGATCTCATTCTGCCTCACGCCGAATTTGCATACAACAATTCAACAAATAGGTCCATAAGCATGAGTCCCTTCGAAGCTGTGCATGGGTACAAACCCAGAAAGCCATCAGACCTCATTCCCCTACCCCCACATGCTAGGGTGTCTATCACTGCTGAGTCTTTTGCACAACACCTTAGAGAGTTGCATGAAGACATTCGCAAACACATCAACAAGAGCAACGAGATTTATAAGAAGTCAGCCGATTCCCACCGCCGCCACCAGGAATTCCAAGTTGGTGATTTTGTGATGGTGAGAACTGAGAGGCTATTCCCTGGGAATGTCTCAAAGTTGAAGTTGCGTGGAGCTGGCCCCTTTCAGGTGCTGAGGCGCCTTGGCACAAATACTTATGTGTTGGACCTCCCCGAAGAGTACGGAGTAAGCCCCACTTTCAATGTGGCTGACCTGGTGCCCTACAAGGGTCCCACGGTGACACCCAGTGAGGAGATCCAGCCTATCCCACCCCTTGAGAGATCTCCCACACCAACGAGAACTCCATCTGGCCAGAGAGACCAGCGTGATCAAGTGGAGTGGATATTAGATGAACAGATCATCAACACACGGAGCAAGGCGTATGAGCGATATCTGGTTAGGTGGAAGGGACGGCCACATTCGGATGATGCCTGGGTGAGTCGGGAGGACCTCCAGCGGCTGGACCCTGACCTCTTGGAGCAGTATCACAGCAGGGAGGGCCTCGACTCGACAGAGTCGAGCTCTTCGCGGCCCGGGGGAAATAATGAGGGCATCACCCACGATTCCCTCTAGCTCGGGACCTCCCTCCCCCTCGACGAGGTCCAGACTTGTGCTCCATGGCATCCAGTTCGCTGCAGTACTTTTGTGGATCACCTTTTGTGCACTTATTGTCTTTATCTTGAGTCATTTTGATGTAATTTGCCTTTTATTTAAGTCCAGTATCTAGGTTATGTGTTTATTTTCCTATGTCTTGTGGTCATCATGTGGGTTCGGGCCAAAACACTTGGGCTTGGCCCACTTGCCCCCCCTCCTTTTTCTCCCTAGTCATGTGTCATTAGTCTATTTTGTAGGGACTTTTTGTAAATTGGGGATTCCCTATAAATATGGCCCCAAACCCTCCATTTGGAAGTAATGAAGCATTGAGTAAAATTTGAGCCACAAGCATTGTCTTCCCTCTCTCTCTCTCTAGCTTCTTTCTCTCTCTCTCTCTCTCACTAAAAGGGGTGAACCCCTCTCTCTCTCCCCTCCCTTCTCTCTCCAAAATTTGCACCACCCTCTCTCTCCTCTCCTTGCCACCTCATCTGCCACATCAGCCTCCCACCCCTTCACCTCCCCAAGAACCATAACTCCCATTAATACCTCCACATCCCCAAGCAACCCTTCCCATTCCCCAAACACCCTTTCATCCTCCAAGGCACCCTTCCCTCTCCCCCAAGCATCCTTTCCACTCCCCCCCACACCCATTCATATCCCTAGGAGGAATTGACTCCCATTCCCCCACTAGCTGCGACCCCCCATTCCCTTCCCCATTACCTTGGCCGACCCCCACCACCAACCCCCCCTCCTAGCTGCGTCCCTTTCACCCCACCTCCCTCTTAGACCTCCTAATCCCCTGCTCCACCCTCTCACCATCTCTGAAACATCCCTCCCCCTTCAACCATCAACACCTCCACCCCCACCATTGCTAACCCTCCACTTACATCAACCTAGTTCCACCACCATTCTCTTCACATTGATCAGCCTGCAGGTGACAGAAGAAAGGGTCGTCTTGCAGAAGCAACCACGGAGTCATACCATGACATCTGAAGGCGTACCATACATTTCTGGAAAGGTCGTCCAATCAGCTTCGCAGGCAAGGTGATCCCACCCCATTCTGAGTCCGGGGTTGTCCGGGAGGACCGATCTCCCACGACTGCGCAGAGCTGCCCCTACAGAGTATCTGAACCAGAATAGAAGCTGTACCACGACGAACCGCGGGGGAATCCGGCCACGAGCTCTTCTACAAAGTTCTCCTTCGTCCAGTCTACTTTCAAAATCAAGAAGTGGAACTTTGATCGACATCCGTGGGTCAAAGTTACCATTTTCCTCCCTCTGCTATGCGGGTCTGCTTCCCACAATCTGCTTCGACCTGCCTCCACTGTTCAGAGTCCTCCAGTTCTCTTCGACATCACACGGCTTCCCCGTCAGTTTTGCTACGAAGAGGACTCATCCACGGTTCCAACAACTCTGGCGGTTTGTGATTCGGAGTCCAGAAACTGTCGAGGCACTCTCTGCAACCTGCTGTTGGAGATCTGAAGCTGCCAGTCCCAGATTCTGTCACGCTGTTCGAACCTCCACCAAGGCCAGCATCGACACCCAAAGAATTCAAAAAAATTCTGAGGCATTCTGGTTCCAGTTCGAAGAGTTCCCCTCTGGTCTCATCATCAGAAAAATTCCAGATTGAGATCTACCGCTGTCTGTCACCTCTCACAGCAAGCAAGCAGCCCGGGCATCGGCTCTTTCTCTTGGATTTTCAACGAATCTCCCCTCCCCGCCTGGCTGGCTTAACGCCCCTCCCTGTGCGGAGGTAGTGTTTGATTTGTAACTTTGAAATCCCCACCCCAAGTCCACCCTCCTGTGTGAGGTGTAGTGATTGTACTTAATTAAACAGGGTTCAAGCCTCACCGGCGCAATGTGCGGGGAACCCACACCTCCCAGCTTGCCCATCGTCTCCGACCGGGGTTGGTTTCTTCAAACCAACCAGGTGAGCTTCTGCCCTTGCTCCCCTTAATATATGTTTATTTAATATCTGCCAAACGAGTCCGCTGGCTAGTGAGAGAGTGCCCGTTCCCGGAGCCACCATCTTGGAGTGGTCATCGTGGATGATAGTGAGTGAGTGACCTAGTGCCCCCGAGGCACCCGGCCGCCCTTGATTGTGGGCATCATACCTTCGGGAGGGTGAACCTTAATTGTGCTGGCCCTCTACCAGCAAGGGTCTTTCTCCACCACCTCTACTCGGCATCACCGAGTCACCACGGGTAACGGGTGCGCGGTGAGACGGCGTCTTCCAAGTTTTCTCGGATCTTGTGAGTGTGTTTGCGAATTAAGTCCAAGGGACCATAGCCACTTGCTGCATCATTGTGTCACATCAGAAGAAAAGAAAGAAATGACCATGAGGCAGGCATGATCTTTGCACCGCCTCTCCATAACAGAAGAAGAGAAGAAGAGAAAGAAGAGTCACGAGGCAGACATGGTCTTTGCACCTGTCTCCCCAAACAAAAGAAGAAGAAAAAAAAGAGACATGAGACAGATGTGATCTTCGAACCCGCCACTTCACAAATCCTTCTCCTCGGCTCACGTATCCTACTACCTGACGCCCTTTGACTCAGTCATTCCGGCCAAGGCCCACTGTCATGATTAATCCACCCGTCCCACCGCGCTCTCCGATATCTTTTCGGCTTTACATCCTACTCCTAACATCTCTCGGCTTGTCAGCCTACTCCCAATATCCCTTGGCTTTTTTAGCCTACTTCCCAATATCTTCGGCTCTTGCAGCCTACTTCCCAGAATTCGACCTTCACGGCCTGCTTCCCAGAATTTGGCCTTCACGGCTCGCTTCCCATAATTTCGGCTCCTGCAGCCCGCTTCCCAATATCTTTGGCTCTCGCAGCCTACTTCCCAGAATTCGACCTTTACGGCCTACATCCCAGAATTTGGCCTTTACGGCCTGCTTCCCAGAATTCGACCTTCACGGCCCGCTTCCCAATTTCGGCTTTTGCAGCCCGCTTCCCAATATCTTTGGCTCTCGCAGTCTGCTTCCCAGAATTCGGCCCTTGCGGTCTGCTTCCCAGAATTCGGCCCTTGCGGCCTGCTTCCCAACTTTGGCTCTCGCAGCCTGCTTACCTTTGACCCTCGTGGCCTGCTTCCCAACCTTGGCTCTTGTAGCCTGCTTCCCTTTGGCTTTTATAGCCTGCTTCCCAATTCTGGCTCTCGTAGCCTGCTTCCCCTTGGCTTTTATGGCCTGCTCCCCAACTTTGGCTCTCGCAGCCTGCTTACCTTTGGCCCTCGTGGCCTGCTTCCCAACCTTGGCTCTTGCAGCCTGCTTCCCTTTGGCTTTTATAGCCTACTTCTCAATTCTGGCTCTCGTAGCCTGCTTCCCCTTGGCTTTTATGGCCTGCTCCCCAACTTTGGCTCTCGCAGCTTGCTTACCTTTGGCCCTCGTGGCCTGCTTCCTAACCTTGGCTCTTGCAGCCTGCTTCCCTTTGGCTTTTATAGCTTGCTTCCCACTTCTGGCTCTCGTAGCCTGCTTCCCCTTGGCTTTTATGGCATGCTCCCCAACTTTGGCTCTCGCAGCATGCTTACCTTTGGCCCTCGTGGCCTGCTTCCCAACCTTGGCTCTTGCAGCCTACTTTCCTTTGGCTTTTATAGCCTGCTTCCCACTTCTAGCTCTCGTAGCCTGCTTCCCCTTGGCTTTTGTGGCCTGCTCCCCAACTTTGGCTCTCGCAGCCTGCTTACCTTTGGCCCTCGTGGCCTGCTTCCCAACCTTGGCTCTTGCAGCCTGCTTCCCTTTGGCTTTTATAGCCTACTTCCCAATTCTGGCTCTCGTAGCTTGCTTCCCCTTGGCTTTTATGGCCTGCTCGCCAACTCTGGCTCTCGTAGCCTGCTTCCCTTTGGCCTTCGTGGCCTGCTTCCCAAGTCCGGCTCTCGTAGCCTGCTTCCCAGGATTCAGCCTTCGCGGCCCGCTTCCCATAACTTCGGCTCTTGCAGCCCGCTTCCCAATTTCGGCCCTTATGGCCCGCTCCCCTAATGTCCCTTGGGTTCTATAGCCTGCTTCCCTAATATCCTTTCAGCCGTTCGTGGTCTGCTTCCCTAATTCCTTTACTACCACTACACTTATACGTAATAACAATATTTTCTTATGCAAAAACAAACACAAAAAAACAACAAAACAGACACACAAAAAGAGGAAAAAAAATAAAAAAAAAGAGAATGCATGATTGCCCTGCTTGCATGGTTGCTTAATATAGAATAATACACCTCCTTGAAATTTTCTAGGACCGTGTTTCCTTGCTAAATAATATCGCTCCAATTCCGGATGCACGCGCGTCATGGCATACGCTCGAAGGGAACCCGATTATGGCGAGTGCACACGTCAAGGGGAAGAGTCATGGCTGAATCGCTAAGCCCAACTCACAAAATAAACCTGAGACAACGCTCCCACATTTAGCACTTAATGTGTTCAATAGCTTTCAACCATAGGGATTGCCTGAATTCCTTCTTAGCACTCTACGGAGACTTGAATTCCTGTACTCGCGTGAAAGATAATCGTGAGGAAAAAGCTGCCTACCCCCACTGTAAAATAAAAAAAAAACAAAAAAGGAGAGAGAAAGAAAAAAATGATGCAAAGAAAAAGAGAGAGAAATGTGAATCTGAGTAGCCGGGAATCCCCATTGAAACACATGAGGAGACTCGCGCGAAATGGTGAAGCGAATTACAATAAGGATGAAACCTATTAGCCGGGAATCCCCATTGAGACATATGAGGAAACTCATGTCAAACGGTGGAATCCGCAATAGAATCACAATAAGGACGAATCTTAGTAGCCGGGAATCCCTATTGAGACACATGAGGAGACTCGCGCCGAACGGTGAAATCCGCTACCAAAATAAACGAATGGGGCTGTGTGAAGCTACCGAAAGTCGAAAGCCTAGAACTAATGTGTAGGTGCTAGAGTGATCCTCGAGTGTCACCAGGAAAACCTGCATATCCCTATGGTTAGGGCTCTTTGTTCACACATTTGTACCGCCACGCCACGGAGAATTACCTCGGGTGAAATGCGTGAATTTAGGCTGTGCATGCAAGACATGCGATATCCTCTTGACGGGTGCACCACCCCTCAATTGTGCCTCGTGGCCCGCACCGCATCTACGAATTACGGGTGATGTCCCTATCCTATCCCCTATAGAGGGAGTTGCCTTACTCATATCTATGATACGCTTGCTAATGAATGCTTGCATGCTTGAATAAAAAAATTATATATAGTAATATATATATATATGTATAATAAATAATAAATAATAAAAATGTGTGTATACAATAAACTCAATTTCGGCTATCGAAGCCTACTTTCCCTGCGCTGGCTCATAGAGCCCAATCTTGGCCCCCATGACCTACCTCTTTCCCTCGCGGCTCGTTAATCTCCCAACTCCGGCTTCTATAGTCCGCTTCCCCAATTTGGGCTTTCACGTCTTGCACCCTAATTTCGGCTCTTGCAACCCGCTTTCCAACATCTTTGGCTCTTGCAACTTACTTCCCAGAATTCGGCCTTCACTGCCTGCTTCCCAGAATTCAGCCTTCACGGCCCGTTGTCCATAATCTTGGCTCCTGCAGCCCGCTTCCTAATTTTGGCTTTTGTGGCCTGCTTCCCCGATTTGACTTCCGTAGCCTACTCCCTATAATTTCGGCCTTCACGGCCCGCTCCCCAGCTTTGGCTCTCGCAACCTGCTTCCCCTCAGCCTTCATAGCCTACTTCCCTTTGGGCCCTCGTGGCCTGCTTCCCAATTCTGGCTCTCATAGCCTGCTTCCTAGAAATCGGCCTTCACAGCCCGCTTCCCATAATTTCGGCTCCTGCAGCCCGCTTCCCAATATCATTGGCTCTTGCAACCTGCTTCTCGGAATTCGGCACTCATAGCCTGCTTCCCAGAATTCGGCCTTCGCAGCTCACTTCTCATAATTTTGGCTCTTGCAGCCCGCCTCCCAATATCCTTGGCTTTATAAGCTGCTCCCCCAATTCGGCCTCCGCGGCCCGCTTCCCGACTTTGGCTCTTCTGGCCTGCTTCCCTTTGGCTTTTATAGCCTGCTTCCCAACTTTGGCTCTTGTAGCCTACTTACTTCGGCCCCCATGGTCCGCTTTCCCAAGTCTGGCTCTGGCAGCCTGCTCCCCAAATTTTAGCTTTCGCAGCCCGCTTCCCTGATTTGAGGACACTAAATAAATTCTCACCCCATGTTTACGTGCAAGGGAATATAGAAGAGGTGAAAAGAGAAGAGAAGAAAAATAAGAGAAGAAGAGACGAACAAACCATGTCCGCTCCCGGCACCCTGTCGGCACTGGCAAAGAGACAAAGAGACCAACAAACCAGGTCAGCTCTCGGCACCCTGTCGACGCTGACCAAGAGACAAAGAGACCAACAAACTAAGTCAGCTCCCGGCACCCTGTCGACGCTGATGAAGAGACAAAGAGACCAACAAACCAGGTCAGCTCCCGGCACCCTGTCGGCGCTGACAAAGAGACAAAGAGACCAACACATCATGTCAGCTCCCGGCACCCTGTCGGCGCTGACGAAGAGACAAAGAGACCAACAAACCAGGTCAGCTCCTGGCACCCTGTCGGCACTGATGATGAAGAGAAGAAGAGATAAACATACTACGTCAGTTCCTGCCACCCCGTCGGCACTGATGAAGAGAAGAAGAGACCAACAAACCAGGTCAGCTCCCGGCACCCTGTCGACGCTGATGAAGAGACGAAGAGACCAACAAACCAGGTCAGCTCCCGACACCCTGTCGACGCTGACGAAGAGACAAAGAGACCAACAAACCAGGTCAGCTCCTGGCACCCTGTCGGCGCTGACAAAGAGACAAAGAGACCAACACATCATGTCAGCTCCCGACACCCTATCGGCGCTGACGAAGAGGCAAAGAGACTAACAGAACATGTCAGCTCCCGACGCCCCGTCGACGCTGACGAAGAGACAAAGAGACCAACAAACCAGGTCAGCTCCCGACACCCCGTCATCACTGACAAAGAAAAGAGGAGGCAAACAAGTCATGTCGGCTCCCGACACACCGGCGGCGCCGACGATGAGAAAAAAAGGCCAGTACACCCGCGGGCACCGCCCCGCTCATCCTTCGCCTGCGCTACCCATAGGTGGGGGGCATTTGTGGACACCAAAAATTACACACCCAGATACCCTGCTCGGCCCAGCATCAACAACGGCACTGAGTGAAGAAGCTCCGGAGGGACTGGTCATCCGGACTCCCCAAATATGCACACTGCCGTGAAGCTGTCTTCGGAGTGACGACAGTGAAGAGAAATCAACCACCAAGAGCCCCCGCAATCCATGGGCCTCGAAGAAAATTAAATGGGCCACAACTCATGCTCACAACGGGCTTAGAACTGCCCCTTTTGGCCTTCAACGGTACGCCCTGAAGCCCATTCAACGGCACGCCCCTGGGTCCTTCAGCGGCACAGCCCTTGTCCCTCCAGCAGCACGCCCCTGGGTCCTTCAGCGGCACAGCCCTTGGCCCTCCAGCGGTACGCCCTTGGGCCTTCAGCAGGACAGCCCTTGGCCCTCCAGCGGTACACCCCTGGGCCCTTCGACGGCACAACCTTTTGGCCCTTCAGTGGTACACCCCTGGGCCTTCACCGGCATGCCCTTGTGCCCTTTCAACGGCACACTATTCCAGGCCTTCAACGGCACACTATTCCAGGCCTTCAACGGCACACTTTTCAAGCCTTCAACGGCACACTATTTCAAGCCTTCAATGACACACTATTTTAAGCCTTCAGCGGCACACTTTTCCAGCCTTCCAACAGCACACTATTTCAAGCCTTCAGCGTCACACTTCTTGGGTCTTCCAGCAGCACACTTGTGAAGGCCTTCAGCGGCACACCTGCGAGGCTCTCCAGCGGTACGCCTTCCTCAGCCCCCAGCGGCACAGTGTTCGGCCCATCCACGCCGGTCAACGCTCGTAGCCCTCGGCACGTAGCGAAAGCATGGCAGGCCCATGCCTACACCTTGCTGGGCTGTCCTCACCCAACCTACTCCCATCCTCGGCATTCGTCGGCCTGACCAGGGGTATAAGAACCCCTCGCTCCGACAAGTAAAGGAGAGAGGAGGCCAGTGGAGGGAGCCACGACCGAGCTGCCAGAAAAAAGAGGAGGAAGAAGAAGAAGAGAAGAAGAAGAAGAAGAGAAGAAGAGAATAGGAGGAGGGGAGGCTCTGCCCCCCACCCTCTGCTGCCCCGTCAACTGCCGTCCCCGCGAAGAGAAAAGAGAAGAAGAGAAGAAGAAGCAGAAGAGAAGAAGAAGAGGAGGGGAGGCTCTGCCTCCCTCCCCCGTTGCTCCGTCCACTGCCACTTGAGCGAAGAGAAGAAGAAGAAGAAGAGGGGAGGCTCCGGCTCCCCCCCGTTGCTATCTCGTCTACCACCGTCGGTGTGAAGAGAGGAAGAGAAGAAGAGTGAGTGGAGAGAGAGGATGAGGTCCAGGAGGGGAGAAGTTCGTGCTCCCCCCATTGTATCTTCTTTCTTTCTTTCTTTCCCCCCCTTGTTTTCTTTTCCGTCGCCATGTATTAGCTCCCCTGGGGCACTCCTTTTGTGAGAATAAAAGTAAAAGGCTTGCAAATATTTTCTTTGGATGTCTTTCTAAAGCCTTTCTTCCATGTTTGCATCCCTCGGTGTTTCACGTCCCTTTCCCTTTCTCCTTTCGTTAGGGCTTGCTTCCTCCCGGGTATTTTTGTCTTTGCCCACCCCTGGGTGCCCTCAGCGGCACACCCTAGCCGTGCCTCCAACGGCACACCCTCCATATGCCTTCAACGGCACGCCCTTAGGCATCCCCAGCGGCACGCCCACGGGGCTCTTCGCCGACACGCTCCTGCCGCCTTCAACGGCACGCCCTTGCCCCCCCTTCAGCGACACAGCCCCTCAGCGGCACACCCGGGCTTCCCCCAGTCCGGCACGCCCTCTCGTGCCTCCCTTGCCCGGCACACTCGTCCCTCCTTGCCCGGTGCACTCCCTAGTCGGCCCTAGGGAGGTCTCCGGTCCGTTATTCTCACCGAGTTTTTCAAAGTTTTATTAAAGGTGTTGCCGCTCTCGGGCGCCCACCTCCAGTTGTCAGGTTTCGCCACTCCATGTGGGCGTGTTCCCTGTATCTCCCTTACGCTCGGGTCAAGGGGAGATGCTGCCGAATTTTCGTTAGAAACGATAACACGTTAAAAAGGACTAAAAGAAAGCAACAAACAAATAAAAAGAACAATGCTAAAATGCTTTTAACGAGGTAAGGGAACCGGAATCAATTCAAAGAGAGCCAAATCGAATGACAACTAAACAACTTGAACACTCGCCCTCGTGAGAGAGAATGAAAGATAATCGAGAGAAAGAGAGAAGAAACCCATGCAAACTTAATAAAATTAAGAGAGAAAAGAAAAGAGGAAGAGACATAAGAATGGAAGAGGAGTGGGCTCCCCATGCCCTTCGCCGGCACGCCCCCTTCAGCCACCTTCACCGGCACGCCCTTTCCGCCGCCTTCGCCGGTACACCCTCCAGCCACCCTTGGCCGGCACACCCGCTCGCGCCCTTGGCCGACACACCCGCTCGCGCCCTTGGCCGACACACCCTTCGCCGGTACACCCGCTTGCGCCCCTCGCCCGTATGCTCCCGAAGCCCCTTCACCGGCACGCTCTCTTTACGCTCAGCGGCACGCTCGCGCCCTTCGCCGGCACACTCTCCCAGCCCCTCGGCGGCACGCTCCCCCTGCGTTCGCCGGTACACCCTGGTCGTTCTTCGCCGGCACGCCCCTTCAGCCCTTTTTAGCCCTCTAGCAGCCCACTCTCTCTCCAAAAAAAAGAACACATATATAATATAATAATAATAATAATAATAATAATAATAATAATAAATTAATAAAAATTCTGATAAATAAATAAACTTGAGTATATATATGGAATAAACAAACAAAAAAATGTGAAATAATAATAATAATAATAAACAAAAAAAGAGAAAATATAATAGTAATGATAATAAACGAAAATGGAGAAATCACCCGGAATAAATACATAAAAGGAAAATAAGCAATAAAATAAACATGCATATAATTTAAAGCCCAGATAAAAGAATAGTAAAATCCACATCGCAGCCCCGTCTCTCCCGTGACCCGATGCCGAAGGAAGAATCATGCCGCCCTTCCAGGTTGGGCCTGAGTCTTGAGAATTATCCCAAAATAACCACGACCTGACCTCGCCTCGGGCCGATATTCCGATTAAACCGGACTCGTTTCTCGGGCCAGATCCCTTCCGAGCCACTTCTAAAATTGCCGCACGTTCGGCAGACATTTTGAACGGGTTCACCTCGATTCCCGTCACGTTTCTATTACGGACCGGTGTCCGAACAAGAAAAGGTCCATGCGTGACCGATATGGCCGACGGCTCCCATCCTGACATGGTCATAACCCGGCATTGCTCTGGGCCAATAGCCTATCGAATCGGATTCATCCTAATGGGATTTGTCCCCGCTCTTTCATTGAAATTGCCGCGAACCGGCATACATTGGTACGGGGTTGTTTCTATCTACGTCGTTCCTTCAATATAGACACTTGTCCGAATATCAAGTGGTCTGTAAGTGACCGACAGAAATAGGAATAGAACGAGACGGCTCCCGTCATCCCTGGACCCTACACATGGGAATATCAATAAGGCCTTCGTGGGTTATGCATGGACCTCGGGACCGTCCCGATTATAGTCATTGTCTGACCCATATCCACGGCCTACAGCCCGCTCCCTTTGAACACATTTTCGGTTTTGGAACCTAGTCCCGGGACTCTTGCTCGTTGCCCTCCGGCACCGAAAACATTAATGATGCCCACGCAAGCCCGTTTGGACCGCGGGAGGCGCCCCCGATATGGTCCTGACTCGATCTTGCATCGGGCCAACAAATTCGTTGGTTTCATGCTACACTAACCGAGATTTAACCGAATGTTTTCAGTGTCTCGTAATAATACATGTACCGTATCCCGGCATACATATGTTGTAGGTCCTCCCGCGACGACTATGATATTCTCAAGCCGGACACCCTTCCGAACACTAAACGGTCTCCTGAATGACCGACACGTTTCAAACGTCCGCTTCCCTAGACATAGGGCTTTTCAGCCTATTCAAGGGATATTCCCTCGTTGCCCCCTTGGCACCGGAAATATTAATGCCGCTCATGCAAGTCTTGTTTCGACCGCGGGGGGCCCACCGCAGTATGGTCGCAGCTTGCTCTTGCACCGGGCCAACAGATTTACTGGTTTCTGACCGTTCCAACCGAGGCTCAGCCGAACGTTTTCCGCTCTTCCGAACAATAAATTTGCCATACCTCGGCATACATGCGTTCCTGTTCTCCCGCGACAACCGTGACTTTCTCGAGCCGGACATTCGTCCGAACATTAAATGGTCAGTACACGACCGACATGATCGCGAATGTTTTCTTCTTACCCTCATACGGGGATTTCGATGTTTCCTAATAGACCTTTCGTGCAATTGACTTTTTGGCCATGAGGCCCTGAATTCCGGCGATTAATCAAGGGTGTTCCCTCATATGGGGGATGTAAATGACGCCGTGACCTTTATGGCGTGGCGGGTTTTGGTCCCGACACGAACTACACAATCGTCTGACGAAGTCAGATCGAGCGCACCGTGGGCTCTTCAGATCCCGAATAAATTGTCACTTTGTGACTGGCACGCCCACGCACTTAATAGACGAATCAACTATTCCCGAAGAGACGAGCATAATAAACGAAGGAAAAGTGCGTCCACAACAGGACACATTCATCGGCGCATGTTGAGGGAGCCTCGTGTGCCTCTTTGGGTGATAGGTGGTATAGAGACACCATATTGACTATTCTCTTCAGATCGGGCATCTCATGCGGACGTGGAGGGTCCACTTTATGTTGGCCCAAATGGAGTTCCCCCTTCCTAATCAGGTGCTCGACAGCATCTTTGAACACGTAGCAGTCTTCAATAGGGTGCCCGAGTGCTTGATGATATGGGCAAAATTGGGGGTCATCTTTTCTTCAAACATTACCGCGTCTCTTCGGCTCCGGAAGAGTGACTTTGTTATATTGGGAGGCCCATTCAAACAGGATCCGGGTCTTCTCCTTAGGGAAGGAGTAGGGTTTGCTCATCCTGGCTCACAAGGCGGGGCCTTCCTGTCGCTCCGCCGGCTTGACGGGAGGAGGGTAGGGGACCCCTTTATCTTCTTGTCGCTCGGACGCCTTGCAGTCGACTGTGTGGACTTCCTTAGGTGCGAGCCTCTTATCCATTGTTTTGACCTTCTGATTGGCGACAGCAGGGGCAGAGAAATCATTGAAGAAGAAGGCTTCAATCTCCGCTACTATGCCGTTTAATCAGTCGAAAGACCTGATTTCGGTCCCGACCATCTTTTCAAGGATATCCCGTCTCATGTTCTGCTTACATATCTGGATAGCGTCTTCCTGATGTGGCGGACGCTTGCATCTCATGCTGAGATTCCGCCATCTCTTGATATATTCCAAGGCCGTCTCATCGTGCCCCTGCTTGGAGGCATATAGCTCAGCCATGGTCACATTTCTTTCAGCAACATAGAACCGCTCTTGGAACTTCCGTTGCATATCTGGCCAATCATTGATAGAGTCGACTGGCAAGTTTGAATATCATTCGAAGGCGAGGCCTGTGAGGGAGGATCCAAATAACTTCAGCAAGTAGGACTCCTCTATGGCAAGGTCCCCCATCACATTAATATAATGTGCTGTATGCTCTTTGGGCAAGCCTTGCCCGTTGAATTTGTCAAACTTTGGTGGCTTGTTGACACCAGGAGGTAACTTTTTTTTAGCATGGTGGGCCGGGTATGGGACCTTGTATACATCAAATGAGATGTGGTTACCATCTCTCGCTTCGGCAAGCTTTAGCTCTATCATTTGCTCCAGCATTAACTTGCTTGCCGCTACTGGGTCGGCCGGGTCTGGGTAAGCATGGGCCGACTGTACAAGTGGCATCATCGACGCCATTGCTTGCGGTGCGACTGCGGACCCTTGGAATGGGAAGGCCGATGGCGGCACTGGTGCTACTTGTTGTGGCTGTTGAAGAGGAATGTCCCCAGTGTGGCTGGCCATTGGTGGAGACACCGTCTTCTGTGGAGGGGCTTCAGGGGCCTGCTCATTGCCCCCAGGCACTTCGGGTGGTGCTTCAATTGGCCCGAAAGTTGAAGGGCGGGAGTCCCTCTCATTCAACTATTTTCTTAACATTTCGACCTCTTGTTGATATTGCTGCAACATGAGTAATACGGTAGGGTCGTTTATGGGGAGACTGGGGGTGCTCTCTCTTTCTTCTTCCCGTACATCCTGGGATGAAGTAGATTGCATCCTGCTAGCATCTCTAGCAGTGACAACATTGTCAGTTAAGGCTGCTGTAGCTTCTTCAGGAGTTGTTTCTTCAGTATGAGTCTACAATAACTCGCTTGCTGCTCTCCCCCTTCTAGTGAGAGGACCTTGCCTTTCGGCGAGTCTAGCCACTTCTTCAAGGTCGGTGGGTATGAATCCGTGTCGGCCGAATACTCCGGCCATATTGCAGGTGTATATCAACATATTCATGCCTTCTCTTGCCTCCCTTCTCGATGGCTTGCTTGGAAAGGTCAGTCTCTCAAAGATCGGTCTCCATGCTTTCGCTTCTCCCCGAGGCGGGGCTTCATGGCGCTCCTTCGAGCAATTCCTTGACCCCACACTGGGCAGAGGTCGGGTTTCCTCTTCTTTGCAGGCAGTGGCTACTACCCCCAGCAGTCTTTGACAACCCAGGGGAGCGTTCCTTGGGCTCCATAAGTAGTTCCACATAGCCTCCTCCACTCCTTCCCAGGCCTGGGTAGAAGGAAAGGCCGGTGATGTCACCCTGGCAGCAGCAACAGGCTTGTAGGTTGGAGGCCCCGCATGGGCAGCGTGGTGGTGACGCTGATAGTATCGACAACGAGTGCTTTCTGGTGAATCCGGTGTGGTGAGTACCTGCTGGTATACAGGGGTCGCTATCTCGACCCGATCTTCTCGTCGTGCCCTCACAGGGCAGAAGGTACTAGACCCCGCCTGGGCGGGTGGAGTAATCCGGGCTCCCTTGGGAACCCAAACTTGCTTGACTTTGGCCGGCCTGGAGATCGAACCATGCTTCGGCGCTTTGGCCGGGGCAGCAGGCATCATTCTGCTCTTCATCTTCTCTAGCGCTTGAAATGAGTTCCGCACTGGTACAGCAGGCACGACCCGTTCTGGGATCATCTCGAAGCATTGTCCATTGAGGCGAACTCGGACGCTCCCGACAATGGCAGACTTTCTGGTGCTGGAGAACCGGCCTCTAGGTGCAGTGGTAGCATGGCTCTTCCGGAGCCTCCTTTGGTGGGAGGCCGACCCCTGGTGGGATGGGCCGACGGTCAGGTGCACGTGGTAGCTCAACACCCAAGTCGAGACAATCTTGCTAGTTTTTGCCGATGACTGGCTGATAGTAGCTTTCGCGACTCCCTGAATGGGAGAGTTGATCTTAGCAACATCGGACGCCTCCACGTCCAATAGGTTTGCGAAGGCCACCCCAAGGATGTTGGGGAAGCCCACCGTGGGAGGGAAGCTCCAGAAGCCGAGAGGAACGGCCAAGCATCCATTCTGGACGTGGCTTGCGATGGCCTGCTGGCCGAAAGTGAGCGCCATCCTTGATGTCTGATGTGCAACCTGCATTTGCAAATCGAGCAATTAATATTACAAGAAAGGGGCCGTAAGGCCCTTAGTCTCGGCAAAGAGATGAAGGGTGATTCTGGACCCACCGGGCGTGCCAGACTTGTGGACGCACTTTTTATTTATTTAAGATCATTGGTTTATTTGTTCATTGGGTTTATTAAGTGCGTGGGCGTGCTAGTCACCTAGGTGATGATTTATTCGGGCTTCATGGAAGCCCATGGTGCGCGCGATCTGACTAATCAGACAATTGTGTAGTTCGTGTCGGGACCGAAACCCGCCGTGCCGTAAAGGCCACGGCGTTATTTACATCCCCCATACGGGGAAACACCCTTGATTGATTGCCGGGAATAAGGGCCCTACGGCCTAAAGAGAATACTAATAATGCATGAGGATAGTGAAAGACAAACTATGCTAGAAACCCGTATCGGGACGTGAATGTTCAGACTATGTCGGCCACTCACGGGCCACTTCATGTTCGGACGAAGGTCCATGTTTGTAGTATAAAAGACGGTAACAAAACCGCGCAGATGTCTGCCACGAACAAGGCAAGTTTAATGAGAATGCGGGATTGGATCCCGGTAGGGACGGGTCAAGTTGATAGACTGTTGGCCAGAGATGATTTCGGACTATGGCCATGTCAGAAATTTCGTAAACCACGTTCAATACCATAAGGCGTCATTGATTTTCTCTTTGCACCCAGTCCGAGGGAGTGAATTATTAAGTGCGTAGCCCGAGCTCACTAACGTGCGCCCTCACACGCGGATCGACCTACGCGGTCAGGTCGCGGTGGTCAAGGGGGCAGCGCCCCTTGCGGGGGTTTCCGGGGGCAGCGCCCCCGGAACAAAATTTGATTATAGAAAGGGTGATAGTGTTTGTTTCATTTTTTTTATTAAGATTGATATTTTCATTTTTTTAGTTTTAAACATTTCTCCTTTTTTATTGGCTGTTTATCCCCTTTTTTGTGTGTTAAGGAGGCGCGCCGGTTGAATGGGTATGAAGGAAGAGAGGGGGGGGTGCGCGCCGGTTTAGCGTGATACAAGGGAGGGCGCGCCGGAATTGGAGGTGCAAGGGGGGCGCGCCGGTTTAATGGGTCTTCAGGGGGCGCGCCGGATTAGGTTCAAGAAGGATGGCGCGCCGGATTATCAAGGTGAATAGTAAAGGGGGGCACTATTCATCCTAAGATTTTGAAAGTGGTTTTGAGTGTAGAGTTAAACTGGCGCGGGGGGTGAGCACGCCGGATTAGCCCGCGCCGGATTAGGGGCGTGCCAGGATAGTTTCTGTGGGTTTTATTTCATTTTGTTCGATTCTTATTGCTTCTGTTCTTGTTTCTTCAACTTGTAGATTGATCAAATAGGCGGATTGTTTGTTCAATTGACACTTTAAATCAATGGAATGCTTCTTAACATTTGTTGAGGTGAATGAGTACGTATGATTGAATGTTTTACTGGAAGAGTTTGTTATGCAGGGACTCATGAGTTCAGTTTTGATTCGAAGGCTTCGGACACACGCTGTTCTTATGCTCAGAGAACCTGGTCTGTTCATTTGTTCTTGACTATTCTCGTCCTGGCGAAGTTTGGGCAGCATCTCCCCTGGACTAGGAGTTGCCAGAGAAAATAAGGAACACCAAACGGATAACTCCGGGGTGCACCTCAAATCTAGACCTCATGGCGGTCCAATAACCCAGATGTGAGTGTTGGAAAGCTCGAGGACTAGCCTTCAAGAGCTCTCACAACTCACGGGTGATGATTTCATTGAACGGAACAGATGTAGGCCATAGGTGGCCATGAATGTTCACCCTTCGAACGAGTTCCCTCAGAGTTCATGCCACAGAAGGGCAAGCTTCCGAGGACCCCAGGTGATTTAGAAAACTGGGAGAGGGAAGACGGAAGAAAAGGGGAAGGGACCAGAGCAATAGAACACTATTTACGCCCACAAGAGTCACTCTTTTATTCATCCTCAAGGGAAAGGAGGGAAGAGAGGTACAATAGGAGATCTACCCCCAAAGCACGGCGAAGAATACAACAGAGAAGATAAAATAAAAAGAACTAGGCGTTGAGGTGGGGGGGAGAAGAAGATACACCGGTGGGGGGAGAAGGAGGAACAGAGCACAAGCTCTACCCCTCTCTCTTTCTTACCCTCCCTTCTTCTTCACCTTTCTGGCGTCGGGGGACGAAGCTCTCCTTCTCTTCGGGTGGCCTCCTCTGGTCAATCACTCTCCGGGGGTTCCAACCTCTCTTCTTCTTTTTTCAATAGCCCATCCGAGAGAGAATCTCCAGGGGAGGCAAGCATAGTATATATATCCTGGTTGCCCTTTCCTACGCTCGGACGGAGGAAAAACTCCCGCCACTTCATTCGTCTGTGGTGGCATCCAGTGGTTGGTGCCGTAAACTGTTGTTCATCTGAGGACAGGACATTTGCGGATTTGCCGGAAGATCTTCTGCTCCTGTCGATGCGTGTTGCTGCCATCGCTGCCACTTCGCTGTCGAACGAAGGAGGAGACACGACTTTAAGCATTGAATGTCCTCTGATGCGAAACAGAGCACCGGAGTTATGACGGGATGGGTTGGTTGCGTGTCGTATAGGCGTTTGAAGGAGGACAACTTGTTTGAACCACCTAATCCGGCGCGGGGGAATAGTGACCGCGCCGGAATAGCATTTTTTGTTGCCTTCAAAATGAGCGCGCCGTTTTAGCATACAAGGGGGTGGCGCCGTTTTAACAAAAAGCAAGGGGAACACGTATTAGAGCATAAAGTGGGGCGCGTCGTTTAAGCAAGGGGGCGCGCCGTTTTAAGGCGCACCGCTTTAAGGCCCTTCCGCGCCGTTTTAAGCACCGAATGTATTCTTTTCGAAGTCGCGGCTGTTTATATGGATGTTGGCATTCGCGGAATGTTCCGGTTGTGATGCATGGCTTCCGCAATTTTCTGTTCGCAACTTCTAGGGCTCGGTCCAAGGCTTTGCGTGACTTCTGGCATATGCCGAGACTACGCCGGAGTTCTCGACTTTTCTCTGATTCAGCTTTCGGCATGGCCGGTCGAAGAGTTGTAGCCGTATCTTCTGCCTTGGGGGCTTCCTTAACGGGTAGCGGACCACCAAGCGGGTTCTCGTCCTGATCGGGCGAGGTATGAGGTTTGTTCGGCATTTCCATCTTCAGCTTGCTCTCGAGTGTCGAGACGTGCATGCCGTATGATCCTCATCGACATTTTTTGACATCTACAGTCGTCTCACAGGCCGGGAGCACGAGAGTCGCTACCTTGGGCGAGAAGAGGGTGTCGAATGCAGCCGCGCTAGAGATTACTTCCGAAGAAACTTCACTCCCTTCTGCCTGAGGTTCTCCTGAGGGGGTAGCAATGAGTGTCAGTATCTTCCCCATGAGTCGGGCCTCCTCTGGTAGGACCGGCTTTGGGATCGGTGGGAGCGGGATCACGAGCCACCGGACAGCTCCCATCCTCAAAAGAGATGCCAAGGATCATGCGTCCGGTCCCAGGAGCATCTTCAGTCTTTTCGCTACGTGCACACGGAAGGATGAGCTCCACATGGGGATGGCTTTTAGAGCTCGAGGTGCATGCGCTCCGCGGGCATTGTCATTATCTGGCCATGTAAAGAAAGGTTAGCCGCTTGCCAGGTGAAGTAAATCGCTGAATTCTCAAAGGAACCGAATGGGTCCCCATGCTTACCTCGCCCGCCGGCACTATGCTGCTCTCCTGCGTTGTCTCTGCCTGGGTGTCGACTTCAGGCACCCTCTCCTTGCGGGTCTCGGTCGCTGGCACCACCTCTCCCTCTTCCGGAATTTTGGCTTCGGGTACTATTGGCTCTCGGGCCTCAATCTCTGGCGCTATTTCACCTTCCTCCGGGGCCTCGGTTGCCAGAATAGGGGTCTCCACGACTCCTTGGGAGGCATGATCCTGTACGGCCTCAAATAAATCAGCAACCCCGAGAAAAGACGTAAAGAGGAGAAGACGAGAAAGGAGGAGAAAGGAGGAAGGCATGCACTTACAGCCACTACCACTTCTTCCCGGGGCAGGACCTCGACTGTCGAGATGGAGGCGCCCGAGCTTATTGCTGCCTCTTCCTGCCGCAAAGCCTCGATTAGGGATGCCAATTTGTCCAAAGTCACGGTGGTCTTCTCTTGCCTGGCGGCTTCTGAGTCCGGGACATGGACTTCTACACTTTCTGGCGGAGCCCAATCCTGTGTGAAGCCAAAGAGCGACGACAGTAAAGAGGTCAGTCGACGGCCTCAAGAGAGAAACCTGAATAAATAGGTTCGCACTTACGGGTGCCTGCTCCACCAGGCTAAGAGAAACAGGTAGTACCGGGGCTTTCCAGGCGGGAACTTGAAAGCTGGGCTCCCCGAGTACACCCTCAGTTGAAAGCACTTCGTCAGATGAGTAGCCGTAATCTACCTTCTCGCCTGACGAAGATTTAGTGCTAGTAGGCACCTCTTTCACTGTCGAGGGAGCCCCCACCTCAGCATCCGGGGTTGGCACGTCGTCGCACTGTACCGGCAACGGTGACTTCCCTGACCGCCGCCCCTTTCTCTGATATGTCCACTTGAACCGGGATGTCTCGGGGATCACCTCCGGCTGAGGGACTGCTACATCAGCTCCTGCCAAGCAAAGCAAGATCCAGATTCAGTCTGGCCCGTAGGGTTTCAAGGAACGAAAAAAAATTAATCAAAGTGACCAATAAGGAAAATGATATACCTCCTTCAACTTCGACAACTAGAGTTGGGGTGAAGAAGGTCTCTTCAACGGATTCCTCGGCCCCGTGAGTCATAGCTTCACCCACGCCAGGGATAGATACGGACGCGGGCCTCTCGACGACAGCTGAAATAGAAGAATACAGGTGTTACAAGAAGCGTCCCTCTTGGCATCCAAATAAACCCCGAAGAGCCTCAAAGGCCAGAAAGGCCTAACCTGTGGGCTGGCTCGGCTCCGCCTTAGTAGCGGCAAACTCCTCGAAGGATGGAGGAAGAGGAATTGAAGGGACCATCGAGGCGGAGGTGGCTTCCTTCTTTCTCCGCTTTGCCCTCTCACGCTCGGCCTCCTTAGCAGCGTCTAGGGCTTTCTTAACAGGAGACTTCACCCGGGGCCGCTTGCTCGACTTTGGCAGAGGCGTCGTAGTGGGGGTTGGTGGCGCCGCCTCGAAGTGGGCGGGCTTCTACACCTGCCGGACAAGGTTCCGATACAACGCTAATTGATTGCTGGTGGGATGGTCTGACGAAAGAAAGAATGAAAAGAAAAGAATCGGTTAGCATTCAGCATCATGAGGGGACGCAGTTATGGAAGACAAAAAAAAGGGAAAGCATCATACCATGAAGGCCGATGTATAGTCATAGGGTTATCGGTCAGTAGGTCAGGGTCGATTCTTTGTCTCGGCGAGTCACCTCTCGCACCAGCCAAAGGATGTCCCCAATCTTCACACAGCGATCAGCGAGAAGCGCCAGGTCTGCGTGCTGCTTGAAGGCGAGGTGACAATAGAGGCTGAAGTGGTCCATGCCCCATCCATCAGCATAATGGAAGGAGATGCTTAGCTGCGTGTCCAGGATGACAGCCATCGGGTCGTCCACCTTCAGCCCGTGAGCCCGGAAGAGAACATACAGCCATGTGGTCTCCTTGTAATTTTCAAGCCTTCGCTCCACCCTCCTCAGGAAGGTGCGATAGGGGCACACTGCGTCCATCTCCGGGCGCCAAGTGCGAGCTGGTGTGCCTTATTCTTCGATCGGGAAGGGATAATTAATGTGATCCAGCCGGTCCGACCCGATCTTGCACAAATGGGTCAGATTCTTCTTGAACTCGTCCTTTGACTACGGGTGGCAACTTCAGCTGCGGGGACGGTCTGGCCTCCCGGGCTTCCTTATGGGCAGCCATGTATGCTACCACCTCCTTCTCCTTGCCATTCATCAGTCGGAGCAGATGCCCCGGATCAATATCTAAGACGGGCGCTGGTTGCTTGCTCAAGAATTTCCGCTCGGCACCGTCCCAGCAATCGGTTCTGCAAAACCGATAAAAACCCGTCCTGGCGTTCCACCATTTGATGTAGTCTGCCGTCACCCATGGAATTCGGCCAGGCGCTGGCACTCTGAATGTGGACTCGTCGACCCGGTGAAAATAATCCCACCAGGATCGGGCATGCTCAGCAACCGGGCTGCCCCGAAGACTCCGTACGGGCAAAGGAAACTGTCCATTGTGTGTAGGGATATGCTGGTCATACCCAAAATTGCACCCGAAGCGAAAAGGGAAATAGGGTTCCAGCAACAGAGTATCCCCCTTTCTAAAGACAAGCACACTTGGGCGAATAGACAACGCCCAGTCACGGAGCTCCGGCTCTATCAGAGGGCGAACCACGGTCTGCTGGCTGATATGGTGGGGATATTTCTCCACTTGGTCATCCCGGCATTCCCTTTTGCTATTGACTAAGGGATTGGAATGGGCATCCAACGTCCAGAAATGAATGCTGCCGGGAGAATCCTGGGGGACGGTTGTGAGCCTGCCCCGAATGTTGAACAGCTGCATCGTTGTCGAGCCCGTCTCAGCACTTGTGAACTCCAACATCCGTGGAAACAGGCCCCAGGATTGTATGACGCGCGGGGCGTACTCTGGGAATACAGAACATACCCAGGCGTTGAAAAAGTGCAGCGGGCCGATGAAGCAAGCCTGGCGCGAGAACTGGCGTACACTGACATCTCCCAGCATCTTGAAAATAAGACACAGTGCGGCTGGGCAGAGTGACAACTTGATGCCCCATGCCATCTGGCAAGCGGGGTAAATGGTGTCTGGCCGGATGACGGTCTCATCTCCGTAAGGCAGAGTAAAGGAGCAGAGCCAGTACGTGAGGAAAGCTGCATAGTGGGTCATCGGGTCAACCCCTACCGGGTTAGCACCACTCTGCCGCCCTTTTGAGGTTGGGAGCGCCACCTTAGCCTTGCTCTGGATGCACTTCTTTCGGACCGCAGAGGCGCCGACGCAAGGAAAAGCTTCATACTTCTTTGGCCCTTCGAAAAAGTACTTCAGCCACAAGCTCAACCGGACCCTCTTGCGATCCCCGCACGGAGGCTGCTTCCCACCGTGGGATGACTGATACAGCTCCCGATATGCCTTCATAAGGAACCTGTAAGAATACCCCATGGCATAGATGCCATTCCCGTCGGTCTCATCCTTGATTAAGTCAGGAAGACACACCTCCTCGTACGGTTCCCCGTCAATAGGCAGGCCACTCAGCTGGTGTAGACTCCACAAGTCCAGCGAAGTTTCACCCTCCACACTGTAGAATGTGTTTAACTCTGCATTGAAGACCTCCATCATTCCGCAGTAGAGGCCCTTGGAGATCAGGTAGTCATACCGGGAAGCGTAGATGCTGTGATAGACCCCGGCCCAGAGCAGCAAGGGAGCGTAGTTGAACAGAACATGGTCAGTAAACTCTACCGCTCCCTCTCGGAAAGAGTGTGCAGACTAAACCTTGAGCTCCCTAAACCAGCCTAGGGCGAGCTCATGCTTGAACCTGATAGCCAAGCAGTCTAGGAGATAGGGTTCCTCCCGATACCCCCACTTCAATGGCACCAGGAACAAACCGAAGCGGAGTTGTTCCCTGTGAACTTTGCCTGTTGCATTGTCCCAACGGGCGGGAGTGAATTCCGGAGCCCGTACCAGCTTGCCATCCAGAGGGGTCACTGCTTCCAAACCCAGCACGGGGTTCCATTCTCTTGGCTCGCCAACCAAGTACATCGGTATGCTTCGGCGAACACTGTACGATAAGTTGTCCCGAAATTGCAAAATGGTGCGTTCGGCAGCCCAGATGGTCTTGAAGTCCCTCTTGTCATGACGGCAGTGATACCTCAAGAAATGAAGAAGGTGCTGGTCCTTCGGGTAGTCCTTCCGCTAGTTACCATCCCGGTTGAATGTGAAGTCATTATCGGTCAGTCCGACACGGCTGAGGCCCAGAGTGTCGGTCTCGGAATCAGAGGACTCGACCAATTTCGCCACCTCTGCATGTTCCCGGTCAAGGTCTTCCACGTTGTACCATGTGACGGCAGGAACAGCCAATGAGAGACCCGACATGACTCCGGCAGCAACATGAGCAGAAGAACCGCTGGGAGCAGCCATTTATCTGCAAGATGCAAAAAATTTGGGGTCAGAACAAGTCTTGAGTAAAGACAACAAGAAACTACTATGAAGGGGCTACATTACAATTAAAATGAACAAGACGCCAGAAATTTTGACAAAATTTTGGCATAGTCTCCCCTAGGCCGAAGGCGTAAGGGGAAGACACAGGTGCGCGTCCACAAGGAGTGACGGCCCCAACAAAAATCACAGTGTGCCCCAAGGGCGACACCGGATGGCTTCGGTCTTGAGTTGAGCTCCCTGCACCGGTACACCCATGCTGCACCTCCACCGGCACACTACTACCCCCGCTCAACCCGACACACCCCCTGAAGGCTTCCCCGGCATAGCCCTGCGAGCTCTGCCCGGCACACCCCATGAAGGCTTCCCCGGCACAGCCCAACGACCGGCTACCCGGCACACTCCCAACGTGCCCCTGCCCGGCATAGTCACCCCTCACTCACCCCGACACAATCGTGCCCAGCGTTCTCTGGCACACCCGTGCCCTCCATCTCACCGGCACACCCCTGTGTGCCCCTCACAGGCACACCCGTGCCACCCCTTCCACCGGCACACCCATGCCCCTTTCCCACCGGCACAGTCGTGCCCCACTCTCTACAGCACACACATGCCCCTTTCCCACCGGCACACCCATGCCATCCCGTCCACCGGCACACCCCGTGCCCTCACTCACTGGCACACCCGTGCCATCCCCTCTCCGGCACGCTCGTGCCCACCATCCCACCGGTGCACTCCGACACGTCGGAGCCGCCTCCACCCCATGCCGAAGAGAAGAAGAAGAGACGAAGAGGAAGATGAAGAGAAGAAGAAGAAGAGAAGAAGGAGAAGAAGAGGAAAGAGAAGAGGATGACGGGGAGCCTAGGGCTCCGTCATCCCCCAAGCGAAGGAAGAACGAGAAGAAGAAGAGGAAGAAAAGGAAGAGGAGAACGGAGGAAAGGAAGAAAGGAAGAGGAAGAAGAGAAGAAGAAGAAGGGAGAAAGAAGAAGAGGGAGGGGAGAGGGGCGCGGTGGCCTCACCCCTGGCGCCGGTGAGCGGCGGCGGTGTCCGGTGGTGACAGAGAAGAGAGAGAAGAGAGGAAGAGGGAGCGAGAGCCGAAGAGACAAGGAGAGAGAGAGGGAGGAATTCGAAAAGAGGAGGGGGGAGTTTCGAACTCCCCCACCCCTTTTATAGCAGCTTCAAAAAGAAGGAAAAAAAGAGGAAAAGAAAAGGGGAAAGAAACGAAAGAAAAAAACAAAAGGGAGAATAAAAAAAAGGAGGAGAGAAGAAAAGGAAAAAATGAAAAAAAAGAAAAAAAAGAAAAAAGAGAGAGAAAGGAAAAGAAAAAATATATATAATATATATATATATAATGAATGATAATAATATAATGAATACATATAATAATGTCTACATCACATATTTTACGTGTGTATTCCCAGTAATGCACGCTAATTCCATAGATACACCCACGAACACTGTCCGGCTCATCCTTCGCCCGCGCTGCCCGTGGGTGGGGGGCATTTGTGGACGTGTAAAATTGTACATACGTATGTCCCGCCAAGCCCCGGCACTAATGGCAAAGTCAAAGAAAGAAGACCTGGGGAGACTGGCCATCCAGGGCTCCGGGAGAATACTACCATCCGGCAAATCCCCACATTTGCACGGGCGCATTAAATCACAAAGAAAGCACATGATACCCTCATGAATTTATACACTGCTGTGGACCCACCCTCGGGTCCCTAGTGGTGAAGAATGTCCCAAAGAAGTATGTGGTCATGAGCCACTGAAGAGGGGGTCAACTCTTCTGGAGGGACACCCTTTGTGCCTTTGCCAACGGCACACTTAGCGTGCCCCCCTTCTAACGGCACAGTAGCCTGGTGTCCCCAGCGACACACTACTCAAATGCCCCCAGCGGCACACCCCCATCGTGCCCTCCAGCGGCACAGTCCCAAGTGCCCCAGCGGCACACCCCATCGTGCCCTTCAACGGCACAGTCCCAGGCCCCTCAGTGGCACACTCATTTTGTGCCCTTCACCGGCACATCCAATTTGAGCCCCAGCGGCACACTAGCAACGCCCTCCCAACGGCACGCTAGCTAGTGCCCCCAGTGGTACACCCACGAGGGGCCTCCAACGGCACACACCCTCGAAAGCCCCTTCAACGGCACAACATCCCGTTGCCCTTTCAACAACACAGTTTTCGTGCCCTCCAGCAGCACACCGTCTGAGCCCCAAGCGGCACACTTCAAACTGGCCCTCCAGCGGCACGACCCTCTGCCACTTCAACGACAAAGCGTCTTGGCCCTTCCAGCGGCACAGCGATAAGCTCCCCCCGAATGGCACAAGCCGGCAGAAGACACAATGGTCACTGAGCAGGCCCCTTGGCGCGCACCGCGGCCACTTCAACGCCAGCTAGCATTCACCTTGGTGTCGCCCTCTGGATGGGTGGGGGAGATCCTCACCTGACAAGGAGGAGACCGAAGTCAACCTCGGATAACAGTGCCATCGTGAGGTCTGCCCCCTCTAACGGCCCACCTATAAAAGCCTCTCACGGAGAAGAAAAATAGAGAAAAATATACCCATACGAAGAGAGCAGCAGAAGAGGAAGAAGAAGAAGAGAAGAAGAAGGTAGAAGAGATATGGAGAGAAAGAGAGGAGAGTGTTGTATGTAAGGGGGAAGGGAGGAATGGGCTGAAGGGAGACACCCTCTCTCGTTCCAACTATCCCCCAGTTCTTTTTTTTCTCGACTCCTCCCTTTTTTTTAGTTTCTCTTCTCTTACCTCCGTTTTGGAGTGTGTTGTAACGCAGTTGGCCTCTGGGCCATGGGCTTTGATATTTGAAGTCTTTCATGAATAAAAGCGTCTTTTGGGGTGTTAATCGTTGTTGTGTTTTGCTGTCTTCTTCCCACCGTTGGCCCTTGATATCTTTCGCATGTTTCCTCAACCTCCTAACTCTCTGCTTTACTGGCTTTCCCATGTCATTGGTTTGCTTAGACAGATGACTAACGTTCTTGGGTTGATGATGTAAGGTCGGCTCCCCTCCTTTTGATGGCTCCCTATGGCATGAGTATTATCCCACTGCCTCTATCTATGAGTTTGATAGCATCCACTACCCCTACCCAGTAGTTAGGATTCATCCACTGGTCAAGAAGCTCCTCAGCCTTTCCTCAAAAGTCTACAAGGTGCATACACTCACTCAGGTCTCCCAACGGCACACTCTTCCCATTTGTCTACCTAGCGATACACCTCCTTTTGTTTGCCCAACGACACACTCTCCCTCTTGCTTGTCCAGCGGCACACCCCGTGTGCCTTGGCCGGCACACTCTTTGGTACCTCCTTTGGCCGGTACGCTCCCCTTGACCCCTCCTCGGCCGGTACACTCCCTGGCCATGGCCTGTCCGGTGCACCCTGGCTTGTCTAGCCCGACACACCCTAGCCACTTCCTATCCGGCACACCCCAGTCATGACTTGCTTCTCCGGTGCACCCATAGCCTGTGTCAGCCTAGTGATTTTCCCGTTCGCCGTTTTCTCCGAGTTTTCTGAAGTTTTCCTCAAAGGTGGCTGCCTAGGCACACACCTCAGTTGTTGGTTCATGTCACTCCATGTGGGCATGTTCCTTTTTACTCCCTTACCATCTGGGTCAAGGGGAGATGCTACCGAATTTTTGTCAGAAATAACAATGAGTTAAAAGACAAAAGGAAGTAACAAACAAATGAGACAAACCACAGTAAAACATTCTAATCAGAATAAAGGAACCATACAAGGCTCAAGGAATTAGACTGAATAAGACTCAGAGAACTGGACTATTGAACGTGACTTGGGACTCAATCACACGATAAAGATTGAAAGCTTGCTGCTTGGGACCCTTCATCTGAGCTCCTCAAGCTAGAAGCCTCCCTTTGAACCTCACCCCATTCATGTGGGTTTTGCCCCAACCTGCATTGACCTCACCCCTTGGCCCCAGCGGTACACTCTCAACACATCTCCCTGGTCGGCACACTCTCACCTGCCTTCAGCGGTACACCCCAGCTCACCCCCCCTTGTTTTCAGCGGTACACTCTTAGACCCTCCAGCGGTACACCCTAGCCCACTCCCTTCAGCCGTACACTCCTCAATCCCTTTGACCGGTACAGTCCCACCTGTTCCCAGCGGCACACCTCTAAATCATCCTCCAGCGGTACACTCCCCACTTAACCCAACTCCAATACACTCTATACCTAAAAGCTACACCAGAGAAAAGGGAATATGGTAATAAAAGGGGGAGGGGTTCCAATCAAGATAATAAACAAAAGAGAAAATAACAAAAAGGGGAGTGGTAATAATAATAAAAAAATATAATGATGAATAGGAGAAGAGCTCATGGTCGGTGAATGGTAAGAGGCAGTTGACAAAAGGGGTAATGCTAATAAATGAACGATAATGCTAAATGCTACCGAAAACAAATAATAAACATAATGATATGGCCTTCATCTTCCCTTCTTGGATTCCGGACCCGGGAAAATTAATGACGCCCTCATAGGCCGGGCTTCACCCTCGGGAGTTACCCCTCTCATCATGGTCACCACCCGACCTTGTCCCGGGCCAATATCACATCGAAGTCCCCTCTTCCACCGGGATCTGATTCCCCTCTTTGTATTAAAATTACCATCCCCTTGCAGACATTTGCACGGATTTGTCCCTGTTACAGTCTTGTTTTCCATATGGATGTTTGTCCAAATATGGAATGGTCCACAAGTGACCGACATAATCTGAGTGCTCATGCCCCAATACGGGCTTCCAGCATAGCTCGACTGCCTTTTGCCTTCCTACATTAATTAGTAATTCATTCGGTTGTGGGGCCCTTATTTTTGGCAATTAATCAAGGGTATTCCCCTCGCTGAGGGGATGTAAATGACGCTGTGACCTCCATGGCAAGGCGGGTCTCAGTCCCGGCCCGAACCACACAATCGCCTGACTGAGTCAGACCGAGCGTACTATGGGCTTCCGTGAAGCCCGAACAAATCGTCACTTTGTGACTGGCACGCCCACGCACCTAATAAATCAATTAACAAATAAAACAACGATTTAATAAAAAAAGTGCGTCCACACCTCATCTTTCTTGGCAGTCTTTCCCTGCTTATCTTGCTTTTCCTTTTTCTTAAAAATAGATTGATTCTTTCTCTTCTTGTTGGTCTTACCAACGAGTAGCACAGAAGATTTCCCATTATTCATTGTCCCCTCAGCTGTCTTCAACATGTAAAGAAGCTCTGCAAGAAAGCATTCTATTTTTTTCATGTTGAAATTCACTATGAATTGGGAGAATGAACTTGGGAGAGACTGCAAGATTAGGTCAATGCACAAATCCTTGTTCATCATAAAACCTAATTCTGCAAGCCTCTCAATCCACTCTATCATTTTGAGAACATGTGTCTGCACAGATGTTCCCTCAGACATTTTGGCCCCGAACAGATTCTTAGATATCTCATATCTCTATGTTCTACTCTAAGCTCCAAAGAGCTCCTCTAGGTGGAACAAGAGGGATCTAGCATCCATCTTCTCATGCTGCCTTTGCAACTCATTAGTCATAGAGGCTAGCATATAGCATTAGGCCAGAGTGGCATCTTCCTTATGCTTCTCATAAAGAATCATCTCAGCCTCATCGGCATTATCAACAGGAACAGGTGGAACAGGCTGCTCAAGGACATAGGCTATTTTCTCGGCCGTGAGAACAATTCTCAAATTCCTGAGCCAATCGACATAATTTGGACTAGTAAGCATGTTGACATCCAGTATGCCTCTCAATGGGTGGTTCGTCATTGTGGTCTACAAGAGGAAATTAAATAAATTTAGAACAATATTGCAAACATTCATGATATTAAGATATGGACTTTAATCCTAACTTAATGCTCCCACTAATTTTCGACGAATTTGTATCACCCCTTGTATGCAAAGGCGGAAGACAACGAAAGTGCCCTAGTGGGTACTACAATTACATTAACATTATGGAAATAGTCTTGTGGTAGCACAACAAACTACCCCATACTTAACGGGTAGGCAACTCTTGCCAATTGCAACTCCTTGCAACTTCTAGTATGTTTAGCCTCCAAACATTTGTGATCTTGTGGTAGCACAACAAATCACAAGCTTTGGTTAGGTCCAGCCCGTTTGTTACGTTATGAGAGTGGGTTTATGACATAACTCTTGTGGTAGCACAACAAAGCTATGCCAGCCCCCATCCCAAGATTTGGCCTAAGTCTTAGCCTGAGTCTCTGCCCCCTTGCTGTGAGAATCTTGTGGTAGTACAACAAACTCTCACAGTTTAAGGATAGCTCACTTAGACTATAACAACGGAAGGCTACGTGGGTCATTCTTAATGCCTCACTCTTATCGACCTAATATTGCATTTAAGGGGATTTGAATTAATATTTTAGTCTCATCAATATAGGTGCTATATACATTTAATAATTTGGAGTATCATATATACCTTAAAAATGTATATATGTAATTTATAGCACATCCACACATATCATATATATGCATTAATACCGATGGATGATCATGGACTTTAATCCCAGCAACATTACCAGAGCCAGTTGGTAATGTTCACACAATCATGGCAAACCGAATGGACTAGAGCATCCAATGCTCCCTGTAAGATGTGAAGAATCTCCCGAGCCCACTGTAGTCGTCTCCTTCTTAGTCTCCATCCGCTTCTCATTATTACAAGTAAATTTATAATTGGGCACGCAGGCCCACAAATATACATCAAATAATAATAAGATACCTTGAACTAGTCAAGGGGAGTACAACATAGGGGGAGATAGAATGGACAACCCGGATTAATAAGAGAGAGAGGGTGGCACGCAGGCCCCAATAATCACACCATTCAAGACCATTCACCATAAACTATATCATCAAATGAAATCTAAGTCCATGACCATCCATCCACACACATGACACATCACATGCATCAATCAGTAATTATCATATAATTATGGTAAGGTATAACGATAATATCAAAATAAAAACAATTATTTTGAAATCGTGCATTTAAATATTTAACTAAACAATTCAGTTAAAATAATTAAGTCTAAAAAATTTTAGACAATTGTCATCTACATTCACTGGATGGGCTCAATATTAAATTCCAGTCAATTAACCTCATAAGAATCACATTCTTATAGTAATTCACTTTAGTTAATTAGATAATAGGAAATACTTAAAACCATTTTAAAATTTCCATTAACTAATTAACCATAGGCCATATAATGAAAAATAAATTAATAAGTTACTAAAATGATTTTAGAACCCATTAAAATATTTTTCAAATTTTTCTTAAATTTTTTTGAGATTTATATGCATTTAAAATGCAAAAGAATAAAAAAAATGTTAATGGGTTCGGATCCGGAGCGGGCCAGATCCGGCCCGTTAGCCACCCACGGGAGGGATCATCCCTCCCGCCCGAAAACGCATGCGACTAGGGTTAAAACCCTAGCCGCCGCGAGCTCGCCGGAGGGGGCCTGTTCGCCACCCCCGGCAACAGCGGACGACCGCAGGGCTTTCCGACCACGAACGACACCAAGCAACGCCTCGTGATCCCAAATGACTTTGGGAGGGATGCAACCAACATTGAACCTTTCCGTCATCATATTCTAAACAGTTATAGATCCTCATTCATAAATTGCTCCAATCAAAGTTAGGGTACGGTCAAACTATCAAACCCTAAAGCATCTTGATCTATGGACCCTTGAACTTTTAAGTACAGTTCACTGGAAAACTCCTTTTCTCAATGAACTCCCATACCCTGGCCAGGGATTTCAAAGTACATGTCCATAGAGCATTCTCTCTCTTGATCCATGCAGAGGGTGAATGATCCCTTGTTATCCACCAAAGTGTCTTCACATGAATCCCACTGAGTCCGAATGACCAACTATTAAGAACCACAAGGCTGAAGTTCATAAGTCAACAATCAAACATTTAGTGGAGTCCATGCAAAATCACTTTGGTGACTCAGGTCTAAGATCCAACTATGCTACTGTGACACTAGAATCTCTTGATTGACAGTAAGCATGATTACCATTCAGGAATTCTAGATCGGGTCAGTTCAGTGAACTCATTCCACTAATGAGCACCTGCACGTGTACCTTGATGTCACCACACCGGTGCTTATGAGATCGACCACCCTCATCACATGAGTGAGTACCACGTGCACCAGTCTATCCGGATCTTCAATGTCTCTCATTGAAGATCCCACAACCAGGAACATTTAGAACACAAACCTCCGGATGACTGATCTCATTATCACAATCTCATTACGATCCAGTCATCAGTGCTCGTATTCAGGGAGTTCATCACATTAGAACACATACACCATAACGTGCTAAGAACATAATGAAGAAAAGCCATTATAATTATTATTGAATGAAATTATACAAGAAATGTCTCCATCACAACACTTGTGATTGGCTTGAAGGACATACATCTCTAACAATCTCCCACTTGCTTTGAAGACACTACTACCTCCAAATCTGTAATCCTCATTCAAATACTTGAAGATGCAAGAAGTTGCATGGAGTTCCAAGGGAAGAAGAGACTAACTAGAAGGGAAAAAATATCTTCAGTAGATTAATTCTATTTTCTTAATAACCTCTGAGTCCACAGCCCGTGTGGTCCTGAGCACTGTAGCTCTGCTTTGAAGACTTATGATGTACAGTTACTTTTCCATTTAATAGAAGCTCTATACCATTAACTACCAAAAAAAATAATCTCCCACTTGCACTAAAGCCAATCACCCACATGCTTGATCCCCATCAGCCCAAGGTGGCACTCAACCATATTTTGAGATAAAGGCTTAGTCAGTGGATCTGCAATATTATCAGCAGAAGATACTCTATCTACTATCACATCTTCTCTAGCTATAATCTCTCTGATCAAGTGATAACGCCGCAGAATGTGCTTAGACTTCTGATGAGACATCAGCTCTTTTGCTTGCGCGATTGCCCCATTGTTGTCACAAAACATGAGGACAGGATCAAAGATACTTGGGACAACTCCCAATCAATCGATAAACTTCTTCATCCAGATCGTCTCCTTTGATGCCTCGGTAACAGTGATATACTCGGCCTCGATTATTGAATCACCAGTGGTTTCTTGCTTGGAACTCTTCCAACTCACTGCCTCACCATTGAGAGTAAAAATGAACCCAGAGGTTGACTTGCTGTCATCTTTGTCAGACTGGAAACTCAAGTCAGTGTACCATGTAGACACGCCAAAATTGACGTTACTGTGAGAACATCTCATATTACCTTATAATATCCCAATTTGACCCTCAAATTATCTTATTTGAGTGATTTTCTAAATTTTGCTTAGATTTTCCACTTTTTCCTATTTTTCTGGATTTTTTAGATTTTTCTGAATTTTTCTAAAATTTTCTGGGAGTTTTTTCTCTATTTATCTGGGCTCTAAAGAATTGACGTCGAATACCCTGGGCGCTATTTAATAAGCGGCTGAGAAAGTGGACGCTGTTTCTTTTTCTGACAAATTACCAAAAATTCCAAAATTCATGAAATGTGTCGGTTCTGAAGGACGCTATTTGTTTATCATCAAGAATGGGCGCCTTCCTATCTGGGCGCTATTTTGAAATGTTATCCTACTAAATTATGAAAATCAAGAATGGGCGCCTTCCTATCTGGGCGCTATTTTGAAATCTTATTTTGCTAATTTCTAAAAATCAAGAATGAGCGTCTTCCCATCGGGACGCTATTTGCTTGGTGATTTTTTTGGTAATATTCAGCTTTCCTAAATTGATCAAGAATTGGCGCCCACTGCCGCAGCCGTTGTTTCTTAATAACGTCCATTTCCACAGACGCTAATTTCCTTGCCATTTTACGGAGATATTCTCGATCCATCCAAATTCAGAAACTTTGAATTTGCGTCCGGTATACCAGACGCGATTTATGCTTTAAATTTGGAAATTCCTAAATTTTCTAAAAAAAAATGGCTTGGAATTAACGTCCGTGATGGTGGACGCCATTTTAAATAGCGCCCAGGGTGTTAGGCGCCATTTTTCTAAGATTTTCGAATTCGGCCACAGCCCTTCCTTCCCCGTTTTGCAACCTGCTTCACTGGGATTCTTTCCCAGTTTTATCACCTTCCGTCGAATTGACTTTCCCCAAAATCAACACCCCTCATCTTCCCCTATAAATAGCGAGCTTGCGGCTCTCTGCATAGGGGGGGGCCAACTTCAACAGGGGGAGGCGCTGCCCGATCGTTGGCTGGAGGGAGAAGCCCCTACGCATAAAGCTTCATCTGATCGGGGACTTCCTCCTGAACATTCACGTTGAAGTTTCAGCTAATGGAGAATAACCTCAGGCCTTTCTTTCCTTACCTCCTCTCTTTTCTGTTTCTTTTACTGTATTAGTTCGTGCATGCATGCATCATCATCATTTTTTTATTAGTTCCACATCTCAACCACGTTGAGGCTCCACCGTGCAACACTTGCACATATTTCATTCATTCACCACTTTATCACCACCCTTCTCATAGGGGTTTAAAGGGCCAATGCCCAGCAGGTGTGTTCATCTCCATGGCATTCACGACAATAGATATTTCTATTGGGATTTGATGCTACACATTGAGTTCTAATTCCATTATTTTTATGGGTGTTTATCTTTTGCAAGGGTAATCAAAGAAGAACTCTCTTCATCGGCCGGCCAAACGGAAGAGAAGGAAGTCGTCCCACAATCTCCCCCGCATATTTTTGAGGTAACCCCTCTGGCGATCACCCTCCCTATTGCATCCACGCATGCTCCCATTCCCCCCTTTTTCCCATTTCTTATTGCTTACATACATTTATTTCTTTTATTCTTTAGTGGATTTTCCATAATCTACATACCCTCTCAGTTTCAAGTCCTCTCATCCATAAACCAGAAATAGATCCTTAGTCCTTCTCAAGTACTTAAGGATACATTTCACGGCTATCCAGTGTTGTTCACCTGGATCTGCCTGGTACCTACTCGTAACACTTAGAGCATAAGCTATATCAGGTCTAGTACATAACATCGCGTACATGATAGACCCTATGGCAGAGGCATAGGGAACCCTACTCATGTACTCCCTCTCTTCCGGAGTTTTAGGGGACATCTCCTTAGAGAGGTAGACTCCATGTCTAATTGGTATTAGACCTCTTTTGGAGTCTTCCATGCCAAACCTTTTGACAATGATGTCTACGTACATTGATTGGGACAAGCCTAGCATCCTCTTTGATCCATCTCTATAGATCCTAATCCCTAACACATAAGATGCTCCTCCCAAATCTTTCATGGAGAAATTCTTTGACATCCAGGCTTTGACTGACGATAACATACCTACATCATTCCCAATGAGTATTATGTCATCCACATACAGTACCAAAAAGGTGATTGCAATGCCTCATCATTTTTCTTGTATACACATGGCTCATCTTCGTTCTTAACGAAGTCATAGGATTTGATTGCCTCATCAAACCTTATGTTCCAGCTGCGGGATGCTTGTTTTAGTCTATATATGGATCTCTGAAGCTTGCACACCTTATCTGGATACCTTTTGGACATGAATCCTTCAGGCTGTGTCATATACACCTCTTTCTCAAGGTTTCCATTGAGGAATGTCGTCTTCACATCCATCTGCCAGATTTCATAATCATGGTGTGCAACAATGGCAAGTAAAATTCTAATGGATTTCAGCATGGCTACAGGAGAGAAGGTTTCATCATAGTCAACACCTTGCCTTTGACGATATCCCTTCGCTACAAGCCTTGCCTTATAGGTATCAACCTTTCCATCCACTCCAATCTTTCTTTTAAAGATCCACTTGCATCCAATAGGTACAATACCTTCAGGTGGATCCACCAAGTTCCAAACTTAGTTGGAGTACATGGAATCCATTTCAGATATCATGGCCTCTTGCCATTTCCCAGAGTCAATGACACTCATTGCCTCCTCATAGGTCTTAGGATCATCATCCTCATTATGTGATACCTTACCAAAAATATGTCCCACATATCATTCTGGTTGAACAGGTACCTGTCCAGACCTACGCACAGTTTGTGAGTTAGTTTGCACTGGATCTTGAGAAGGTACACTGACAGGCTGTGGTTCTATAACTTCTTCTAGTTCTACCGAGCTTCCACTATTTCCTTCAAGGATATACTCTTCCTCAAAGAATACAACATGTTTAGCTACAAACACTCTTTGATCGCTAGGCAGGTAGAAATAATATCCATAAGTTTCCTTAGGATATCCCACAAACCTACACTTCTCAGTCTTTGATCCCAGTTTATCAGAGTCGTGTTTCTTTACATGGGCAGGGCAACCCCAAATCTTAAAATACTTAAGATTTGGCTTCTTTTCTTTCCATATCTAATATGGAGTGGAGTTGACTAACTTCTATGGGACTTTGTTCAGCAAGTGAGCAGCAGTCTCCAAGGCATAACCCCAGAGGGATAAGGGTAAACCAGCAAAACACATCATGGACCGTACCATATCTAATAGGGTACGATTCCTCCTTTCAACTACACCATTCAGCTGAGGTGTATAAGGAGGAGTCCATTGAGATAATATTCCATTATCTTTTAAATATTGTGTGAACTCCGTACTCAAGTATTCACCTCCCCGATCTGATCGAAGAGTTTTAATACTTTTCCCGATTTGTCTTTCCACTTCATTCTTGAACTCAACGAATTTCTCAAAAGCTTCAGATTTGTACTTCATTAAGTACACGTATCTATATCTTGAGAAATTGTCAGTAAATGTAATGGAGTATGAATAACCTCCTTTGGCCTGTGTGGACATAGGTCCACACACATCAGAGTGTACAAGTTCTAATAACTCTTTTCATGTTTCTCCATGTCCAGAAAATGGAGACTTGGTCATCTTACCCATGAGGCAAGATTCACAAGTTGTGAATGATTCATAATCAAATGGATTAATGTATCCATTCTTACACAACTTTTTCAATCTTTCCTCATTAATATGACCGAGTTTACAATGCCAAAGATAGGCTAGATTCACATTGCCTCTTTTTCTCTTAAGAGGTCTGTCCACACACATCACAGGAGACACCATATCCAACACATACAAACCATTCATTAGGCTCCCACTGGCAAACAATTCACCATTTAATAATAAGGAACAACCATTGTTTCCAAAGCTTACAACAAATTCATAGTTATTCAAGCATGAAATGGAAATAATGTTCTTTATTATTGAATGAACATAATAACAGTCTATAAGCTCTAGTGTAACTCATGTAGGCAACTGGAGGTTCACCTTCCCGACAGCGAGCGCAGCAACCTTTGCTCCATTTCCCAGTCGCAAGTCAACCTCACCTTTGTTCAATCGCGTACTGCTTGTCAGCACCTGTAAGTCATTGCAGATATGAGATGCACATCCAGTATCTAATACCCACGATGTGGATCTATAAGATAAGTTTAGGTCAACAATCACTACCAGAAAAAGCGGGATTTCATACGGAATTTTCAGACGGAAATTTCAGACGGAAATTTCCGTCTGAAATTTGTGACGGATTTTTTTCCGTCACAAATTCCGTCTGAAATATGCAATTACACACCGAATTTCAGACGGAATTTGTGACGGAAAATATTCCGTCACAAATTTCAGACGGAATTTGGGACGGAAAATTTAATCTGTCAGAAATTTATGACCAAGAATTTGTGACGGCCACATTTGTGACGGATCCGTCTGAAAATCCGTCACAAATGTGTCTTCTCACGGATTTTCAGACGGAAATTAATCCGTCACAAAATTTTTCCGCCCCCAATCCGTCGCAAAGGCACATTTGCGACGGATTGGGGGCGCAAAAATTTTGTGACGGATTAATTTCCGTCTGAAAATCCGTGAGAAGTCACATTTGTGACGGATTTTCAGACGGATCCGTCACAAATTCTTGGTCATAAATTTCTGACAGATTAAATTTTCCGTCCCAAATTCCGTCTGAAATTTGTGACGGAATATTTTCCGTCACAAATTCCGTCTGAAATTCGGTGTGTAATTGCATATTTCAGACGGAATTTGTGACGGAAAAAAATCCGTCACAAATTTCAGACGGAAATTTCCGTCTGAAAATTCCGTCTGAAATCCCGCTTTTTCTGGTAGTGAATCATGAACATACCTGAAGCTTCTCCAAGCTTCTGTTTTGCCTTCTTTGCAAGATACAACTTGCAGTTCCTCTTCCAATGGCCATCCTTATGGCAATGGAAGCATTGGCCCTTGTCCTTCTTAGCCTCATCTTTCTTGGCAGCCTTTCCATGCTTATCCTGCTTTTTCTTTTTCCTTTTCTTAAAAATAGATTGATTCTTTCTCTTCTTGTTGGTCTTACCAACAAGTAGCATAGAATATTTCCCATTGTTCATTGTCCCCTCAGCTGTCTTCAACATGTTAAGAAGCTCTGCAAGAGAACATTCTATTTTTTTCATGTTGAAATTCACTATGAACTGGGAGAATGAACCTGGGAGAGACTGCAATATTAGGTCAATGCACAAATCCTTGTTCATCTTAAAACCTAATTCTGCAAGCCTCTCAATCCACTCTATCATTTTGAGAACATGTGTCTGCACAGATGTTCCCTCAGACATTTTGGCCCCGAACAGATTCTTAGATATCTCATATCTCTCTGTTCTACTCTAAGCTCCAAAGAGCTCCTCTAGGTGGAACAAGAGGGATCTAGCATCCATCTTCTCATGCTGCCTTTGCAACTCATTAGTCATAGAGGCTAGCATATAGCATTGGGCCAGAGTGGCATCTTCCTTATGCTTCTCATAAAGAATCATCTCAGCCTCATCGACATTATCAGCAGGAAGAGGAGGAACAGGCTGCTCAAGGACATAGGCTATTTTCTCGGCCGTGAGAACAATTCTCAAATTCCTGAGCCAATCGACATAATTTGGACCAGTAAACCTGTTGACATCCAGTATGCCTCTCAATGGGTGGTTCGTCATTGTGGTCTATAAGAGGAAATTAAACAAATTTAGAACAATATTGCAAACATTCATGATATTAAGATACGGACTTTAATCCTAACTTAATGCTCCCAATAATTTTTGACGAATTTGCATCACCCCTTGTATGCAAAGATGGGACACAACGATAGTGCCCTAGTGGGTACTAGGATCCCATTAACATTATGGAAATAGTCTTGTGGTAGCACAACAAACTACCCCATACTTAACGGGTAGGCAACTCTTGCCAATTGTAACTCTTTGCAACTCCTAGTATGTTTAGCCTCCAAACGTTTGTGATCTTGTGGTAACACAACAAATCACAAGCTTTGGTTAGGTCCAGCCTGTTTGTTACGTTATGAGAGTGGGTTTATGACATAACTCTTGTGGTAGCACAACAAAGCTATGCCAGCCCCCATCCCAAGGTTTGGCCTAAGCCTTAGCCTGAGTCTCTGCCCCCTTGCTGTGAGAATCTCGTGGTAGTATAACAAACTCTCACAGTCTAAGGACAACTCACTTAGACTATAACAACGGAAGGCTACGTGGGTCATTCTTAATGCCTCACGCTTATCGACCTAATATTGCATTTAAGGGGATTTGAATTAATATTTTAGTCTCATCAATATAGGTGCTATATACATATAATAATTTGGAGTATCATATATACCCTAAAAATGTATATATGTAATTTATAGCACATCCACACATATCATATATATGCATTAATACCGATGGATGATCATGGACTTTAATCCTAGCAATATTACCAGAGCCAGTTGGTAATGTTCACACAATCATGGCAAATAGAATGGACTAGAGCATCCAATGCTCCCTGCAAGATGTGAAGAATCTCCCGAGCCCACCGTAGTCGGTCTCCTTCTTAGTCTCCATCCGCTTCTCATTATTACAAGTAAATTTGTAATTGGGCACGCAGGCCCACAAATATACATCAGATAATAATAAGATACCTTGAACTAGTCAAGGGGAGTACAACACAGGGGGAGATAGAATGGACAACCCGGATTAATAAGAGAGAGAGAGAGAGAGAGAGAGAGAGAGAGAGAAGGAGGCACGCATGCCCCAATAATCACACCATTCAAGACCATTCACCATAAACTATATAATCACATGAAATCTAAGTCCATGACCATCCATCCACACACATGACACATCGCATGCATCAATTAGTAATTATCATATAACTACGGTAAGGTATAACGATAATAACAAAATAATAAAAATTAATTTTGAAATCACGCATTTAAATATTTAACTAAATAATTCAGTTAAAACAATTAAGTCTACACAAATTTAGACAATCATCATCTACATTCACTGCATGGGCTTAATATTAAATTCCAGTCAATTAACCTCATAAGAATCACATTCTTATAGTAATTAACTTTAGTTAAATAGATAATAGAAAATACTTAAAACCATTTTAAAATTTCTATTAACTAATTAACCAGGGGCCATATAATGAAAACTAAATTAATAAGTTACTAAAACTATTTTAGAACCCATTAAAATATTTTTCAAATTTTTCTTAAAATTTTCTGAGATTTATATGCATTTTAAACATTTTAAAACACAAAAAATTTAAAAAAATGTTAATGGGTCCGGATCCGCTGCGGGCTGGATCCGGCCCGTTAGCCACCCGCGGGAGGGATCATCCCTCCCACCCGAAAATGCAGACGACTAGGGTTAAAACCCTAGCTGCCGTGAGCTCGCCAGAGGGGGCCTGTCCGCCGCCCCCGACCACCGTGGACGACCGCAGGGGACAGGTCGGCAGGGCCGCCGGCCACCGCCCCTGTCACCATCGTTGGAGGAGGCGATCACGATGAACACGGGGCCCCTTTGCCCTTTTCTCCACGAACATCGCCGCGTCCACCGGACCGGCCACCGTATGCCACCAGACGTCGCCAGACGCCGTCAAACGCTGTGGGGAACCATCCAGGGTCCCTTACCAGTCCTATGGGCGCCTGCAATTGAAGAATTTCGGCCTGAAACAACCTCCCTTTCTGCGCACGAACGGCGATTGCGGCCGCGATGAGGTGAGCGATTCGCACTCCCCGGTGGGTGAATCAACGCACCAAGATGTGCGTTTTGATCCTCTTGATCCCGGGAACAATTCCCTGGGATCAATCAACCAATACCCATCCCATGAGCGACCCAATAGAGCACCCAAAATATGAGCCTTATGCATGAACATGAACGACGAAAAATAATAAAATAATCCCAATTTTGATCAGACCAGCAACCTGGCTCTGATACCACTGTAAGGTTTCGATCAGAGATGCAGCGGAAACAACGAAACCCTAGGATGTGGATCGTTGCTGGCGATCAAAATCAAAAACACAAGCGAAGGAAACCCGCTAAGGAAGAACCTTTCTATACCTTTGCAGGATTAATTAATTCCCAGATGCCTGAAGACGATCGAGTAGAGGCTCGCCGGGTTGCTAGCGGTTCAAGTGTCCGGCCTCTAGATGTATCCACATGAGTAGTGGGAAAAGACGAATTCTCCTTCTCGACCTCCACTTGTCGGCCACTCCTCATCACCACCATCCACCACCGCAGGAGGAAGAGAGAGAGAGAGGGGGGGCACCCTGGTCAGGGAGGAGAGAGAGAGAGGGGCAGCCAGAGGAGAAACCCTAATGCTTGGGTCAGGGTTTCTCTCTTCTGCGTATATTTATAGACTCTGGCATTTTTCACAAAAACTCAAAAACTGTCTATAATATATTTTCATCCTTATCTGTCTTATCCATTACTCTATTGTGTGTGACCCTCTAGGCCCTATAGTCTGTTTGGTTTTCAGGCCCATTAAGGTAAGAACCCTTCTTAACTTAATTAATTATAATCCATTAACTCTTAATGGAATTAACGGGCTTTCCGACCATGAACGGCACCAAGCACCGTCTCGTGATCCCAAATGACTTTGGGAGGTATGCAACCAACATTGAATATTTCTGTCATCAGATTCTACACAGTTATAGATCCCCATTCATACAATGCTCAAATCATAATTAGGGTACAGTCAAACTGTCAAACCCTAAAGCATCCTGATCTTATGGACCCTTGTACTTTTAAGTACAGTTCACTTGAAAACTCCTTTTCTCAGTGAACTCCCATACCCTGGCTAGGGATTTCAAAGTACTTGTCCATAGAGCATTCTCTCTCTTGATCCATGCAGAGGGTGCATGATCCCTTGTTGTCCACTAAAGTGTCTTCACATGAATCCCACTGAGTCCGAATAACCAACTATTAAGAACCACAAGGCTGAAGTTCATAAGTCAGCAATCAAACGCTTAGTGGAGTCCTTGCAAAACCACTTTGGTGACTCAGGTCTAAGATCCAACTGTGCTACTGTGACACTAGAATCTCCTGATTGACAGTCATCATGATTACCATTCAAGAATTCTAGATCGGGTCAGTTCAGTGAACTCATTCCACTAATGAGCACCTGCACGTGTACCTTGATGTCACCACACCGGTAGTTATGAGATCGACCACCCTCATCACATGAGTGAGTACCACGTGCACCGGTCTATCCAGATCTTCAATGTCCCTCATTGAAGATCCCACAACCAGGAACATTTAGAACACAAACCTCCGGATGACTGATCTCATTATCACAATCTCATTACAATCTAGTCATCATTGCTCGTATTCAGGGACTTCATCACATTACAACACATACACCATAACGTGCTAAGAACGTAATGAAGAAAAGTCATTATAATTATTATTGAATGAAATTATGCAAGAAATGTCACCATCACAACACTTGTGATAGGCTTGAAGGGCATACATCTCAAACACCCTCATCATCGGCCTTCGTCCGTTTTCCACGAGATCCCCTATCCCGTTGTAGACCACAACACTCGCGACCCCCGCACGCCATCGCCAGTCTCCACCGTCACCGTCTGCACGCAGCCCGGCCCGCCACCGCCACCGGTGACCCTGTCCCGCTCCCTTCCGTTGCGCTCTCTCTCTCTTCCCTCCCTCTCTCTCCCTTTCTCTCCCCCCCCCCCCCTCTCTCTCTCTCTTGTTATCATTTTTCTCTTGTGTAGCTACTGTAGCAGGGAAAAACTAGATAAAAAGGAAAAATAGCAGAGAAAAAAAAAGAAAAGAAAGAAGAGAAGTTAGGGAGAAAAAGAAAAAGAATATTTTGTGGGAAAAATAAACAAAAGGGAGGAAAAAATAGAGAGGAAGATAGAAAAAAATGGAGAAAAGTAGTGTTCATAGACTTGGGCCTTGTCTTACATCAAATGGAGTGGCCTTCGTCCCCACAATTAGCATGAACATCGTCGTGGTCTGTCGTTGTCTTCGCTACAGGAGTCTATTTTGCTGGCCACTGAGTTTTGTCCTGCATCAAAAGCGTTCTATGCATCTCTTCTATCGGCGTGTGCAGTTGTGATGTTTTTGAAGTAAGTAAGCAATGAGTCCCCTAGTTTTATTTCTTGTTCTCTTTCCTTTTGTTATTCTTGTTTGGATCGCATTCAGCTCATCTTTTGTTGTTTGAATGACGCCTCTTTTGTGGTATATGTTTAATGATGCATGTTTGTTCTTCCTATCTTTATGTTTATTATGTGCCTGTAGACATTTCTACACCACCATGAGCCATTTCACAGGGAATTTGACTGGGAAGAAGGATGCTTCCCGGGCCAGTTGCATCTTAACTTTCCCCATATGGAACCCAAGAATATTTTTTTTTACAGTTCATGATGGGTTAAATTTAGTAAACATTTCTTCCATAACTTGTTCAAATATTGCAAAACATTCTTCCACAACTCTCATGAGTGTAAGGATTCGTTCAGCCTGGTTCGGGCAACACATCAGATAATAAAATTTAAATCATGAACCTAGGCTTTATGGAATCCAAGAAACTGTTCTCTAATCGATGTAATAAAATTCATCCAACCCCAAAATGGGTTGTAGATCTATATCTTGCACGGAACGATGTTGTCCGCAATGTCCGATACAGATTTTCTCGAACGCAGAGCTACACAAGTGTACGACCTCTAGAGTTTATCCACACGGATCCTCACGCAGTGACGGCGTCCACCCGTTCTTTCCCCCGCGCACGAACCACTGATGATCAAAACCCCTTTCTTCTTCCTTAAGCCTTTCTCCCTTGAGAGGAAGAGAGAGAGAGAGCAACAAGGGAGAGAGAGAGAGAGAGCAAGAGGGAGAGGAGGGGAGGAGAGAAGAGGAGCTTTCTTTCTTCTTCTGAATGCTTGGCTAAAAGAGGAGATGAAAGCCGTCCTATATAGGATGCATATATATAAGGGTTAGGCTCTTTCTAAAAGAGCCCCTAAGAACTAATATTATATATATATATATATATATATATCTTTTCATATTATTGTACATATGTATTAAGCCCTTCTTATATTCCTTTCCAAAAAGAATTTAATACTTTTTAATATATGCATCTGTACAATAATACTTCGTCACCCGAGAACCCATTGTATGTGATCCTCTAGATTCATAGTCACTCTAGTTTAAGGCCCATTAACTTCTAATTCCTAATTAGAAGTAAATTAAACTTATTATTCGCTTCTACTAGAGCTGAATAATAGTTTAATTTATTTCGAACCTTTGATCACGTTGGGTCAAGCAAATTTGCATAATCCCAGAAGATGCTGGATTCAAACCTCCATGTCTGGTTCCTGTAAGTCTACAATTGCCGCATCGATATAATCCCTCACTCCTTTTATGAGTCTGGTTCGATCGAGGGTATGGTAACTATCAAACCCTATGATCGTGCCATTTGACCACGACCTCCTTTAAAGTGTATGGCGCTCGTTCTAAATGAACTAACACGACCCTGGCCAGAGATTTAGTGGAGCGTCAGTGTCAGGACCCATTAACTGTCTGATATATACCCGACAGTGAGCTATCCCCTCTTGGCCATTGATGATTTTCAGACGTATCCTGAAATGGTTAATAACTTGGCAATTCATTACTTATGGTTAAAGTCACTTAACCAACTCATTAAATCATTCCAATCCTTGTGCAAGATCCGATCAATGTCTCAGGTCAAAGGACCAACGATGCTACTGAGACAATTGGATCTTCAGTTGACATTAGGTATAATCAACCATCTAAAGATCCAATAGCGGATCAGTTCAGTGTACATCCTCCCAGAATGTACACTTACACATATGTATCGGTGCCTCGCACTAGTGACCAGGAGACTGCTCACCCATACATCATGTGTACTGGTTTAATAGGTAATCAAAGTCCCCGAGTGATTACCCGCTAACCAGGAACAGTTTTAAGGTATGTGTCCATGTAAAGTCAGTCTCATAATCGAGAACCCATCTCGAGTTGACTTTACAACCACATATCCTAGGGACATCGTAGAGTAATATATAATTACAAATTTACGCTCAAATACCACTTTATTAATGATGAACAAGATTGTACAATTATCGGGCCTACCCGACCCGAAATTGGCCTATAGCACACCAATACTAACAATGAGGAGTGTCAAAGATATTGTAAAATATTCGTCCACAACTCGATGAAGTACATGCTTACAAGTTAGTCCTTATCAACTCCAAATTGAGCGTGGATTCGTTTCGGCTCACGCCAGAAGATCTTATGGGAATCTCATTTGCAGAACAAAGTGGTACCTCTTCCCACGTTGTACTATCTCCTTCTTGATTGCCCGATGGGGCTTTCAAAAGGGACACTAGGGAGCTATTTCTACGTGGATATGTTGCCTAGATTCGTCTCTGGTGATGGGGAAAATTGCTGCAAGCGTTTATCTTTCGTAATTCCTAGTCCACCAATTCATTCCCCAAAGACATCGGCTGTGTCTTCGTAAAGAGGTTCCCATTTTATTAGATGAGTCCCTTTTGTGAGCATGCGAGGAAGAACCATCAATAAACATGGCTTCATTTGGTAGTACACCTAGATAGAAGTGTCGACTCTAAGAGTCGACACTTTCTCTGGTGCGTCCGAATTGGGTTTGCATATTGGGCCATCAGTCGAAAAGAAACGGCTAAATCGGGACAAATGCAACCCACGTCCGCATCTCGATTTTGAAATCGAGAGATAACCTGTGGTTAGACCACATTTATGGCCGATTATATGAAACTTGCAATCTTAAACAGTTACATTCTTAGTAACCTATGTTCTATTAAATTAACCCATACTAGGTCTCCTTGTTTGTTGCCCTGAGTGCAAGTCCAACATGTCATGTGCGTGCATGGTTGGGTGTCGTAGACAGCATATCAATACAACTCCATCACAGCCATGCCCCTTGTGTTATTTGGCTCATTGCTCTAGATGAGGTGACATCATGTGTGCACCAAGTAGGGGTTGGGGTGATGAGGAATGGATTTCATGGTTTTATCTGGGGGTAGGATGAGCACTTGTGACTCCCTCACATAAAAAATGACTACACGTACTAAAAAATTCCATACTGAGCCCACTCCACCATCAGATTATGTATTAAAGCATTACTATAGACATTTTTAATGCGCGTGCATGCTGCTTGATTTCTGTTAATAATTAAGCTCTCACATTGTCATGTACGACCTTTATGCTCTTGAATTGTGTAACATAGATGTCATCATGTGATTACTGTAAAATTTTAGTAAGTAGGGTAATAAAGTTTTGAGGACTGATAGAAGTTAATAGTACATTTGTATATAGTTCAATTCTAGTGAACTCCATTTGCTTGTTAGTCCCCATGTGAAATGTAAAGTGTTTACAAGCACAGCTGGTCCATCTTCCTTTGTTTCACTTTTATTACCATTTATCAGCTTCTGATTAATTCATGTTCCACCTCATATCCTCTTCTGGTTCCCACTGCAAGTTTTGGTTTTGCCAATCTTATGCCTCTGCTTACGTGCTTCTGTTTGTGGGCCTTGGTGCTTCTTTGTGATAGTTCAGACTCATTTCTATCAAATGTATCATTGTTGGCTTTCTCGATTGAACCTCAGTAGCATCACTTAAGGTCTGCAGGTGAAGTGCCTCATTTCTGATGTGAAGCTCTACAAGGTTGATGGTTGGTTGGTTGGTTTTGTATTCATGTGATGCCTACGACACTCTCTAAGGGTTGTTTTATAAAATTTCTTAATAAAAATAAGTAGTTAGGCATTTATGAGTTTATCAAAAAAGTAAGCAGGGCCTTTTTCATGTAGCAAAGAGTTTTCGGGTGGCTTTTAGCAAAATAGATGGATTAGGTTATTTCCTCTGAATTTTGGAAGAGAGTGACAATGATACCTTCAGAATGACCAGATGTTGAGCTTTCACATATGTATGTGGATAATGCTTGAATGCAATATATTTGTCACCCAAAGCAGGTTTCTATCGTGTCCATCGTATTCTTGTTTCTGGCTCTGAAACATCAAAGAAATCTGTGCATGAAGTCCTTTGATTCTGAGGTATGTATCAATTATTTCTTGTTTAAACTTGTTATTGACTGACTACCTGAAAACGTATTGCAGTTTGATACAATCTTGTAGAACAATATTTTCAGTCACATATTATATGATGAAGCTTCAATGCTTACTGGGAGCATTGGGATGCTACCATCTGCCAGCCTGGGTGAATCGGTATTATTGAAGTTTGCTATACATGCTTCATGTTGGGAGATAATCTGGCATGTAGTTATAAGCTACCAATATTTGACTTATTACGATTGTATGCGTAGGGGCCTGGTGTTTTTGAACCAATTCATGGCTCTGATCCTCAGATTGCTGGGCAAGTTATATAACCATCTGATGCTTTTCTTAAAATATATGAAACTTGCAATCTTAATGTTAAATTTAATCATATTATTAGTGTTATTATTATCCTTTTTGTATAAATGTTGCACGATAAAGCAAACCCATTGGCGACAGTGCTTAGCGCAGCAATGTTCTACTGGTTTATTTTTACATATAACTTTACTTTTTTGCCAGTGAAGATGAGCCTGATCAAGTTAGAGAAGGTCAGTAGGTTCACACTGAGTTGCTTCTTTGTTTTATAGTGGTGAATAGCTTAATTTTTATTCAGTTTAAGTATTTAACACCAAATTGCTTGTTTGCAGAAACCATGCGGTTCATGAATCATGATTTCCTAGAGGAGGAACAACATAAACATACTTTTCAAAAAAGAACGATGGTAGGTTTGTACCTGAGCTATCAAGAGGGGGACACTGCCCACATACAAGTTTTCATTGTCGTCTTAATGTAATAGTGTATCATCACAACCGTGTTCTTTCTTGTACCCTTGTGTGGAAGTGGAGTATGTACTTTTGTCAATTGCTCCTATATGTAACATTTGTTTTGTGGGGTTTTCTATAGCCCGGATGGAAATCTTCATGCTCCAATAAATGAAAGCAAGGCCTTCAACCCTGATTCTTTATGTCTACTCTTCATGAACTCATATTGGTCAGGACACCAGAGGCCTAGACCGACATGAGGCCTCACAGATGAGCCACCAAGGACGGGCCCGCAGAGCCACACAGACTTCGTTATGGCTCGGAGACAGCTAGATTTTAATTTCTCTTTTATTTCAAGTTGTGTCTGTTTTGTAAGCCATTTGAAGGCCATTTAGTTAATAGGTCGTTAAGAGTCTAGGTTGAGGGAATTGGATCATTTTGAGGGCATAAGACCCAAGCCTTCCTTCTCTTGGTATTGGGCTAGGGGCACCAAGGCCCACCTTGGACTAAGGGAGTGCCATGGCCCAAAGCCCACCCCAAATTTCAAATGGGTTCAAATTCAAACTCCAAGGAGAGAAAATGGAGCCCATAGATTTCAAATTTCAAATGGGTTCACATTCAAACTCCAAGGAGGGAAATGGAGGGAAAATGGAGCCCATAGATTTCAAATTTCAAATGGGTTCAAATTCAAACTCCAAGGAGGGAAAATGGAGCCCATAGATTTAAAATTTCAAATGGGTTCAAATTCAAACTCCAAGGAGAGAAGATGGAGCCCATGCACTCCAAGGAGGGAAGATGGAGCCCATGCTTTATATATTGTCATGTATTCCCCCCTTGAGGGATTTTAATGATGAATGAATGAATGAATGAAGACAAGAATCCTTTTTTTGTGAGAAGCAAGAGAAGGTTGCCCCATCTCCCTCCTCCTCTTTCTCTAGGATGTGATGCCCTAGCCCCTCCCCTCTCTTTCTCTGCTCCTCCAACTGCTTGGAGGCAACCTCCCAATCTTCTCCTCAATCCAGGAGTCCGTGGATCAAGGTCTTGCTGCAAGTGCCGAGAAGAAAGCCTTGCTGTGCTGCGCCCCTTCCCTGGATGTCTGCCTGCAGGATTTAGCCCGGAAGATCAGGTTGGCACCCTCCTTTCCCATCCTAAGATCCCATTGACCTCTTCATAGCTTTTCTTCCTCCTCCTATCCCCCACACCCCCTCAAAATCCCACGCCTTAACTCGTCATGTGCAAAATGTTCCCTTCATAGACCTCAAGCCCTACGCAGACTGCACCTGGGTGTCTGCCTGCGGGACAGAGCCACAAAGGCTGAATTTTTACGCCCTCTTCCCGTCCTCTGATCACCTCCATGTCTTCTAGACATTTCTTTACCCATATGTCCTCCATGCCCAGTTAAAGTTTCGCACCCTAACTCGACCTGTAGCAGAAACTCCCTTCATAGCTCTTTTCCCTGCACAGACTGCCCCTGTGCAGGTCTACAGCAACAGAGCCGAATCCCTTCCAAAGGGACGTCCCCAAAAACGTCTCCAAATGCTCTGAAATTTTGAGCATTACTTATTCACACCCTAAAACTTCCCACCTGATTTGTCTACATATTATAAGCCCCTTTTCCCTACTTACCCCACCCATACTTCTTGCCCTCAGTTCTGACTGCACTAGACTACAGAATTGAGCCTTGACTATTTCCACCTTCCACGCCCAGAACCTCCACTGTATGTGTCACGCCCCGAACAAGGCGGAAATATCGGGACGTACAGTTAGGGACACGCTAGCAAGAGAGGGAACAAAATCTAAAATGATACACAAGTGCTACAAGATGGAATACTAAATGATCATTAACAAACCACAACTGATACAATAACCTCAAGTTTAACTTAATACAACTGGAATAATCAACCACTAAAACTCAATGACATAACTGAAACTAAATGCTCTCCAAAACACCACTAGAACTGATACACTCAAGACATCACTCCAGCCCTTCCCCATCGGTAAGCGCGTCACCTGAAAAGCCTGGAAAGGGGAAAAACACAACTATGAGCTGACGCCCAGTAGGAAATAACAGACGGGTATAAGTGATTAACAGTTTAATTACATTTTAAAATGTCATGCTACAAATGATAAAACAATATAAAGATAACGATAATATCACGAAACGGAATTTAAAGATCTTGCAAGGTCGAGAAATATAATGAATAGAATGGTAAGACAAGAATTTACTACAGGAGATAACGATAAGAAGTTGGCCATATCAAGTCAATTCAAGTCATGTCAAGCACGCATGTAGTTTCATTTCCACGTCCAAGTAATCAACAAGTAGAGTAACCACAAGTAGAGTATAGAACAGTAAAGAGTGGAAAGTGAAACGTAGTAGCAAGTAATATAGAGAGTAGTGGAGAGAGTAGTGAGTAGTGGACAGTCCTAGATTTAACACATGTCAAGTACTGGTGCCAAATGCCACACCTAGTCATTCACCTCCCCGGGGGTACACGTAGTGTTCGGGCGCTCTTCCCAGGACCAGACCGAGCCCTTATTTGTTTGCCAGGCATTGATTTCTTTTGGATCAAAGATCCCACGAATCTAGACTTCCACAGTTTATGGCCAGAATTCCAAGGTTTAAGCTAAGTAGCAATAACAACATCAAGTAGGAAAGAGATTCATTTCCAGAATTCCAAGGTAAGTATAATTATCAAGGAGATTGAAATCAAGTCACAACAAGAGTTAATCATGTTGCACTACTGTAAAACAGCAGCAATCAAACAAGCTAATCAACATATTAATCCTAATCACCAAGTTAAGATATCATGCTTAACCATTATCATTTGTATTAGCCAAAGTGCCAACAAGCTAGAACAAGTTATCAAGGTAAAGAACAAGCTCTCACAGGAGTGAAAAAGAATGCTTTAACAGAGATTTAGTTACACCATTAATCATTAATTAAGTGAGTTTCTATTTAATCTTGTATGCATTGAAATGAAGATGGTAAACGGTGCGTTTTTATGCTAAGTTTTCATGTAGGAACCAATCCAAATTTGAAATCAAGAGGGGTACAGGAATAGATCAAAAGTTCTTCAAACATATAATTTCAATGGGTCTAAGTTAAATGGGTTGATTCCCCATTGATTCGGATCCATTTTCGGTTCGAAAAACGAAGAAAACGGGTTTTCTGGTGTACGGGTCGACCCTTGGGGTCGACCCTTGAAAAACTGGGGTCTGGGAGCTGTATGGGTCGACCCCTGGGGTCGACCCTCGCGCTGGGCCGCATGGGTCGACCCCTGGGGTCGACCCTCGGGCCTGCCAGGGCACCCAGAAGACGGGTCGACCCCTGGGGTCGACCCCTGCAAGAACAGCAACGGCTGCTCTTCCGGGAAACGTGAAATCTCACCCAAAAGGGGTCCAAATGAGTTGAAATTAAAACCATATGATCTAGGAATGTTAATGGACATTCTAGGGTCATAAAACTACAATTTGGAAATACTAATTTCATCAGAAATCACAAGAATCACAACCTATTCTATGAAGAACATAAGTAGACCTAGTTCGACATACCTCCACTAAATTGACAAATACTCTCGATATACAAAACCAAATTTAGGGATTTTGGTGTCAAAAGAAAGCTAACTCGATCATGAACCCAACCATATACTATATGCTACATTAAGATCAAGTTATATGACTCAAAATGAGCCCGTAATCAAGCTCTGGCTTAAGGAATTCTATATGAAACATGTTCTAGATATATTTTTACAAAACTTCGAAATTCATGATGCATGCTCAATGGAATTTGGGGCTTTCTAAGTTAAATGAAAGATAATAACATGCTGATTACTTCATGTGAATTAATTAAAGTTTGGTTGTTAGATCCTACCTCAAATCGGAGAGAGAAAACTCGAAACCCTAGGATGAAGAACACTTGGACAGCACCTCACAAAAAGCTCGATTTCTCCACGGATACCTAATGAAAATTGGGGCTTTTGCTACCAATGGATAGAGCTCGATGAGAGGAACAATTTGCTATACTCATGATCAAGATTTGGTTGAGAATTCCTACCTCAATCGATGGATCAAAGAATGATGAAGAGAAGCCAACGTCCTACTGACCGACCTCCACAAATCGAACTAGATCTCTCCATATCTGAAATTTCAGCGAACCCCACAGCAGCCAAATGAAAGAAGACTCGTAGGGCTTCATTTTGATAGCTCATAGAGCTTCTGGAGCCTTCTAAATTGGGAGTATTCGCTGCTGCAAGCCGCGTGTTTAGAAACGGCGCCGAAATCCTTGACTTGACCAAACTATGTCGGCAGCACGTTTTGGGGCTAAGTTCACCTCAAATTGATTGAGGGTAAATGTTCCTTACATTGTGGCCTTTCATTTGCCCCTGATTTCAGATCATTTGGTTGAGTAATCAGGTCGAATTTCGCGTTTTAATCTAAGGGTTAGGTATGAGTCAAAAGTGTGCACATTTGGGTTTGAATTCTAAATAGATCTTACCACGGATTTACCATGGCTTAAAGCCAGAAGGAAAAGTTGTTATCTACATCAATATTAATCTATTTACTATTTTTACAGATTTTTCTGAGGTAGTCGAATTATTACTTATACTATTCCGTAATTAATTAAATATTAAGTTCGGAAGACTAAGTTCACTAATTCCGGCGTAATAAATGATTTTCTTAGGCTTAAATGTAGAAGACAAAGTTGCTAAACAAAATTAATTCTACAAGATGTGATTTTTGGGGATTTTTATAAAATAGTTGAAAAATGACTTATTCTATTAATTAATTAATTAATCTAATTAATTTGGATAATTCTCATTAATTTCGAATAACTTCAAATAAATTCCAAATAATTACAAATAACTTTTCTAAATAAATTTTTAAAGAATTTGGGGTCTTACACCCTCCCCTACTTAAAGGAATTTGGTCCTCCAAATTCACTGCACTAACACTGAGAGTAGAAAAAGATCGCTCACCTAGAATAGATCGGGATAACGCTTTCGCATAGTCTCTTCAGATTCCCATGTAGCCTCTTCGGTCCCACGCCGACTCCACTGAATCTTGACCATCGGTATCGAACGATTCCGGAGTTGTTGTTGCTTCCGATCCAGAATCTTGACAGGTCTTTCCTCATAGGTCAAATCTTCCTTCAATTCAAAATCCACTTGCTGAATGATATGAGTGGGATCGTACACATATTTCCGTAACATAGACACATGGAAAACATTGTGTACGCCAGACAAATGCGGTGGTAAAGCCAGTCTATACGCCACCTCTCCCACTCTATCTAGAATCTCGAATGGACCTATGTATCTCGGACTCAGCTTGCCATGAATGCCAAATCTTCGGATCCCTCTCGTCGGAGAGACCTTTAAGAACACATGCTCGCCAACCTGAAATTCCAATGCCCTTCTCCTGTTGTCGGCATAACTCTTCTGTCTTGACTGGGCTACTTGTAACCGGTCTCGGATAACACAGATGTTCTGTGATGATTCCGAAACAAGATCTGGTCCAAGCCACTGTTTCTCACCTACCTCGTCCCAACACAACGGGGAACGACAACTTCTACCATATAGTGCTTCAAAAGGAGCCATCTGAATACTAGACTGATAGCTGTTATTGTAGGCAAATTCAATTAATGCCAAATGCTCACTCCAATTACCACCGAAATCAATCATGCAAGCTCGCAACATATCTTCCACTATCTGATTGGTTCTTTCAGTCTGTCCATCTGTCTGTGGATGAAAAGCAGTACTGAAATTCAGACGAGTACCCAAAGACTCTTGCAGTCCCTTCCAGAAATGTGAAGTAAATCTGGGGTCTCGATCAGATACTATATTCACTGGAATACCATGCAATCTCACCACTTCCTTTATATACAAAGCAGCCAATACATCAATCGTCCACTTGGACTTAATTGGTAAGAAATGAGCCGACTTTGTCAAACGATCGACAATCACCCAAATCGCATCAAATCCACCACGAGTCCTAGGTAGACCCATAATGAAATCCATGCCAATGCTTTCCCACTTCCATTGGGGTATGTCGAGTGGTTTCAATTTCCCTGCTGGTCTGAAATGTTCGGCCTTAACCTGCTGACATACCAAACATCTGCTCACAAAATCTGCAACTTCTCTTTTCATATTCGACCACCAAAAGGACCTTTTCAAATCTTGGTACATCTTAGTGCCTCCAGGATGAATGGTATATCTGGATCTATGAGCTTCCTCAAGAATTTTGTTCTTTATTGTAGCCTCATCCGGAACACAAGTTCTGCCTTTAAATAATAATCTACCATCATCGGCTAACATGAAGTCAGGTCTACTGCTCAAGTTTCCCTTGATCTCTACTAATTCGGGATCATTATCTTGCAAGGACTTGATCTCTATCAATAATTCAGGTTTAAGTTGAATCTGAGCAATCAAGATCCGATCGTTGTCAATATTGAGATCCAGACTAGATAATTGTTCCAACAATCTCCATTCTTGTAACATGAGACTTGACAGTCTAGCTACCGGCTTCCGACTTAATGCATCTGCCACAACATTACCTTTGCCAGGATGATACTCAATCGCGAAGTCGAAGTCTTTCAAGTACTCCAACCATCTCCGCTGCCTCATGTTGAGTTCCTTTTGAGAAAATAAATACTTCAAACTCTTATGATCCGAAAACACTGTAAAGGTTTCTCCATACAAGTAATGCCTCCATATCTTCAAAGCAAATACGACTGCAGCAAGTTCCAAATCATGAACAGGATAATTATCTTCGTGCTTCCTCAACTGCCTAGAGGAATAGGCAATCACCTTCCCATGCTGCATGAGTACACAGCCTAAGCCAATACCTGAAGCATCAGTATAAACAACAAATCCTCCTTCACCAGAAGGTAAGGCCAAAACAGGTGCAGTAGTCAAACACTCCTTCAGAGTCTGAAAGCTTCGCTGACAATCATCTGACCAATCAAACTTATTCTCCTTGCGGGTTAATCTTGTCATAGGTACTGCAATCTTGGAGAAATCTTGAATAAATCTTCGGTAATAGCCTGCCAGGCCTAGGAAACTTCTAACTTCAGTTGCACTAGTAGGCTGTTCCCAATTCTTCACTGCCTCAATCTTCGAAGGATCAACAGAAATGCCTTCCTTGGTGATAATATGTCCGAGAAAGGACACTTCTTGTAGCCAGAACTCACACTTACTGAACTTAGCATATAGCTGATGATCTTTCAACAGTTGCAATGCCATTCTCAGATGCTCAGCATGCTCCTCCTCATTCTTAGAATAAATCAGGATGTCATCAATAAAGACTACGACCCATTTGGTCAAGATAGGGCCGAAATATGTCGTTCATCAACTGCATGAAAGCTGCTGGAGCATTCGTTAGACCAAAAGGCATAACGACAAATTCAAAATGACCATACCTACTGCGGAAAGCCGTTTTATAAATATCCTCTTCCTTAATCCGCAACTGGTGATATCCAGATCGAAGATCGATCTTAGAAAAATATTGAGCTCCCGCTATCTGGTCAAATAACTCGTCAATCCTCGGCAAGGGATATTTGTTCTTGACAGTCTGCTGGTTTATTTGCCGATAATCAATGCACAACCTCATCGAACCATCTTTCTTCCTGACGAATAACACAGGGGCTCCCCACGGAGAAGTACTAGGACGAATAAAACCCTTCTCGAGTAATTCCATCAGTTGCTGCTTCAGTTCCCTTAGTTCCGCAGGAGACATACGATAAGGAGCCTTAGAAATAGGAGCTGTGCCAGGAATAAGATCAATGGAAAAGATAACTTCCCGCTCAGGCGGAAGTCCTGGTAGTTCTTCTGGAAAGACATCAGGAAAATCTCGGACAACAGGAATGTCCTTGATCTCCATCTGCTGCTCAGGAGTTGCACAAACAAAGGCTAGAAAAGCCTCACACCCATGCCTCAAAAGCTTATCAGCTCGAAGAGCCGAGATGAGCGGTACGGAGTTATGGTGCTTGACTCCCGTAAAAGATAAACCAGAATGTCCAGTAAAAGTCACTGAGCTAGAACTACAGTGAACATTGGCCTCATACTTGGCCAACCAGTCTGCTCCTAGGATTACATCATAATCCTTCATATCCATGCAGACCAAATCTGCTGGAAAGTTCTGTTCACCAATCATAACCTTACTAGAAGGATAGAAATACTGGATTGTTGATCTAGTGCCAATAGGGGTTGAAATCTCTAACGGAGTATTCATCAAAACAGGTTCCACAGCTAATAACTTAGCAAATCTCCGTGAAATAAAAGAATGTGTTGCACCAGTATCAAAGAGAGCAAATGCGGGCTTATCGATTATAGTAAGGGTACCTTCGACGAGTCCGCCATCATCAGAAATCCCAGTTTCATCTGCATGTAAAGCTTGAAGCTTGCCTTGTGGTTTCTTGAAGACTAGAGGTTTTGCCGGTGTAGCTTGCTCCGATATGAGAGGGCAATTGGGGATACGGTGCTCCTTGCTTCCACACCGCAAACATGCGCCTTGCTTGCGCCAGCACTCCTCTATCTTGTGACCCGGACGATCACAATAGTTGCACACGCCCTTGAATGGAACAATAGGGCCAGGCTTCTTGGCTTCATGCCTCGGCATCTTGCCTTTCCACGATCCGGACCCGCTCCACGAACCAGGTCCACTAATAGGCCTCTTCTTGGTATACCCGGGTTTGACACTCCCGGAACCCATAGGTAATTCTTTCTTGGTGCCTTTACCACGGATTCTCTCCGTCATCTCAAGAGTATCATCTAGAACTTGTGCTTTCCTTACCATCTCGGAATAAGTGGAAATCTCCATCGGTGCCAATTGGTTGATATAATGAAGCTTCAATCCATTGAGAAAGCGCTTCGCCTTCATCTTCTCGGTGGAAATGAGATGTGTAGCATATCGAGAAAGCCGTGCAAATTGAGCCTCATACTCTGCCACGGACAAACCTCGTTGTTTCAAGGCCGCGAACTCTGCCGCTTTCTTCTCTTGCACTCTATCAGAAAAATACTTGCTGTTGAAGAATTCTTCGAACTCTTCCCACATAACTTGCCGATCACCGAGAGTTGCCTTGATAGAATCCCACCAAGTACGTGCATCATGTTCCAGTTGAAATGTGGACAAAAGGACACGCTCCTGGTTGGTGCATTGCATAACTTCAAAGATTCTTCCCATCTCATCTAGCCAGTGCTCGGCTTGGTCAGGGTCAGTCGAACCAGCGAATCTAGGCGGATTCATTCCGCGGAAGTTCCGGTATAGATCACCGGTGCCATGCTGTGCCGCTCCTGCCTGAGCTACTTGCTGAAGGGCCTGAGTAAGGCCTTGAACTGTACGCTGCAGGTTCCTCCATTCAGCACGATCAGCTGCCATCTACAAGGGAAATAGATTACTTAGGTTTAATCAAGATAAATAGTTATACGATTAAGAAACGAACTTAACCCAAGTTCTACCCAATCTCACAGGTCAGGTCTAGACTTTTACAAGGTTAGGGATCTAATGCACCTAGACACGAGCAAAACTCGGTACCTGGCGGAGGTAATCGGTCCGAAGACCACTCGCGCAAGTGTGCGACCTTCCCGATAGGCGTAGCCTAACGTTCGGACAACACCTTTTTATATACCGATTATTGGGATGCAATGCAAGAAAACTTAAACTTAGGAAACCTAGGAATGTGAAACCTAGGGCTTTGATACCAACTAAACTGTCACGTCCCGAACAAGGCGGAAATATCGGGACGTACAGTTAGGGACACGCTAGCAAGAGAGGGAACAAAATCTAAAATGATACACAAGTGCTACAAGATGGAATACTAAATGATCATTAACAAACCACAACTGATACAATAACCTCAAGTTTAACTTAATACAACTGGAATAATCAACCACTAAAACTCAATGACATAACTGAAACTAAATGCTCTCCAAAACACCACTAGAACTGATACACTCAAGACATCACTCCAGCCCTTCCCCATCGGTAAGCGCGTCACCTGAGAAGCCTGGAAAGGGAAAAAACACAACTATGAGCTGACGCCCAGTAGGAAATAACAGACGGGTATAAGTGATTAACAGTTTAATTACATTTTAAAATGTCATGCTACAAATGATAAAACAATATAAAGATAACGATAATATCACGAAACGGAATTTAAAGATCTTGCAAGGTCGAGAAATATAATGAATAGAATGGTAAGACAAGAATTTACTACAGGAGATAACGATAAGAAGTTGGCCATATCAAGTCAATTCAAGTCATGTCAAGCACGCATGTAGTTTCATTTCCACGTCCAAGTAATCAACAAGTAGAGTAACCACAAGTAGAGTATAGAACAGTAAAGAGTGGAAAGTGAAACGTAGTAGCAAGTAATATAGAGAGTAGTGGAGAGAGTAGTGAGTAGTGGACAGTCCTAGATTTAACACATGTCAAGTACTGGTGCCAAATGCCACACCTAGTCATTCACCTCCCCGGGGGTACACGTAGTGTTCGGGCGCTCTTCCCAGGACCAGACCGAGCCCTTATTTGTTTGCCAGGCATTGATTTCTTTTGGATCAAAGATCCCACGAATCTAGACTTCCACAGTTTATGGCCAGAATTCCAAGGTTTAAGCTAAGTAGCAATAACAACATCAAGTAGGAAAGAGATTCATTTCCAGAATTCCAAGGTAAGTATAATTATCAAGGAGATTGAAATCAAGTCACAACAAGAGTTAATCATGTTGCACTACTGTAAAACAGCAGCAATCAAACAAGCTAATCAACATATTAATCCTAATCACCAAGTTAAGATATCATGCTTAACCATTATCATTTGTATTAGCCAAAGTGCCAACAAGCTAGAACAAGTTATCAAGGTAAAGAACAAGCTCTCACAGGAGTGAAAAAGAATGCTTTAACAGAGATTTAGTTACACCATTAATCATTAATTAAGTGAGTTTCTATTTAATCTTGTATGCATTGAAATGAAGATGGTAAACGGTGCGTTTTTATGCTAAGTTTTCATGTAGGAACCAATCCAAATTTGAAATCAAGAGGGGTACAGGAATAGATCAAAAGTTCTTCAAACATATAATTTCAATGGGTCTAAGTTAAATGGGTTGATTCCCCATTGATTCGGATCCATTTTCGGTTCGAAAAACGAAGAAAACGGGTTTTCTGGTGTACGGGTCGACCCTTGGGGTCGACCCCTGAAAAACTGGGGTCTGGGAGCTGTATGGGTCGACCCCTGGGGTCGACCCTCGCGCTGGGCCGCATGGGTCGACCCCTGGGGTCGACCCTCGGGCCTGCCAGGGCACCCAGAAGACGGGTCGACCCCTGGGGTCGACCCCTGCAAGAACAGCAACGGCTGCTCTTCCGGGAAACGTGAAATCTCACCCAAAAGGGGTCCAAATGAGTTGAAATTAAAACCATATGATCTAGGAATGTTAATGGACATTCTAGGGTCATAAAACTACAATTTGGAAACACTAATTTCATCAGAAATCACAAGAATCACAACCTATTCTATGAAGAACATAAGTAGACCTAGTTCAGGACATACCTCCACTAAATTGACAAATACTCTCGATATACAAAACCAAATTTAGGGATTTTGGTGTCAAAAGAAAGCTAACTCGATCATGAACCCAACCATATACTATATGCTACATTAAGATCAAGTTATATGACTCAAAATGAGCCCGTAATCAAGCTCTGGCTTAAGGAATTCTATATGAAACATGTTCTAGATATATTTTTACAAAACTTCGAAATTCATGATGCATGCTCAATGGAATTTGGGGCTTTCTAAGTTAAATGAAAGATAATAACATGCTGATTACTTCATGTGAACTAATTAAAGTTTGGTTGTTAGATCCTACCTCAAATCGGAGAGAGAAAACTCGAAACCCTAGGATGAAGAACACTTGGACAGCACCTCACAAAAAGCTCGATTTCTCCACGGATACCTAATGAAAATTGGGGCTTTTGCCACCAATGGATAGAGCTCGATGAGAGGAACAATTTGATATACTCATGATCAAGATTTGGTTGAGAATTCCTACCTCAATCGATGGATCAAAGAATGATGAAGAGAAGCCAACGTCCTACTGACCGACCTCCACAAATCGAACTAGATCTCTCCAGATCTGAAATTTCAGCGAACCCCACAGCAGCCAAATGAAAGAAGACTCGTAGGGCTTCATTTTGATAGCTCATAGAGCTTCTGGAGCCTTCTGAATTGGGAGTATTCGCTGCTGCAAGCCGCGTGTTTAGAAACGGTGCCGAAATCCTTGACTTGACCAAACTATGTCGGCAGCACGTTTTGGGGCTAAGTTCACCTCAAATTGATTGAGGGTAAATGTTCCTTACATTGTGGCCTTTCATTTGCCCCTGATTTCAGATCATTTGGTTGAGTAATTAGGTCGAATTTCGCGTTTTAATCTAAGGGTTAGGTATGAGTCAAAAGTGTGCACATTTGGGTTTGAATTCTAAATAGATCTTACCACGGATTTACCATGGCTTAAAGCCAGAAGGAAAAGTTGTTATCTACATCAATATTAATCTATTTACTATTTTTACAGATTTTTCTGAGGTAGTCGAAATATATATGATGTAGTCGCTTATCTCGGATTGCTTATCCCTTCGCCTTTTGCAAGTTCATATGTTCCCGTCGTAGCAGAGATCTGTAGATATGTACATATGTATATGTATATAGATATATGTGCGTGCATGCATTTGCCTTTTTTTTTGCTATCATCCTCTCCCCCGTAGATAGGTTGGTTTTGGTTCTAAATCCTACCATGGCGTCCGTGTGGGGAGGTAGATATCGGACGGACACGGGAGACGACACGTTTTGGTTCTAAATCCTACCATGGCGTCCGTCCCGTAGAATGGACTCGCAGAAGCCTTTAACAAGACCTTATGCACACTGCTGGCATGATGCGGGACGGACACGGGAGACGAGACTATTAGGTGCCACCCTCGGACTCTAGATGAAGACGCGACCAGCAGCACACACCAGGGAGACACTAAGCCCGACACTACGAGCTCCTAGTGGCAAAACGTCGCTAACAGAAGTGGAAGCTCACTCGTCGTCCCAAGCGAGGGAAAGCGCGGACCGTGCGCGGTTAAGGAACCGGCGGAGGTCAAGGGTAGTCCGACTCAACTTCCAGACTCAGATCGAGTCACGGGACGGGTCACACTCACTCTCACAGCGGTGACATGGACACACGGGCTAGTACCTACACTCTCGGCAGCGGTAACAGACCATATACTAGCTAAGCAAATGAACGCCAAGAGGTTCGGACCATTACCTCCACGCACCCGGCGTGGCGAAGACAACCCCGGCCGAATCACGGACTCCCGGTTAACAATATCACAGCAATACAAAGATTTGACCCACTCCACGCAGGGAGGTAAAAGGTCACATGTGGAGCCCGGGAATCACGCAACTCGGGTTGACGGGCAGCATCTTGATGTCGCCCGGCGGTGCCGAACTCCGCGTTTTCGTGCTTTCCGACCGGCGGGTTCTACGGGACCGCGGGGCCCACGGATGGCGCTGTCCTCCGGATCTGCGGGGGTGGGACCCACTATGATGGGGACCCCTGATGGCGCGCCTCCACGGACGGCGGTCGGCCGGGAACACCTATCGGGGGTCGATCGGTCCCGATTCCCAAGCTTTGAAGTTGCTGCCCACGGATTTTTAGTTGCTGTTTTCAGGCGCGCGCTCCGGCGAAAACGGTCGCTGCGATCAATCCTGACGTCGGATTGGGACGCATGAGCTATCGTTGGAAAGCTCTCTTCAAATACTTCAATCTAGACCCAGAGAGATCTGCTGGATCTGGTCGGATCAGAACGTTAATGAATTTACAAGTCCCTGTTGTACAGTAACCAAAATCTCAGGTCTGTAGGGTACTTGTCTGAGAACCACCGTTGACCGCCTAGTAAACCTCCGATTCAGCTCTTGAGCTCTTCTTCAAAGTTGTAGGGTATCAAACCACGGAACTAGGACTATTTTTGAAACTTGATTTGGAGGTGGTGGTGATTTACTATGATTTTTGGGGTGACTGGTGGTCGGATCTGGGAACAGGGGGATAGAACTATAGCTGGGACTGAGAATGATTTTTAGAAAATATGAGATGGACGAAACAAAAATTGATAAAAATTGTGGATGAAGGGGTGGATGGGTGGAACCTCTTGTAAAATTGGGCGAACTAGAAGAAATCAAAAAGTGGATCTAAGATATAAAACGCAGGGCGGGGATGAATCTGGATAGAACTCTGGCAGAACCGAAATGGAAGAGTAGACGAAAATAAAAAAGTATGAAACGAGATCTGAATGGCAAACCAAAATTTGTGGGACGTCCTTGACACCTCTGGAACATCCACTAAAATCCCCAGATCTATCTGAGCTCAGGGCTGAGACATGAAATTCGTGGAAGCTTCTGTGGTACTGCACGGGCAGAACTCCGTTGATGGCGAAGGCGGTGCGGTGGCGGCTCGTGGCGGCGGCGGCGGCGACCGGAACTGAGAGGGTGGAGTCTCACCACCAGAAGGAAGCCTTCACAGCTTCAAGGGTGAGAGGGAGAGGAGAAGGGGGCGCACCAAGGCTGGAGCTTCAAGCTTTTTTTCCAATTCAAATGGCATTAATTCCTCAAAATGGGAAAATACAAGCATATATAGGTCACCCATCTAATCCATCCTCCACCGTTGGATCTAGGGGTGTGAGATGGAGGGCTGGGATGGCATGTGACCATTCCACAAAAATTACAATAAAAAAATAAGGGGGGGACAGCCTATTGACTAGGGGGAACAAGCTTGACATGGTAGGTGGGGTGGGTGGCCAAACTTGGACTTTCCAAGTCACTTGTCCCCCACTTGGCCCACCCTTCTAGAAGCCTCCATGTGGAAGGTTGACTGACCCCACATGGGACCCTAGGTTGAGGTGGCTCAATGGGATGGGGCCTGGGGGGCCCGTGGGGCCCACGGGATCCAAATTGCACATAAGCCCCTCTTACAATCAAAATTACATACCGAATAAAATGAAACAAACACACATTATACAAAAATAATGTCTAACTAAATATGATAAATGGGGAGACTCAAGGGGGAGTCTCCAGGCCGTCTCCGAGCCAGATGGAAGCCGCTGTCGCTCGGGTGGTGCTCCGCGTACGGTATCGGGGCTCGCTGACTCGTGCCGATCGAGTGCTCTGGTGTCCGCACCACCTGTCCCCCGGACACAGCCGACCTGGACAAGCTATCTAAGGTGCAACCCCGACCATCCGATCGCGGGTATCGCACAACAAGACACAACCTCGGTAGAGTCACTGGCACTAGTCTGACGGTGCGAAAACCAACACACGCGCCGCGGTGAAACAACCGAAACTCAACGGTCGACACGACCGAAACCCGAAGGTCAAAGTCACGGAAACTGACAGTCTGTCACTCCGTACTCGACAGGAGTACCTCCCACTAGAAGCATAGCCGGTAGCGTCCCCTGACGACTTACACTGCACCGCAGGTGAACTGCCTAACGTTGTAGCGCCTACCAAAGGCACGAACACCGTACAAGTAACCACAAACAAGTGACTAGCTGGGGTCACCCCCGTCGACGTGGGTCCAACCGCCCCCAACCACGTGTGCACACACAGACCGCGCGTCCCTGGTCTGGCCCTCTGACCGGTTTTCCCCTCAGTCGGACTCTGGCTGCAAGACGTGGGGCCCGACGGCAACCGATCCACAAACCGCCTCTAAGGGTAAGCCCGTACACCACTCCCTAGTGCGACCAGCACACGCGTACTGGTGGGCTACGACTAGTGGAGGGTCACTGAGAGAGTAGACTCTCAAGTCGAAGGAAAACAGCGTCCAAACCCGACAAAGTACGGGGACCATCCCACGTACTAGCACCGTCGCATGGTGACCACAGTCGGAGAAGAAACGGGACTCACAGTCCACGGCCGCGCACACACCCTGCGCGAGAGTCGAGAAAACCCAAGTGACGCTAAGTCACTGGACTCTGGACAGTCCTCTAGATGCACTACACCCAACGGTCCTTGAGTCACAAGACTCGGGGTCAAGACCGTTGCACGTGACAGCACAAGGCCGTCAATCTCGTCCAATCTCTAGGTCTAAAATCACGGTAGCATGAATACCGAGGTAGCTCACGAGCCGCCGAGACCATTCCCTCGGGAAGGGAACTGAGAAGCCTTGCAGCCCCAGGCGGGGCAACTGGACTCACAGTCCAAGGCCACACACACGGCCCACGTGAAAAGCACAGAAGCACGATTCCCAAGATAGCGCCCAAGCCGCCACGTCGATAACTGGACTCGCAGTCCAAGGCCAAACACATGGCCCACTCGGGAATCATCTTCCAGGAAAACTCACGGTCAAGCGGGGGAAACCCCACCGCTCACACACCGATACACGGTGACTCAGTCTAGCGTAACACGAAAACTCGACCCACGAGAAGTCACTCAGACTCTCAAACCCACGGGCACGCTAAATGAAGTAACACGGTCTTCCCGACACCCTCAAAACACGGACATAGAATCCCACGGGTGTCTGGGACACTCACGAGACCGCAAGTCGACCACTGGGTCCCAACCGGGTCGACCAGGGATCCACACATCGCGGAACAAGGCGGAGAACACAAAAACTCGCCTCGGTGCAACACAACACCTGACGGTCTAGCCCTAGACCGTCACAGGGCTATAACGGTCTAGGCGGGACCGTCACATCCACCTGGCTGCCTAACACAGGCCGTTACACGGCCCAAAGGGACGCAGAATGTAACGCGCCTGGCCCAGCGCGTTACACAAATGTAACACGCCCGCCCCAGCGCATTACACGGATGTAACGCGCCCGCCCTGGCGCGTTACACGCCCCTCACGCTCCCAGCATGAAAACGGGATGTAACGCGCCTGCCCCAGCGCATTACACGAATGTAACGCGCCCGCCCTGGCACGTTACACGCGTTGACCCCCAACGGTCAGGAAAACAATGGTTGAAACGCCCCTGACGGCCGTCCCCAGGCGCGTTACACGCATGTAACGGTCCGTCGGGGGCCGTTACACCCCCAGCCCTCAGCTGGGTAACAGGGGATGTGACGCACCCACCCAGGTGCGTCACACGGCTGTGGCGGTCTATCGTGGGACCGTCACACACACAGACCACCAAAACGGCTAACGGGCCTAGTGACGCACCCACCCTAGGGCGTCACAGGCTGTGACGGTCACTGGAAGGACCGTCACACCCGTCCGAGCGCGAAACGGCGAGAAACGACCCGAAAAACGTCCCACGCCCCCATACCTCCACGGGAGAGGGGGAAAACAAGGGGGAAGCCCCCAACTAGCCCCTAGCATGCATCTAAGGCCTCGGATCGGCCAAAAACACAATGAAACGGGAGATCGGCCCACAAGCCCTAAAACATGGATTTTTCCCAAAAATCCCCGATTACGCCCGCTCGGCTCACCACGGCCTACAAAACTCGCGGGAAAGGAAGTGCACGAGCTGGGGGTCCATCTCCCTACCTCCACCGAAGATTTCGCGCCCCGAGCTCGCCGATCCGCGAAGAAAACGCCGTGAAACCCTCGCCGCTCCACGAACCCACGGCTGAGCTTCCACGCGCCACCGGCCCTCGATCCACGACCCGTTCCCCATTCCTCGCCTCCCGCCATTGCCTCCTCGCCCTCCTCCGCCACCGTCGGCCGCCCAGGGAGAGGGGGAGAGAAAGAGATGAGAGAGAGTGAGAAAGAGAGAATGAGAGGGGGAAAGAGAAAAGGGTTAGTATATATAGGAAAACCCAAAAATTCGATAAATTTAGAAAATTACGAAAAAAATACCTCTGCGATCCTAGGAAGGAACATAATGCAGTGGTACTGTCCCGGAGTCGAAGAACGCCACGGTTTACCCTGCACAGAGTTCCGAAGGCACATCAGGGAAAAACACGTGTAAAGCACAAAACACACTCCGAGACCTACCAAAATGATCCAAAAATATCCGAAAAACCCGGGGCATTACAGGGTGTGACCTCTTTTTCTCAAGGGAATGGGAAGGTCTTTTGGGGATGGGGTGATGATGGTTGGGGCATGGTGCACCCGGGGTGGTGAGCGAGGTCGAACTAGGGTTGGGTTTGGGAGTGGAAGTAGCGGAGGCCTACGTTGGGGTAGGATTGGGGTTGGGAGTGGATGGTGGGTTGGGTGATGAGACTTGGGTTGATTGGTTTTGGGGGGGCATCCCTTTTAGGGGACGATGGAGGGGTAGTGGTGGGGACCAAGGGGGCTTGTAGGGTATGGGTTTGGTGAGGGATTGCGGGTTGGGGGGTGGTGGCCATCATTGGGGAAATCGGTTCGGTTAGGGGTCTCTTCCCCTTGGGATCGGCCGATTGTGGAGGGGTGGGAGTGGGGGCCAATTTGGTTTGGATTTTGAGGGTTGTGGAAGGGGGTTTTGGTTGGGGTTCGGGGACCCTCATGGGGTTAGGTGGAGAGGTAGAGGCTAGGCTTGTTTGCGTCTTAAGGGAGAGGGCTTGGTGGTTAAGTGTAGTGATGATGGTTGAGGGGGTGATTTGTTGGGAGTGGTGGTGGAGACCTAAGGGTGGTCTCAAGTTGGCCAGGTGGGGATGGAGGAGTGGTAGTGCTCCTCGGATAGGAAGGAGAATGTCGGGGAGCGAAGATCTTTCTAAGTTCCTTCTTCATATCATCCCATGAGGAAATGGGCTCTTGCCTCCTAACCCTTCTTAATCCCTCTATGTGTTCCCGCTTACTCTTGGCTTGACCCCGAAGTCGTCCCTTGACCTTGCGGACTCTCGCGGGTCCATATACTCAAGTCTTTTCAAAGTACCTTTCTATTGTAGCCTCCCACCTAAGGTAATCACTAGAACGAGATCCGTCAAAGGAAATATCCTTGTCTAGAATGAAGTCCATGGGTGGCGAGTAGGCTAAGTAGGAAATGGCCATGATGAACGGGGGGATAAATGTAATGGCCCTAGGACAAGACTTAGTAGAGAAAAGTCTAGAACTTGCTCTGATACCAATTGATGTGACACCACCTTGGGGGTGATAGTCACGAGACCAAAAATCCCTTGGACCTAGCAAGCAAGTAATGCACGGACCGGTGACTTTACTCGAGCGGACTCACCCGCTAAGCGCACTCTCGTGCCCGTAGGCAATCCGGTGATGGTGGTGAGGGTCCAGGACGGGACCTCGCTGCTCCGGGGGTTGTCTAGCCTAAGGTTGAACCCCTAAGGGCCTTGGGATGCCCACCTTTGGGGGCGGCTAGCACGCCAAGGGCGTGGGATGTAATGGCTCACTCACAACGTGCCGGCAGTAGTCACTCACACATAAGTAATTCGGGATCGGGCACTCCTTACCATCTGACGGCACTAGCAGCAATACTAAACCAGCAAAGGAATAAAACCAGCAAGGGGTAACTGAAGCTCACCTGACCGGTGTGAAGACACCGATCCCGGTCGGAGACGAGGGCGAGCGAGGAAGCGTGGGCTCACCCGCACGCCGCGCCGATGAAGCTTCAACCTGAAAATTCAAGTTACATGCACTACGCCCCTTGCAAGGGGGTTGGACTAGGGGTGAGGAAGTGGATTACAACCAAAGTATACCTCCACGCAGGGAGGGTTGCTCAGCCGGCCAAGCGGGGAGGGGGAAAAATGAACTAGGAGCTAAATGATAGAAAGTTGTTGATTCAGCCAGCCCTCTGGAACAGAGGACAGACGGTTGATGTTGCTGTCGCAGCGGCTACTCCAGAGCTCCGATGTCAACGAAACCAGCTGGAAAATCTTCGTAGGTGACCCGGGAAGTCGTCCAAATTTTTCTGATTTATCAGGTTGCCAGTGCTGGTCGGAGCAGAGGCACGAACAGGGAAGTAGGGTTCTGGCTCTATCTGCTTCTGGACCACAACAGTAGGAAGACGAAGTCACTCCGGGCGCTCCCGAGCTCTGAATCGGGCTTGGCCGGAGTCGACGGCTTCGTTGTCAAGTTCTCTTCGAGCAGAAACTCACGGGGACGCCAGACGATGTCGGGGTAGACCTGAGCAGCACAAACAGTGCCCAGGTGTCGGACCAGTCCAGGAGTGGACAGACCAGCACACCTGAGGGAGAAAAATGAGAAAAGGCTGCTCCGGAGGTCGATCGAGGAGCCGCTTCTTGGATATGGAAGGTGACTTGTTGAGGGAAATATCGGCCAAGTCTTGCTTCCAGATATTCAGGCTATTGGTCGTGGGAGCCTCTGCTAGCAGTCTCTGGTCTGCAGTCTGGAGGTGGACGCACAGTCTGGGGAGAATTACTCCCCCGGGCAGCAGCAAGCTCCAAATGGGACGGGATAGCTGCCGTTGCGAAGAAGACCGGTAGATGCTTCCAACGGTACCACTTGGACCTTCAGGGACGCCGGGATGAAGTTGTGGTCGACTCTGCAAGTCGCTGGTGCTCTGCTGCTTGCGAACTGGGAAGTGCAGGCTGAAGAAGGGAGGTGAGAAATGGGGTAAATGGGAGGGGAAAGGGGGTGGGCGGGTGTGGAGGTAACCCTTGGCTGTTAGGGGGTCTGAAAGGGGGCAAACCAAGATGAGGGAGGGGGAGAATGGGGGCAGGAAGGTGGTCTAGCAGGTGGTGAGAGAGTGAGTTACGAATTTGGGACTAGGAGGGAGGGGAAGAGGGATGATGGTTTCCCTATTTGGGGTGGTCTAGGGCTTGTGGGAGGAGAGAGCGGAGGGAATATTTCAAATTTGGCCTAGGGAGCTGTAAGATTGTGTGGGGACTAGGGTGGATTATGTTGGGGAGAGGGAGATTGTGTTGGGAAGGGAAGAGATTGTGTTGGGGAGTGGGAGATTGTGTTGGAATGGCCAAAGATCTCCTAGGGAGGGGCAAGATTTGGTGGGTGTTGGGGTGGGTGTAATGAATGCACCTAGGGAAGTGAAAAGGTGAGTGAGGTGGCACAAGGGGAGGGGTTGAGGTGGCCAACTAGGGTTGAGGTGGAGGGTGAGGTGGAGGAGAGAGAAGAAATTTGAAATTGGGGGGGGGGAGGAGAGAGAAAGGGGCGCCCCCTAGAGAGAGAGAGAGAGAGAGGGAAGAGAGAGAGAGGGGGGTTGGAGCTTCTCACTCCACTCTATTGGATTCTCTCCAAGAAAAAAAGATAATTTCTGGAACTCAAACATTAGATTTTCATTCTTCATTAACTGAAAATGGAGAGAGTGGGGTCCTATTTATAGGGATCCCACAATTTACAATAAGTCCCTGGATTTTGGGACAATGACAATAAACCAAGGGAAGGGGGGGTGCCCTTGGGCCTAGCCCAATGAATTGGGCCCAATATGTAACTTAATCAACCTAATGACACTTAACCTAGGTAGATGACTCATTAACCTAGGTACATGACTCAAATAAAAGGAAAATTACAATGACATGACTCAAATAAAACATGAAAATTACATGACTCGACTCAGAAAAATATGACGGACACAATGGAGCTATGCTGGCGAGCAATCGAAGCTGTGGAAAAATGTGAAGGGCGAGAGATGCCCCCATCACAAGCTAAGAATCTTACCAATGGTTCTTGACAATAAATGACATATACCACCTGTGTTGACCTGTAGACAAGTAAAATACTTATCCACACGTTAGGTTCACTAGGTGAGTGCCATGAGTTTGATCCTGCAAGTAAGATAGTCAGGGTTAATACCATGTTTGTTCACATTGAAGAGGTTATGAAACCTCTTGCCTCTTGTAGAACTAACATATGCAAACCAAGCATCAAGACCATGTAACTTTTGCCATTTGCCATCTCAACCATATATAGATAACACGAGCCTGAGTAATCAACCAAAGGTTTAGTTATCATCACTTAATCACACATTAAGTTTAGTTATCATCAAAATTATAACTTAACACTCTCGAACCTAGTTGATTGTCTCGATTCAACCTAGACACGATACGATCCAGTCGATTCGGTGCAAATCACACCTATATGAGAAACCATGTGTCGGAGACGCCATGTTTTGCAGCCGGTGTTCATCTTGGGCGGGTAGATCCTGGTCGACCACTGTTCGTGCGGCGGTGCTCTGTGCTATTCTGGGCCATCTCTATTTCAGGTGTGATTATGAGATTTTGAGCCGACAAAGGCTGAGGGACATGTACGTTCCTTGGTACATCTCAATTTCCGACTCATGGGGGGCTTTAATTTGAGCTCCCTTGCCTCTGCCAACTAGTTTTCTCGAATCTTCATGTCACAATCCGTATTTGGTCAAATCATTTTAACATATGTAACCTTGTTTAGGAAGAATCTCAAAGATTACCGTTTTTTTTTAATGGAAAGCAAATGTGTACGCATGTGTAATGTTGTTCCTGATGTTTCCTTAACTCACTAATGGGGTGGACCCTCCACAAAAGGCATAGCTGATCAAATGCTCCGAAGTAGACAAGAGGTGAAGGAGCACATGTGTCTACCTACTGTTCTCTCAAAAGAGTACTACGGTCAGATAATTCTTACATATTATAATGTAAGAAGAGTGTACATGTAAAATATTCTTCATCATACTCGTGAAATGATAAACCGTAACAAAGAAACATGTGAAAACGTTCTAAATACTATATACTGGGCCAGAATGCTCAATTCATCTCACCACCTTCACATTATCCAGCCCAAATCCAAAGGTCCCAAGCTAGAATGGGGCGGACCGTGGTATGACCTCAATTCATGTCTTGGGACCACTAGAGTGTGGAAAATTTGCACCCTGGTTTGGGCAGGGAATGCTGGATTCGCATTTCTATAAATAAACCTTTTTCTTTCTTCCTTCGTTTTGAACAAAGTTAAGGCATGGTGTATAATATATATATATATATATAATACATAACAGGAGACTTTGGACTTTGTTTCAATTGGCAGCAGTCGATGACATAGGTGGTAAGCCTAACCATGCAAGGCAAATTCGCTCCTGCTAGATCAGAGAGATCCCATGGTACATACGTAACTGAGCTAGATATTTCTAGAAGCTTTTGCTAATGTCTCATGAGAGACAAAGATTTGTCTACAGATCTTGGTGGGGAGAGCGGGGAAGCTACGAGGTCTAAGAATGGGTTATGACCTACATAGCACTTAGAAGACTTGAATTACTAAGATCTTCAGAAGGTCACAAGAGTTGACTTCATTATTGTCGTTTATTTTTTTATTTTTTTTATTTTTTTGAGTGAGGCCCGCACCAAAGTAATTTGGTGCAGACCCCAAGCCACCATCCGATGTGATTTGCACATCAAGTAAAAAAAGACGAGAATAATATAATTTTGAAGATTGCACTATTATTATTATTATTTTTTTTTTGTCGTGGGATACTACAACCACAGGATAGGCCCCTTTGGAAAAACTAGCTTCCTTGAGTCATCATTTTCCTACACCGTCCAAAAGGGTCCCAAATGGTCGCCCGCATGCTTTCTGGAATTCAAATCCTCGATTATGGAATGAAGCTAAGTCTACATATGCATTTCTTTTCCAACATGCATTTGGACCAGTGCAATTATCATCGGTGACAAAATGGAATATATATAATTCCAAGTTTCACCGAAAGATCACGACCAAAAGATTCTTGGCAATAAATTATGTTAGCTCCCTTGTTCTTATACAAACGTTTCCACGCATTGCAACAAATCCTACGGTGACGTAGGCGCTTCCCTCGCTCTCCCAGCCCCTCGTACGTACCATATGGTCAATCAACACATACTCATGTAATAGTAAAAAAACAACCCCCCCCCCAAAAAAAAAACAAAAAACAAAAAACAAAGGAATTTTATCATAGCAGTCCTAGTCAAGAACCAATTGAAAAATCTTGCCGGTTGCTTGTTGGAGAATAAAATTTGTGTATGGTTTTGACTACTATACAAGACAACGATAGATTATACAGTGGATCGAGCAGTCTACATTGCAAGGTGGGCACCCGTGGTCACATAATTAAACCCTATGCATCTGTATTAATCTTCAAACAAGTTGCAGGTACTTCGTCGTCGTTGATCGATCAGGGGATTGCTTTCCTCACAGATGAAGCAGCTTGAGAGATGCGTTAAATTTTTATATGACCGTCTCATTCCACAGTCATATCAGGGGCACCAGGGATTGATGGTGTAGTAGGAGAAACACCCACAATATGGCGTTGATATCTAGGACAAGAATCAGATAGAAAAATGGTGGGGAGAAAGCAGAGTACGCAAGAACTGACGTAGGTTCTGGTCTACGGCCTATGTTCATAGAAGCAGAAGAGTACAAAAGAAGATGCTACTATATATTCGTATAATCTATCCAATTGCTCCAAGACGCCTCAGCTATACTCTCAACAAAGTAAGAGCTAGTCAAAAGCATAAAGAAAATTTCTCTTTGGATCTTTCTCTACGCTTGATTGGTCTGGCTTCAACTACCATAACCCTCCGGTAATGAGGTTTTTTTTTTTTTGGGGGGGGGGGTGCAATTGATTGGACCAGGACGTCGTGTCTCTGGGTTCACCATAAGAGTTGGATGTTGAAAATCGGAGTGTAGAGATGAACAAATAATAGAGGAAGAAGAAAGGGGGAAGAAAAGATCAAACCACAAGAACACCAAGATCCGAACTCCGAAGCAAACACAGTATTTTTCGATTCTTGATCACTTGGGGAGGCCAGCGCTGAGTCATAATTCGCATGTATTTTAAACACAAATCAGAAGAGTATCTGCCCTGCCACCAGTGATAGAAAAATTAATAATATAAAAAACCCAAAGTTGTTACAAACTGTCTTCTTCTGGTGTGTCATCTATTTCTTTCTGACAATCATATCTTGACCACAAAGAGAAGGCTTCAATTGCCATGCATGATCAGGAAAGGTTTTCTTCTTGGGTTAATCCAAAAGATTCGAGTACTAAAATATAGCTTCTGTCTTCAGATGTTAAGGAAATGGACGTTGAAAGGTACCAGCTCACCATTTTTCCCTCCTTTCACCTATTCGTCCTGCTGAAATATAAATTCCTGCTGAGAGTGAAGCTAGGTTTTGCCCAGAGGGATCTGATATATATATATATATATATATATATTTAAATTCCTGCTCTGTAAGCATGACACGGATCAGTGTTTAAATTATAAGATGTCGTATGCTTATCTCAAATTAGCTTTCACAAGAGGATATATATGAGATCCAGTACTATACATATATATATATCTTCGAAGAAGGAACACTATTAGTCCACAGTGCATGGCCGGCCTACGACTTGTCCTCTCGATGGCATTAACATTTTAGCTGCCAGGACATCGACATATCACAGAGGCGTATAACTGATCAGACTATTCTAGCTAGCTAGTGACGACGATAACTATGTTGCTCTTGCGATCATCAGTCGGACTCTGCATTATTAATTAATACGTACCCTGATGTCGATGGAGTACCCACAAGATAATGAATACATGCAATAGTCGATCGTTTGATGTACAAATTAAGATGACTCTGTGATTGACTGGGGTTAGACCGACCTTAACAAGAAGTGGTCTGGATAACCTAAAAGTTAATTACTGCGAGGCATTCTTAAGGAACAACAGAAAACAAAGACGTTAACTTTAATTTGAATACTACAAACTAGCTAGTTTTTCTTTTGAATAAATCACAAGACCCAATTAGCTCTCACCCGGGACTTTTTCGATTCTACAAACTAGCTAGTTAATTTCGAATATTATGCAACCTTAGGCTACAACTAAGAGAGAAAATAGCCGTTAAAGCAATTCCCTGATACTCAGAATATATATATATGTATATATATATATATGTATAAAACTAAGTTGATGCGTAGCTAGTTTGGTTTGACAGCAAAATTTTCTCCCCAAAAATTGCTGCAAATCCGCCCAGACTGATGGCCGCAGAAAGTTGTCTCCCTACAAGGTAGGTGTAGGATCTTGTAGAGTATGATCGATGAACTACGTACTGAAGGATCCTGTACGTATATATTAAACGATGAACTTTAACGCCAACAAGAATTATTGAAATTAAATAACTAGTGCATTTTTTTCTGTGCTTATCAAAACTGCAAACACCCGCTGCATCCAAAAAGGAACCAGCTGAAATATGCTGTCCACTACTACAATATGATATCCACTAGAGAGAGTCGATCTCACGGAATGGCTCTCCATCCAGGAAACATGCATATATGATGATTTTATCCGTAGATAATTAACCAGGGGTTACAGAATATATATGGTTTGCATCCAGGTAACCAGTAGGCTCAGTTATACACATGCATGTGACAGGTTGTCACGATGAAATCTCGATAATGTGACTTTAATTTACTATTTAGCTGGCCCAAGAGCAAACGACTAATTAAGCGGAGCGGCCGGAAACAATCATGAACCGATCGATCGAGCGCATCTTTTGTAAACATATATGCATATTGCAAGACTTGCTGCTCCTGCAGCTTATTCGATGTCATCTCGCAGCTGATAATAGAAAACTGACAACCCATCTTGTCACATAATTAATTCACACAGTAGAAGCGACCCCCGGCCCACAAAGGATATATGTATGATATTGAGAAGATATATATAGCACGTACGGTAAACAAGGACAGAGAATAGACAACTGCTTTGTAACTCTGATAAGACTGAAAGAGTCACAATTCCGTTTCAACCCAGTCCGCCCGGGGAGAAAACAAGAGGAAAAACCCTAACCGACGCTTTGGAACGTCAATAAAGTAGAGTACTACTATAGCCTTGTTACTTGTCTGGTTCCCCCGGCCCGATTTCAAATAATGGCATCCGCAAGCTAGTTTTAAAATCAAGGCAACCAAAAATAATTGCCCAGCATGCATGTTACCTAACCCTTCAAGAAAGCCTGACTTATCTCCTTAAAAAACACATGTAACAGAGGCTCTGCACCAACAACGGTATCAGCTTTTGGGCGGAATTCTTCTATTTCTTTAACAACGAATGACAGGAATTTCTTCAGACTCCAGGTCATGCAGTACGTACCCCCACAAGCACCAACGCGTGAAGGAAGGAGTAAGGAATCTACGGGTAAGCCCACAAGAATGTGATGTCGTCGTGGGAAAAAAAAATAAATCACAGGGGCATGCATGTTCTGGACCTGCACTGTGCACACTGGCAGTACGTAAGAGGACCTCCTGCGTTCTCGTTCTTCTTACGTAGAACACACCAAACTAGTCTCTTGTATCGCGCTCGGTGATGACCAGTGTCATGTCTTGAGCCTAGACTGGTACAAGCTATGTGACAGTACTGCCCTATCTCCACGTCATCGGGCGCATATTTAATCAGATGTTTCATCAGATATCTTTCCTACTCGATGATAACTAGGAAACGTCTTCGACGACTTCGTCCATTTTTCTGTAGAAATAGGGGTGGGAGGGTCTTTATGTATATATCCTGCATAATACAATGCATGCATGTCGCCAGAATTTTAATTAGTTGATGAGAAAAATTCCCGCAAGTAAGTAAGAATTCATAAATGATGCCTTCATTTAGACTCTCTTTAATTTCTAATTAAACTTCTAGAATATACATCCATTGATCAGGATAAGACTTGTGCATGAGATCAGATCTTCTATCTCTTGAAAAGCTAGCTGTTTGCACTCAGTCTAAATTTGCCTCTTTTGGAGGACCAAACAGGATCCACAAAAGGGGATGATTCCGGATCCCCTCAGTGCAGGAGAGGACCACACTCAGGCAGTCTCCATTAATAGAGGCTGCTACGTGGCCCTTCTCCACTCCCAACTAATTCCTCCCTCTCCTAGCATGTTCCTCTTCTTCCCCTTTCCCGGCCCCTCTCCCCTCAACACACCCACTGCCACCAGAAGGCAAGAAGGACAACGTCAGATGTTGAGGACACCGACGGAGAAGCTAGCCATGGGGGGCCCGTGCCACTGGGGACACTGTCGGAGATGCTGCCAGAGGCCAACACCACCCACCAATTCGACATCCCCCCTAAAACGCTTTCGAAGAAGAAGTGGGTACGTATGTGAAAATTGGGTACTCTACTAATCAGACTAAGTCCCTGTTTGAGTATATTTATATAAGCCATTTGCTATTACAGATCCACAATATGTACGGAGAGATAAATATAGAGATGAGTACAAACAAACAACAGAGAGAGAAATAGTCCTGCGTAAGATGATAAACCCCCGCTGTTAGTAGTTTAGATGGCCGCATTGCTGAACTATGACGTGGGAGTAGAGGACTCTCTATTACATGCCCCCTCAAGCTGGGCGGTGGGCACAACATTAGCTTGTCGTATATGGAGGCGAATCTTGAAGAAGGCAGTGGTCTGGTGAAGACATTTGTAATTGGGTAAATCGCGAGGCAATGTATTGAACACGTACCCGTCGACTGACGTTGGAGCACCATTTGCCGAACAAAATGAAAGTCTACCTCAACGCGCTTGGTGCGAGCTTTGAAGGCCGGATTTGCAGCTAGGTAAAGAGAGGCAAGGTTATCGCATCAAACAACTAGGGCTGTAGAGGAGAGAATGTCTAACTCCCGGAATAGGTGTTGGGTCCAAATAGGCTTAGTGACAAAAGAGGCAATGGCACGCATTTGACCGAGTGACGGTGGGTTACTTCTCAGCGCACTGGCCATGAAGTCAGATTGGAGCCAAGAAACAGACCAAACTATTGGTTAACTGATGATCATTATAATGACGACTCTCCAATGTGTGCCAGTAGGGGATGCTAAGCATTGACACACTTTCTTTACTGCAAACATCACATCTGGTCAGGTTAGGGTGGTATATCGTAGGGAGCTAACAATGCTACGATAGAGGGATGGATCTGGTAGAGGGTCACCATCATCCTTGGATAAACGACACGAGGCCGCCAATGGTGAAGAGATAGGCTTGGCATTTTCCATATTAGCCTTACATAACAAGTCAATAAGATATTGCTACTGGCATAGATAAAGAGTTGTCTTTGTGCATTTGACTTGGATGCCAAGAAAGAAATGCAGATCTCCTAAATCTTTACTAGCAAAACTAGCTAGATGAGAGGTTAATAATAAGAGAGTGGACTACCTGTGCATCACTACTAGTGATGATAATATCTTCCACGTAGACTAATAGATAAGTAGAAATCCCATCGTTAGTGTATTGTCTCCGGATCTCAGATCATATTTTCGTGGGTACGTATCGTGTCCATATTAGTTTTGAAATTTATTATTAAAGTTTCGGACCCCTTTAACAATATTATGAGTTATTTCGAGTATGTGATGACGCGTTGTGCGGCCTTACTTTTTCAAAAAAAAATTCTGTGTCAGAATATATATTTTAGGAATTTTTAGAATTAATGTGAATTTTCAAAGATAAAAAAATAAAAATTAAAACCTAATAAACCCCCACCTTTTCTCTCCCTCTCACTTTCCCGTTCTCTCCCTCTCACCCTCTTGTTTCTCTCCCTCTCTCCCTCCACCTCTCCGATGGCCGACGAAGCACGACAGTGGGTGAGACCGAGGGCAGCGTGGGCTACGAGCGACGGGGACAGACGTGAGGAGCATGAGGCGGTGGCGCGACATGGCGTGCTCGCGATTTTGGGGTTCAGGTTCGAGCGAACGCGGCGTTTCTTGGCGGTTCGACGTCTAAAGCACGTGGTTTCTTTGTGAGAGGTAGGGGGATGGATCCAAACTACTTCTCCCGTATTTTCCCTTGATCCGGTAGTGTTTTGGGAGAGAGAGAGGCGTTTATCACCTTTTTGGGGAAAATGCATGATTAGGGTCAAGAGTGTGGTTCGACCGGATTTCGTAGCGATCCTTGGTTTAGATCGCGTATTGTGGATGCCATTGTGGTCAGGGATGATCTCCCCATATTTTTCAGGGGTTTCCGAGCCCAATGTGGGCGAGTCGGGAGTGGACCAGGATGAGCATCCGGAATGGGTTCTGGAGGGGACCCTGAACATCGAGGCGGCCAACGGGGCTGCCGCCTCTGTCCGGTTAGGCGGCTAGGTCACTAGCCGCCTATGGGAGCTGGGCGGCCAGTGGGGTGGCCGCCAAGGGGACTCCCTTGGCCACCCAGGTGTCTGGGTGGCCAGGGAACTAGCCGCCCTTGCCCTGTACACTGGCGGCCATTGGTTGGGCCACCCAGGGATCTGTTCGGCCCATTGCCGGGTGGCCAAAGCCCTGGCCGCCCAGGCTTTCTGGGCGGCCAGTGGGCTGGCCGCCCATGCCACAGGGTTGCGGCCACACCACTGCTATGGCCGCCCAGGAGGGTGGGCAGCCAGTGGGTTGGCCATCCAGGCTGTAATGTCCATGAGTTCTTGGATCATGTTTCCGCGGGTTGTAAATCATGTCCGTGTGAGTTTTAGACTTTAATATTGGATCTTCAGACCCCTAGATGATATGTATGTGAATTATTTTGGGTCCGTGATGATGCGTGGAGTGGCCTAACTTTTTTATTTTTTTTTTTGGGTCAGAATATATTTTTTCGAGATTTTTCTGGAGTTATTATGAATTTTCTAAATGAAATGAGAAAAAAGGGGAAAATAAATAATAAAAATTTCTTTTATTAAACCCCCCTCCCCTCCCTCTCCCGTAACTCACATCTCTCCCTCCTACTCTTGTTCTCTCCCTCTCACTCTCACGTCTCTCCCTCTCTCTCCCTCTTCTTCTCTGACGACCGACAGGGAGGACCTGCGGGTGAGGTGGAGGGCGGCACGAGCGATGAGCGGCGAGGACCGGAGAGCGGAATGGGAGGCGACGTCATGCCGGGAAGATTTCGAGGTTTGGTGAAGAACTGACCATGGAACGAGTGATTTCGGCGTGGATCGACCCCGTACTTGCGCGGTTTCTTCCGAAAAGGCAGGGGGACGGATCCCTAACCCTTGTACTTTGGTTCCCCACGATTTCGTGCCGATTAGAGCGAGTTTGAGTAGGTTTCTCTTTTGTTTAGGCTAAAATGCATATTTTGGGGTGAGACGATTCCGCTGATTTGGGCGGCCTTCTTTGATTTGATCACTAGATTTCGAATTAATGGAATGTCGGGAGGTGTTTCCCCTTGATTTTGTTGTATTTACCTTGTGATTTGAGGCCGGGATGAGGGCGAATGCGTTATGTGAGTGGCATGAGTGTGTGTGTAGGGCAATTGATGAAATCGCCCATTTCTTTGGTCTTTTTTGTGGTTTTTAAGTCCTTCCGGTGTGTGGAAGGCAAAGGAGTCATTTTCTTGTGTTTTCCCCTTCGTACGAGACGAATGGGGCGTAGAACGGACGAATTCGCTCTGGTTCGCGGAAGTCCAGATTGGAAACGAGAATGCGGTCGTCTCCCCAACCGCGTTCAGCTTTTGGATAATGAACGCGGCCTGAACAGGCACCACGTTCATTTGAAAGGGCCTTGAGAGGCAGTCATGAACGCGGTCGCCCGACCCACCGTGACTTGGGCTGATCCCGATTCTCAGGTAGACCGTGATCACCTTAACGCGGCCGAGCCCCCAACCGCGTTCTTAGCCCGTCGACAGACCCATCCTCGGTCGGTCGACAGACCCTTGCTTGGCAAGTCGATCGACATGTGGCCCAGGTTGACCGACCAGTGGTCCAGGTCGACAGGGATGAGGGTTTTTCAGCCCGTTTGAGTCGCGATGGGTTTTCACCCCAGAACATAGAAGTTAATGGTATATTCACATAAACCCATGGTAATTGGGCCATTTCTTCCTTGTGAGGGTGGTGGTTGCTCAAGAATGGATTCACGTAATACGAGATTTATAGATTTCCAATAGTGGGTTTGATCGTGTACGCATAGCTCAGTTTCCACGTGGCTTGCGTGCCCGTGAGTCCTGTGACCGCGGAGGGTCATATCCGCGTGAGTTCTATGATCGTAGTGAGTATTCCTTGTGTGAGTTAGTGGGCCGATACTCACTAGCTCCCATTGTCCGGTTGTGGATAGTTTTCTTAGCACACTGTGGTGTTATACCATGGGTTACAATGGTTTGTGTACATGTGTACGCCTTTCTCGTGATTCCTACGAAACCGCGGATGATAGTGTTATATGGTAGATTCCCGCAAGACTGCGAATGATAGAGTTTCGGCAGATTTCCGCGAGACCGCGGAAGATCCTAGTGGCTGATCGTGGTTGGACCGGGTGAGACCGCCTAGTGTGTACGATGCCCCTTGTGTAGAGGCTAGACTGCATGAGCATATGTACCTTGGTTAAGACAAGTGTGCGTCACTGATGGGTGCAGTGGCGCGTATCCCGTGTCAGGTAGTAGGACACGACCGTGCTGTGGCACGGATCTTAGCCAGTTGTTGGCATTCAAAAAAAAGAGGAAAAGAAAAAAAAATTGGCGCTGATGAAGGATGCGTCGACGTAGTGAGGTTCTGCGTCGACGCACCCCAGCCCAAGGTGTTAAAAGAAGAAGTAAAAGAAAAATGATACCAATGGACCAACATAAATTGGCCCAAATGAAAGGGAAGAAAGAAGAAGATGTGAGAAGGGCCTAATGAAATGGGCCAATCTCGATTGGGCCAAGCCCAATACAAAAGGAGTAGGCACAGGGGGGTATATGCGTAATAGGAGGAAGAAGAGGCTAAAAGAAAAAGAGAAAGATTTTTTTTCAAAAAAAATGGAAATAGGAGGAAAATCCACTCCCTGTTCACCCCAATCTGTGTCTCACCTTGCGATTTCTTCCCCTCCCATTCCTTCTTTTCCCGAGTGGAGCATTCAATGCTCGTTGACATCCCTACTCATGCCGGCATGCTTGAACGACGCCGTCCTCCCCTCGCAAGCGAGAACACAGCATGGTAGGATGGCAACAGCGCAGCAGCGACGAACCTTGCCCTGGCCCATCTCACGCAGGGAGAGGAGCTCCCCTCCACCATCGTGCCCTCCTGCGAGGCTGCCACGGCAGCAAAAGGATGCCAGCAACAGAGCAGTAACGATGACAGTAGCAGCAGGAATGGCAACCGCAGTAGAAGCAAAGAAAAAGAATAAAAATAGGTGTTTCTCCCAAAAGGGACCCTGGGTGTCTATAAATATAGCCTCACGGTTGAAGAAGAAAAGGGGGATGCTGCTGAAGAATTGTGGAAGCCCTACTCCGGAGGCTGAAGAGAGAGAAAAGTGAGAAAGGAAGTTTGAGAGCCATTTGTAAGGGGGTGGGTTATATAACTCCTCGTCATCCCCTGTCTCTTTGATGTACCCCTGTCCGTTTGATAGGAAATGAAGAAATGCCCCCACCGTCGGGAGATGCTTCTTTTGTGTATTATGGTTACATGATGTTCATCTTTTATTGATAGTTATGTTTTCTCCTCCTCCCCTTTTCACTCTCCTACCTGTGATGTTCCTTGCTTGCTGGCCTGCACCGGTGATCAGGTCTTAACAAGAAGCTCTCCCCTTATGCTTGATGCTACACACTTGTTTTAGCCCTTCCCGTTCTCCATGATAGACATGGTGATTTCATCTTGGATTTCAAAAAAAGGAAAATGATATTTATAAGACAATGCAACCGTTAGCTCGATGACCACCAACCTGGGGTTTATCCAAGCCCATGGATATGGCTCTGAGGTCCCCAACCGCAGAGGTCTTTCTTGTGATTTCCCCTTTCATTTTATAACGATTATGTTTCCTTCTCAAAACCCCGCTTTGGGATTTGGACCTATTTCATGGCCATGATGCCAAAGGGGTGGGAAACATGGGATCCAATCCCAAATCGATCACTTTCTCTGCGAATTTAGGCATGCGGAGCCTTGATCATCCTCGGATCCCTGGGGGCTCGCTTCTCCATAGCGTGGTTCCCGGGCGATCTCTCTGAAAAAGATAAATATTGACGGCCACATAATGTGGCGATAATCTAAAACCACGTCTCAAGATCAGGATCGTGGTGTCCCCTGGGTCATAGGAGCCCCTGGTAGGCTAGACCTCGAGGTGTCCGTGCTCGATTCAGATTATAGGATGTAACGACCCGAGAATCCGATTACCGGGAAGACCCGATAACCAGAAACTCGCACCGCCACCCACGAGTCCAAAGACTCGGAAGGGTTAGAAGGATGGTGTGGAAACTACACAAGTATCATAAATAATTACAGAAATGAATTAACATTTTACATGGTCCACAAGATAACAATAAAATAACAACAGTAGTCCACAACTAGTACAGAGATAAGAAAAGAAAGTATAGCTACACGGGGCATACCCCGGCTCTGACCTCTGGCACTAACGCTGGGCACCTGAACCGCGCTGAGCCTCATACGAACTCCCCTGAAGCCTCGCCTCGCTTGAAACACGGTGAAAACACGCAGGGAATGTGTCTCGGAACAAGACTCAGTAGGGATCACTCGAACCCTACCTCGCAAATGGAGAAATCGCTACGCTAGCAGTAAGCGAGTACCTCAAAAAAGAAACCCTGCCACTACAAAATACCGGTCTCACGGCACGTAATCCGACACACGCACCACAGCGGGAAGACCGAAATGCAACGGTCAACACGACGAAACCCGAAGGTCGAAGCCGCGACGACTGACAGCCTGACACTCCCGACTCGACACGAGTACCTCCCACTAGAAGCACAGTCGGTAGCATCCCCTGACGACTTACACCGCACCGCAGGTGAACTGCCTGACGTGGTAGCGCCTGCTAGAGGCACGGACACCGAACAAGTACCACAACCAAGTGACTAGCTGGGGTCACGCTCGTCGGCGCGGGTCCAACTGCCCCCAACTGTTGGGTCCGGCGAGGTGTAGTCGGATCTAGAAGGGGGGGTTGAATAGATCCTATCAAAAGCTTTGGCCTATTTTAAAACTCTTAGCTATCAAAAACATGAACCACTCCTATAAAGTGAATGAATCACTTAGGCACAATGCACAGCGGAATTAAGTAGAGTGGCTCAAATGAAAAGACTTGGATTACAAGCGATGAAACGTCAACTCATCTTTAAGCACATTTGTGATCTTTGAGAGATACAAGCATTGTAGTGCAGGGATCATAAAGCATAACACTAGAGCATGAAATAGCCTGCAACAACCGTGCGTGTGTGTGTGCTATGTTGATCACCCAAAGTGCATGCGAGTCTAAGCAAGGGAAACACTTAGCAATACTTTCACCTTGGCGCCTGTGTGCAAGGGTGCAGCAGGCCGCCCAAGGGATGCAGTCAAAGTGCTAAGCTCAATTAAACCACAGATAAAACCGAAAGTGCAAATCTGAGTGCTTGAGTGTGTAAACAAGATAACCAAGTATATATGGAAGCACACGAACCTGTGAATGGGGGTAGAAGATATAGAGCAATCGCATACAATGAACAACCCACAACACAGGGATTTTTAAGGTGGTTCGGTTGTAACCCCGCAACCTACGTCCACCCCTCACCAAAACCCGGTGAGGCTTTCCTACTGACTCACAGCTTGACCGGGGATACGCCCCAAACCACAGAACAGAGAAAACCCTCTTTCTGTCTTCCTATACACAAAGCCAGCAGGGACGGCTATACCGCAGATCGGAGAACTTCCGATTGCCTTCCTACTAACCACCGGTAGGGACGATCTTCAGTTTCAATAGATTGAATGAAATGAAAATAGAACAAATGAAAATGCTCAAACAAGACATAGATATATGCTAGAATGAAGTAGATCTTGTCTGAGATTATTGGATCTTGAATCTGTTGCTTTGATCTTCCTTTGATCCTTTTGAGTTGATGGAGAAGATATAGGATGTAGCTTGATCTTTCCTTTGAATCTCCTTGAGTTGATGAAGAAGAATATTAGATGTAGCTTTGATCTTCCCTTGAGTTGATGAAGAGGTTTGGATGTAGCTTTGATCTTCCTTTTGATCTCTTTTGTGAGCTTGCTTGCTTCTCTTCTTCTTTGGAGATTGAGGGCTTCAGATGTAGGCTTGAATCCCTTGGATTGGATGTAGAACTTCTGCACGGAGTACTGTTCACGGCTACAGTACCTCTTCTTCCTTTGAGCTCCTCTAGCCTCTCTTCATCTCTCTTTACTCCAAATGATCAACTTGGGTTTCTAACCCTCTTGTGTTGGTTTTATATCTCTTTGGATGGTCAATAAACACATCCCAGACCAGATCCACATTTTATGGGTGATTAGGTGACTTTTAGATTAAAGAAATCCATGGGGAATGGCCCTTCTCGAAGTGGAAAACTAAAGTCAACATTGATGGCTCGGGGCTGGCGGTCGACTTGTGGCTTCTGGCGGTCGGCCGCTACTGAGAAACGCTGTAGACAGATGTTCCCTGGGATTTTCGGTCGACCGCTACTGGCTGGCGATCGACCGCTACTGAAAGAGCTGCAGCCTAGAGGTTGCTGGTAGGGGCGGTCGACCGCCCCTGTGCTGGCGGTCGACCGCCAGCTGGGCAGACCCCGGGTTTTCCCGGGTCGGTCCGTTAACCTTCTTAGCTCAGTCGCTTAAGTCCTTTAGCAGCCCATTCATGTCTGTAGCATCAACCTTGACTGTCTAGAAGGTGTCAACTGAGTCTTTGACTTTGGGTTCTCTTGGTTATACTTCTTTGTGCATCGACCTTAACTGTCATTAAGCTTTCACTTTTACCAACTCCACTCCATTCCTTGGATTATCTTATGGCTTGCTATCTAGAAGTTGCACCAACCTTGAACCATCCATAAGGCAAGACATGCACTGACCATATGAAGAATATGTAATGACCTTGTGTGTGATGCTATTCAGCTTGATTTCTGTGCTTGAAACATGCTAGATTTCCATGCCTCCAATATTGTCATATGCCTTGATATCTGTGTATCCAGTTGCCTAGACTTGTATGTCATTCTTGATCTTTTGCGCTGGAAGTATAATGACCTGAAATTAATGAATATTAACACTATCAAATGCAGGTATAGTTCATTAATGACTACAGAGGCAGACATCATCAAAACCATAAAATTAATCATGTTGCACACATGTTCAACATTCTCCCCCTTTTTGATGATGGCAACTATGAGTCATTTTAAATTCACATGCATTATTAATTCACATGGCAACTATGAGTCACTCACATGGTTCTCACCCCCTTTGACACATAGAGTGTATTCGGATTAATGACTCATATAATCTTACCACATTCTTTGATTAATGACTCACATAAACTTCTCCCCATTTGACAACATCAAAAGATCCAGAGAAGAGAAAGAGATACCAAACATGTCATTGCAGGCAACAGTCTAGAAAATGATGTGGAAATACATGCCAATGGTTGTGCACTTATTAAAGCTGACAAGATAACCAGAGAGAACAACCAATTATGGAAAGCCAGTTATAGGACTGATACCAATGAATGATATAGATGTATCGAACATGGTGGTGTCCCGTGACTTGGCAAAGATAATGTAAGTGTGAGAGGTGGAGCCACAGCAACATGATTCAATTTCTCAAATAGTGGAGATGGATAGAGCAGCCAAGGAGCATTTTTTTTTTGATTTCAAATTTTGCAAGATTTTTAGTGGTTTTCTAGTTTTCAGATTTTTTGGAATTTCTATGCAATGCATGGAAATGATAAATGCAAGCTACAATTGTATGAAGTTAAGACATGCAAGCCACCCTATTGCATGAAAGCATGATGCTAATGATGCTAGGACTTATGCCAAATGCCAATGAATGAGAAAGTAATGTGATATCACTTGACAGAGGACACCAATGATTTTGGATACGACTTGAAAGGAGCATCAAGATGATACCACTTGTTGGATGATACCAAGGTGATATAATCATGGCAGCATGAATGATTTATGTAGATATGGCAGATGAAGGCAAACAACAAGGAGCATCAAGATATGACTTCTTAAGAGAGAATTGAGATTCTTTAATCTGAAACCAAGTTCATAAATTAGAGTTATGAATTTTTTAGAAATTTCAGTTATAGAACCCAAATGAACCAACTCTTACATTCAGATTGGTTTAATGCTAATGAGTTCTAGCCTACTCAGTAGAATCACATGAAGACATTTGCATGCAAGTTTAATAGTAGTGAACCAGAAATTCATGTCAAAATAAGATTATCCTTCTCTTATCTTACTCATTCAGTTTCATTGGTTCCCTTGAGAGTGACCACAATAAGTATTGAGACTAAACACTTAGATGACTTAGATTTGATTCAGGAGTGCTACACATTCAAATTTTTCTTTTGAAATCATTTGAAAGATGACAATTATCATATTACGAGCAGTCAAGTGTAGCAACCGCCTTTTGATATGAGTGTGCACGTTTACCAGACGCAAGCACCCCAGTTACTCAGTGTAGCTCACGATTTTGCCTCACTTAGAACAGAGATAGCATAGTCACCTCATGACATATCGAACCTCATTTTCTTTGATGAGGAGATATATTTCTCAGCAACAGTGCCATTGCTCTGCCTTGAGCTTACTTTAAGTGTAGCCACCTTTTTGAAATAAACATATTCAACAAATGTTTAAAAACAATACTTAGCTGAAGTTTCTCGATCAAAGATGCCTTTGTACTCAAAATAATCTTTCAGATTCAAGACGGCATAACAAGTCAAAACATGAGAAACTAGTTTAAGTCTATTAAGCCCGACCACAAATATTTTTAGGACCATCAAACTTAAGACTCAAGAAATCATTAATGTTAAACCAAAATCATTCATGTTCAAGACAATCACAAGACTCTATAAAAGAAAATTCGTCTTGAAGATTTACTCTGATAAACAACCTCAATAATAGATAGGGAATCCTCCAAGAAGTTCAAGGCACTTTGAATCCAAGTTGAATCACAAAAGGATCAAGCAATATCATGCGGTGGCTTGGTTTAAGAAGAGAGTGTTGCATAACTGGTAGGCAAGAATAGATGAAGAACACTCCCCCTGAGATTATGCACTGAGCTCAGACTAAGATGGAAGAGATAAAGTTATCAGGTGCAAGGAAGTGTCGACTCTGACATTGTGTGATGTCAACACTCGGAGCTCAGATAGAAGTAATTTTCAGGCAGATAGAACTATGGGGTTGACCTGTCAAAGGAGTGATGTCAACCTTTTGAACTGTAAGGCAGAGTTTTGACTGGATTTTCATGATGGACAAACTCCCCCTGAGAAGAAGCATTCTGTGCCATGATGTTAATAGTATGAAGATGAAACAAATGCATGAATGCTGTAAAGAAACAACTCCCCCTTACTCTATGACCTATATGCGACATTGACGCATGGTACGTGGCGGAGGTGAAACCTCACGCATATTGAGTGCTTGTAGGCAAGCATAACCTGCCCTTCCATACATCAACATTTGATATACCATGGCCGTGCAAGAGTGAAATGATGTGAAATGATTTAAGCTAGATTATGTTGACTCCCCATGAGTACATGCATGGGTTGGCAATGAATTATGTAGCCTAAGACTTATGTGAATACACAATGCAATGAAGATGCTGCAAAATGATTGTGCATTTTTGTGTCTTCTAAGCATGATGTGCATTAAGATATGTGTGATCACAAGATGATGCAAACACACATGAATGCAACTTGATGAAGATACCAATAGACATCCCCTTTGAACAATGCTAACATGAATAACGAGTTGAAAATGCAGCCATGGTATGCATCATCAAAACCAAAATCCAAGCATTTCAAAGAGCAATTCAGTTTGTAGAATCTAATGACATTGGGCAGACGTATGATGCACTATCTCCATGTCAAGACTAAACATGCAATATGACTGAACTTAAATGTTTATGTACATACCTGTGCCTTGAGCTTTTATTTACCTTATGATCCTTTGTTCAGCTCCAAGACATCCTGCACCCAAAATTCTCATTTGAAATTTTTAGGTACCCAAGATTGCTTTGGTCCTTGTGGGTTAGCCGCTTTGTCATATTCACTAATGTGGCTCATCTGTTTCACGGAAATCAGATCATCCTTCCTCATTGTATGACAATCATACTGATGGGAATCGACGTCGAGCACTGACTTTTTATTTTGCATTTGAGTTCTTTTATTTGCTTTTATATCCTTGGGAAAGTATACGTGCAATTGTAAGGCTTTATAAGCCAATGTGTCATTCCCTTGGATTATTTGGGTTTTTGTGCAAAATGTCAGTAGGTCCAACAAGGGGCCCTCACTCCTTCCCCATTAGTCCACATAAGCCATATGGGTCCATGTGGGGCTGGTCAAAGTCCTAGGTGACATCTAGAAGGTCAATTGGACACATGGGAGACAAGTGATTGAAAATGTCAAAGGGAGGCCACCTACCTTACCTACCTAGTCAAAGGAGTGCCCCTCCATATGTAATTTATTTATTTTGGGTTTTTGACCACATGGGGGAAGAAAATGACCTATTTCCCACGAATTTCCCAGCCCCCCACCCCTTGCCATTCTCTATATAAGCCTATGTATAGTGTCATTAGAGATTAATGAAGAAATTATGTGAAAATTACTTGAAGCAAGAAGGGTGTGCCCTCTCTCCTCTCTCCCTCTGGTTTTCCTTCTCCATCCTCTGCATTTCAGGGTTGTGAACCCTTCTATCTTATCCCCTCCACCTCTGATTTCATTCTGTGCCGCCGCCGCCGCCGTTCGTGCCGCCATCGTGCCGTCACGAGCCACCGTCGGAAGTTCTGTCCAGGTTCTGTCTTGCTAAAAATAAGGCTACTCCGAGCATTTTATCTCTCAATTCTCTCATCTTATGGAGCTGATATTTTCAGGGTACGTTCTAGGGTTCATCATAACCATCCATAAAAATTGAAAAAAATTTATAGTCCCTTTTTATAATTTTCCATTTTTGTGCATCTCCACCCACCAGTTCTGCCTTTTGTTCAGATCCAGTCACAGCCACCCTGAGTTTTGCCTTCTTGGTCTCCTTTTTTATTTTTTTTGGAACCCCAAAAATTACTGGAGGTTTTTCCCACAATCCCCTCCACCCAAGAATTTTCTTGGAATTTCCATATGCCTCCACCTATTTTCTAAAATTCACTTTCAGATCCCTCTATTGTTCTGCCAACCTCTATCCAGATCTGACCACCCTCCAGTCTAAAATACGTTTCTCCACCCAAATCTCAACAAAACCTTTCACAAAAAATAGTTCCGTTTTCCTCTCCCTTCCCTCTATAACTTTAATGAAGAGGTCGAGATCTGAATCTGAAGTATACCCTGCGGTCAAATGTAGTTCTTAGGAAACTTCCCTGCTGCCCTAAGATTTCGGGCACTGTCCAACAGAAACTTTAAAATTAGACTAAGGCCAGATCCGTGCAGATCCAATTAATCTCTCTGGCCCTAGATCGAAGTACTTTGAAAGAGCTTTCCAACGATACTTTCTGTGCTTCGATCTGACGTCAGGATTGATCGCAGCATCCGATCTCGCCAGAACGTGTGCCTAAAAATAGAAGCAGCAAATCCGTGGGCACTCTTTCCGACCGGTGCCGATCGGAGCCGCCCGGCCTCCGGCCGACGAACCAGCCCGCCGCCATTCCAGGAAGCACTTCCCCAAGCATCCCCACCACAGTGGTGCCACCCCGGTCTCACACGGCCCCACCGACCAGTGCGTGGGCCCCACAACCAGCAGCATACGCCGTCCGAACCGCGCCGACGGGGTGATCAAGTGCAGCCCGTCAACCCGAGATCGGTCCTCCCGGGCACACTTGTGTAGCCCTTTACCTCCCTGCGTGGAGTGGGCGATATTTCATTACTGTAATTTAATTCATTACTGTTACCGGGAGTTACCAAATTCGGCCGGGATCGTCTTCCCCACGCCGGGAGCGTGGAGGTATCGTGTTCTCTCCCTTGCTCGGTAACTTCCTTTATTCGTATATATTTCATATGCCGCTGCTAGAGAGCATGATAGGGTAATTAGCTCGCTTCATATTATTACATTACAGCTGCTGTGAGAGAGAGAGTGACCGTCTCGTGACCCGATCCGGGCATAAGAGAGAGCCGACCACCCTAGCTCACTGCCGGTTTCTCAACCGTGCACGTCTGACGCTTCCCTCGCTAAGGGACGATCGAGAGTTTGCATAGAGTCCAAGGATCGCATTCCAATTGGAGTCGAGTCTGTGGTCCGTCCCGCATCAGTTTGGTATCAGAGCGAGTTTGAGTCTAGGGTGTCTAAAATCAAAAAAAGTGTCATTTACATATAGTCATCATCTAAGTCGGTCTAAGGTTGCATCCGCATACCATTGTTCGGTATATAAAAAGGTGTTGTCCGAACGTTAGGCTACACCTATCGGGAAGGCCGCACACTTGCGCGAGTGATCTTCGGATCGATTAACTCCGCCACGTACCGAATCTTGGTCATGTCTAGGTTGGTAGTCGAGTCGGCATTCCAACTTTGCATTACTTAGGGTCGTGTCTAGTGTTTTGTCCGAGTGTCGGCATGGCCATCCACTAGCTTCCCCGTGTCCCATGGATTACCGAACACCCGGATCTTATCCATGGTGGCGATACTATCTAAAATGGAAGGACCACCCGAACCACCCAAAAAGGCCCGAAGCCCGAGACTTCTATGGCTCTGAAAACCCGAGTGACTACTTAGAGTGGGAAGCCATTATGGATGACTACTTTGAGTGTTATCTTATGTCCGGTCCCGCGCAAGTCGACTTAGCCAAAAGGTGACTTTTCTATGAGGCCGCCGAAACATGGAGGGACATCAAGTACTTCCGGGAAGATAGGAGGCTAAGGCCCATCGAGTCATGGTGAGATATGAAGAGAGTGCTTAGGAGGGTCTACCTTCCCCGTCCAATTAACTCCAACTACGGGGGTCATACCACTAGCCATCCCCACCAACTCACCCGCAATCAAGTGGGCCACACCTCCAACCAACCCCGCCCCTTCACCCCCATCCAAGCCCTCCAAAGCAACCCCATTCAAGTGGTCCACCCCGTAGCCTCCAACCAACCTCCCCTTGGCTTCCCCATCCAATCCCACCCAAGCACCTCCAACCAAGTGGAAGCCCCACTTCTAGTCGAGTCTAGGTCCACACCCGAGCCGATAGCCGAGGAGCAAGTCCACTCCGATGTCCCCACTCCAACCCGCTCCTTTGAGGAAATCGAGAAAAAGTTTTGGGATTGGTTGGAAAGGACACGTGCTCCTTCACCATCCATGAGTGCTCCATTGCCATCTACTTCCCAACTTTATTCGGAACCATCTTATTTGGAGCCACCAAAATCCGAGCCACCCGTGTTTCTTACGGGAATGCTATACATAGCCGAGCCGCTTCTTAGTTGGCTCAATGATGGCTTGGTCCCACCTCCATATCCATCAATGGATACCACCTTACCTATAGTGCCCGTCAACTCCTTCCACACTACCTTTCGGTCTAGTCACCATGTTGATACATTGGATGACCTTATTATAGGATTAGACACGCAATAGAAGTTGACGCATTTATTGGCCCGAAGCTTCGACCAACCCACTAGTCGTAGCTTCACCCATCCGGCCTTAGGGTCCATTACCTCCATGTGCACCGTGGGTTGTATCACCACGGAGGTTCTCTTATTCCTCCCCATGTCGGCCGAACCCGACTTCATACCCTTTCGCCCGAGGGAGGAACCATACATCCTACACATGATCACCGTCCCACCTACAATGCATGAAGGTGACTATCCACACCTTCGAGACTTCTACATCGGGGACCGTGACTTGTGGGAACCCACCACAAGGGGTCATACCTTCTTTGATCCCTTTGACCCGTTCCCTAGTGGACCCTTAGACCCTCCATATATACTTCCTTTCTTCGAGGGAGTCCACTACCACACCCCTACCCCACGAGCCGGGTCCTCTACCTTCACCAAGCCTATTTTTGATACACCCACACCCGGCTTTTCCACACCCGGCTTTTCCACACCCGGCTCTCATGGCCCTCTAAAGTCTTCCAAATCCAAAGGGCCGCCCATGCATGACCACACCCGACGTCTAGGTGTTCCCCATGCCATCCATTCCCGGTTGCATAACATGCATGCATGGCACATATTCGGGTGCCCTGGTCCACCGTCACCCATGTACGGGTCGGACTAACATTAGGTCTGTTTAAGGTCTTTGTGGGTCTTGGTTTTGTTTGTCCGTCGTGTGTTTGTACATGTATGTGTCGAGTCGAGTCGGTCTTTGTATGCTCGCGTTATTAGTCCCTTTCGAGTTCGAGACTTGTCGGACTATTAGGATCGGCTCTACTTTATATCGGATCTAGTCACACAAGGGACAAGCGGTGATTCCTAGTGAGTCTTCGCGCCGCCTTCCTTCCTTTGAGAGTGACCCCACCCCAGAGTGTCCACCTCTAGCCTCCTTCCCATGGCAGCGTGCGCCTATCGAATCTATACGAGATGAGCAGGTGTTGATTACTTGGAGTGGAGTGTACTCTGCGCTTCCAAGTAGGATGACGGATCCGTCGGCGTCACGAGCAGCCGCACCCCTACTCGACGGGGTCGAGTTTCTCCCACCCGGGGAGAGTTGATGGGAATCGACGTCAAGCACTGACTTTTAATTTTGCATTTGAGTCCTTTTATTTGCTTTTACATCCTTGGGAAAGTATATGTGCAATTGTAAGGCTTTATAAGCCAATGTGTCATTCCCTTGGATTATTTAAATTTTTGTGCAAAATGTCAGTAGGTCCAACAAGGGGGCCCTCACTCCTTCCCCATTGGTCCACATAAGCCATATGGGTCCATGTGGGGCTGGTCAAAGTCATAGGTGGCATCTAGAAGGTCAATTGGACACATGGGAGACAAGTGGTTAAAAATGTCAAAGGGAGGCCACCTACCTTACCTACCTAGTCAAAGGAGTGCCCCCTCCATATGTAATTTATTTATTTTAGGTTTTTGACCACATGGGGGAAGAAAATGACCTATTTCCCACAAATTTCTCAGCCCCCCACCCCTTGCCATTCTCTATATAAGCCTATGTATAGTGTCATTAGAGATTAATGAAGAAATTATGTGAAAATTACTTGAAGCAAGAAGGGTGTGCCCTCTCTCCTCTCTCCCTCTGGTTTTCCTTCTCCATCCTCTGCATTTCAGGGTTGTGAACCCTTCTATCTTAGCCCCTCCACCTCTGTTTTCATTATGTGCCGCTGCCGTCGTCGTTCGTGCCGCCATCGAGCTGCCACGAGCCACCGTCGGAAGTTCTATCCAGGTTCTATCTTGCTGGAAAGAAGGCTACTCCGAGAATTTTATCTCTCAATTCTATCATCTTCTGGAGCTGATATTTTCAGGGTACGTTCTAGGGTTCATCATAACCATCCAAAAAAATTAAAACAAAATTATAGTCCCGTTTTATAATTTTCCATTTTCGTGCATCTCCACCCACCAGTTCTACCTTTTGTTCAGATCCAGTCACAGCCACCCTGAGTTTCACCTTCTTGGTCTCCTTTTTGATTTTTTTTTTAAACCTCCAAAATTACTGGAGGTTATGCCTACCATCCCTTCCACCCAAGAGTTTTCATGGAATTTCCACATGCCTCCACCTATTTTCTAAAATTCACTTTCAGATCCCTCTATAGTTCTGCCTACCTCTGTCCAGATCCGACCACCCGCCAGTCTAAAATATGTTTCCCCACCCAAATCGCAACAAAACCTTTCACAAAAAATATTTCCATTTTCCTCTCCCTCCCTTCTATAACTTTCATGAACAGGTCGAGATCTCAATCCGAAGTATACCCCACGGTCAAAGGCAGTTCTCAGGAAACTTCCCTGCTGCCCTGAGATTTCGGGCACTGTCCAACAGAAACTTTAAAATTAGACTAAGGCCAGATCCGTGTAGATCCAATTAATATCTCTGGCCCTAGATCGAAGTACTTCGAAAGAGCTTTCCAACGATACTTTCTGTGCTTCGATCCGACGTCAGGATTGATCGCAGCATCCGATCTCGTCGGAACGCGCACCTGAAAACAGAAGCAGCAGATCCGTGGGCACTCTTTCCGACCGGTGCCGATCGGAGCAGCCCGGCCTCCGGCCGGCGAACCAGCGCGCCGCCATTCCAGGAAGCACTTCCCCAGGTGTCCCCACCATAGTGGTGCCATCCCGATCCCACACGGCCCCACCGACCAGTGCGTGGGCCCCACAACCAGCAGCATACGCCGTCCGAACCGCGCCGACGGGGTGATCAAGTGCAGCCCGTCAACCCGAGATCAATCCTCCCGAGCCCACTTGTGTATCCCTTTACCTCCCTGCGTGGAGTGGGTGATATTTCATTGCTATAATTTAATTCATTACTATTACCGGGAGTTACCGAATTCGGCCGGGATCGTCTTCCCCACGCCGGGAGCGTGGAGGTATCGTGTTCTCTCCCTTGCTCGGCAACTTGCTTTATTCGTATATATTTCATATGCCGCTGCTAGAGAGCATGATAGGGTAATTAGCTTGCTTCATATTATTACATTACCGCTGCTGCGAGAGAGAGCGTGACCATCTCGTGACCCTATCCGGGCACAAGAGAGAGCCGACCACCCTAGCTCACTGCCGGTTTCTCAACCGTGCACGTCCGACGCTTCTCTCGCTAAGGGACGATCGCGAGTTTGCATAGAGTCCAAGGATCGCATTCCAATTGGAGTCGAGTCCGTGGTCCGTCCTACATCACATACATGTCATGACCATTTTTCCCACAGTAAAAACAGCGCACAAAAGATTGAGTATTCTTTTTATGTTCATGTGCATGTGCATTTTATTTTTGTGGATGAGCATGGGATTTACCTTTCATGGCATGAAAGTGATGCTTTTCCTTCAAGTGCCAGCACTCTTGGACAATATGGCCAGACTTACCACAATGGGAGTAGCAAGGAGGAAGATTTTGTTTAAAGCCATGGAGAGTGTCGACCTACTTGTATGGGAGTGTCGACTCTTCTGACTCCCCATGCAGTTCTGCGTAGATATCTGCTGAGTAGGTCCTTTGCCAGTGTTGACATGTTTCTTTCCTTGCTCTTTCGCTTGCTGTCCTACTCTAAGCTCATTATTTCTCAAGATAAAATAATCATGCACATTGTGACCATGTTTACCACAATAATAACAAAGGACATTCGTCTTGTGGAAAGCATGGCATTTAGCATTGGACATGTTATGGTGCATGTTTAGATGAGCATGCTGAATTTTGCTTTTCTTTTGAGCAGTATGCCCTTTTTGGTGACCACGGGAAGTGGTGACTTGCTGTGAGCCAGAATCTTAGATTTGGACAAACAATGACAGAAATTCATTCAGACCTTGAATTTCATTTTCAAGTGAGGAAATGTACTGTTTAGATTCATCAAGGCCCTCTTCGCATGCTGCCAATTGCTCATTGAGCATGGCATTTATTGCTATAAGATTTTGATTTTTTTGTTTTAAAGCATGCAATATTTTAGAGTGATCATCAATGACAGATTTACCTTTTTCATGTGCAGCCAATTTTTTATGCAATTCTTCTTCAGCTTGTTCACTTTCAATTTTCTTTTCCAACAACTCTCTATTCTCTTCTTTCAGAGAATCAATCAGTTTTTGTTGCGATTCAAGATCATCATGGAGACCAACATTTATGTTTCTCAAGAATGAACATTTTTCACATGTAAAATTAGCAGAGCATGAAACAAAATTTTTATTTCCTTCAATTAACCTCTCATGATAGATTAGCCCATCGGCCATAGTTTGATCATTAGAGATTGACTTAGGTTGGTTTTGAAGTTTTATTACAATTTCTTCCAACCTAGTGATTTCATCATGAAGATTTTCATTTTCATCCCGTAGACATGCAATGCTTTGTTTATGCGTATCTAGATCAAAAGAGAGAGTGCCGTTAAGCTCTTCAAAAATAGAACACTTTTTACAAAACGAGCTTTCATTTTGATTGATTTTCTTGATATTCTTTTTCAAATTTTTGTTTTCGGTTTTTACCTTTTTGTATTGTGTAATCAACTCATCATAGGCTTCCATAAGCTTTTCAAAAGTGAATTCCTCAGAGTCAGAGTTTACCTGTGATGAGGATGTATTGCTGAACTGTTCTGCACGGTCGGCCATGAAGCATTCTTGTTCTTGTTCCTTCCCTTCATGGATTTTCACCAACTTGTCCAGTACTTGCTTGGCTGTGCTGCAAGAGGACACAAGATGAGTTAGTCTGAGATCAACCGCAGCTGTAATTAAGTTATATGCAAGAAAATTATCATTGTGTTTGGTCTCATGTTCGGCTGACCAATCAATTGAATTTGATGGCAGCTCATGAGGACCATTGTATATAAGAGTCCACAATTGTGGATCTATGGAGCTAACATAGATGAACATTCTCCCTACCCATGTAGAAAAATCTGAACCATCATAAATGGGCGGAGAAACCATCGAAGCATGTGTAGCAGATGAAGCCATCTAAATAACATACACCGGTATCTTTTCCTGCAGATCATTGGATCTGGGAATGACAGAGCCTCGCTCTGATACCACTTGTTGGGTCCCGTGAGGTGTAGTCGGATCTAGAAGGGGGGGTTGAATAGATCCTATCAAAAGCTTTGGCCTATTTAAAAACTCTTAGCTATCAAAAGCATGAACCACTCCTATAAAGTGAATGAATCACTTAGGCACAATGCACAACGGAATTAAGTAGAGTGGCTCAAATGAAAAGACTTGGATTACAAGCGATGAAGCGTCAACTCTTCTTTAAGCACATTTATGATCTTAGAGAGATACAAGCCTTGTAGTGCAAGGATCATAAAGCATAACACTAGAGCATGAAATAGCTTGCAACAACCGTGCGTGTGTGTGCGCTATGTTGATCACCCAAAGTGCATGCGAGTCTAAGCAAGGGAAACACTTTACAATACTTTCACCTTGGTGCCTGTGTGCAAGGGTGCAGCAGGCCGCCCAAGGGATGTACTCAAAGTGCTAAGCTCAATTAAACCACAGATAAAATCGAAAGTGCAAATCTTAATGCTTGAGTGTGTAAACAAGATAACCAAGTATGGAAGCACACGAACCTGTGAATGGAGGTAGAAGATATAGAGCAATCGCATACAATGAACAACCCACAACACAAGGATTTTTAAGGTGGTTCGGTTGCAACCCCGCAACCTACGTCCACCCCTCACCAAAACCTAGTGAGGCTTTCCTGATGACTCACAGCTTGACTGGGGACACGCCCCAAACCACAGAACAGAGAAAACCCTATTTCTATCTTCCTACACACAAAGTCGGCAGGGACGGCTATACCGCAGATTGGAGAACTTCCGATTACCTTCCTACTAACCACCGGTAGGGACGATATTTAGTTTTAATACATTGAATGAAATGAAAATAGAACAAATGAAAATGCTCAAACAAGACATAGAGATATGCTAGAATGAAGTAGATCTTGTCTGAGATTATTGGATCTTGAATCTGTTGCTTTGATCTTCCTTGGATCCTTTTGAGTTGATGGACAAGATATAGGATGTAACCTGATCTTTCCTTTGAATCTCCTTGAGTTGATGAAGAAGAATATTGGATGTAGCTTTGATCTTCCCTTGAGTTGATGAAGAGGTTTGGATGTAGCTTTGATCTTCCTTTTGATCTCCTTTGTGAGCTTGCTTGCTTCTCTTCTTCCTTGGAGATTGAGAGTTTCAGATGTAGGCTTGAATCCCTTGGATTGGATGTAGAACTTCTGCACGGAGTACTGTTCACGGCTACAGTACCTCTTCTTCCTTGGAGCTCCTCTAGCCTCTCTTCATCTCTCTTTGCTCCAAATGATCAACTTGGGTTTCTAACCCTCTTGTGTTGGTTTTATATCTCTTTGGATGGTCAATAAACACATCCCAGACCAGATCCACATTTTGTGGGTGATTAGGTGACTTTTGGATTAAAGAAATCCATGGGGAATGGCCCTTCTCGAAGTGAAAAACCAAAGTCAACATTGATGGCTCGGGGTTGGCGGTCGACCTGTGGCTTCTGGCGGTCGACCGCTAATGAGAAACGCTATAGACGGATGTTCCCTGGGATTTTCGGTCGACCGCTACTGGCTGGCGGTCGACCGCTACTGGCTGGCGGTCGACCGCTACTGAAAGAGTTGTAGCCTGGAGGTTGCTAGCAGGGGCGGTCGACCGCCCCTGTGATGGCGGTCGACCGCCAACTGGGCAGACCCCGAGTTTTCCTGGGTCGGTCCGTTAACCTTCTTAGCTCAGTCGCTTAAGTCCTTTAGCAGCCCATTCATGTATGTAGCATCAACCTTGACTGTCTAGAAGGTGTCAACTGAGTCTTTGACTTTGGGTTCTCTTGGTTATGCTTCTTTGTGCATCGACCTTAACTGTCATTGAGCTTTCACGTTTACCAACTCCACTCCATTCCTTGGATTATCTTGTGGCTTGCTATCTAGATGTTGCACTGACCTTGAACCATCCATAAGGTAAGACATGCACTGACCATATGAAGAATATGCAATGACCTTATGCGTGATGCTATTCAGCTTGATTTCTATGCTTGAAACATGCTAGATTTCCGTGCCTCCAATATTGTCATATGCCTTGATATCTGTGTATCCAGTTGCCTAGATTTGTGTGTCATTCTTGATCTTTTGCGCTGGAAGTATAATGACCTGAAATGAATGAATATTAACACTATCAAATGCAGGTATAGTTCATTAATGACTACAGAGGCAGACATCATCAAAACCATAAAATTAATCATGTTGCATACATGTTCAACACCAACCACGTGTGCACACACAGACCATGCATCCTGGGTCTGGCCCTCTGACTGGTTTTCCCCCATAGCCAGACTCTAGCTAACGACGAGGGGCCCGACGGAAACCAGTCTAAAAAACCATCCTCAGGGTAGCCTCTCCACCACTCCCTGGTGGGACCACACGCGTGTATGAAGGCTACGACTAGTGGAGGGTCACTGACGGAGTAGACTCTCAAGTCAACGGAAAACAACGTTCGCATCCGACGACGTACGGGGACCCCCCACGTACCGGCACCGTCGCACGGCGACCACGGTCGGAACAGGAACTGGGTTGCAAACCACCCGGGACAGCCCAGTGCCTGACGGACTACCCTAGACGTGTCATAGGACTCTGACGGTCTAGGCGGGACCATCACAGACGCCTGACGGTCTAGGCTGGACCGTCACAGGACCCTGACGGTCCAACGCAGGCCGTCACACTCCCAGTGTAAAATAGAGTGTAACGCACCCGCCCTGGTGCATTATAGACTGTGACGCGCCTATGCAGGTGCCTCATAGGGAAAAACAAGGTCAAGCTGTGACGCATACCACTCGGTGCGTCACAGCATGTGACGGTCCATACCTGGAGCGTCACACACATGTAACGGTCCAGCCCTGGAGCGTCACATTGCCTGGGTATCGAATAACCCTGACGCACCCACGCTGGGCCGTCACAAGGCTGTGACGCGCCAACCCTGGTGCGTCACACGCCTTGACCCCCAACGGTCAAACCAACAGTCGGATACCAACAGTCGGGACGCTCTGACGGCCCAACCCAGGCGCGTCACATGCCTGTGGCGGTCTATCGTAGGAACGTCACAGTCCCTGACCCCCAACTAGCTAAACAAGGGTTATGACGCACCCACCCAGGCGCGTCACAGAGTGTGACGGTCACTGGAAGGACCGTCACACTCGCCCGACGGTGAAACAGCAGGAAAAGCCCAAAAAATCCAACCACGCCCCCATGCCTCCACCGGAGAGGGGGAAATCAAAGGGGAAGACCCCTGGGGACCCCTAGAATGATACTAGGCCACCAAAATGTGAAATCGCGGGCTAAATCCCTAGATCGGGCGAGCTCTCCCCAAATCATGGAAAACCCCAAACCCGCTTAATCAAGCCCCTCTCGGCCTCCCCTCGGCCTATAAACCACGGAAATGGACAGCGGGGAGCTAGGGAACGTCACCCTACCTCAATGGAGCGAATGCTCCGCCGAATCATTACCGAGATCGTAAAGAACGCTTTGAAAACCCTCGTCCCTTCACGGTTCCCCACAAGCTTTACGCCACCACGATCACCTCCCCGTCGCCCACGTCGTCACGCCCTCGCCCCGCACCGTCTGTAGCCGGAAGGGGACGTTGCCGCGGCCGAACGAGAGAGAAAGAGAGAGGGAGGGGCGGTGGTCACGGTGGGTGTAGCACCCCTGGAAATTTTAAAAAGAATAAAATAGATTTCAAATCTATACGTGCTAATATTAGTCATAAATTGAATAAAAATTCGATAAAGGGTAATAGCCTAAATTGATAAATGGGCCTTACACTTAAAATAAATAAAAATAAATAAAAATAAATAAAAAAATAAAAAAATATATATATAACAAATGGGTCAAAAATAAATAACGCCCTCTCCTAAGCCGCTAATTTAAATATTGATGCCTTTTCTAATGGTCGTCAATTTTATATTTTAAATAAGGCAATAGTAAAGGACGACCTTCATTAAGGCGCTAATTAATAAGAAGATGCCCTCACTTAAGGCGCTAATTCCTATCGAGAGAATTGGAAATAAAAGTGGCTAAATATAGCAAAGTAAACGACGCCCTTGTTTAAGGCATTATTTAATGAAAACACGCCCTCTGGTAAGGCGCTATTTTGCCCGTTCGAGAGTGCAGTGGAAGCCTTAGGGTTTTTAATCCAAAGGAGAATAGCGGCTGTTATTACGGAAGTATGAAAACTTATCATGGCAAGTTTTATTCAAAACAAGGACTCCATGATCGTATTAGGACTCTTATAGCCGGAAAGGTTATAAATAAGCCTGCATGCGCAGCAAGGCTCCATTGCTGTTGCTACTGTTCCGTTCGAAGGGAAGAGTCTTGTTCATGGGTTCTTCATCCTGCTGAACGCTAAGCAAGAAGGAGAGCGTATCCGTCTTCTTCCTCTTCTTCATCTTGTTGGCAGAACGTGGGAGCTTTCATAATCTTCTCCCTCCATCTTCATCCTGCAAGCCGACGGATACTCTGTTCGAAACAGAGTATCGTTTCTTCATCCCGAACACCGTTTAATCTTCAAAAAAGGTAGGTTTTCTCAAGTTTCGTAGCCCAAACCAAGTTAAACCATGATTTAGGGTCAATATGATAGACAAAAAAAAAACAATCATGCATTTATATCATATATATCATATCTATGCTTATCGGTGTGTTCTGTTGAAATTAGAATTTTTACAGTAAATAACGCCTTTTTTTAGGGCGCTATTTTATTTTGACGCCCACCAAAAAGGTCGTCAATCCCATTTGGAATTAACGTCTTTGCATATGTCGTACTTTATGAAGTTGACGCCACGGTTAAAGACGTTAAAATGGTAAAAAGTGACAACCGAGAAGTCGTCATTTAATAAAATTCAAAAAAGATGACGAACATCAGACGTCAATTAAATTTATGAGTTTTGAGTTTTAGTTTGTTTATAGGTATAGAAGTATCCTTTGGCTATAAAAATTTATGGACGTACTATTGGGATGGGAATCGAAGTAATGGAAGTGGTTGCATCGTTTTTCATGCCCCCTATCGCAAGATCTCCCGTCTCTCATCGAAAAATTATTTTGAACGTATGGTTAGGTAGAGTTTTTCGAGCCGGTCATTTCGACATATTATAAGCTAGATTCCGACATTGTTAAGTATAGAAACGAAAGGTTCCAAAAATCGGAATTTTCGAAATAACGACCAAAGTGAGGTCGTCCAATTCCTTTTTGACGCTTGGGGGTATAGGCGTTAATTTAACTATATATATATATATATATATATATATATCATGTATATATGTCTTTGAAAAATCTATATTTATTAAAATATGTAACCAAAAATTATGAAAAAAATATATTTGAAATCCTTGTATTTTTCTCCTAATTATCATATATTCTATTTTCTTAAATTATTTTAAATAAATCAATGTGCCTTTTAATGTGTGTTTTTGAATTTATTCAATTAAATAGGTATAAATGAAAATTCTTGCTAAATAAATTGAGTTAAAAATCATGAAAATTAACGTTCCCCAAGAGGATGCTAATTAATAAATGACGGCACCCACGGGCGTTAAAATAATATAACTTTATTTAATTATAAGGTAGGATGGACATGAACTCTATGATTAACGCATTCTTATTCTCACCGTTTTCTTCCGTTTTTGACCCATACCGCGGGTCTTTTGGCACTCTCATCTCACGTCCGTAGATGGAGTCCATGTTTCATGATTGGTTCACGTATACACCTCAACTCTTGGTGACATACGAGCCCTCCGTTGGACATTCCGTTCCTTCGGACTGGCGAGTTAGTCATTGGGACCTCCGTAAGTCTCCTCGTAGCCTTGGATTCCCTCAAGGCCGACTGAGCTGGTTGTACCTTAAACACCTTGTACCATTTGATTGCCACGTCTTGTGGTAAACCGACCCTCTCATGTCGCCATCTTGGTCCATGAGAGAATAATCTTTGCCATTGGAATGATGGTATTCCACTAGGCGGTATCTTGGATTGAGTCCCTTATAGATGGGGTCAATCTCTCAGCTTGATTCATGTCCCTTGATTGGTGACAGGTTTAGTCATCCACTCAAGTTATCGCGGCTACCTAGTTAAGGTACCGACTCTATCCAGGACATCGACATGTCATGTTTCCCGTTCGTTTTTATTATTGTCTATCTAATATTTTTCCTTGAATTCCGTGGAACCTATCCACGAATCTACCTTGATATCCTACATGAGTTTGTTCTTGGAATTCCATGGCTATCAATAAAGTGGTTGTCTGGATATTTACATGTAACAATGTCTGCGCATATAGGGCCCGATCTGGTCCTGGGAGGAGCACCCGAAAGTACTTGTGCCCATGGGAGTTATATTGATCACGGTGTGACATTGCACCGAAGTACTTGCTTGAATCTACGACAATCCACGATCTATCTCTCTCGCATGCTTGACTTGTTTGACTTGACACGACTTGCGTGGCCCGGAATGGGTAAAGTACTTGCTTATTAATAGCCATTATCTCATGACATGAATGACTTTATTGATATACTTGGTACTCGTTCTTGAAATCTTGAATACTTGAAATTCCCTATCTTGGATCAATAATACATGTTATTTCCTCTCGTTATCATGTTCAAATTCTATAGCGTTTCGTTTTACATGTTTTACATGTTAGACTTGCATTTTCAATTGAAAAAGGTAATTACTTAAACAAATTGCTAGTTCTTGAGATATAATTCCTACTGAGCGTTCGCTCATCAAGTTCTTGTCCCCAAACTTTTCAGGTAATACGGACCATGACTCGGACTCGGATGGGCAGGAGCAAGAGTGACGAGCGTAGAACCTGCAAGCGTCATGTTGCTACTACCATTTATCGTGTCTTGTCGCCCTTAGTTCATTCTTGGAGTCTTGTCATCGGTTATTGTGTTGTGTCAATGTGTTGTAATAATTAGGGCTTATGGGCCTGGTTCGAATTGTTAAGTCTTGGAGTATGTGACTTTATTTATGGACTTGTTGTTATCAATGGTATCAGCTTTTGGGTTATGTTTTAATTCTCCTCTTATTGCGCACTCTATGTTGATGTCAAAATTCTACTTGCTCTGATTGACATGATTGATATAAACTCGTCACGCTCTCCCCGGGTTCCTTCCGCGCTCGGGGCGTGACAGTTTTTGTGGTATCAGAGCCTAGGATTTCAAGTCCTAGGAAACCCAAGTCTAAGGATAGGTCTATCCCAAACCGTGAGGATGGGTAGTGCCGTGGGTATAAGTCCTTATAGGGCATCCGACTACAAATTTCAACATGAAACTAATTAAGGTCGACTCTTTGTAGGACTATGGCTGCTGAACGCGCACAATGGCGTGAGATGCAACGAACTGTTCAGGGCCTGACCCAGGCCTTACAATAGGTGGCTCAAGGTGGGGCACATCATGGAGCTGGCGACCTCCACCGGAGTTTTAGAAACCTCAACCCTCCGAGATTTGCAGGATCATCAAACCCCGAGGATGCGGAGAATTGGATAAAAGAGATCGAACGGATCTTCCGCGTCATGCAATGCGCGGATGATGAGAAGGTGCTTCTGTCCACGTTCCAACTGGAACGGGACGCTCGTGCTTGGTGGGAGTCTGTAGAGGCCACCTTGCCCGAAAACCATGTTACTTGGGTTGAATTTGTTGAGCATTTCAATAGCAAGTATTTCTCCGACCGTGTTCAGGAGAAAAAGGCCGCGGAATTTGCTGCCTTGAAGCAACGATCCCTGTCGATAGCTGACTATGAAGCCCAGTTCTCCCGGTTATCTAGATATGCACCACATTTAATTTGCACTGAAAAGATGAAGGCAAGAAGGTTCTTGAATGGGTTACGACCCCAGTATATCACCCAGCTCGCTCCCTTGGATATTCAAGTGTACTCAGAGATGGTGCGTCGTACCCAGTTGCTAGAAGACGCTACGAAACTGTCTGACAAAATCCGTGGTAAGGATAAAAGGGAGAATGTCACAAGTCCCAACACTTTTAAACCATCCTTCAAAAAGCGGACCAATAATGGAGGAGAACCCTCCAAGGTGAAGAAATTCAAGAAGGGCAACAACAAACCTTTCTCCATCACGGCACCACCAAAGGAGAATTGTAAATATTGCGACAAGCCGGGTCATCAGGCTGCGGAATGCTGGAGAAGGCTTGGAGCATGCCTTCGTTGTGGGAGTAAAGAACACCGTATTCCCGATTGTCCGATGATGAACGAGCAAAGTGAGCCGGAGACAAAGGAAGAGAAGCGTCCGACAAAGAAGCAAGGACGTTTACAAGCTCTCCAAGAGACGGAACCAACCGAGGGTGGGTTGGTGGAATGTATTTTGACTGTCTGCTCTAAATCTGCTCAAGTACTGTTTGATACTGGCGCCACACATTCTTTTGTTTCAAAGAAATTTGCTGCTTCATTCTCTATGGAACCTGAATGGATAGATTTGGTGATTTCTACCCCGTTAGGGAATGAGTCTGATATCACTTTCCATTACCCTAATTGTAAGATTATGGTTAAAGGCCACAACTTATCTACAAATTTAATATGCTTAGATCTGAAAGAGTACGATGTAATTCTAGGGGCCGATTGGCTATCCACCTATCGGGCAACTGTAGACTGCCGAAATGGAAAAGTAACTTTTGTGGATTACCCGGAGTTAACTTACGTTACTCCCCGGAAGAGATCACCAGTCATCTCTGCTCTTCGAGCCCATAAACTTATCAACAAAGGATGCGAGGCATTCTTAGCATTTGTAACTGCCACAGAGGCTAAGGTAGCTAGACTAGAATACATTCTAGTGGTTCGGGAGTTCTCCGATGTTTTCCCTGAAGATTTGCCTGGTTTGCCACCAGAGAGAGAGGTCTCGTTCACTATAGACCTTGTTCCGGGTGCCGGACCTGTTTCCAAAGCACCCTACAGAATGTCCCCCGCAGAATTAAAAGAATTGAAGGAGCAGCTTATGGAGCTATTGAAGAAAGGATTTATTAGACCAAGTACTTCCCCATGGGAGCACCAGTGTTGTTCGTCAAGAAGAAGGATGGATCGATGAGGCTGTGCATCGATTATCGGCAGCTGAACCACCTCACTATCAAGAATAAATATCCACTGCCGAGGATTGATGAACTCTTTGATCAGATTTCTGGAGCAAAGTATTTCTCAAAAATTGATCTTCGATCAGGTTATCACCAATTGAGGATCAAGGACGAGGATATTCATAAAACTGCATTCCGAAGCAGGTACGGGCATTATGAATTTACTGTTATGCCTTTTGGACTAACAAATGCCCCTGTAGCTTTTATGCAGCTTATGAATAGCATCTTTAGACCACATCTGGACAAATTTATAGTGGTTTTTATCGATGATATCTTGATATATTCAAAGTCTGAAGAGGAGCATGAAGTGCATTTAAGAATAGCATTGCAGATATCGAGGGATAATCAATTATATGCCAAATTTAGCAAATGCGAGTTTTGGCTGGAAGAAGTGTCCTTCTTAGGACATGTAATTTCAAAAGATGGAATCTCAGTGGACCTCGCAAAGGTTGAAGCAGTAAAGAATTGGGAACAACCAACAAATGCAACAGAAATTAGGAGTTTCCTTGGTCTTGCTGGTTATTACCGGCGTTTTATTAAAAACTTCTCAAGGATTGCAGTACCCCTCACCAGGTTGACCCGCAAGGAAGTGCCATATGAGTGGAATGAGGAATGTGAACAAAGCTTCCAAACATTGAAGGACCGTTTGACCACTGCTCCAGTCTTGGCCCTTCCTATCGAAGGAGAGAAGTATGAGGTATATACCGATGCTTCCGATATTGGCCTCGGTTGTGTATTAATGCAACAAGGGAGAGTTATTGCATACTCTTCTAGGCAGTTGAAGAAGCATGAAGAAAACTACCCAGTGCATGACTTGGAGTTGGCCGCAGTAGTATTTGCACTAAAGATCTGGAGACACTATCTCTACGGAGAACAATTCATAGTATTCTCCGATCATAAGAGCCTCAAATATCTATTCTCCCAGAAGGAGCTTAATATGAGGCAACGTCGATGGCTGGAATATTTAAAAGACTTTGATTTCACTATTCAGTATCACCCCGGAAAAGGGAATTCGGTAGCCGATGCCTTAAGTCGAAAGCCGAGAGCCCTTATAGCCAGCTGTATGATACGGGAATGGAAACTATTAGAGGAATTCTCTAGACTAAATATAAGCACGGACCAGAAAGACGGGTGTATTACTCTCTCTCACATGAGTGTGCATCCGGACTTGCTATCCGAAATCAAGAAGTTACAAGACGAAGATCCTGGAATGATTGAAATCAGGGAGAAACTAGATCAAAGAACCGGATTCAAGATAGCAATTGATGGAAGGCTAATGTTTCAGGAAAGGACATGTGTTCCGGACTGTCCTGAGTTGAAGAGGAAGATTTTAGATGAAGCTCACCGCTCTCGATATACCATTCATCCTGGAGCAACTAAGATGTACAAAGATCTAAAAAGAACTTTCTGGTGGCCGAACATGAAGAGGGAGGTAGCGGACTTTGTATCTCGCTGTCTCACGTGCCAACAAGTAAAAGCAGAACACCAAAGACCCGCCGGAAAGTTACACCCCCTTGATGTTCCCAAATGGAAATGGGAAGGAATTGGTATGGATTTCATCATGGGATTGCCTAAATCTAGAGGTGGACATGATGGTATTTGGGTAATCATCGACCGACTGACCAAGTCGGCGCATTTCTTGCCAATTAAAAGTCGATGGTCGGTTGATGTTTTGGCCGCATTGTATATTAAGGAGATCGTGAGATTGCATGGAGTCCCATCATCGATCGTGTCTGACCGAGACCCTCGCTTCACTTCTCATTTCTGGAAGGGTCTACAACATTCGTTGGGAACGAAGCTCAATTTCAGTACTGCTTTCCACCCCCAGACCGATGGTCAGACTGAGAGAACAAATCAAATAGTTGAAGACATGTTACGGGCTTGCATTGTTGACTTTGGTGGAGGTTGGCATGATCATTTACCTCTAGCCGAGTTTGCATACAACAATAGCTATCAAGCCAGTATACAGATGGCTCCATTTGAAGCCTTGTATGGCAGGAGTTGCCGATCTCCTATATGCTGGGATGAAGTTGGCGAGAAGCAACTACTAGGGCCCGATATGGTAAGAAACACAACGGAAAAGGTCGAACTTATCCGAGAGAGACTCAAAGTGGCACAATCTAGGCAGAGGTCCTATGTAGATAATAGAAGAAGGGAATTAGAGTTCCAAGTTGGAGACCATGTTTACCTCAAGGTCTCACCCGGTCGAGGAATAAGAAGGTTCGGAGTTAAAGGTAAGCTTACACCGAGATTCATTGGTCCATTCGAAATATTGGAAAGAGTTGGCGAGGTAGCCTATCGTCTTGCTTTACCTCCACAACTGTCGGAAGTGCACAATGTGTTCCACATTTCCATGCTGAAGAAATATGTGCACGACCCTTTCCATGTCATTGATCATAGCAACTTAATGATTCAAAGGGACCTCACTTATGAACAAAAGCCAATGAAGATTCTTGATCGAGAGGTCCGAGTCTTAAGAAACAAGACCATTCCCATGGTTAAAGTGCAGTGGAACAAATGTCAGGAACAAGAAGCAACATGGGAAACTGAAGAATCTATGCGAAGGAGATATCCGGAATTGTTCTAAACTGTAAGTACTCTATACCCTCCATGTCTCCATTCACGCAATTGAATTTGAGGACCAAATTATTTTAAGTGGGGGAGGGTGTAGCACCCCTGGAAATTTTAAAAAGAATAAAATAGATTTCAAATCTATACATGCTAATATTGGTCATAAATTGAATAAAAATTCGATAAAGGGTAATAGCCTAAATTGATAAATGGGCCTTACACTTAAAATAAATAAAAATAAATAAATAAATAAATATATATATATATATATAACAAATGGGTCAAAAATAAATAACGCCCCCTCCTAAGCCGCTAATTTAAATATTGACGCCTTTTCTAATGGTCGTCAATTTTATATTTTAAATAAGGCAATAGTAAAGGACGACCTTCATTAAGGCGCTAATTAATAAGAAGACGCCCTCACTTAAGGCGCTAATTCCTATCGAGAGAATTGGAAATAAAAGTGGCTAAATATAGCAAAGTAAACGACGGCCTTGTTTAAGGCGTTATTTAATGAAAACACGCCCTCTGGTAAGGCGCTATTTTGCCCGTTCGAGAGTGCAGTGGAAGCCTTAGGGTTTTTAATCCAAAGGAGGATAGCGGCTGTTATTACGGAAGTATGAAAACTTATCATGGCAAGTTTTATTCAAAACAAGGACTCCATGATCGTATTAGGACTCTTATAGCCGGAAAGGTTATAAATAAGCCTGCATGCGCAGCAAGGCTCCATTGCTGCTGCTGCTGTTCCGTTCGAAGGGAAGAGTCTTGTTCGTGGGTTCTTCATCCTGCTGAACGCTAAGCAAGAAGGAGAGCGTATCCGTCTTCTTCCTCTTCTTCATCTTGTTGGCAGAACGTGGGAGCTTTCATAATCTTCTCCCTCCATCTTCATCCTGCAAGCCGACGGATACTCTGTTCGAAACAGAGTATCATTTCTTCATCCCGAACACCGTTTAATCTTCAAAAAAGGTAGGTTTTCTCAAGTTTCGTAGCCCAAACCAAGTTAAACCATGATTTAGGGTCAATATGATAGACAAAAAAAAACAATCATGCATTTATATCATATATATCATATCTATGCTTATCGGTGTGTTCTGTTGAAATTAGAATTTTTACAGTAAATAACGCCTTTTTTTAGGGCGCTATTTTATTTTGACGCCCACCAAAAAGGTCGTCAATCCCATTTGGAATTAACGTCTTTGCATATGTCGTACTTTCTGAAGTTGACGTCACGGTTAAAGACGTTAAAATGGTAAAAAGTGACAACCGAGAAGTCGTCATTTAATAAAATTCAAAAAAGATGACGAACAGCAGACGTCAATTAAATTTATGAGTTTTGAGTTTTAGTTTGTTTATAGGTATAGAAGTATCCTTTGGCTATAAAAATTTATGGACGTACTATTGGGATGGGAATCGAGGTAATGGAAGTGGTTGCATCATTTTTCGTGTCCCCTATCGCAAGATCCCCCGTCTCTCATCGAAAAATTATTTTGAACGTATGGTTAGGTAGAGTTTTTCGAGTCGGTCATTTCGGCATATTATAAGCTAGATTCCGACATTGTTAAGTATAGAAACGAAAGGTTCCAAAAATCAGAATTTTCGAAATAACGACCAAAGTGAGGTCGTCCTATTCCTTTTTGACGCTTGGGGGTATAGGCGTTAATTTAACTATATATATATATATATCATGTATATATGTCTTTGAAAAATCTATATTTATTAAAATATGTAACCTAAAATTATGAAAAAAATATATTTGGAATCCTTGTATTTTTCTCCTAATTATCATATATTCTATTTTCTTAAATTATTTTAAATAAATCAATGTGCCTTTTAATGTGTGTTTTTGAATTTATTCAATTAAATAGGTATAAATGAAAATTCTTGCTAAATAAATTGAGTTAAAAATCATGAAAATTAACGTTCCCCAAGAGGATGCTAATTAATAAATGACGGCACCCACGGGCGTAAAAATAATATAACTTTATTTAATTATAAGGTAGGATGACATGAACTCTATGATTAACGCATTCTTATTCTCACCGTTTTTGACCCATACCGCGGGTCTTTTGGCACTCTCATCTCACGTCCGTAGATGGAGTCCCTGTTTCATGATTGGTTCACGTATACACCTCAACTCTTGGTGACATACGAGCCCTCAATTGAACATTCCGTTCCTTCGGACTGGCGAGTTAGTCATTGGGACCTCCGTAAGTCTCCTCGTAGCCTTGGATTCCCTCAAGGCCGACTGAGCTGGTTGTACCTTAAACACCTTGTACCATTTGATTGCCACGTCTTGTGGTAAACCGGCCCTCTCATGTCTCCATCTTGGTCCATGAGAGAATAATCTTTGCCATTGGAATGATGGTATTCCACTAGGCGGTATCTTGGATTGAGTCCCTTATAGATGGGGTCAATCTCTCAGCTTGATTCATGTCCCTTGATTGGTGACAGGTTTAGTCATCCACTCAAGTTATCGCGGCTACCTAGTTAAGGTACCGACTCTATCCAGGACATCGACATGTCATGTTTCCCGTTCGTTTTTATTATTGTCTATCTAATATTTTTCCTTGAATTCCGTGGAACCTATCCACGAATCTACCTTGATATCCTACATGAGTTTGTTCTTGGAATTCCATGGCTATCAATAAAGTGGTTGTCTGGATATTTACATGTAACAATGTCTGCGCATATAGGGCCCGATCTGGTCCTGGGAGGAGCACCCGAAAGTACTTGTGCCCATGGGAGTTATATTGATCACGGTGTGACATTGCACCGAAGTACTTGCTTGAATCTACGACAATCCACGATCTATCTCTCTCGCATGCTTGACTTGTTTGACTTGACACGACTTGCGTGGCCCGGAATGGGTAAAGTACTTGCTTGTTAATAGCCATTATCTCATGACATGAATGACTTTATTGATATACTTGGTACTCGTTCTTGAAATCTTGAATACTTGAAATTCCCTATCTTGGATCAATAATACATGTTATTTCCTCTCGTTATCATGTTCAAATTCTATAGCGTTTCGTTTTACATGTTTTACATGTTAGACTTGCATTTTCAATTGAAAAAGGTAATTACTTAAACAAATTGCTAGTTCTTGAGATATAATTCCTACTGAGCGTTCGCTCATCAAGTTCTTGTCCCCAAACTTTTCAGGTAATACGGACCATGACTCGGACTCGGATGGGCAGGAGCAAGAGTGACGAGCGTAGAACCTGCAAGCGTCATATTGCTACTACCATTTATCGTGTCTTGTCGCCCTTAGTTCATTCTTGGAGTCTTGTCATCGGTTATTGTGTTGTGTCAATGTGTTGTAATAATTAGGGCTTATGGGCCTGGTTCGAATTGTTAAGTCTTGGAGTATGTGACTTTATTTATGGACTTGTTGTTATCAATGGTACCAGCTTTTGGGTTATGTTTTAATTCTCCTCTTATTGCGCACTCTATGTTGATGTCGAAATTTTACTTGCTCTGATTGACATGATTGATATAAACTCGTCACGCTCTCCCCGAGTTCCTTCCGCGCTCGGGGCGTGACAGTGGGGAGAAGAGAAGGGAGAAGAAGAAGAAGAAGAAGAGGGTGAGGGGAGAGAGAAAAAAGTGAGATATTTATAGAAAATCCAAAAATTCCAGAAAATACCAAAAAATAGAAAATTACGTTTCTGCGATCCTCGAAACGCACTGATTACAACGGTACCACTCGTGCCCAGGTGAACGACCCGGTTCACCCGCAGCGAGGTTCCGAAGGAATTACCGAAACCCACACCGGAAATCAAAAAACACACGCGAAAAAAGTCGTGGAACGCTTCCGGGCCTCCGAAACAACTCCAGATCGCACCGATCCGAACACGAAAGATGTCCGAAATGAAATTTTGGACACAACAGAGCCGGACACTCCGAGAAACCAGATCCGAGACCCACAAAAAAGGATCTGAAAGGTCCGAGATTGGTGACAGAGGCTCAGCATGCGGACCCTGAGTTGCCCCGGATTCTGGCTATGGCTGATGTGGAACTCGGCGAGGATGGTGCTGCGCGGTTTCGTGGCAGGCTGTACGTCCCAGCTGAGGAGCAGGTTCATCGTGCGGTGTTACGTGAGGCTCGTGGGAGCAGGTACACCGTACACCCGGGTGCGACGAAGATGTATCAGAATTTAAGGAGGCAGTTCTGGTGGCCTGACATGAAGAAAGATGTGGCCGAGTTCGTGGCCAGGTGCCTGACCTATCAGCAGGTGAAGGCGGAGCATCAGCGACTAGGAGGTACTCTCCAGCCCTTGGATGTTCCCGCGTGGAAGTGGGACTACGTGACCACGGATTTTATGGTGGGGTTGCCGAGGACTCCGAGTGGGCAGGATAGTAATTGGTTACTGGTAGATCGGCTGATGAAGGTGACTCGGTTGCTACAGGTCAAGGTCAACTGGAGCGTGTCCAGGTTGGCTCATCTTTATGTGGAGCGGATGGTTCCGTTGCATGGGATTCCCATTTCCATTATGTCGGATCGGGATCCACGCTTCACTTCTGGATTCTGGAGGAGTTTCCAGCGAGCTCTTGGCACGGAGTTGGTGTTTAGTTCATCGTACCATCCTCAGTCAGATGGTCAGTTTGAGAGGACCATCCAGACCTTGGAGGATATGCTGAGATCCTGCTGCCTGGAGTGGCGGGGGAGTTGGATTCACCACCTACCGTTGGTGGAGTTTGCCTACAACAACAGCTATCATTCGAGCATCAGCATGGCTCCTTATGAGGCGTTGTATGGGCCTCCGTGTCGGACTCCACTTGATTGGTTTGAGGTTGGTGAGCGTGTTTTGACGGGACCGGAGTTGGTACAGCAGTGTGCAGATGTTGTGCACCTGGTTCGTCAGAACATGTTGGCGGCCTAGAGTCGGCAGAAGAGCTATGCTGACCGGTGGAGGCAGCCTCTCGCGTTCGCCGTGGGCAATCGTGTGATCTTGAGAGTTTCTCCGATGAAGGGGGTGATGCGCTTTGGACGGCGTGGGAAGCTGAGTCCCCGCTATGTTGGTCCCTTTGTGATTGTGGAGCGCATCGGTGAGGTAGCTTATCGGTTGCAGTTACCCCCTGAGTTGGCGTCAGTGCATGACGTGTTCCACGTTTTGATGTTGCGAAAGTATATGCCCGATGACTCTCATGTGCTTGAGGATTCTGTGTGGCCCGAGGTGACTCCAGATCTTTCTCTTCCAGAGTTTCCCGTCCGCGTTGTGGATAGGCGAGAGCAGCGCCTGCGGAGACAGGCCATCCCCTTGGTGAAGGTGGTTTGGCAGCGACACTCTGGTGATGAGGCTTCTTAGGAACGTGAGGACGAGATGCGTCAGCAGTTCCCTTACCTGTTCGAGTGAGTCTTCCTCTTCTTTCCCCTTGGGTTGTTCTCAATTTCGAGGATAAAATTCCTTTAAGGGGGGAGGGTTGTAATATCCCGGACCTTTTGGATCCTTCTTTGTGGGTCCCGGATCTGATTTCTCGAAGTGTCTGGCTCCATTGTGTCTGAAATTTTTTTTCAGACATCTTTCGTGTTCGGATCGACGTGATCCGGAGTTGTTTCGGAGGCCTGGAAGCGTCCCGCGACTTTTTCCGCATGTGTTTTCTGATTTCGGTGTGGGTTTCGGTAATTCCTTCGGAACCTCACTGCGGGTGAACCGGGTCGTTCACCTGGGCACGAGTGGTGCCGTTGCGATCGGTGCGTTCCGAGGATCGTGGAAACATAATTTTCTATTTTTTGGTATTTTCTGAAATTTCTGAAATTTCTATAAATATCTCACTTTTTTCTCTCTCCCCTCACCCTCTTCTTCTTCTTCTTCTTCCTTCTCTTCTCCCCACCGTGACCACCGCCCCTCCCTCTCTCTTTCTCTCTCGTTCGGCCGCGGCGACGTCCCCTTCCGGCTGCAGATGGTGCGGGGCGACGGCGTGACGACGTGGGTGACGGCGAGGTGATCGTGGCGGCGTAAAGCTTGTGGGGAACCGTGAAGGGACGAGGGTTTTCAAAGCGTTCTTTGCGATCTCGGTAATGATTCGACGGAGCATTCGCTCCATTGAGGTAGGGTGACGTTCCCTAGCTCCCCGCCGTTCATTTCTGTGGTTTATAGGCCGAGGGGAGGCCGAGAGGGGCTTGATTAAGCGGGTTTGGGTTTTCCATGATTTGGGGAGAGCTTGCCCGATCTATGGATTTAGCCCACAATTTCACATTTTGGTGGCCTAGTATCATGCTAGGGGTCCCTAGGGGTCTTCCCCTTTGATTTCCCCCTCTCCGATGGAGGCATGGGGGCGTGGTTGGGTTTTTTGGGCTTTTCCTGCCGTTTCGCCGTCGGGCGAGTGTGACGGTCCTTCCAGTGACCGTCACACTCTGTGACGCGCCTGGGTGGGTGCGTCACAGCCCTTGTTTAGCCAGTTGGGGGTTAGGAACTGTGACGGTCCCATGATAGACCGCCATAGGCGTGTGACGCGCCTGGGTTGGGCCGTCAGAGCGTCCCAACCGTTGGCATCCGACCGTCGGTTTGACCGTTGGGGGTCAAGGCGTGTGACACACCAGGGCTGGCGCGTCACAGCCTTGTGACGGCCCAGGTGGGTGCGTCAGGGTTATTCGACCCCCAGGCAATGTGACGCTCCAGGGATGGACCGTTACATGTGTGTGACGCCCCAAGTATGGACCGTCACATGCCGTGACGCACCGAGTGGTATGCGTCACAGCTTGCCCTTGTTTTTCCCTGTGACACACCTGCATAGGCACGTCACAGTCTGTAACGCACCAGGACGGGTGCGTTACATTCTGTTTTACACTGGGAGTGTGACGGCCTGCGTCGGACCGTCAGGGTCCTGTGACGGTCCAGCCTAGACCGTCAGGCGTCTGTGACGGTCCCGCCTAGACCGTCAGAGTCCTGTGACGCGTCTAGGGTAGACCGTCAGGCACTGGGCTGTCCCGGGTGTTTTGCAACCCAGTTACTATTCTGACCGTGGTCGCCGTGCGACGGTGCCGGTACGTGGGGGGTCCCCGTACGTCGTCGGATGCAGACGTGGTTTTCCATTGACTTGAGAGTCTACTCCGTCAGTGACCTCCACTTGTCGTAGCCTTCTTGCACGCGTGTGGTCCCACCAGGGAGTGGTGGAGAGGCTACCCTGAGGACGGTTTTTTAGACTGGTTTTCGTCGGGCCCCTCGTCGTTAGCCAGAGTCCGGCTACGGGGGAAAACCAGTCAGAGGGCCAGTCCTAGGATGCATGGTCTGCGTGTGCACACATGGTTGGGGGCAGTTGGACCCGCGCTGACGAGCGTGACCCCAACTAGTCACTTGGTTGTGGTACTTGTTCGGTGTCCGTGCCTCTGGCAGGCGCTACCACGTCAGGCAGCTCACCTGCGGTGCGGTGTAAGTCGTCAGGGGACGCTACCGATTGTGCTTCTAGTGGGAGGTACTCCTGTCGAGTCGGGAGTGTCAGGCTATCAGTCGTCGCAGCTTCGACCTTCGGGTTTCATCGTGTTGACCGTGGCGTTTTGGTCTTCCCGTCGTGGTGCGTGTGTCGACTTGCGTGCCGTGAGACCGGTGTTTTGTAGTGGCAGGGCTTCCTTTTTGAGGTACTCGCTTACTGCTAGCGTAGCGATTTCTCCGTTTGCGAGGTAGGGTTCGAGTGATCCCTACCGAGTCTTGTTCCGAGACTCATTCCATGCGTGTTTTCACCGTGTTTCAGGCAAGGCGAGGCTTCAGGGGAGTTCGTCTGAGGCTCAGCGCAGTTCGGGTGCCCAGTGTTAGTGCCAGAGGTCAGAGTCAGGGTATGCCCCGTGTAGCTATACTTTCTTTTCTTGTTTCTGTACAAGTTGTGGACTACTGTTGTTATTTTATTGTTATCTTGTGGACCATGTCAAATGTTAATTCATTTCCTACTTATTTATATAATTTTTTAATTTCTGCAATTATTTATGATACTTGTGTAGTTTCCACACCATCCTTCTAACCCTTCCGAGTCTTCGGACTCGTGAGTGGCGGTGCGAGTCTCGGGTTATCGGGTCTTCCCGGTAATCGGATTCTCGGGTCGTTACATAGGATGTTGCCGCTTCTGTGCGCATCCTCAGGTGTTGCCACTTTCGTGCTCACCTCTTTTGTTTGGGGCCATCTCGGAGTTCCTCCGTGGATGCGTACACGAGTAAACCCCCCCAAAGCTTTGGGTCTAGGGGAGATGATGTCGGATTTTTGCCGGAACAATGACGCATAGAACAATGACAAATGGGCTGAATTGAAGAATTTCTCTAACAGATGTGTTGGAACCCTGGTTTTGATAAATGACAATCTATGAATCATGCTGAGATCAAAATGCATAAAAGTATTCTCTTGTCATATTGCATTATCTCTATAGTAAGTCTATTCATTCAGCAGATAGTCTGTGCACCCTTGTTTTATTCGTTCAGCATAGTCAATGCGCATCCATGTTCGTTCTACATCAGGTCAGTGCATATGTCCACTAGGTTGCATTAAAGGTCTGAACATGTCGTATAAATCATCACTAGGTTTATGTCTAAGGGACACAAGGTCAGTGCAATCGCTGTTGTTGCACGCAAATGAGTCGGTGCATATTATGCATTGGGCTCAATAAGTCGGTGCAACTCGTTGTTGTACCTCGAACAAGGTCGGTGCATTGCTCGTTTCACTCATGCAACATCTGTGCAAGTTCTCCATCGCACACGATCTAACTCGATGCAATCACTGGAAGGTCGGTGCAAGTTTTAGTATAGCTATGCACATAAAGTCTGAGCATGTTACGTTCTTAGCATATGGAGTCAGTGCAACTCTTGCGCTGTTCACATCAAGTTCATGCATATCAATATAGTCAGTCTGTGCAGATTAGGTCTATGGTGCATAAGAGTCAGTGTATGTCCATGTCTGTCTTGTGCATTAGTGTGTAGGCTGCATAAAAGGGTCGTGAACATCTGTCTATTGCACATGAGGTCTGTGCATTCTTGTTTGATGTATAATCAGGACGGTATATGCCTCAACATGGCTCGTGTGAAGTCAGTGCATATCTCCTTGTGCACTATCAAGGTCTGTGCAGTTCACTGTAGCACAGCGATGCAGGTATGTGCAATCTTGATTCCTCTTATATGTAAGGTCCGTGCATCTTAGGCTAAGGCACATTGGGTTGGTGCATTCTTTACATCATGCACACACGTTCCTCTTACGCTCAATCAATGTATGTGCAATGATTCTCATATCACCTAATAGAGTCCGTGCATGTTCCTCACATAGCTTAATAAAGTCTGTGCATCTTCTTTGCTCGTCTGAACAATTGATGCTTTCTATGTTTGCTGACGGGGACTACACTGAAGAAAGTTCAGAGAATCAAGTCACTTGTTTGTAAAATTCAAGGAAGGCACGTGATCCCAGACTGAAGAGTGAGCTATGCTCGTGACACGTGGAAGCTGTTGAACTTAGATACTGTCACGTGGTCTTAGATTTTCAGATCTGGACGAAAAGGTTGGGCAGGAAATGTGTTCTGCACGCGCCCTACTCACACGGACTTCAATGAAAAGAGAGGACTTAATCGTGTCTCTGTAGAGGATGGATTTTGGAGATTTGAGACAGTGAGAATGAGAAAAAAAAAGACAGAGGGAGAGATGACAAAAAAAAATCAGAAGAAATCGTGAGCTGAGTGAGTGAGATCGAGAGAAGAAAGATGAGTTCTTGAAGATCTGTTCAACTGGCTCTAGGATCAGATACAAGCCAGTCTGCTCCTGCGTGAGCTTCATTCTATCGAGTTTCATTTCCAGCATTCCGTTGCTACTGTTTTCTTATTTCTTTTAAACTTTTGTTCAAGCTGTTTATCAGCGAATGGCATAAGCTGTAAGGCCCAGCGCAAGCTGTTAGTCTGTGGATTGTAGGCAAGCTGTGAGGCCCAACTGATTAAGCTGTGTATCAGCAGAAGTCACACTCTGATTGGAGTGTGGGGTGAATGTAGGTCAGCAGACTGAACCACCTAAAATATCTCGTGTCATGTGATTGATTGCTCTTCTATGTGTGATTGTTGCTGATCATCTAGATCCCCTCCATTTGTATGATACCTAGTGATTGACCAGGGCGTGCACCTCTAGTGTTCGAGGAATTGTCCATTGAACCAGCCATTAAAGTTTCTTACACTCTAAATTGGGCTAAATATTTTAAAAGATCCATTCACCCCCCCTCTGGATCTACGTCTATCTCAATATCCGATCCTAACAATTGGTATCATAGCGGGTGTCTGCACAAAAGGTCCAACGACCTACAGATCCGTTCCTTGATTTGGTTTCGGTGCATTTTGATTTGATCTGTCTCTTAGTATTGTCTTTGATCTGATCTGGTTTGTCTTGATCTTATGGCTGAAATTTCTGTATACACCGGTTCATATTTCTATGGTTGGTACGGTCATTCAGAGACTATGTGATACAATTGAATTCTGATTTATGGGTACTCATAGATCACAGTCCATATGAAGTTCCTGAGGATAAATCTCAATGGAGATCCTCAGACAGACTGAAGTCTGAAGAAAATCAAAAGGCCCTAGAACTAACAAAAAGGCCAATAGACTGTAATTGCTTTCAATGTGTTAATGAATGCAGGAGCGCAATGGAAATCATCAACAAAATATTGGGAAGATCTTGTGGAGATGAGGAAATATGTTTTATGGCCAGAGATCAGTCCGAGGACTCATCCTCTCAGGTAAACTCTGAGACAGAGAATATCAGTTATAATGATTTAGTTACCATGAATGAGTATTTATTGATTAAATATGATAGAGTCAAATCTGAAAAGAGAAAGTTGAGAAAGGAAATGATTCAAGAAGTCACTCGTCTGAAGGCAGAAAATGAAAATTTAAAATCTGACATGAACAAAGAAAAAGTTGAGTTGAATAATTTGAAATCTGAAAATGAGAATACTAGAAACCCATTAATTGAAGCTGAAAACTCTTGCAAAGAATGTGTCTTCTTAAAGGAGTTGATTGAAGATCTTGATTCAGACGATAACATGCAAAAGAATTTAATCAGGTCCTTAAAATAAGAAAATGATATATAATTGGAAAAGAAAAAGGAAGCTGATGAATATGAAGAAAGAATTTTTAAAGAAAATAGCCAGCTGAAGGAACAAAATAAAAAGTTGATGGTCTCGAACACTGTTATGTCAAAGAAATGGTTAGAAATGGAAAAAGGGAAATATGTGTTGAAAAAAAAAGAAGCAAATGATAATTTGAAGTTAATACAGGAAAATGAGACTCTAAAAGTCTAAATGATGATTTGCATAACCAAGTTATTTCATGTGAAAATGACATTGCTTCTTTGCAAGCTGAAATTGAAGACAAAGAATTCCCTGTCAAAGTTTGTTCAGGGAAAAGATAATTTGAATAAATTGCTTGGAGCTAATGTGAATTTTCAAAAAGAAAGACTGTGTTACAGTCCAGTAATGAAGAAGGTTGATGGAAATAAATTAAAAACAATCTTTGTCAAAAGTTCAGAATAAGAAAAACCTTCCACTTCATCTGTTTTTCAATTCACTGCTAAGAAAATAGAAAATTCAAATAAAAATCTGAAAAGGGTTCAAAAACAGAAAAAGATTATAAATCAAAATAAAGCCAAAACTTCTTTTGATGTTGCTGAGAATTCCTCTGTATCTGAAAAATCTCATAAGCAAGTGCATGTAATTAAGAATTCTCCCACTCATTCACATGAACATACAAAAATTGATTCTTGCTATTATTGTGGAAAAACTGGTCATAAAATGCATGAGTGTAAGATAATGGAATTGGATGAGTTGAATGCTAAGAAACACCATGTTGGGAAAACTCATGTCAAATACCATGTTCTTCAAAATAAGAAAATTCATTGTTTCAATTGTGGCAAGATGGGCCACATTGCAGCCCATTGCTGGCATGCCCAGGGAAAGAAAATTCATTCAAAATTTGTAAATTTCCCTGCAAATCAAAAAGCTTTTGGTAGTAAAACTTTTGCATACTTTGAATGTGGGAAAGTTGGCCACCGAGCCTCTGAGTGTTGGCATATGAAAAGGAATAACAACTTCTATGGCAGAAACAACACAACTCATGTCTACCCACAAAAATTCCATGCTCATTCTGTAAAGAAAAATCTGAATGCCTTCATTCATTGTTATTACTGTGGGAAAGTAGGACATGTTATGAATGACTGCTACTTCATGAAATTTGACAATAAGAATGCTTGGAATTATTGGAATACACCTGCTAGAGGTGTTACTCAGCTGACAGGACCCAAGAGTTCTTGGGTTCCTAGATTTGCAAAATGATTCTATCTTGCAGGTGTGCCTTGAAGAAAGAAATAAAAGGGGGTAAATAAAATCAAGGCACATAAAGGTCAGTTAACCCCATTCTCTATAATTGCTTGTTTTGACTATTCCTCTAAAAGTTTGATTGTATGATCAGAATGAGTCTTTGATTGCTGATTAAATGTCATTTCTTCAAATCATGATGTTGATTGGTGTTATTTTGTAATGAGCACTGAATGTCTGACTATCTCCCATATAGGTAGTTTCATGCTAAGAACCTGTTTAAGTCAATATATCATGCTCACAGTAGTTGCACAAATCTGCATGACCCTGAACATTGCATATAGATTTAGTCAAGTGCATTCATGTCCGTGCACATTGCCTTGGCAGATCCAAGTCGGTGCAATGCTTAGTTCGTATGTTTAAGTCTGTGCACTTCACTATGCAAGGTCGGGGCAATTCTTGCATCGGACTAACATACGGTTGTTGTACCCGAACCATATCCCAGCTAAAACAACAAGGAGTAAGGGCTCAGGCATTCCCCCGAACACCTTCAAGACACGGGCTACCTAGCCCTTTCTACAACCCTGCAGGTCCCCATGGGGGTCCCGACCAACTTGCCGTGACACGTGGCGACACAAGCAATGGTCCGGGGTTAACCCCGGCCACTCTCATACGGGCCCTGCCCATACCCTATATGGCAGCCCAGAACCACCCGGGGGTGCCCCGACGCTAAGCTGCGCCACGTGGCATCCAGTAAAAGAGCCGCGGGTCCACTCTGAGACTCCTCATTCAACCCTCCAAGGTCAAAGGGAGACCCGAACAGGTCAACCACAGGCTTCGGAGGCCCGCAATACGTATGTACGGCTCACACACTTGTGTTCGGCATTCTGCCGAACACCTTGTGGGCGCGCACGTTTCAACCCTTCTACACCAACCCACGGGCCACCCCGTGGCTCCAGTACACCAATTAGCTCCTACGACGACCCCCCAGCAAGTTGGGGCTACCCCCGACCCTCAAACACGTGGCAACGAGCCACTGAACTTAGCTCTCGGGCCAACCCGAGGCTACCCTGTCAACCCACCGTACAATGTGGCACGCAACACAAGGTGAGGCCCATGGGCATAAGGTGCCTCCTCCCAGCCCCTATAGACTTCTACCCTTGGCCCTAGGCCAAATCCAAGGCCCGTCGGCCACCTACGCGACTCATTCGGCAACCCGGGGTGTGTTGGGCATTTGCCCGAACACCTTGCAAGCGGCTACTCCGACTCGAAGAACAACGGCCCTACGGGCCCATGCCAGCCTCTAGGAGTTCAAAGTCCATCAAAGGACATCCCCAGGCAAGACAAGGCGACCCCAGAGGGCCATCCCTCAGGGTTGCGGCGAGCCCGGGGCCAGTTCACCCGGGGCATGGCCGCGAGCCCCAGGGAAGGCGAACTCCCTGGGGGCCGCGCCCCTCCCTCCAGCCCGGTGGTCCCACGACCCCACTCAGCCCGGTTCATCCAATTACGGTCCTATGACGCGATTCGTGTGCCGTACCAGTTTGAGAAGGTGACACGTGGACGTGGGAGCGCAAAGCGACAGCACGCCGGGATTCCGCAAGTCAACGCGCACACAAGCCTTCACGTATCCTCCCAGCTATTTGTCCTTTTCTTTCTTCATCAATTTAGGAAGAAAATGGCCCAAAATCAAATTTTTATAGGGTGGGGACCAGCCCCCACTCTCTTGGAGCGAACCCGCGTAAACCCCCATTCAATTCAAAAAAAATTATTTTTTCAAAAAATAAAAAAGACCGGAGCGCCTAAACCCCTTGGGGGGTTTAGGCGGACCAGCCAGGGCCCCCTGGCTAGTCCGCGTAAACCCCCATCCAAGGGGGGTTTACACGGACCAGCTCAGGCCCCCTGGCTGGTCCGCGTAAACCCCTTCCCCTCTCTCTCAACCCGTGTAACCCAGTGACACTATTCACTTGGGTTTACGAGGACCAACTCACCCCCCTTAGCTGGTCTGCGGAAACCCCTTGTGACCCTTCAGTTTCTCCTATAAAAACCCCTTAGGAGCTCAAGGGTAGGGAATCCAAGGCGGAGATCCAGCAAGATACACAAGATTGTCCGGCACCCGGCAAGCACAGGACTTCAAGCGCGGCTCCGAGCAGCGAGCTAAGGAGAATTGTGTGTGGGTGACTTGTTCGGCGGTCTAATACGCCGGGGGTATGTCATTCGCACTCCCCTCACGCCATATGTAGCAGTCACACACAAGTCAATACCCACCATATGAGTGACATTGTGATATGGGCGAACGTCCCCTCATGCTGGGATTTCCCCTCACGAGCCCGCCAGTTGCAACCACACGCGTGCCATGATGTCAGGCTCACTCGCAGTCACGAGGCCACGTTCGACCGCTCAATTTGAGTCGTGATCGACCCTCGCCCAAACATCGGATCGATGCATCCTCCCAGTCATCCAGTCACAGGCCCCCGTTCGGCATCTCGGCCATGGCCTACGCCACGAGAGGAGCTCTCTGTAAAACACATGTGTGTTCATTCATCACGCATCGACCCGGGGATCGACCAGCACATTGGAGTTGTCTCGTGGCATGCGCCAGTTGTACTTTGGCCATTATGGCTTTCCTGTAAAGAAATATACATCTCAGCACAACACCGCCGATTGGATGAGTGCTCTCACACCCACGTCCCGGCCTTCAGTCTTCTATCTACGCCACTCGGCATCTGTGCCTAACACCCTAACCCCAGTAAACACCCCCCGGTCTAACACACACCCCTAGCTGCTGAATGCCCCCTAGCCCTCTACCCACGGCTTCAAACACATATACAGACTTCTCTTCAGCATGGAACGAAGGTATTCATATTCAATCCGATGTAAATAAACATCGGTTGCTTGCGACCGGTGGGGAAAAACGTCCAGTACACGATTCCTGCTATCGCCTACGCACTCGCACCCATGGAACCTCTTCTCTCCATGTGTCGCCCGATCGCCCAAGCCCAAGTGCCGCGCCCTGGTGGCGCTTCCCCAGTCAAACCTTGGTTCCATGAGTGATTATCGGGAGATCGACTGGCACGCCCGCACCTGGTCCGGTTAACCCTTATCCCGACATTTCCGTGCCATTCGACCCTTTTCGACTTTCTGTAAAAAGGAGAGTGCCCGATACCGCCGTGAGAGGCATACAACCGTTGGGAGGATACCAGAGATATATCAAACTCCCGTATGCTCCTTCTCTACTGTATTCGTTCCTTCACCCCGGTCAATCGGCATAAAAACCCGCACAACAGAGATGATGGCACGCCCGGTGGGACGTCTCCCGCCTTCCTTCTTTTTACTAAAGAAAAGTCTTTGCCAGCCCTGAAGCCCGGTGCCCTTTCCCTATCCTTGTAGGAGAGGCAGAAGAGGGTACTCGTGAACGCACACTCTAGCAGCTTCCGGTTCATGTTCTGATCGTCGGACCGCTCTCGGTGACCGTCAGTGACCGTCGCCTCCGTAGCACCAAACTCTCCAGCAACCATGGCGGCCATCACCTATGGCCCCAACGTCATTGCTACCCATGCCCGAGTGGGCTACTTGGTGACGACGATCGCTTTCGGTAGCTTCGCCCCGGTTATCGGATCGCCCTACTTCTTGGGTGTGATCCCTGTGGCTATTTCTCAGCCAATTCTAGTTTCTCCGTTGGCTCCTGCAGCCAATGCGCCAGACGCACTTCTAGCGCCGGTGTCCCGCCTGAGCGCCGGGCACCAGACTGTTACCACTGGCCCCTATAGGGCCCCCAGATCAACGTCGGCCTGGGTAAGCGTTAGCTCCCGGGGCCAGCCTCGTCCGATATCCAACATGGGCCCCATGCCCAGGACTTCAGTCGCTATCACAACATCTTCCTCGGGTCTTCAACCCCGAGCCACAGCCAAGCCGGCACCCAACACGGGCTCCCTGCCCCTGGTCCACGGCTTCCCAGCACCCTCCTCGAGTTCCCAACCCCGAGCCGCAGCCAAGCCGGCACCCAACACAGGCTCCCTGCCCCGGGTCCATGGCTTCCCAGCACCCTTCTTGGGTTCCCAACCCCGAGCCGCAACCAAGCCGGCACCCAACACGGGCTCCCTGCCCCGGGTCCACGACTTCCCAGCACCCTCCTCGGGTTCCCAACCCCGAGCCGCAACCAAGCAGGCACCCAACACGGGCTCCCTGCCCCGGGTTCACAGCTTTCCAGCACCCTCCTCGGGTTCCCAACCCCGAGCCGCAGCTAGGCCGACACCCGACACGGGCTCCCTGCCCTGGGTTCACGACTCCTCAGCATCTGCATCGAGTTTCCGACCCCAGATCTCGGCAAGGCCGACACTCAACACGGGCTCACAGCCCCGAGTTCGCGGCTCCCCAGTATCACACTCGGGACCCCGGTCCCGAGCTCCAGTTGAACTGGCTCTCCCCGTGGATCTTCCACCCAGGGGGCGACGTTCCTCAACACCTTCCTCGGGCATCCCGACCCGAGCCCAGACAACACCGGCACCTACCGCAGGTCAACGACCCAGGAGCGTCAGCATCCCAGCACTTCCAACGGTGTCGCTTTCCAGTGCAAGAGTGTCATCTCGAGCATCGGCAACACTTCTATCGGCGTAGGCAAAGGCTTACACCCGAGTCACCCAGCCATCGACTCCCGGCATGGGTTACTTACCCCGGGGGCCGATCCCGGCACTTCAGACTGACACCTTCACACTGCCGGTCATTCCAGGCCAAATTTTCTTGGTCTACCATCTTAGGGCGGAGTCTTCCTCAGCTGCTTAGAAGAAGCGTCGCCATACTCGCTGCTGCAACTAGCAACTCCGGCATGACTGTCCTTGTCGGTGACTTGCTGATCCGTCTCGACGGGGGTGAACTAATCATACCCCAGGAACGGGCGGTCCCTACCATCCCCATCTCCAATCGTTTTGACCTCTTGCATCAAACACGAGAGGACGGGGGGAAGCTCAAAGGAGTTGGTTCCTTGGCAGCAGTCCGGGGGCACCCACCGCAGCCAGACACATGGCCTCCTAAGACACCTCGTCGGAAGAACGGCGACAAGGGAGAAAAACAATCTGACCTGAGAAGAATCTGGGTCACCCCAGAAGAAGCTCAAGCTGTTCGAAGGGTGCGCATTAGCAACCCCCTGCGAGCACTCAGACGCGGCATCAGACGGGATGCGCCTGGCTTTACAGTAGCACCATCTGACGACGCCCAATCGTCCAATGTCCCCCGTAGGAGCAAGCGGAGGCAAAGGCGAGCCCGTTCTCATGCCCTCCAACAACCTGTCTCGGACTCTCTCCTGACTGATATCGGGAGTGAGCTCCCTCTGCAACGCACCTCGATCTTTGACAGACTAGGGATGCCTATCCGCCCCGAGCGGCACACCCGCGGGAAGCGGACGGCTTGGTTCATCAATGACGCGGTTCGAGTGTTCGCGTGTTACACCACCGGACACCAGCCAGACTCCCTTAAAGAAAATGGGCACGGGCTGCCTTACCAGCATGCTCCAGAATGGCTCGAGTTCTGGACTGACAACCAAGAGGCGCTCGAGCGATTACGGAGGCGTAGGGAGCAGAACGTCGGTCAAGAGACGGAGCCGACCAACTTCTCGGTCAACGTCAACCATCCTCTTGCTCCTCCGGCCCCCTCAGGCTCCCAGACATTAGCCCCGAGCCAGCCAACCCCAGTCACTCCGGCCACGCGGTGGCAGTCCTGATGGGAGCTGAAGTCTCTTCCTTCCCTGAAGAAGACACTGCCAGGCTCCTCTGGGTCCTTCTCGATCGAAGGATGTTTTGGTGGGCGAGACGACAACGGGCTCTTTGGCTCTCTCTCATCATCCTCCCGTCTTGTCTCCGCCTTCGGCAACCGTGGATAGGAAGGCAAAGCAAAAGCAGGGTGAGGCTCCGCCTCAGCCTCGTCACATTTCCTCAGCGGATGGGCCGTCAGGTCCTCTCCACCTACCTGTTGACACAAGTCGG